>CM035814.1:15039559-16299559 GCA_020458035.1 Magallana ariakensis
ATAAATGAAGAACAAAATACAGTATAAAATTATATATACTGGTTTTTGATATTTTTTTATTTACATGTCTTAGGTTTAACTGTTTTGCTTGTTAATTAGTGATACAAACTCGCATCAACAATTTTATATAATCATAGAGATTATTTGAATAAGTTACAATGTATTAGATTTTGACGTTGGCCTGGGTTCTGGGATTTTTCAAGCATGTCTGATATGAAACACTTTAGAAAGTAATTACATCTGTATTTTTCAAGCAGCTAAGAATGTGTATTATTTGCAGATAAATCTTTTCAAACCTTAAAAACAATGACTCAAAATTTCAACATTTAAAAATTTATTTTTCCTGTCACAGATTCCTATCAATAACACAGCTGCATGAAACAGAAAAAAAACACCACCCTTCAATAATCCATTTCTCTTGCTTTTATAAATATTCATTTCCATTAAGTCTATTCTCTCAGTTGTCTGGTCACAGATATGAGTTGGTCACAGTCCCCATCTTTACTGTTATGATCGGGGCGCTCCTTTAGGACTTCCAGGCTGCATGGCCCTGTATGCCTTCTTTTTAGGTTTGCTGAAATTTGGAACTACCAGCTTGTGTTTTAAAGATATCCAAGTTCTTCTGTAGAAGTAGTAGGATCCAAGGAACAGCATTCCGGCTAGTACATAAGCCTTAAAATAAATGTACATGTGAACTAATCAATGTCAAAGAAAAAATTAAAGTTCAAAGCATTTCAGTCTAATATAAAAGAAATTGAAATTAGATTAAAAGTTTCATATCGATCACCCTCTTTACCTTAAATTCTAATGCCTTCTTGGAATCATAATAGGGCTCTCCTGCCCAGGTAAGGAAAGTGACAACATCCTTGGCTAGCTGACTCTGGGTGGCGGGTGTACCTGACGAGTAATAAACATGGTCATTAATGATGTCAAATCCTCAGCAACACTTATATATTTGGGAATTTTTTCTTGGTATCATGGATTTAACTTGTATGTTGGAAAATGTGCAGTAATCTAAGTGTTTAAATTACACATTGGTTAGCATGAATGAATAAGAAAAATAAAACATAAACTTGTTAAATGTCAGGATACCATTTTAAAATTTCTTTTGATTTCACTTTGAAAAACAAATTACATTTTTAGGATGATTACAAACTTTGAAATTGAGTGAATTGAATATTTGAGAACGCTAATTACCATCATACCACGTATGTGAGTAGTTTAAAGAGACAGTACAGCTGAAAACCCATGAGTGAATAACTTCTGATCTACCCATTGCATCGTTAGGAAATAAGAAATAACGTTGATTGTGAAAGTTTAAGTACATAAAAATCCCTTTCACATACCTAATTAATGTAATTATGAGCTTCCGTACAAACCAAAATAATTATATATCGTTTATTTGTACCACATGGATTTTGATTGACAGCAACTGACACGTGCTGAAAACTACACGATCTTCGCCCGACTACGGTCATCATGGTTTACGAGGTTAAAGGGACTCTCTAAACTGAAAACATCATCACTTTCTCAATAATTTATTAATGGTTTACCAATTACAGTTCATTTTAAAATGAACAGACATAAATATGTCAAATAGCCCCTCAAGGGCCTCACTTACAAAAGTGAATGTACCGGTAGGTTCAATGTAGCAACTCCTATGATTAACACACAAAATTCATGCTTACAAAATAATAATTGTGGTTATTTTAAAAACATGAACAATTATTACCTGGGAGAAGTAGAAAATACATATTTCTATCAGAAAACATGTCCAGGAGAATCTTCGCGAGCCCTGCACGTGTTTTGTTTACAGTAAATACGCATGCGTAATGGTATAGAAGGTGGAACCCCGTAACACGTGGCGATGTTTATATGTATAGGTTATGCATAATTATTAATATTAATGAAATAATTAGATTTATTTCACAGAGAAATTTGTCATTTTCTAAAAGTTTATACATTTATGAGTAGTACAAAAATACCGACCTGATCGGAAAATTTTTTCAAGTCGGTTTTTTAATAAGATGCACCGTACTGTCTCTTTAACTATGAGTATGTTCAACTCCATTATAGTTAATGAAAACCTGCTAGTTTAATAAACAAGAGGCCCATGGGCCACATCGCTCACCTGAGCAACAATAGACATAATAAAATCAGCTTTACGTAGTCATATACAAAATATCTGAACAATGTCATCTAATAGATCCTGTATAAAAAAAATCCCCTGCATATTCTTATGCTTATCATTGAGCCTTTGTAACAGGATAATTTTACAGTCATATCACATATTGAGGATTGCAGTTTTCGAGAAGATGATCAAACTTAACCAACTGTTTATATATGGATTATAAACCTACATCAAACTTTGAACCCCTTATGGGGCTGAAGAATTGTCAAGAATTGTCAAGAGGCCAAAGTCTAAACAATTTTAAAGAATCAACAATATGTCTAAATGCTTGCACAAAGTAAAGCCATCAACAATAACATTAGAGCTTTTAATTATGATTTTGACAAATTTTAATCTACACTATCTGAACTAACAAAAGTTACAGCTTTTCTAGACAAATTGTGTTTTAGAAGATGATTTTAAAAAAATTTTCCCTATATATTTCTATGTCAAAATTTTACCCCCCCCCCATTGTTGCCCCACCCTACCCCTGGGGTTCATGATTTGAACAAACTTGAATCTTCTCTAACTGAGGATGCTTCCACACAAGTTGCAGCTTTTCTGCCCAATCACTTTCTGAGAAGATCTTTAAATATGTTTCTCTATATATTTCTATGTAAAATTCGACCCCCCATTGTGGCCCCACCCTACCCCCGGGGATCAGGATTTGAACAAACTTGAATCTACACTACCTGATGATGATGCACCCACACAAATTTCAGCTTTTCTGGTTGATCAGTTTCAGAGAAGAAGATTTTTAAAGATTTACTCTATATATTCCTAATATGTAAAAATGTCGACCCCCTATGTGGCCAAACCCTAACCCTGGGGATTATGATTTAAACAAACTTGAATCTACACTACCTGAGGATGCTTTCACACAAAAAACAGCTTTTCTGGCTGATCAGTTTCAGAGAAGAAGATTTTTAAAGTTTTACTCTATATATTCCTATGTAAAAATTCGACAACCATTGTGGCCCCACCCTACCCCCAGGGACTATGGTTTGAACAAACTTGAATCTACACTACCTGAGGATGCATCCACACAAGTCTCAGCTTTTCTGACCAAATGGTTTTTGAGAAGAAGATTTTTAAAGATTTACTCTATATATTCCTAATATGTAAAAATTTGAACCCCCCCCCCCATTATGGCCCCACCCTACCCCTGGGGATCATAATTTGAACAAATTTGAATCTACACTACCTGAGGATGCTTCCACACAAGTTGCAGCTTTTCTGCCCAATCACTTTCTGAGAAAAATATTTTTAAATATGTTTCTCAATATATTCCCATGTAAAATTTGACCCCCAATTGTGGCCCCACCCTACTCCCGGGAATCATGATTTGAACAAAATTGAATTTACACTACCTGAGGATGCATCCACACAAGTTTTAGCTTTTCAGGCTGAACAGTTTCAGAGAAGAAGATTTTTAAAGATTTACTTTATATATTCCTAATATGTAAAATTTCGACCCCCAATTGTGGCCCCACCCTACCCCTGGAAATCATGATTTGAACAAACTTAAATCTACACTACCTGATGATGCTTACACACAAGTTACAGCTTTTCTGGCTGATAAGTTTCAGAGAAGAAGATTTTTAAAGATTTACTCTATATATTCCTATGTCAAATTCGACCCCACATTGTGGCCCCACCCTACCCCCGGGGATCAGGATTTGAACAAACTTGAATCTACACTACCTGAGGATGCTTCCACACAATTTTCAGCTTTTCTGGACAAATGGTTTTTGAGAAGAAGATTTTTGAAAAATACCAACAAATTTTCAATGATTTTTAATTATCTCCCCCTGGAAGAGGGCTTGGTCCTTTATTTTAACAAACTTGAATACATGCTTTGTGCCAAGTTTGGTTGAAATCGGCCAAGTGGTTCTGGAGAAGAAGTCGAAAATGTAAAAAGTTTACAGACAGACAGACAGACGGACGGACGGACGGACAGACACACGGACGCCGGACAAAAAGTGATCAGAAAAGCTCACTTGAGCTTTCAGCTTAGGTGAGCTAAAAATGAATTTTTTCAAAATAACAATATTTCTGCAGCTACTACAATGTTGAATAGCTGATTAATTTATACCGGGTACTCATTACATGATAGAGATCAATTTGAGTAAACCAAGTACTGTAAACATGGATCATTTTGAGGGGAATGTTATTAAGTGACTTCTTGTAATAAAATGTTTGTTTGGAGGTAAATTTTGGTGGAGAAAGAGAATTTTGAACATTATTATTTTTCTGACCATCAGAAACATTGAACATACAGTTCAAATGTTAGAAATTTTCATAAATAAAATTTGCACAAACTTTTACACATTTTCATTGCTCTAAAAAAAATTGCAGAGGATTTAAAACATGTTAAAGAGGTTCGCTCCTTAGGTTTTGGGTAGCCATTTTGGGTCACCTCTAGTCTGAAAATTCTGCATCACATATTAATTCTAGTAGTATATTTTTATTTTACAGTGCCAAATAAACTATATTAAATAAAATTGTTTTTAAAAAATTACATTTTTACAGAGTCAGGTAAGAGACTATATTTTGTGGCGGAAGGTTTTCAAGAAGGAAATGAACAATTTTCATAGCTCACTAGTTTTAGAGTACTGTTACTTTAGCTTCCTAATTTTCAGCGCAGACCAAATTTCTAGATAAAGATAGTTTGTGTATTACGATATATTCATCATATTCTTAAAAACACATTTAAACAATATATTGATATTTTTATCGATATTATTTTGCCATATTTAGCTTCTATTTCAAAGAAGTTTAGAAAAAAATCAACTCCAATTTTGACCTAAAATTAGCTTATTTTATGCTTTATCTCAAATTTTTGAGATGTGACCCCTACTTGTTTTACTTTTAAATGAGACATTAAATGTTTGTCTATTTGTATGCAAAGTTTTCGAAAGATGACATTACTATAATTTTTTTTATTTGCGTTATAATTTGATTACTCCAAAATGTTGTAACATCTGTTGTTGTGTTCATTATGGACTGGCCTTTGAAGCCATCAGTAAAGCAAGAAATTTCAAACTTTGACTTAGATTTTACTTTTATAGTCACTACATGTGTTTAACTTCATACTGTATTAAAATCATAACTAAATAATAATACAAACTATAAACATTTGTTTGATTTCTTCAAAATAACAATTTCTATGTCAAATTTTAGCAAAAATTTCAGGAAAATTTTCATTTCTGTTTGGGGTCCTATATTTCCAAACAAGAGGCCCATGGGCCACATCGCTCACCTGAGGAACAATAGGTATGATGAAATCAGCTTAAAGGAGTCATAATACAAACTATCTGGACAATGTAGTATAATACATGTAGATCCTGTATAAATGAATTTCCATTTTCCACCTGGATATTCTTATTTTCATTATCATTAGTCCCTTTTCTAACAGGATGATTTTATAGCCATAACACATGTTGAACATTGCAGTTCTCAAAAAGATCCTAAACAATTGTTTATGTATGGGATATAAACCTACATCAATTCTGAACCCCTTGTGAGGCCCAAGAATCATCAAGGGGCCAAAGTCTAAACAATTTTAAAGAATCACCTGGCTGATTAGTTTCTGAGAAGAAGATTTTTAAAGATTTACTCTATATATTCCTATGTAGAAATTCAATCCCCAATTGTGGCCCCACCCTACCCCGGGGGTCATGATTTTCACAACTTTGAATCTACACTACCAGAGGATGCTTCCACACAAGTTTCAGCTTTCCATGCTGATTAGTTTCTGAGAAGATTTTTAAAGATTTACTCTATATATTCCTATGTAAAAATTTGACCCCCAATTGTGGCCCCATCCTACTCACGGGGGTCATGATTTTCACAACTTTGAATCTACACTACCTGAAGATGCTTCCACACAAGTTTCAGCTTTCCTGGGTGATTAGTTTCTGAGAAGAAGATTTTTAAAGACTTACTCTATATATTCCTATGTAAAAATTTGACCCCAAATTGTGGCCCCACCCTAACCCCCAGGGTCATAATTTTCACAACTTTGAATCTACACTACCTGAGGATGCTTCCAAACAGGTTTCAGCTTTCCATGCTGATTAGTTTCTGAGAAGAAGATTTTTAAAGATATACTCTATATATTCCTATGTAAAAATTCGACCCCCCCCCCATTGTGGCCCCACCCTACCCTCCGGGGTCATGATTTTCAAAACTTTGAATCTACAATACCTGAGGATGCTTCCAGACAGGTTTCAGCTTTCCATGCTGATTAGTTTCTGAGAAGAAGATTTTTAAAGATATACTCTATATATTCATACGTAAAAATTCAACCCCCCCATTGTGGCCCCACCCTACCCCCGGGGGTCATGATTTTCACAACTTTGAATCTACACTACCTGAGGATGCTTCCACACAAGTTTCAGCTTTTCTGGCTAATTAGTTTCTGAGGAGAAGATTTTTAAAGATTTACTCTATATATTCATACGTAAAAATTCAACCCCCCATTGTGGCCCCACCCTACCCCCGGTGGTCATGATTTTCAAAACTTTGAATCTACACTACCTGAGGATGCTTCCACACAAGTTTCAGCTTTCCTGGCTAATTAGTTTTTGAGAAGAAGATTTTTAAAGATTTACTCTATATATTCATACGTAAAAATTCAACCCCCCCCATTGTGGCCCCACCCTACCCCCGGGGGTCATGATTTTCACAACTTTGAATCTACACTACCTGAGGATGCTTCCACACAAGTTTCAGCTTTCCTAGCTAATTAGTTTCTGAGGAGAAGATTTTTAAAGATTTACTCTATATATTCATACGTAAAAATTCAACCCCCCATTGTGGCCCCACCCTACCCCCGGGGGTCATGATTTTCACAACTTTGAATCTACACTACCTGAGGATGCTTCCACACAAGTTTCAGCTTTCCTAGCTAATTAGTTTCTGAGGAGAAGATTTTTAAAGATTTACTCTATATATTCATACGTAAAAATTCAACCCCCCATTCTGGCCCCACCCTACCCCCGGGGGTCATGATTTTCACAAATTAGAATCTACACTACCTGATGATGCTTCCACACAAGTTTCAGCTTTCCTGGTCTTATGGTTCATGAGAAGAAGATTTTTGAAAATTTCTCGAAAATTTTCATAAATTCCTAATTATCTCCCTTTGCAAAAGGGCGTGATCCTTAATTTTCACAAATTTAAATCCCCTTAGGCTAAGGATGCTTTGTGCCAAGTTTGGTTGAAATTGGCCCAGTGGTTCTTGAGAAGATGTTGAAAATGTGAAAAGTTTACAGACAGACGGACGGACAGACGGACAGACAGACAGACAGACGGACGACAGACAAAATGTGATCAGAATAGCTCACTTGAGCTTTCAGCTCAGGTGAGCTAAAAATGGCATGTGACATAGGTCACAAATAAAATAAATGAACATTATAGGTCCCCATCTTTATATTCAAGTACTGTATTTTTCGGACGAATCGTCGATGCGGACGACTAGTCGAATTGCGCATTTTTAGCCAAAATTTTAACAAATTCCTACGATACGTCGATTCAGACGATACGTCGATCTTATCACTTTAAAATGGCGTATAAAAAACTGCAGTAACATTATCAGTGTATGATGCCACGATGTCCCCGATATTGCTACCAATTATTATTAATGATTGACATTTAAACAATTACGTTTTATACTAATATGCATCATATTTTCAAATACCGGTAACATCTATAAAGTCGCTTGCATTGTAAACAATTCCCGATATCGCGTGTTATGCAAGTTGTATGAGAGTAAACTAAACTTACTTTGTCAGAAATATTTTATTTCCTTAAAATAATTATTCACTCTGACCATCGCCAGTGTATTCGCCATTATGTAACCAGCCACCTGTTGACTCGGCGCGTGGTCAATGTTTGTTTAACAATTTCCGGTGTCAGAAGCATGTACCTGTCTCGTGTCGGACTTCAAAGGGGGATCTCAAGTGTAGAAAGCTTAGCAATTACTATAATTTGATTAAACTTGTTTAGTTTGTATCCAGTAATGCAGTTACACGCTATTGTTTTACATAGACACTGTTAGAAATAGATTGATCATTTGTACGACTTGATAATGACGATATACGACATACATACGTTTCCTAAAATTTTTATTTAACCACAATCGAAGAATTGAACAATAATTAATTAATGAACTTTAATCACTCTTATTACGGTACTCTTTATATACACAGGGAGTGAACACGCCGCATATATCTCAGCCTTAGGGAATGATTATAGAGCACAACCGATACCAGCCTACTGTATAAACATTAGTATTGATAATTGCCGATTACGTTTTTTGAGATTGAATTTGACCATAAAATATTTCTTATTTATACTTTCCACTAACAACTCTTTACTAATAAAATAATAAAACTTAAAAACGTTCCCCGGACTTACTGCAATAATTTTTTCCATTCAAATTTGGTTTCAATTTTACTGCGCAATGTTATCTTCCCACTAGTGTCATATATGGAACCATGTGACGATGTGTTTATGAAAACGGAACGGTAAAACTTTTAATTTGATTAAAGACATGTACCATTTTTTAATTACCGTTATTATAATGTATACTGGTGTTAACAAATGAGTGAAAACGATAATTCATAAAGATGAACGATGAATTCAACAAGGTAATTTCCAATCACACAGCCAAGTCAAGATGATTAAAACCAAGATTTTTAATGCTATTTTTAACAATTTTCTGACCTCAAGCCTAAGACAAGTCGATTTAGACGATAAGTCGGGTGCTCTGCTTCAGAGAAAAAAAATACCGACTAATCGTCGGAAAAATACGGTAGTTTTCGGATGCTTGACATTACTATTATTTCAGGTGCCAACCTCCTTAATTTTAGTGCAAATCAGAATTCAAGAATACTTTTTCCAGGCATAACAATTTCCAAGTCAGACTACAAGACTCGCACATCAATTGTCTCACCATCAAACTTACCATCTTCATACTCAATGATTTCATCGTACAAGGCCTGAGCCATGGCAATAAGTCCCCCTGGGAAGTAGGGGTTGTAGTGGACGCCTTCAGGAAGCTTCACCCCAGCTGGTGGATCATAATAACCCGTTAATAATGAGAAAATGTAGTCCTACAATCAGGAACATATCACATTCAAACCAAGTGCCATTATTTACATATACAATATTCCATATACATTTACAATGTAACTGAATTTTTCTGCATCTTAAGTGCAAAGCTTACATTCACCAAAAAATTAATAAAACATAGGTAATCACAAATTACAAAGTTCACTGGAACGAGGCATCACCTTTATGAGACCACCTTCATCATATTATATAAAAATCATATTTAATGATCTTGGATATACATGGATAGTGTTTTGACAAAAAATTGTATAACTATATCATATGTTGAAAAATTGTATGGTAATCATACGTTCATTTCATGTGATATTAAAGGATATAGTGTTTATCAATACAATAATATAAAATATACCATATTGCATCCTATAATACTTACAATATATATCATATAATACAATAAAATACATACTGTAATGAATAATGATGAAATATGATATTGTAACATATGATTTGATATTGTATTGTGTTATATGTTATTGTATTTGATCACATAATACAATATCATAATATATAATACAATATACTATTATATGATACAATATCATATCACATAAAACATCACAATATTGTAACATTTTATATATATATATATATATATATATATATATATATATATATATATATATATATAAATTACAGTCACTGATTAAGATATCATAGAGAATAAAATCACATAAAATAAAAAACATGTACCTATTCTAGAAACAAAACACAAAAATTTGCACCTGCAAATGAAACCTGTTAACTATTTTCAATCATTCTATACTTCTTGAGAACTTGGACAAAAATTTTGATAACCATTAAAGCACAAATTTATTTTTATTTTTTACCTCTCCACCTTCTCGTCCCAAAACAACATATGTCAGATCAGGGGGAGCAACTCCATTGTTGGCATTCTCAGCCTGCAGTTGGTTATCATATGGACTTGGGATGGAATCAAATAATTTTCCTGGACGTTTAATAGGCATGTTGTTCTCATCAACTCCATCAGTGATTTGATACTGAAAGAGTTTTTAAAAAAGTTTATCATTAATTTAAGGGACAAAAAAATTATGAATATTTCAGGTTTATGCAGGAAAAGGTTAGTTATTTTTTTTAATATACATGTAAAATCAAATGTATTTAATAGCTTGGCCTTTATGAATCTATGTGAATTGCTGAGCATCAGAGTAGAGTAGGATGTTAAGAAACTTGATTCTATGATTTTAAAACTAAGTAAAGAAATGTTGAAGCAAACAAAATGTGTTTCAGAAAAGCATTTGTAAAGCCAGGAGTATGACAAACTTAGCAACATATCTGCAATGTAAACTTGTCATTCCCAAGCTATTAAAATGACAGTTTCAATTAAGGGCTCAAAAATTGAGCGACAACCCAGAAGTATTTCTTGACTAACTTTCCACAAGTGGACATAGCTTGAAGATGTTTTTAGAGGGAATTTCAGGAAATCGCTTACCGGTACATGTACCAGTACATGATTTCAAGCCACTACAGATCCCATCAGATATTCATTAACTTAAATATAAATATCAATACAGCTGAACCTATATAGACTACTCCAAGTTTTTCCTGTGTAGATAATTTCCCTTCAATAATGCCACATGAAGTGTATCCTATCCAAAGCCTCCTTTTGTATTAATGGTTGTTCTCTTTAATTTTACCTCAGCAGCGTCTGCTTTAGCCTCATCCTCGGTGAAGATAATTCCTACCATCTCACGGAATCGGACTCCGTTCAGACTGTGGCAAGCAGAGCAGACCTGTTTGTAGACCATGTAACCTCTGCGTGCACTACAACAACAAAACAACACTACAGTCTATAAGGCGTTCTACAAAAAACCATGATTGTTTATGAAAATATCTACTGATTTCTTTCATTGTCATGTTGAAAAGAAAAAAATCACAAAGGCTACCTTTAAAAATTTATTTGTTTGCCCTCTTCTGACTTAGTGTTTTAACTTTGAGTTGGTTGGTAGGTAGGAAATTGTTATTTTCAAAGTTGCGTAAAAATTACCAAATAAAATAAATTTTTAGATTGATAACATTAATATTTTGAGTCAGGTACTTTTTATTAGTAATTTTGAAGAGGGCAGACAAAATTTTTAAATGTAGCATGAAAACTAACTAATTTATTTTTGTATTGCTTTACCTTTTCTTGTCAATCTCTGTAAACCAGCCCCTGTGCCACCATGGGTACTTTGGAGGGTGAAGCATAAGTTCTGTGCTGGCATTGACTGCACCCTTCACAGCAATGTAAGCTCCTATGCCTCCTACCACTGCTGTTGTACCAGCAATTAAACCAAGCTGTCACAGAAATAGCAAAATTTCCATTTTATTTTCATTTCCACGTTTTAAAACATTAAAAAGAAGCTACTGGCTCTATTAAACCATTTTAATACCCTTAATGACTAAATAATAAGATGTTTTGCACTTACCATTTTGAATCCTTTAGGAGAGTTATTAAAACTGCCAAAATTCGCCTACAGAAGAAAACAAATTAAATCTAGTGTTTTGACTCAGTATGTAAACTATGAAAACAGTTTGCAGCTTATGACCTACAGCTTAACTCATAGTGTTCATAGGGCCTAGTTGGGATGTACCGGCAACCATCTAAACACAGAAATAAACTAGAAGAACTGTGAACTTGGCTTTGCATCTGTCGAAAACTTTTACATGGACCTTCTCTGCCTGAATTTTTTACAATACTGCTACATTTTCTATTTTTAACAGTGTATATACATGTATTCAAATCCCATTTGGGACATTATAACCTATGTGGGAAATTAGTCTCTGAGTCAATATATTCAACATGAAATGGTGTACAAAATCCAGGTCACTAAGATTAGTGTGAAATCACCGAGGCTCCTCTGATGAAGACAATCTTCTTTCAATTTGAATACTGAGAGTAAAGTATGTTCCAAATAACAAGAGAGAGAAATTGATTGGTCAGTAACGTGTAAACTTTACAAATATCTATTTAACTGTCAAACTAATACTTCCATAAAAAATGAAACCCGGATTTATATCAATTCATTTTTAATCTGCTCACTATATATTATAATTATTACCGAATATACCAAATTATACAACAAACAATTTGCTGTAATCACAGGCCTCTGAATTTTAGGGCCTGTGCTGTTATTAGGGCAGCAGAGAATTCGAATTTCCTCGGATTTCCTGAAGCAACGAATATCATTCGGAATATAATACTGTACAATGCAACAATATTCTGCATTCTTACTGAAAAATAAAGATTTAAAGACAACTACTTATGTCTTTTAGCATTCAATTGATTAAACACATTAAAAATAATGTTGTAAATGAGATTTGTCCTTGAAAATTTACAAAGCTCAAGATATATCTACTGAATAAAATACAATAAAAATCTTTGTAAAGTGTGCTCAATACTTTATCTTGCAGACTGAATTTTTACCTGAGTTGAATTTTGGACAGTTTTGGCCTTTAAAAAGGCCTGACGTGCCACCCGGTTTCCCACCGTTGCCATTTTACTGTGGCACCTAGTTCCCGAAGGACATTGAAAGTGGTTGTTAAATAATAAACTTACGCAACTAAACCTAGAGAGAATTAAGATATTTTGTGATATATTTGAATTTATTTACGTACTCCTATTGCATACTAAACCAAATAAATAATCAGAAAGCATTTTAAATATTTATTTGAATAATGTCGCGTATATTTGATTAAAAGGTAAAAAGTCTAAATCATCCCCGTGGTTAGGTGTTGGGTAAGGTTAAAACCGGGTTTAAACAAGTTTAAAGGAATTGTTTTTCATGGGAGCTGGGAGGATTTCAAAGGCTGTATTGAAATATCATGCTTACAAGTATCCAGTAAAATAAAAGAAAAAAGAATGTTGCCTTCAATACTCTATTACAGTTACAGTATGCCAACTTTATATCATGAAAAAATAATTACATTTCTTACACTGCTCTCTGTCGTTTCTATATACCTAAAATCTGA
Organism: Magallana ariakensis; assembly: GCA_020458035.1. NCBI lineage: Eukaryota > Metazoa > Mollusca > Bivalvia > Ostreida > Ostreidae > Magallana > Magallana ariakensis. Next base: position 15,052,839 of record CM035814.1, read on the forward strand.
TTAAATGTCTATATTGATAATTGTATGAAAAATGAAGTTCATATAATTGACACTGTAGCTCTCTATATGGTGTCAGTTTTAGTGAAAAAAATCTTTGGAAAAGAAATTCAGTGTTCAAACGTTCAAGCTTAGGAAATGTAAAAGATATGAACAATCTTGGAAAGTGTATGCATACATTTTTAAAGTTTTTATTCAAGAAAGGAATTGTTAGCTTACTAAAATTAGTTACATTTTTTCTACATACTTCTGTTTCATTTGCTTATCTTATATGGAATTTGTATTATATAATATTTTAAATACTGATGAGCTGTATGAGCCTTATACGAATAAAGAATGAATGACGTTTTATTCGGCCTGGCTTTTTCACTGATGTCTCCCTTTATTCTGTATTGCATGATACATTTCTCGGCTGTGCGATTTTTAATTAGTTTACGATTATTTAAGACTATTCAATTACTTGGAAGGATTGTCGAAGATAAGCATTGTGAAAGCATGGCCTTAAAAATAAATATTTCTTTAAAAAATAGCTTTGTGTTCGATTCGTCGCAATAAAAATTTACTTGTTTTGTGGTGAACATACACGCATTTATATACGGTGGGCAACAGAGTTTCGATTAAAACTCATCTGAACGAGCATACGTGTATCAAAGTAAAATATAGACATGCCTCATATGTGATAAAGATAACGTAAGATAAATTAATATACTCTCAACATAATTGCTGAGGATACCTTAAGTATCGATATTTGTTACAGACACAGATACTTGTATTTCGGTGGTATTAAAATATTTTTATGTTTTGTAATTGGTCGCAAGATTTATTTAATTTTTATATTTTTTAAAAAGAATTTTTCACAATAATTTAATTATTATAGCAGAGAAGGTCTACCACCAATTATTTCGTTATTTAGCCAATTCATTATTTTTTTCTTCAAGCGCCTGTTTGACATTGACAAATCGATCAAATAGGAATGGAAGCTAACCCGTAACTGTAAGCACAGTTCGTTTTTAATCTTGTTTTTTACGATATGACTACAACCGCCGAACATTTGTAAACATATAGAGACAAACAATATAGTTTTCATCATTTTTACCTTTACACATTTGCTTCTTCGAACAGGAGAAACTTAACGTTGTCGTTAGAAATTAAATTTCTAACTTATTAGCAGTATAAAGCTAATCAATTATTTAAAAACTGTGCCAATTTTAGATATAGATTATGTTTAATATACCTTCAGTAAGCATGCGCGGATCCAGAATTTTTTTCAAGGGGGGGTGTCGAGGGATATCTGTTTTCGGGAAGGGGGGAGTCCGAGTCTGAGACCTATTTTCGATATAAAAAAAATTACTATGTGAGTTTTAGAAATTTGAATTTTCCAGGGGTCTAGAAATGGCATAGAACTTTATTTCAAGCTCATTGCAAATTTCTTAGGCGTACCTTTGGTTTAATCTGAGGAAGATTGAGTCAATGGGAAATAATTTTTGGTCTAAAACTGGATTTTAAAGATATGAGCTATGACCTTCTCATTTGACATAGAAATATAGTTTAGGGTCACTACAAACCTTTACCAAATTAAAAACTCTGTTTATGTGCAGTATCCACTAGATATGGCTAAGAGAAGAATATATATTATCGGGAATATTTTTTTAATGTATTGTAATATGACCTTGATTCTCGACATAGAAACTTTGCTCAAGGTCACTGTACACCCTTTGACCTAAGGCACTCTGTTGGAAGAGAATATATGATTAGGACAAGGATTTTTTTCACATAATTCTGCTATAACCTTAACCTTAAACCTAGAAACTTGGTTCAAGGTCACTGCACACCCTTTATTCAAAGGCACTCAGTGGGTGAAGTATGAGCCAAATTGGGCCAAGGAGAGAGAAAATATGCTCGTGATAAGTGATCTCGAGTGGACAGATGAACTGACGGACAGATGGATGGATGGATGGACGAACAGACTGATCAATACAGGGCACCTGCTGAGTGGGGCCCTGATAAGATACACACTTCAGTTTGATTATTGTTTCAAATAGAATCAACATGGGACTTCTCAGTGACCCTAAGCGACAGAAGAAGATTGTGGAAGCAATCTCAAAGTACAACAATTGGCTCTGTGTTTTGTGCTACTTGTCAGGAGTTATTGGGTTTCTGGCTCTAGCATATCAGCCACTTAATGGGGCAACATACTTCTCGGAAAATGCTCTTTTGCCAGGTAATGATTTTGTTTTGTAATCACATTATCTTAATTGATTTGCCAAAATCGTTTCTTTAATTTAATCTGCTTATGAAATATAACTGAGACAAATAACTTTTTACTTACTATAATTCTGTTTTTGCTTTATCTTTTTTAGGATTGGTTACAAATGAGTTTTATGCAGAGATAAATATGAATGCTCTAGCATCTGAACTTAAAGAGGAATTTAATAAAGAAAAGAGGTAAATTTTAAAATCATTTTCCTCTTCTGTTTATACTGAATAACAAATATTTTATCAACAAAAAATAGATATTACAATTGATTTGATTCATCAGATCTATTAAGAAAAATAGAATATGATGAACATCATGAGACAGGAACCAGTATCAGGAAAAATGTTATGAGGAATATACTGTTTACGATAATTTGAATGTACATGTATCAAACGTAAAGATAATTTTTTTAAGTTTGAAAAACCAATATTTTTTTCTTATATTGTAGGAAAGTTCCCAGAGAGTGGATTTACAATCACTTGCGAGAGATAGGGTTGGATACTTACATACAGAACTATTCCATCAAATATCCACTTGACATTGCCAAAGGACAGGTTATATCAAGTTTCTCGTCAATAATCCGTATAATGTTAATCATAAGATGAGAGGTTGAAATGAATAATTCCATATTAAATATATGTATTTCAAAGAAACACTAACATTTATAGTTATACATAAACAACGTTTTTATTAAATATTTTTACTTGAGAGAAATTTTCACTTGATGTATTGAAGAAAATTTTGTTACTTTATACATGTATATGCATTCTATCCAACAGCAGAAGAATTCAGATCTATTGTTTCTGCCATGCATAATACACTGTACCAAATTATGGGGCCAAGAAAAAAATTCACGATAAACTCAAAAGAAAAAGAGTGATTGGGACATCTAATTTACTTTGATATTTGCAAGGCATTCAGAATACATTTATAAATGTTTGAGATACTGAAGTTTGTATATTGATATAGAACATGATGTTCAGAAACCAACATGAGACAATCTGGATTTTTGTTAATTACAGAATATTCCAGGACAGAATGTGTATGGGATTCTGCGAGCCAAACGCTCAGCCAGTACAGAGGCTGTTGTATTGACAACACCGATGCGGCCCAAAGATTCGGACCTACCGTCCACTACGGGAGGAATTGTGTTGATGCTTGCCATGGCAAAGTACTTCAGAAGTCAGTACCATGTAGAGAATAAGTATTTCAAGCTACCTTTGATATTAATTATATTTGTGTATGCAAGTACACAATTATAATTGATCAATATCAAACTATTGATGCAATCAGTATAATTAATCAATGAAAGTATTAATAAATAAAATTGCACATCAGTTTTCAATAGGGCTGAATTTACTTACCTGTTGCCATTTTAAGGGATTTTCAGGAAAAAAATTGGCATGGTCTGAATTCGATAGATCACTGTTGAATCAGAGATTTGTGTATTGCAGGGCAGACCTACTGGTCAAAGGACATTATATTCCTTGTGTCTGACCATGAACAAATTGGACTTCAAGCCTGGTTAGATGGATATCATGACATCAAATCAGAATGTATGTATTTATAACAGATGTTAAAGTTGTTAATCTCAGTTAAATACTCAATTATAGAAATAAACTAAACACTGCATATTTAATTTTGGAAATAGATTTGGATTTTATTGCACTTATTAGGTCCAATACAATCACTAGATTTTATAGCTACATAGCTTAATATACCTACATAGCTTTATCAAGCTACATAGCTAAATCTAGTGATTGTACTGGACCTGCTTATTTGAATTTAGAAACCTTTAGTGTTCAAAAACATTTATCATAAACATCTTCAGTAAGATTTTATGAGAAAGATAAATTTGTGACATTGTTTTCCCTTGTAGACATTGTACCAAGTGATGTAATGGGTAGGAGTGGGGCTATCCAGGCAGCTATAAACCTGGAAATTCCTGACGGAAACATCCGTTATTTTGACATAAAGATTGAGGGCATGAATGGCCAGCTTCCAAACTTAGATCTCTTTAACCTTGTTGTAAAAATCTGCAACCAAGAGGGGGTAGATGTTTCTTTTCACAGAAATGTAAGTTGGTTATGGTTATCAAACCTTGGTACAGATTGCAAATAACGATATTTTGAAACGTCTCTGTACAGTGAAATCTGTATTTTTGGACAGATAATTTTTTTAAAAAGTGTGTTTTTAGAAACAATTGTTTAACAGGAATCTTTTTTTTCTCATTTTTTTTCCAGTTTGACACTATGGACCCGCAGTCTCTGGATGGATATATACATAGTGTGAAGACTATGCTGGAGATGATGTGGTCACAAGCAGCTGGCACACCCTCAGGTAATCATGGACTTTTCCACAAATACCATATAGAGGCTGTGACCTTGCAGGGAATTCGAAGGAAAAACAGCAATTTCGCATTTCCACTAGAAAGGACAGGAAGGTAGTTAGACATTTGTAGATTCATTGTCTTAATTGATAATGATACTCTTAAATCATCAAATTCTAGACTGTCCTTATTCATTTTTCATATTCTTTGCAGAATACTGGAGGGAATATTCCGCAGTTTAAATAACCTTCTAGAGAGATTCCATCAGTCTTTCTTCTTCTATATTCTCCCTGGAACCAGAAATTACATTTCCATTGGGATGTACATGCCTCCATTTGGTCTGATATGTGCCACAGGACTCATCAAAATATCCTTGCTATTAGGGGTGTGCAATATTACCGGTATATCGGTATATTGCGGTTTAATCCTTGCTGACAATATATCGCGATATTAAAATCAAATATCGGTATTTTACGATATATATGAATATATAATAATACGGGAGAGGATCCAGTTATTAGTTTTATTTATTATTTTTATGGACGTAAAATTTAGAAAACATTATAATAATGAGAATGACCTAAATATTAAGCATTACCTGATTTTCTTGGGTTTTTTTTCGTTTGAGTCGAAGTTGTATTTTCTCAGGAAAGGGCAATCTACCGTTCCGATTTGAATAGTATTAACATTGTTTATTCAAAATGGCTGACGATTACGAAACAACTATTTGATTTGTGAGCAAATTCTCATGGAAATATTTCTTAAGTTTATTTATTTCTACAGTTTTTTTTAGTAAAATTAATAAGTAAATAGTTGTTATGTCTTTATCCTCTCGCGCAACTTGTTAGGAAGGGAATATAGCATCGCTGCTGTGCGTGTGTATGTGTATGTCTACTCAGAGACATAAATAATGTTATTTATGTCTCTGGTCTACTTCAGCAATTCATCCGATGTACATCAAATTTTGGTCAATTTTTCCCGTATTGGTACTTAGAATGGAACTAGTCCAGTTTTAAGGAGATGAATACTTGTGTCATATTTCATTTTTACTCTGATCTAAGTTATTGGCATATATGTTTAATGTATGCCATGTCTTACCACAAACCATTTTGGTCTCCTCAATTGCATTTACTGTTTATTCCTAAATAACGCATCTCCCACATAATGATTCATGTCACTAGGGGATGCTCAGCGTAGTGGTGCCCTTGTTAAATATGAACTGATGTGCTATATATTACAACATACATTAGAACCTAATTACAATGTTACAAAGTAACTGAAAACCCCTTGATTTTGATCACATTTATTATACTCTGTACCAAGATATCCTGGATTCACATTTTGCTTAATCACTCAATATTTATAAATATCTCCGAGTTTAAACGATGTTCATTCAAAAGTATGAAAAATTCCCAAGATTTCTCAGTTGAAACGCCCCCGTTAGCTTATCAGGTTTCAATACAAGGCTAAAAAATGTGATGTCTACGGGGATTTTGTATTGCATATAAAAGCCCAGATGATAACGTTGAAAAATTGCGCGAGGTATTCCGAGTGATTCCGAATGGAGAAAAGATGTAAACATTCCCCATTATAAATCTCCGTAAGAAATCTATTTTCGATCCTGTGATTGTTTTTAAGTGAAAACTGATAATGTGTCAATGAAGATATCTTGGAAAATTTCCCTTTCATCGAATTTAACTGTACTTCTTTTACATGTATGTATATATTTTATTAAAAATCGATCAAATGTGCTGCATAAATATCTTGGGACAGACTATAGTTTATTTATAAAAATTTCAAGGTTTATGTATTTGCAATATATTGCAATATATCGCAATATTCACAGTATGATATTGCAATATATCGCAATAGGGTTTTCACTGGCAATACCCAACTCTACTTGCTATTGTTTTAATAATTTGGTAGAAAGCATAGTAAGATACTATAGTACCTGATCCAGAACAGATAATTATATCAATACTATTGAAAAATTCAAGTAAAAAATTACTGAAAATATTAGATTTTTATGGCATATAAAATTAATGTGAGTAAACAGCATACATGTGTCCATTGAAGATGTAGGCAAAATAAAGATAACTTTCTTTTGCACCTCCATAGCCACAAGCAATGAAAACAAAGATCTGTTTTTAATATGCTATGACTCAATATATAGGTACATGTAATTGAAATATACTCAAAATGACCAACAATCATTTACATTCTTAACCTTCATAAGCTGTGGCAATTTGGGTGACATTGAAAAAAGACCAGGAAAGTGAAGATAAAGAAAACAAGAAGGAAAAAGGGAAGTCTGAAAAGGAAGGAGAGGAAAATGAAGACAAGGAAGATAAACCTACAGAGGAGAAATTAGAGAAAGAGATGGATGAACTTAGGAAGACAATAATGGATGAAGATGTAGAAGAGGTTTTAAAATTTCACATTCCTTTTTATACTCACAGATACAACCATTTTTAAATATTGGTGCAATAACCAAATTTCTCTACTAAGGCAACATTTCCACTGAAATGAAAATATCAATATTTCATATGACTATATCTGGTCATGCAAAGTGCTTCTGAGTACTTTCAGAACTTTGATTCTTTCTTTAGGAGGCAGCTGCAGAGGGCCTGATCTCCATCATGCCTGTCATCCTAATCAGTCTAATGATGGGGGTGTTCTCCTACACTGGACCAGACTTCATCACCATGTCAGCACCACCCTTTAGAATTAAAATGGAAGACAACATTAGCTTTGGGCTCATGGCTCTGTACACAGCTTCATTAATGGTTCCAAGACTTATAAGCAGGTCAGTATTCACTTTGTTTTGTCACAAAGTGATTTGCAGAAAGTATGAGTTTGTTGTAAGGATTATGAATATGTTGTTTGGGTGTATGAATTTGTCGTAAGGATGTATGCAAAAATTTTAATTAATAGCTACTCTACCTTGGCAGAAGATTATTTGATTGTTTTTCCTTCAATAATATTATTTAAATTCAATTGTTAGTTTTTGTGAATTAGCTCAAAGTGGTTCGAAAACAACATTTCTTTGTGATTTAGACTTCATTACATACACATACATGTACCAGTGTCATATAATATTTTGATACAGCGAAATATTGAATGTAATATTATATGACACAGGTACTAAGCATTTATGTTCACATTTTTATTTCTTATAAAATAATACAATGTATTACACTTCTTGGTATCATAATTTTTTTTCAGGAAGCAGCCTGGAGCGGGGAAGAAGCTGGTTTTTGATTGGCGGTTACTGAAGTGTGTCACTCTAATCTACCAATCACTGGTTTTGTTCTCTGTGTCTTTAATGAACATCTCTTTGGCCTTCTTTTTAGCTGTGATTCTTATGCCTATTACAGTTATTGTACAGCCAGCCAAAAGACGGTAAGCTTTTCTGTAAACTAGAAACATAGGAAATTCATAGAATTGAATATGTTCATGCATGATACTTGCGTAAAAAGGTGTTATTTATTTTGTACAGTGACTAGATATTTAGGGATAAATTATTTATTGAATTCCTTCACAGATTGCTGCTGTGGATACAGAAATTTTTCCTGCTATTAGTGTCACCAGGTGTGTTACTATTTATAGCAGCAGTGATCACCAATTATGGAGAGAAACATGCTGATTTTCTAGATTTACTGGTAAATTCCTGGAGCTTTATGAAGACCAACATTTTCCTGACAATCATTGACAAATACTTCTTCGGGAGCTGGATGTTCAGTCTATTCTCTTTTGTCATTCTGCCAAACTGGTTGATGTTTTGGAGTATAGCACATTGTAGTATTGACTAAATAGAAAATGTTTCTCATTAATAATTGTGTGCAAGATATTTTTGTGTTCACTTGTGTTTGGAAATAGTATGTAAATACAAGGGTTAGCACTTGTAGCAATATTAGATTTTGTTTTTAAATAATTTTGAGTGATAACACAAGTGCATCAACAAAGAATTTACATGTACATGTACATTGTACCTGTATTTTGAAGATAGGACCATGGATACAAAAAATTAACTCCATTTGATGAAAGTTTTAACCAGCATATTTGTATTCATCAAAAATTGTGATGTCACATTCCTCACATGCATAGATCATATTATCACACATTGAATCATGATTAAGATGCTGCTAACACCCCAGACGTTTGTGTCTGTGTCACTTGTTCAGTGCTGAAACAGTGAAAAATATACCTTGTACTTTCATGTATGCATGTTATGAATATTTTCCACTCGGATTTGAACAAAAGTGTAAATGTTACACCACATACTTTATATATATATTTTAATCCTTTTGAAAGGGTGTGTAAAGTGTGTATCCTCACTATTGTAGATACTGTCACTATTACCGGTAAACTGGAAAATACATGAACTACAATGCACGATTTGTTGTTTTCTCTCTTATTTTTTGCAGGAGAATATTTATATAGTTTGGGTTTTTTTTTTCTCAAATCATTTTGTATGTGCAATTGGAAAGGATCCAACAGATATAGGTATTTCTCCAAATCATTTTTTGTATTTTCGAATGTCAAGGATCAACAAAATTGGAGAAAATGTGCATTTTAAAAATAAAATGTAACAAACTTTCACTTACATTTCAAGTTTTTTGTTGTCATCAAGTGAATTTTTATGCATGCAATATGCTTAGTGGTAAAGTTAATTTTCTTACTTGATTTTTATATGCTGCCAAGTATTTGCTTTCAAGTAAATGTATTGGTTAAATTAAAATCCACTTTCATGTTAAAACTTGTGCTGCATATGCTGAGGTGTGTTCAGCAAATTGAGCTTTGGAGCGCACGCCAACATTCCTCATGTATTGGCAAGAACCCACTCTGCTGAGCGCGCCTCTGGTATTTTAGAGAGTGGGTCTAGTGGGGAGAGTCATCAATGAACAATGAAACATAAACAACCCTGCTCTAGGATGCTCAGCACAGGCTTCACATAATAACTCGTGCTCAGTTCTAGATTTTTATTTTTTTTTGGGGGGGGGGGTTTGTTTGCCAGAAGAGGTAGGATTGGGTGTGGGTCAAGGTTCAGGGTCTGTTTTTAATAACTTTACTGTGTAACATTAAAAGGGCTTAATCGGAATTTTCGTGAGGGGGGGGGGGGGGGTGGTAGGTGATATTACAATAAATAGGTTTGAATTGTGTATATTCTGGGAGTTTTATTGATTCGAAGTTCTGTCAAAGAATTTATGTAAATCGGTGTCAGCAAGGATCAATCAGTTTGAACACTTTAACCTGGGTATTTCCGTGTTTCTTTCCTCCGATCAAGTGTTATTCCAGTTTAGAAAATAAAGGTAGGCACGCAGCATCGTTTTTGAAAGGGGGCAGCCTCATCCAAAAAATCTTGACAAGCTTCTAGTATTTCTTGGCTTCAATTTCACTGTTGATTTTTTTATTTTCACTTCCATTCATTACATGCTTTCCAAACAGTTGGGGGTCAACTCGATCCATGGTCATTCAATTTTATATATGTAAATTCAAGAAAAAAGTCTGCTGCGAGAAAAAGGATGGTACGTGCCTGAAAAGTATCTTATTTTATGCTTATTTTTTTTCTTTTAAAGTATTTGAAGATGCGTTGACCTTCAGACGGCGCATTTCAGAGACATAAATAACATGTTATTTATGTCTGGTGCAATTCAAATAAAATCTAACACTTCTTTTTAGTTGTAAGTAAGAATTTACATGTACGTAATGAATACCCTATATATAAATGTATTATAGTGACATACGTACATGTATGTGCAGTATATACACAAGTGTGCCAAATACATGTCATTTCTAAAAGCGGCACATTGTAAATATATTTATTTACCCATTTGATCTTTTACTACAACCAAACAGATAAATATGTACACACCGTAGTTTACGGACTTGGCTTTTCATTAAATATGTGTACATTTACATTTTAAAAACATTTCCTGCTATATATTAAAGCTGATTTGTTAATAAAATACGCTTTCGTTACACTTAGTTTTCAACATTCTTCATACATATAGTTAATTGAATTCAGCATCTTTGCAATTTATTATGAGCCGTGTATTTAATTATTCTTGAAAAGAGTGCCCACACACGGAATTTCAGTATTAAGTTTCAAATAATTTACTAGATTCGCTTTTTTGGTACTAAAAAGATGTGTACAAGAGTACACGTAATAACCCAAGGAACTAAATCTGTGATTTATAAAAGATAATTATGGATAGACTTCATAAGCTGATCTAGCGGGGGCGGACCCACCCTTCCTTGGAGAATTCAAACTTACTACAAAATTTCCAAAACCTGGCCTCGAACCAAATTTGTATACATATGTTTTGTAATAGAGCTCCTCAAATTTATTTTAAGCATTAATTGTTAAGTATTTTATTGTATAATATTAAATGTATCTTTCATTTCTATTTGAATGCCAGTGCGTGGTTACAAGACAGCAACTAATTAAAGTGGATTGTGATAAATCGCATCAAAATATGCAACTCTTGACTAGGCACGTATAGTGTCGTTTTTCAGACGATCCCAAAATAATCCAGGAAATAAATAGATCTAGTAATAAACACAACCCTAAAGTTCTTATTTCTGTCGAACAAGATGGTACTCGTACACTTAAAAAATTAACGTGTACATGTAATTTCTCTTTCGTGTTAACATGTACTATATATAGTATAGTAGTTGTACGTGCCAATACATAAGATGTTTTTTTTTAACAAATTCTAATAATTAATAAGGATTAATTAAATACGTGTCACAAGTTTAACTTACCAATATATTTGAAGTTATGCAGCTGTTAACTTTTTCAGATATGTTTAAACACTTTATTATTGAACAAAATATATATGTATCAGAAATACCCCTCATGCTACAAGGAACCAACAGATTGACAGCTGCACTACTTCATATAAAGGGTTCAACTTGATTTGAATATGTCTATGTTTTGTGATAAATTGATTTTTGGAATATTGTAAATGTCGTTTTTTTCAACGGAAAATATTGAAATGTCTCAATATATCACACAAGAAATAGCTAAAATTATATTGTTCTAATCAGCAGATTAGAACTTAATTAAAAATCTTTTGTACCCGACACCATTCGGAAATGGAATTCTCTCAAATTAGAAGTTAGGGAAGCAACGTCTCTCAACTTATTCAAGAAAAATATTATTGAAAGTATTCCTCAACCTCCGAAATATTTTTCATTTGGTAAACGCACTTTTAATATTTTACATACCAAATTGAGACACAGCTATATTTTGAATTATGATCTGTGCAGAAGAAATATTATTGAATCACCTAATTGTATTTGTGGACAAAAGGAGAATGTTTATCACTTTTTCTCTGTATGCAAGAATTATCTAAATGCAAGAAACAATCTATTTGAAATACTTTTTAACGACAATTTGTCTTTCAATACAAACTTCTTTATTTTTTCAGCAGTTCAAAACTTTATTAAAGAGTCCGGGAAATTAAATAATTTTCTTTTGTTATTGCTATTTTATACTGTATACTCAACACTATTTATAGTAATTACTATATATTCGCAAATACTTTGTAAATGCATATTTATGAATACTACTATTATAAAGTCAATAACTATAAGTAACATGTAATGTCATTATGACAATTAATTGTATATATTGTATGTATTATCATTAGGAGAGAAACATGTAAGTTGTAAGAACCTTTTTGTAATTTACAGAATAAAATATGTTCAAATCAATATTGGGGATTTTTTTTATTGTACAAGTGAACACATTTTAACTCGCCCAAAACACAACTCTAAAACAAATATATAATCTCAACAGTGGAGCACATCGCTCAGTGGTCATAGGCGCTAGGCCAGTCACGAACCGAAAGGCCCCGCTGTATACACTTGATGTTGTGTGTAGTGCACTTAGACTATATCTATATTGTCTCAGACCATCCAGCTGAAATTGGATACCGGCTTACGCGATGGACTGCATGGTGTCCCATCCAGGGGGAGTAATTAAATGACTCCCATCCGCTTAGCATCACGGAAACCGGGGATGAGCACTGCCTTATGCGCCCTCATGGCACGAAGAAGGATTTAAATCAAGATAATCTTAACAAAAAAAAATAATAATTCACTGCTGATTCACGTACGTATGTACATACATACACATTTTTTTGTAATCATTAACTTTTACACATTTTTTTTTTGGTAATCATTAACTTTTATTATTGAAATATAAATAGTAGAAAAGGGTAAAGTTCAGTGTAAAATGAAGTTGATTGTTGTTAAGTTTACAATTTTCTAAATGTCTTATACCCTACATCAAGTTTTGTGTCATATTATACTGTGGAATTTTCATATCTGTACAAGATAATACTTAAAGATAAATATAAAAAAAATGTGTAAGTACACTGTACCCGAGGTTATGCTTATTCTATTCACACAATATACGCAAATGTATCCGTTACAATTTATATTGCTATACATTACATATTTTAATGAGAGTGACGCAGTGCCTGTTGATCGCTAGTCTGTATTTGCCAGTCTGCAAGATCGTAAGTCTCTATAACTCGATTGCCAGTCTTAAATCAACATGTGGAACTCGTCTAGATTTCCGGTTTAAATGTGATGAACAACCTAGAGAGTTTTTGTTTACATTTAAGTGGGCGTGTCGGTGACAGGTGTAGACTCGCGAATCTACCAGGTATAAAACGACCGGTTAGTTTCATATAGAATCATAACGGATAATCGAACCAAGTAAGAGTCTCTAATATTCATATAGTGAATATAACAAAACAAAAAATATTCACAAAGAAAATGGCATCGAAGCAAAAATGCAAATATGGAGAGAAATGCTACAGAAAAGACAAAGATCACAAGAAAAACTTCCTTCATCCCGAGGAGGACGGGGACACTGGTATATATAATTTCTTGCTCATTCTTGTGAATTTGAATTTATCAGATTTATTAAATAGAAATTATTAAAATAATATATACTAAATATTTTACAGACACAGAAATTGACGAGAATGAGCCAAAAACATCTAAGCTGAAGAGACAGAAAACTCATGAGCTAAGCATTGTAGACGATATGGATGTTGATGATAGCCGACCTACTCTAAAGAAACTAAGATCTCGTACTGTTAGCATGGTAAATAATTTAAACAAAAATATCACCAAAAAATATAATTACTCGATCCTCTTCTAAACACGTCCTTTACAGAATATCATTACAGAAAGAATTATTAAAACTTTAATTTTTTTTATACTAATTAACTTTCTAACAATATTAATTATCTATAGAGCAATAAAATGATTTTTTTAATATTTTTTTTTCATTACAGGAAGCCAAACCCTCAGCAAGTACTGATGAGGCTGGTCCCTCCTCATCACCAGCAGCTGTGGATGACCGCCCAGACTGTACCTACTGGGAGAAGTGTTACAGGAAGGACCCCAACCACCTTAAGCAGTTCAGGCACCCAGCTGATGGACCACCCCAGAAGAAAAGCCGAGCCAAGCCAGAGAACAAAATTGAAGATGGGGAGGAAAAATCCATAGCAGGGGGATACAGACTGAAGAGAATCGGAAGCCATTACACTTGCACGTAAGTTTCTAAATACTTGTATAAAAGCTAAAGTATTGTACTTTTTGATACAATACTGACCATACACAAAATATGTGATTATATGTTTTATTGTTCAGTACAATACACTACATAATTCAGAAAACTAAATTAAAAAATGCACATTGCTTTGATAATGGTATGCATTAATTATTGGTTTTATCATCCAGGTGTATTGGATGGAAAGTGCAGAAAAATGCACCCAACAAAAGAACATGCAGACATCTCAGAGACTACCTTGGAGATGAGTTTGAAAAAAATAGAATCGGAAAATTACCAGCTGACAAAAAAGTAGCCCAAGAGCCTTCCCAAAGATTCTCACATATCAGCATAAGTCTTCTGTTAGCCAACAAATATGATGAAAAGTGAGTTTTATTTTGTATCAGACTATTATAGGTTAATGCATAAGACTGAGCCAATTTAATTGTGATTACATATGCATGTTGAAAATTCCTGTATACTAATATAATGTAATAATGCTTTTACAGAAAGAATGATCCTACTAATTGGTGGATCAGTGAAAAATTAGATGGAGTCAGAGCTTTTTGGAATGGAAAGTAAGTTATCCAAACATATTTAAAAGTAATCACATTTACACACATTATATACTTGCAAGTATATCCAAGATTCATGTAATATACAAGCTTGCTGACATAAAAATTTCTAATTTCAGATGTTTTTACTCTCGCCTTGGCAACCCTTTCTATGCTCCTAAGTGGTTTACAAAAGACCTACCCACAGATATGGACCTAGATGGAGAACTGTTTGGGGGCAGAAAAATGTTTCAGAGCACAGTCAGTATAGTGAAAACTCCCGAATGTGATCAGTGGAAGAAAATCAAGTACCACGTGTTTGATGCTCCCAGTCTACAAAAGGAATCATTTGAAAAAAGGATGAAAGCCATCAGAGACTATTTTGATGAAGTCAAGTGAGTAAATATCAATTTTATATCTCGGCTTAGCATCTAGATTCTAAATGTTTCCATAAAACATGTAATAATACTTAAAGGTTTAATCTTCTATATTATTCTTTATTTGCAGTCCAGACTATGCAATTTATTGCAAACAAGAAAAATGCACTGGAAAAAAGCACATTGATGATGAATTAAAGCGAGTGATTAGCCTTGGTGGAGAGGGTCTTATGATTCGAGAGCCTGGCTCCAAGTATGAAAGAAGGCGGTCCAATACATTGCTCAAAATCAAAACCTTCTACGATGCTGAGGTATGCTATTAACTGTTTTAACATTGTAAATTTAACATTGATATACATGTACATCTATGTAGAGATACATTTTTATAATAGAACTACAAACTTCTTTATCTCGAACTAGATGTGACTGTTTAAAAACTTTGAGATATCTGAGTATTCGAGATATCGAGGGTAAAATACTTAAAAAATAAGTGGTTGAGACTTACAAATCACTTCGACATATCCATTGTATTCAAGATATCAGTGTTTGAGATATCGAAGTTCAACTGTATGTAGAATAATATTCTTATGATAGAACTGAAAAATAAATTTTGTTCATCATTCCATATTTTCAGGCTGTTGTAGTTGGATATGACCCTGGCAAAGGTCGTTTCCAAGGAAAAGTGGGAGCACTCAGGTGCAAGATGGCAAATGGAAAACTCTTTTCTGTTGGATCAGGGTACATATTTATTTTTTATGCAAATCTTTAATCTAAAAGAAATATACATCATATGCCATTAGTGACCAATCATCTACTATAACCTATTTATTCCATACTTGCAGATTGACCGACAAAGATCATAACCGTCCACCTAAAATAGGCTCTATTATCACATATAAATTCCAAGAGTACACAAATTCTGGAACACCAAGGTTTCCTTCCTATTTAGGTATCGTACCTTAAGCATGTATACTATCATAATAATGATCAACTATTATTCAATTATATCTTTCATGTTTGGCGTAGTTACCGATACTTTATTTCTATCATTATGTTTATTGTAGGAGTGAGAATAGACATGGATAAACCAAAGGATGCCGTACTACCCAAGATAGTCAAGGAGGATGAATAAATGAAAAGACCCTAGGACAGAAAAAAAAAATTAAAAGGCAGCTCAAAAAAAAATCCCATGACATCAACCATAAACTATCCTCTCCCATAAATATACATTGAACTTTGATACTGAAATCCAAGACTGATGTGATGCCATTGAAATATCATGTGCAATAGTGAACAATCTCATGCTGTGATTATTATATACTCTCAGAGTTTCTTACATTTTATAACATTTCTTTCATTATTTATACGTATACAGTTTTTTAACTTGTTGATAATTTATTTTTTTATTCTTTATTATTTTTTTACAATGTTTTATAATATTTTAGAAATAAAATGCAATAGTTGTTGAGAGTGAAAAAGTTGTTTGTCTGCTGTTTCCACGTATGATCAAAAGATCATTAAAACAGTTGCATACCGGTACATGTACATGTATACAGGTAACGGAAAAATGTACAGTTTTGAATACAACTCAAGGTGATGACATTGAAACAACAATTTGAACATGACAATTTTGTTTTGCCTGAAGAAGAGTTTGTCAATCATATGGTCCCATACAGAATGGAATGATTTACATATACTTAATCTGCATGTTTAACACGATCTAGGGCAATATAGAAAGCCTTCTTGTCATTTATGTCATGCCATCCAATTGGTCCAATTTCACAGTCTGCACAGATGAGATATTTTATTGTTTCAACAGTGTTTGTAAAACCCAAGTTTTCAAATTCAAACATATCATCAACTTTCCAGTACTTCTTGAGTGTCTCTCCTGTTGTTGAGGTTCCATCAGTCTTTTTCTTCATATGAGGCAAGAAAAACTGAAAGAGAAAACACAAATTAGAAATTGTGTGCATTATATCTTTAAAAATCATAGCTATTGAAAAGCACATTTATGTAACTGCAGAGTGGTATTTCAGCTTTGTGACTTCTTAATTTTAAAATTAATATATGGTAATGTTTGTCAAAAAAAACAACATATTGTCATGGGCACTTGTTTCTATAGTAAAACCAGCAAGTGAAACTATGACTTTACTTGTCAGTTAGTGAAAACCTCTGATAGTTAAATATCTGTCTGGTTCTTTCCTTCAAGCTGGATGAAATGAGTTATGCCCTCTATCTTATAATTCTGTTACAGTCTTATTCTAAAACTAGTACTGCACGCAAATTACTTATTTTACGTGAGTACTTAATTCCACAATTCTGTCATTATTTATAAAATCACAAGCCATAGAATATAAGATGTCCTATTTACATATTACATACATGATTGTATTTCTTGCATGTAAAGTATTAAAGTGGAAAGCTACTGCAGATTTAACACTATAACACACACAGGGTACTCAAAGGTTAAATGATGTGTTCTATTGTGACGTCACAAATGTTGAGCACTGTTAAAGTGCAACATCATAAGCGAAAACCAAAGATCACGCTTGTGGCTGTTACAGGGGCTTTCCATGAAATAAATTCAAATTTTTAAATGTCTTTATGTTATGTATACTATGTAACTATTCTAGAAAGTCAATGAAAAATAATTCATACAGTGTATCACGATACACATGCGATGATATGATATGCATATTGTGGGCCCTCATGATCAATACGATCGATATATCACCGTATCATTACACCTTTACAGTATTAGTGCAAAAAGGTAACCTTTTTTATCATGTTTATTATGTGATGTAGGCCTAATTTAGAACTTTTTTTCTTTGTCATTACTTTAAATATGTTTATCTAAATTTGAATAATTATAGGAATCTATTTGTCTGTAAGTTGCAATTTTCAGTACAGATAAGTCAAATTAAATGCACCGTAGCATAAAAAAAATATAGGCCTATTGACTTATATTGAAATGTTGTCTTTCTGAGTTGCGTGTGCATTCTGTAGATATAAAAATACTTTACAAAAAAAATAAAATAAAAACAAAAAAAACCCAAAACAAACAAACAACAACTTACAGACTTCTGATTGAATTGCATGATCCAACCCCCTCAACTAAAATCAACTAAAATTACCTCAACTTCACAATAAACAGCCTTCATTGGTAAGAGAACTGTAGAGTTACATCTTTCACAAAACAATTTTGTTTTATTTTTGCCATCCTCCACAAAGTTTTCGCTCACCGTGGTTTCTTCGCTCGTCATTTTTAGGCGACTGCAGTCGTCACTTGTTTAAAATGAAAGCAATAATTGCGCAGGCGCGATATTTTCATGTTCTCTTTCATCAAAACGTTTTAGCAAGAGATAGAAAAAGAGAAAATGTCATAATTTAATTTAACGTTGATTTTATGATGTGAAAGAAGAAAAAGCTTCAAGTTCAACTATAAACTATCGTTCTTAGTAAGTAAATGCGTGTTACCACCTGATTATCTTTTTTGCAAGAACGCATATACTTAGTTAATACGTTGTTGATTCGACAATTGTTCACTATAATAAGATTTTACACAGGTGGTGATCAAAGGTGATGGTATTTTATTTACAGGCATATGTTTATAGGAAGGCATGAATATTTATTCTACCAGGCATTTCCTTGTCAATAATATATCCAATACTACACGTATATATGGTGTTGGGTCGCAGCAGGACATGTATTACAAAAAATTTGCTGTGGTGTGTTTTTGCTAAACATTTAAAAGAAAAAAGTACTTCAAATTTCAGAGAGTTTTCTCGGTAAAGAAAAGTGATATTCACTAATATTGCAATACCAGTTTAGTTAGCAGTCACATACGTATCACATTGAAAATTTCTGTTTTCTCCGAATAAGACTAATCTATTTTAAACAAGGGTTCTGAGAGTATGGCATAATCAACAGGACATAGAATTACCGAAATGCCGGTGATTTATCAAAATGCCCACTGAAAACACTGAAATACTACTCAAGTATACATAATACCTATTTTTAAAAAAATTCAGACTGTAACCATAGTTCTTGAGAAAAAATAAAATCCAAGAGTGATAACTCTCATGTCCTTGGTCCTCTGCTTTCATTTTTTTAATTTTAACACATGAAAATTGTGATAAAAATTACTCTTTAGTTATTTATTTCTCATAGAATAAGAACAAAAAATGTAATTCTAGTTACCTCTTAAGCAATACATGTCCCCTACCAGCACCCAAATTTTCTTTGAAGGATATTGTTTTATGTGCCAAATAGATTTCAAGGAAAGTCCTTTAATTTAAGTCTAATATCACTCAAGTTCAGTAATAGGGAAGCTATAAAAAGTTATGCTGATGAAATGTTTCCCCTGCATACATGTATCACCTATAAAAACTCTAAATGAACTGGACAGAAGATATTGGGTAATCAGGGCCGTCACTCCCCTCAAATTTGAACCGAATATCGGACCCATTCCCAATGGCAAAAAGCCGCAGATTTTCCCAATTTCAGGATAAAAATTCCCAAATGCATAGGCCTAATTATTTACAACTTGCGGAATTGCGCAAGCTGTTTGCTTTTTGGTCAGTAGATTAGCCGTAATTGATTAAAGCTGACTTAATTATACATGTATCATAATGATCAAGTAATGGGGATGACACTGATGATTATTTTAATTAAAAGGTTCTCACAACTGGACTTAACCCCTGTGGTGACCTAACAAGCCCAACTAGCAGAGTCAGTTTATACGGCACCTGCACTTCGTGGCATGAGTGATGCATTTTAAAGTGCTCAGAAATTTACTAACAATGGTTATAAATTATTGTGATCACAGTATCATTGGTTGATATCTTGTAATTAGATAATAAGCCTTCCAAGTAAATTCTTTGATTATCAGGAAATCATTTAGTTTTGTAAACATCTTTTTTTTTACGGCTGTAATTGGGTCACAGGGTTTTACTAATACCCGTAAATACACAAGATGTCAATAACATCCATGTATTACACAGAATTTTGCTTATAAGATATTTCAAATATTTAATCTATTAAATGAAAAATAATAATTCCACATCATATAAATTTGGTTCCCTTTTCCAAATTTGATGTTTATCTTTTTATATTTGCTATTTTTTGAAGAATTTTTTTTTTATATATATGCCTGTGAGTAGCCTTGATTTACAAAATATTAAACCAACATGTATCAATCATGTGAAAAAAATGAAGACTTTTTATTTTCCTGACCACTGTAAAATTTCAAATCAAAAATTTAAATTTGTAAATCAACATGTATAAATAATTTTTTTTTTAATTGAACTCTTCATAATTCTAAAAATTTCCCTATTTTTTTTTTAGTTTGTCTTCTTTTTACTCTTGGTTACTTCTGAGAACATCATGTGAGCTGTAAAACATTAATTTTAAGAAGTGAACAACAGATTAAGCTATTAAATACAGAAGTCATTTTGATGATATATTAAACTATCTTAAATTTTCTCAATTTGACAAAAAATGTCGATAATTTTCCCAATGGAGAGGGACCCGGTCCCTGTACCAAAAAGTGCTGTGACAGCCCTGGTAATATTTGATGATATGTGAATTTGACAAGGTCTTATTCTGCTGCTAATTTCATGTTATCTCTCCAAATATAAATAAAGTATAATACCGTACATGTATAAACACTTCAATGCACAAAATGGATTGTCTTTTGATCGTCAGCACTATTGACCATGTTCTCTTCTTTTCCCCACCCCAACTTCAGTTCAGACTGGTTGAGCATGGCACTAATCCGATCAAAAATACAAAAGAGGTTTAAAAATTGATAACTTAAACAATTATTCATAAAAAGGAATGAAAGTCGAACTTGATAAGAATATTTGCACTGTGTTTAAAGAAATATGGTACAGTTGGATCTGCATGATTAATTTCCATCTTCTCTTTTCTCACCTTTATTTAAATGGAACACTGATTGAGCATTAAGCACTATCGGTAACTAAACAAAAAAGAAATATATGTACCAATTGATAAAAGTAACCAAGTCAAGTGTGATCAGTATTTTTTCTTATATATTTCTTCTATAATTTTGAAACTACACAGCAAATAAATTCACCGAACCATATTGAAAGAGAAAAGTCTGGAAAACAAACTTGGGATAGAATGACTGAGACAGATTGAAAGATAGCAATGTTAAAGACTTTAGGCCCCTCTGATTTCACTGGTAGGGCCTGGGGACTAATAAGACTTGTAAATCTACTATATGAGATGCTGTAAACACTCTAACAACATCCTGTGCAGGTTGTCTCAGTGTGACCTTCCAATTTGCCAATTATATCACTGTTGTGAAAATCTTAGCTGTTAGTTCAGATATGTTTTGTTGATTTCAAAGCTGAAAAAAGAGAATTTTTGTGGTAAATGCCTTTTCTTATGAATGATACATTTTAACATTAATTAACAGAATCTGATAATGACTAAAAGTTAGCTCGAACAAAGTGTAACAGAAGAAAATGCTCATACTTAAAGGATGTAAGGATGCAAGGAATGACAGACAGAAATTGTGATGTGGAAATTTGGTGTTTAGTCATAACTTATCATAGTCTCAATTAAACTCAATAAATGCCAGTCACGTCAGACATAGTTATGTTTTTTTATGCTATTGATTTAATACAATGTAGGAACATGGCCTTTATCAGCTATATGGAAAAGATTGTCTGCCTTTATAAAGGGGATTGATAGCTTGACATTTAGACAGAAGTTAATGATGCACATACTCTGCTCATATGTAATACATGTACTAACAAAATGAAGACAAATTCATTTTTTGATCATTATTGTTTGGACATTAAGACTTATAATCTGTGCTAAATAATGGACAGAATAAGGCAGACTTGGGCCACTATTAAATAATTATTTGTTTGTCTTCTTCCTGCTTAGTGTTTAAAGTTTGCATCAGTAGGTGGGAATTTTTTTTTCAAAGTTTTGTGAAAATACTTTAATTAAATGGAAAATACATGTACATCTGCAAATGACAATTGATGCTCCAACAGTCATAAAATATCTTGATTCTGTTACTTTTTCATCAGTTTGTCTGAAGAGGGCAAGCAATAATGCTTTTAAAATGGACTTGGTGGATATAAACTACATCCTCCATCATTATGCCTCCTGGTATTGAGTACATGCTTTTTAGTATTATATGCGGTATGTCAAATAAACACACCAGGTTGAAAAATAAAAAAATGCATAAAACAGTATGATAGCATTATAAAAATAATGTTACAGGTATTTAACTGTGTGTTGATAATATATATTTTTCCAAAAAGTTGAAAGAACTCTTAAGTGCAATGAAATCTTTATTGAGTATCACAGTATAGCAATATTCAAAATCTACCGGTAGATTTTCCACACACTAAACAAATCAGTGAACAGCAATGATAAAATTCATTCATGTCTATCCACCTGTTAAGAGTAATTATTCTATTTCATGATGCATGTAAATAATTCATTCAATTTTATGGTTATTTTACCCTGTTTTAATTAAATAAGACGTCATTAGGATATATGTAAACTGTAAGCAAGTCTGACAACAAATTCAAGTTATTCCCCTTTTGCAAGGATCAATTACTGAATCCAGTGCTCTTTATGCCTTATTTTGGATTCTAAATACTCTTAACTTAGAAAGGGGTCTTCTCTTTTAAACTCATCTGAAACTTTATTGTAATCGTATACATGTACTTATCTGCTCTTTCTATAAATAATTATACTGGTTGGATCATTTGACAACATCTTTATATTTGAAATACTGTTTTTATTTGCTGATTCTGTATCTTTTAATTTTTAAAGCAATAAAATGCTTTCTTTGTTGTGTCATACAGCTGTGTGTACGATTGTGGGCATTGCAGTTCTTAAAAAATACAGAAAAGATCTCATATCTAGCTGATGCGTTTAAAATAACGATTCCAAACTGAAACAGTAAATTTTGCCCAAATAAAGTAATAAAGAATTCATTATATTTTTTACATTAACATGATTAATCATTTTATATATTTCTTCAAACTTGAGGAAAAGAGTAAGTGTACATAGATTATTATGGATCTGTATGTTACATACATGAGCCAGTTCAGATTTCAATTTTGACACTGGAAATATTTTGACTCCTTATTTGGTCATGCACTAGCTAACATAAAGTTTACATGTATCAGTCGAGCTTCAATGTATCCATGATATTGATGTTATAGTATGTAGATGTCTCTATGGTATTAGTAAGGCATTTTGGGGAAGAATTGAGAGGAGCTAGCTTTCTCCCAATTTCCAATTTCATGACTGAGTAAAGTTTCGGCTTTCAGGAATCAATATACTGTAGTCAGGGTCATTTCCATAAGCAATTTATCAATTCTACCATGGCAGTATTGAGAATTATATTAATGCATCATCTGCTCCCGAATATGTCATCTTCTTAGTCTTTCGGGACACCTTTGGTAAATGTAGCCAAACATTTCACCATCGTTGATGCACTCTGTGCCTGCCCTCCGTATAAATCATTAGCACCGTGTCACTAAATGATAAGGATGACTCTCAAATGCTTGAACAAACTCTGAGGCTCTCAGCAGAGAAGTGAAGCAGTTATAATTTAATAATAACACGGAGAGAAATCGGAAGTTTTCATATGACCACTATTTGCAGTCTTTGATTAATTTGATTCGAACCTTGTGTGTCACAGAGATTATTAATCTTCACTGTTTTCTCCATTTTCACAACTAAGGCTGACAGATATTTATATTGAAAGCATCGGGAAAGGATAAAAAATGAAATAAGGAATTGCGCAGCATCTAATGTTATCAGTACTGTAGGATGGTCTGTGGTTGCATAAGTGCATTTCTTGCATTACGTGTAATATATTTACACTATACAATGACATATAATTCACAAAATAAGCACAAAAAAATGAAAATGGAAGTTGGAAGATTTTGTTCCGGGTCCCTTCATCATTCTAGAATTTGAGCATAGTAGGAGGCAGGATATATCTGATGTTTGAAAACAAATATGTGGACATAAATGCTGTTATTAATATAAGGAAGGCCAAGTTATGTTTGCCTTCCTACACTGTGCAAATATATGTATTACATTTATGTTAGATAAACTAGAAAAATCCATTTGATTATTGTTGAAAAAAATTGAAAATGGTTCTAGTGTTTAGAAAAATCATTAAAAGCAGTTATAAGTACAATGTACAGATCTGTTACCTGGGTAATTTGACTCCTATTCCAACAAGTGTTGAATTTTTAATATTTTTGTAAGTGCTTTCTGCAAAATTCAATAAACATGATAAAAAGCAAATATGAATTAAACAATGTTTACTGTGTTATTGTCTTGTGTGTTACCGTACTAACATTAAAATGAACTTTTATCCAAACTTTTTTTTTTTTACCAAGTGAGTTACAAAAACACATACAATGTACCGTTACATGAATATGTATTTCTGTTTATACCTGGAATGATTTCCTCTTTTGTTTATATTAGACTGTGCTATTTATAATTATTAATATTGTGTCTACAGGCCCTGTAATTCTCAAGATGACTTCCTCGGACCTGTCAATGAGGTTCGTCACCCAGGATACCCTGGATGAGAAAAGAAAGCGGAGACAGGAGGAGTGGGAGAAGAAGAGGCGACCGGAGGATCCTATAGGTATACTGCCGTCATCTTCTGTCTATAGATAGACATTCTGGAAAATACTCATGCAGGTTATAAAACTTCATACAAAAAAGGAACAGTTAAGGGAACATGTTCTTCTTTGACATAATAGGTTTTACAATTAATTATCTGCAAGAGATTTTGACTTCAAACAGGGTTGAATTACATGCGCAGACCTAAGAAGAAGAGGGGGAAGGTCTAGATTACCCCGGAAAATCCATCCAAACTTAGTAAATTCACATGGAAAAAAAATTAATGGATCTATTAATGAATTATCTGAATATCAGAGATACTTGTCATATATTGTGCAGATATCAGTACAACAAATTTGCACCTGTATCAACTTTGGAAAGACTGGTTTATTCAGATGCCAGTCTCGCCAAGGTCATAACAAAGCAGTTGGATGTGCCAATGTATTGATTCCTCGTTGTGTCTTCATTTCTTTATGAGGGCGCCACATTGGGATATGGGTGCCCCATAGTCATCTCTTCTCTATCACCTATTCTGAATGTTTAGATTTTTATACTTTTGGGAAGGGATAAAGGAATTACCAGGTTAGGCTCTCCAAGTTTTGTTATTTGAAGAACTTTTGAAGCAAAGATATTATGTGATAAATGTTGCCCTTTGTGTAGGAAAATAGATTTACTTTCTAGAAGCTCGGCAAAATTACCAGTAACAGTCCCAAAATCAAAGTTGTATGAATCAAATCATCTGTCTATAGACAGCAAAATTCTAGCTTTTCCCAGATGCATGTGGGTGTTATTTCATTCCATGTTGGATCTCTTACGCAAGTATGACTTGAAATCAGAACAAAAATTATTAAAATCAAATCAAATTATTAGAATCAAATTCAAGTCATCTTGTTTACAGAAAAGTATGAAATATAATTTGATGCCACATGATAAAGTTATCTTGCCTTGTAAGAGTCTAATTACGGTTGCATCGAAAATGTACTGGACATTATTTATCACTTTGCCATATGTCAATTTTCTATTTGAGCTACACTTTAATTCCAGAATGTCCTGAGGAAGTAGTTGACAACAGATCCCTTTATGAGCGCCTACAGGAGCAAAAGGATAAGAAGGAACAGGAATACCAGGACCAGTTTGCTTTGAGTGAGTCACACAATACCCATAATGCTTTGCTATGAGTGAGTCACACAATACCCATAATGCTTTGCTATGAGTGAGTCGCAATCCATAATGCTTTGCTATGAGTGAGTCACATAATACCCACAATGCTATGAGTGAGTCACACATTATCCATAATGCTTTGCTATGAGTGAGTCACATAATACCCACAATGCTATGAGTGAGTCACACAATAACCTCAATGCTTTGCAACAGATAACCACAGTGCTCTTCTCTGAAAAAGTTATACAGTTTACATAGTGTTTAGCCCAGGGAAAGTCTTATAAAGCTTTTCTCTGAGTTAACCACACAACTGTAAGACATGTACTTGCAGTGCTAGCCCCTCTAAAAAAGTCATATAATACTAAATGCTTTGAGTGAATTGCATGATACTGTTATTCAAAAACTAATAAATGTAGAAAGAAAAGGAAATTACATACCAGTAAGCATGGAAAAATTAATTCAGTTGTTATCAGAGGAAAAATTCAAATTGGACATTCAATTTTATACATACGGTCCATTTAACAAAACATTTTAGTAACTATTAAAATGGAGGATACATGTTCATTAACCTTTATGGATTTTGATTGTAGAAAACAGTGTAAAAGGATTACAGGAAGATGAAGTAGCATTCTTGGACCATGTATCAGATCAACAGATAGCCATAGAGAAAGCTCGAAACAATGAAGAGGCCCGGGTAATCAGAGAACTTAGAATATCCTTTTCACATGTTACATGTATGTGTAATGCATAATGCACTTAAATTGTGAAAATGACTGATCATTCAGATGACAAATATTATAATCATAAGTAGTTTTTATTCCAAAAAAATTTTTGGTTGGAAATACCAACTCCCTAAAATTGTAGGATATGCATAAAATTTGGTGATGGGGGGGGGGCTCAATTTTTGTGGATTTTATGGTTACTCCTGCCCATGAATTAACATCACTAACAAATTAACAAATTGGGAAACAGTCTTTATTCATTATACATGTTTGTAAAATCAATCCGTAAAATTACAAAATCCCCAAAAACCTTTTCAAAATTGTGTCAATCTGCAAAAATTGGACCCCATGAATTTAAATGATTTCACAGTGTGTGATAATCTAGGACAAGGTAATGAAGCTGATATCAGTGAATCCTTGACTTTGATACGAAGCAAATGTCTACAAGATAGAGAACATCAAACAGAAAGAGGACAAGAAACCAGTGAAACAACAGATTGGTGCCTCGCAGAACAAAAAGTCACAGCAAGCATTACTCGCCGGGGTCGTCAAGAGGAAAAGGTACATCTCAGTCTGCCTCTGCCACAGTAAAAACTGTTGAATTATTGATCTAATTCCACCTGATATTCCAAACTCTTGTTTGTTAGAAGGTAGAAAAAAACTGTAAAATGGCCATGACCACCATCCACCAAGCCTCATTAAGCTGTTTGATGCATTAGATGATAAAAAATATATTTCACAAAGGTAGAAAGAGAAAGTTTTGAACAGGCCATATGCAGAATACTTGATCAAAGAGATGAATTCTTTTCTTTTGCTCATTTTAGTGCCGATTCAAGTGATGACAGCAAAAAGAGAAAACTTTCCACAGAAGGTAATGATAAATTATTAATTGTTAAGGTATGATAACGTTAACTTTGTTTATTATATCACAGACCCTTATCTTTCTGCAGCAGTTTTTCTCATTCTCTTAGATCTACTTGATTCTTTATAGCTAGAATTTGTCTTTGTTACTAAACATAGAAGAGCTCTATAGTGTTTGTTACAATATTTAAAAACTTCTTGATATTTTCAGAATCTTCAGCCCAGCAGACTTCAACATCTAAACCACAGGGTCTTCAGACAGCGACAGGTCTACAGACTGCGACAGTGATAGGCATTTTGCCAGGACTCGGTGCCTACAACAATGATACTAGTGACTCCGAGAGCTCGAGCAGTGATTCAGAGGAGGACATCAAGATAGCTCCAGCCAAAATCTATGTCAAGGTGGAACAGGAGTGATGCATTCTGGGATACCCGTTGACTACCTCAGTCTGTGATTATAAAATATCAATAAAGCTATGGCATTGTGCCTTAGATGTAAGAGTTCCACGATGTTAAGAAAAAATGCATCATTTTGATACCTCATGGTGTAGGTCTGAGACTGAGAGATACAAAGAGAGCATGTTAAGAAGGATGGATGGTCATGGCCATATTTAGACGATATGAACCTTCTTTTGAAGAAGAGCTTTGTTTAAGATAAAGGAAATATTCTAAGCTAAGATATAAGGACTTTTTCTTTACTAAATACTTGAAATAATTTTTGGCTAAAACAAATCATATTTTATGAATTGTTAGGTAGATCTGGTAAATTGTTGACCGTCCAGCCTCTTTGAATGATACGCCATTAATGTGTTTCAGAGCACTGGTACCGTGGGCATTCTTGCTAATTTTACCTTCAGAGCTTTTTTTGTCTTGGCAAAATGTGGGCTTGATATTGAAATGTTTCTTGGAATAGTGATTTATGCAATATGTTCATCAACCATTACTTATTCATTGGCTTCAGCTGTGGAACTGTGTTGAGAAATAGAGTAATATACATGAATGATAAATGAAAGCGATCAATGCCATGATCAGCAAGAGCAGTAAGATGTTTTAAACATGAAAAATTGTAATTATTAATATCAATAATTAATAAGGTGTATTCATTACAAGATTTTATGGTATATTGGGGAATAAATTTACAAGAATCTTAATGGCAATAAATCTTATTTTATTTTGCATGTTTTTACAATTGTGATGTGTTAATTTTACAGTGCATTAGTTTAATTTGAATCAAACCCAAAATTTAGGGTACAACTTATCTTCAAAATCTACAGTACTTTGTATATACATAATTTGTTTATGTTTATTTTAGACAGTATGAGAAATGTTTCCAATGATATAATGGGGACACAAGCTTATGACAAATAGACAGATACCTCTAAAATACAAACTGATCTTTGATCCCTACCCCATACATTTATAAAGGTATAATTTCCCTTAGTCCTTGAAAAAAGTGACAAATAATTGTATCTCGCAAAACATAATGGTATTAAAATTACATGTTTTTTTGTCTAGCCAGGACTTTGATTATGATAAATAAATGCTCAAATATAAAATTTACACAAAAAAATAGTGCAACTAAGGGAAAACCAAACAACAATGACTAGTTGATATGATGTGATATTTTGAAGGATTTTTAATTTGTTCAAATCCTGGCTATCTTGGCATCCATCGTGAATGTGTGATAGTATTTTGTTATCTTTGTAGAGGTAAAACTGTGATAAAATTCTTGGCGTAGGAATAAAGTTCTTTGTGAACGTCACCTCCTTCTGATCCCCTGCTCTTCTTTCTATCGTCATCAGTTATGGACCATTCAGATGAGCGGGATTGACCGAGAGTGCAACTGTCTGCATGTATTAACTGTCAAAAATCAGAAGTGAAAGTTGAATAAACAAGTTAAAAACTTACAGTTAAGTACTTGTATAAGTCTGATAAAAAGAACAAATCTATTAAAACCTCACTACTACCTACTATACCGAATGTAAAGAATTTTTAATACATGTACATGCATGTATATATTTATGTCTCATATTAAACATGAAATTTTTTTTTTAGATGTTTAAATATTAATCCTCCGATATTAATGAAGATTTTAAAAATAGATTAGTTGAGTTTTGGTTTAACCAAGTACTTCTACCTGTGTTACAAAGGTGTGTAAATCTTCAGTAAGTATACATGTACATGTACTGTAGGCCTACTACATGTGTAGCTGTTTTCAGTCAGTGTTTAAACGTGTCCAAATATTGAAACATGCAAAAGTCTGCCCTTTGGTTCGATGGCAATTAATGTTTAATATAAAGCGTAAAATTAAAATATTCGTTTCGTGAACATTTTTTAATTACATGAATATCATAAATACAATCTGATTAAAATCAGCTGTTCTGATACGCTACCGCTCTCGAAGCGGTAGCGTATCAGAACGGCTGATTTTAATCAGATTGAGCATAAATAACGATTCATACAAAACGATGAGAAAAAAAATGCCCTAGTGCAATTTAATCATAATTCGTGGTGTTGTAAGTATCTTCTTTATGAAGTTTTTTGTTCATAATAACCTCTATTACTGATATATGTATATTGACCATACCGCTAACGCCATCCTTATCTGAAGTATCAAGGGGGAAAAGAGGTACGAAAACTTGGAGGCTTCTGTAGTGGCGAGAATATTAAAAAAGAAATGGAATTTTATCGCTTTTGGCCTGTTGTTTCACAAGCTGCAAACTTTTCATTAGTTTGCATTTCCCTCGGTGTCATTCCGAGTCCAAGAATTCGCACATAAAAGATGTGATGGGGCAATAGCAATTGATTATTTATGTCTGTTTATCATCACTTGTCAAGGGGCTGTCTTATCTGTATTTCTCTTCCCGAGTGTTAAAATATAAATTTAGTTCTGTATTGATGGGGGAAAAGTCTTATAGCTTTTTTTGCTAAAGTATATGTGATTTAATTTACTAAATTTTGCAGGCACGTAGCATCGTTTTTGAAAGGGGGTGGGGGGGAGGACAGACTTATCCAAACAATCATGACAAGCAAAAAAAAAAAAGGCAACCTCTCAAAATCATGAAAATTCTAATCCGTGGGTGGGGGGGGGGAGTTGCTTAGTACACCCTTATAACTTCAATTTCACTGTTCATTTTCTTATTTTTGCGTTTCAATTTTTCACTTGGTCTCAAAAAAGTAGGGTGGGGGGGGCAACTCCTTGATAATTAATTTTTTTAATATGTAAATTTAAGAAAAATCTTTGCTGCGACAAAAAATGGGCGGGGGGGGGGGCAGGCCCCCTGTTCCACCCCGATGCAACGTGCCTGTTTTGACCTTTAGAATGCAAGAGTCGATTCCAACAGCTCCCTTGACATTAGTCAGGACTTCTGTCTAGTCGGAATTTAAATGACCAATTTATTATCAAATACTGTCAACCAACTTTTATTTGAGTGCAAGGAAATTTCGCGAAGTTCTCGAGACCTTCGTCGTTACGAATATATATCGCTGTGAACCAGTCCTTTAATGTCTTTGTATATGTATTTGGTACACGAATACAAGGATCGCTTTATAAGTTGGTGTTAATAAAAGTCATTTTTAAGGCTGTTTTTGTCATTCAAATATCATAAAATCCATGAGCTTCAGGGGGCTTCCCCCCCCCCGGGCCCCCAATAGGGCTCTGCCCTATGCAGGCTGGGGGCCTTAAGGCGGCCCCAGACCCCCTGCCTTTTTTGAATACAGTTAAATAAAAGCTATATAGCTACGCCACTGGTTATGGTACGCAAGACGCTCACACGCTAGACTACGGTTTGTAAGAATTATCAGAAATATGAGCTATTTAAACATCTAAGCAGGCGCTGATTGACAAACAAAACATAACAAAACAAACAAAAGTGACAGGCAGAAAATTTCAGATCAGATTTGGACATTAAACAATATATATGTCCACTATGTTATTTCATTAAATAAATTTATTTTTATGAATTTCAACTCTCTCATGTTAGAGATCGCAAATAAAAACGTGTATAAAGAGCACACCATTGTTTGACGAGGTCTTTATCTGCTGCATTGTTTTATATAATGATATATATAGTATAGACTTCTTGTCATGGTAATTGAGTTAATATCCTAAATATAGATGTTTTTCTCCCTGTCTGTTGCCATTGCAAATTAGCCTTATGAGGAAATATAAAAAATGGCAAGAAAATAGCTTATTTGTGTATGCTAGTGTTATGAGACTGTGATCAAATACACGCTAGTTTGTCATTATATTTTTATGCATAGAACTGTTTAAATAGGTCTATATTCCGGATATTTACAACACGAACTTAATATAACCAATTTACACAAGTTTGTTTGTTTAGTTTTAATTAATATCGATGTTTTTCCGTTGGAGACGCGGCGGATAATTAACACGCACAACTAAAGGGTGAAAGAAAAATGATACTGGGCTAATATTTAAAACTTTGACAGATAAATATGATGGTTTGATTTATTTCTTTTTTTTTTAAATTAGAGAGGCAAAATCAACTCTTGTCTAGAGCTTCGCCGTATCATTTCAACGAAGACAGTCGGCATCGATTTTTTTTTAAAGAGCCCCCGTTGTGTTATCAAAGCTTTTGTTCTTGACAATTTACTTTTTTAATTTTCCAGGCAATGCACTGATAGGAAATAATAAATCTGAATTTTCTGATGCACGGGCGTATTCATTTTTATGAGTGGGATAAGAGATACCCCTCTTATCCCACTTTATGCATGGTTCAGCTTCCAAAGTCATGATATCTCTTGAAAACTATTGACTTTTGGCTTTTATCACAACTCGTATGACGAATATGAAAAACACAAATAATCAGAGTAGTAATTACTCATTTGTCATAGCACAAAGTAGGCTAGATAAAACCAAGATTTATAACTATAATACCGGGTATCCATTTTCTTAATTAACCTCTCTCTCTCTCTCTCTCTCTCTCTCTCTCTCTCTCTCTACCCGGAGCTTTTAGGTTTCTATCTCCACCACTAATGACAGGATTTGCTTTTGCTTCCATTGCTGGGATTCTAATGCGATTAATTGAATAAGAGGATGTTGAGATGGCATGGTCGCAGTCGCACGTCAAAATGGATACGATCGTCAGCGGAAATTAAACGCTAATACCGTACAGTTAGAAACACGCATATCGCTAATGATTTCTATATAATCCAATCAATCTTCGATCCCCGAAAAACAAAGTAATCTTTTACCCTGAAAAATAAAATTTGAGAATTTAACAACCATTTAGAGCGCGGCAAAAGGACTCCAGCAGTCTCCGATGGTATGCACATGCGCAGTGATATGTCTTACTATCAGCAGGGACGGGATTATGATAGTGGTTAAATGCAAAGCTCGGAGGACACTTAGAACAGCCCCGGTGATTGAATTATAGAACAAACTCTGGATATTAAAGCAAAATGAAGATCAATATTGATCTGCGTCCGAGAGAAGCTTTCCGATATTGAAAACCATTTAGCGTTGAATGTGGTTTCATTACATTGCTGCTTTATATCGGAGGAGGACGCTGATATTTGTTAGGATTTGGGATACAGTTAACAGTTAGGAAATCAAAACAGGTAAGACACTTTGCATTTAATTTAAAACTAATATTTTTTTTCTCTTTGAAATATTCAATATAGTTAATAAAAATAATGCTAAGAACTTCACCAACTATACCTGTGGTAAATTTTAAAGGAGGTTGGACTCGTACAGAAGTTTAATGAAAGTATTTTGGACCATTAAAATTAATAAAAATCAAAAATAAATAGGTAAACAAGCAACCGAAACAGTGAAGAAAAAACCCAACCAAAACCATATTTCTGTAAAATGCTCTTTCACAACACATGACATTTATAATAGCCGTATTTCCGACTCGCTACTTTTCTTTTGGATAATAGTTAAGCTAATAGCAAGAAAAAGGACAGATCGAAAACTATTTTTGCCTATAGTTAACTGTTTAGGCATCTACAACATCGCCCTAGCTTTTAAGACTTACCATTAAGAGATCTTTCCCTAATGGAATCGAAATAACAAATCACCAAACTATAGGACTGGTTCGGCTTTTAGCTAGACGGGAGGAATTTATTATTCTCTTCTAAGAGGTCAGAAAAACTATCCTTAAGCAATGAACATACTCTGCCTACTTTATAATTGATACATGGACTTGATAGAAACATGGAATAGTCACATTAGTTAAAGGTAATGATGAGGCCTGTTTTTGGCAATGTTAGACATGCTTTGTTGGATGTCTGGGGAGTCTAATTTGGAAACTGTACATTTATTGTTTCTTGGTAGTGTTCCACGGATAGCATTAATAAAGTAAATTTGCCCCTCGAGGTAAAATTAGAAATTTCTGACAACGTACGGGAACGTCGTTGACTTGGAGTATGAACTGTCTGAATAGAAAGTTTACACGAATTATACTGCTCCAAGGGCGAAGCTTTGAGTACACTTGGGGACATAAAACGAAATTAGCTGTTGGGGAAATCGTGGAGTATGCAAGTCTTCTGGGAAAGAGAAATCTAGTTGTCAACGAAAATTAGCTGTATATCTAAATTATTTGGGATTATTTTGGATAAAATAAGAGTTATGATATGCAATTTTTAATATTTGCTTCTAATTACGATTATTGTGAGCTTCTCCGAGGGACATCATGAACGCAGATGAGTTCATATCATGTGGCAATGCAATAAGTGATGAGCCAATCGTCTTGTTTGTTTAGTTGTATACAATCATTTAAAGCCCATATGTATGCCTAACCATAGAGTCCATTTACATATTAATTTAACCTTATGTTTTCATACTTAACAAAGCAACAAAAAGTACGAAATTCGAAAACTTTGAAATTTAAAAAAAAAGTCTGCTGACAATGATTTCTTTTTGTCTGCGCCAGTTGATCCATTTACAAACTTCAATGTAGACGCTCTTGAAAAGGTTTTGGTGACGTTCATAAAAGATTCATTTTTCCGATTTTCCTCGCAAATAATCCATAGATAAACAACAAAAGACGCCTAATCTGAAAACAATCCATTGATCAAGAGGCCTTGGATGCTGTTTAACACGTATTTATTTCATTTTATAAACTATGGCATTTAACACATGCACTCTCTCATACATGTACAGACATAGAAACTGTCCATGTTTTCAAACCGACACTGGTTTATTAATCTGCAGGTGACAATTATTCGAACTATATAGTGTAAATGATTAGTTTTTACCATGTTAGATGAGAAATACATAATTTGCCAAATATTGATCTAACCAATTGGCTCCTAGAAATTAAGATGCGTTTTTGAGCTGCTAACTTTCGGTTTACTAATTAGACACTACCGATAGTTTCCGATAATTATCGCAAACATCGTAAATCCGTCATATGCAATTGCAAATGAAAACATATCCGTGAATTTGTGTCATTGTAGATTATTTTATGCACATGACCGCGCAAATTTG
This sequence comes from Magallana ariakensis, assembly GCA_020458035.1. Taxonomy (NCBI): domain Eukaryota; kingdom Metazoa; phylum Mollusca; class Bivalvia; order Ostreida; family Ostreidae; genus Magallana; species Magallana ariakensis. The sequence goes on from CM035814.1 coordinate 15,087,775, forward strand.
CTAATGGCCTCCGAAGTCCCTTTCTGTCGTCTGCCTTGAAATGTGACGTCATTCAATGCCTCTGCTCCCTAGAAGGTGCATTAAAGAGACTTATCTTCTTAAAATCACAATTTATGGTGAAAATTTAAATAAATTAGTACATCGATGAGTGTTTCACTTTCTTTCCTGGATTGTGTTTTATTGAAAAGAAGCGGATGAGCGTATTTCAAACTCCCAAATGCATTTTAACCATTAAATAGCTTTGGTAATTTGTAGAAATGTTTCTGCAGTGATTACGTGAGGCCGGGGGGCATGAGACTTCGTTCGGAGTTTTGCATTTATTGAATAATTCAATTAAAAATCCGCTGGGATTTGTCGATTGTGCACACGAAAGAAAATAAAAAACGCTCGATTGCTTCACACTTTTAAAACACAAATGTTCCACCATTTCACTGGATACGATCCGGTTTTTCTCGATTCCACGTGTCAGAACGGTGTGATTAATATACGGTAAACACGTCACCTGATTAGCAATGCAATTCAAAAGTAGGATTGATGAAGCTGTGCATAGCGTTTTCGATTTTAACGTTTGCCTTAAGACACAATGTGACAGTTCTAACTTAAACAAACATTGTGGAACGTACAATACAATATTTACAGAGCGTCTACCTAGAATACTAGTATATGAACTGCAATTTCTTGTTGAACCACCACATAAAAAAAGAGAATGAAGAGCATGCAGATAACAAGCCAATTTCTGTTTATAAACAGAAAATTTTGCCAGTATGTATTAATGGTACATTTATTTTAAATCAGATTATGACCTCTGCTTTTTGCAAGAAATTTAATACACTCTTCCTCTCTCAAAAAAAGGTCAAATAATACCACTGAGTGTCCGCTTTATTTGGCTAACTTACTCTGATTACAGCTTCAGCCTTAGACCGTCATTAGACGGATTTCTTAATAAGCAATCGAAGTTCTCTATTTGGTCTTTTACCAATAATGAAGTACAGTCTCTTTCATTTCTTCAAACCTAAGTATGGTGAAAGACCCGTATTTTCATTAGCACCCCTCTCTTCAGCGCTAGAAAAAAGTTTAACTAATCACTCTGCTAATTAAAATCTTTAATCAGTACGGCGAAATGAACACTCTGAGGCGCAGGGAAAATGGCATGATGTAATTTAAAACCTGTCCCGAAAACTTCGAGAAAAGGCTGACATCTCGTCAGATAAAAAAAATCTTTTCAGTAAAAAAAACCCACACTATTTTGAAAGTATTATACTTTTAAAGTAGTTACAAGCAGGACTTCATAATTATGTAATTCTTTGTCAATACTAACTTTTAACTCGTGACAATGCAGTTACTCAGTAAACACTATCACGTGCATTGGTTTTACGTAAAGAATGAACGTTTTGAACAGCGTGTCTCTGTTTCTTTAATTCGCAAGAGTATGTATATAATTTGTTTGCATTCATATAACAAAAAAGACTCCAATATTTTCGACAGTTTTAAATTCAAACGTGATTTTTTTTCGCGAGATATCCGTGATCAGAAGATCAGCGAATATAAGTGATCTCGAATTCATTGTCACCAGAAGGCGTGCTTCCGTTCTTACTGTGCACACAGTTGCTAATCTCATAACACGAGGCAGTGCTTTGTCACATTCCTATGACAGACTCAAGATCTAACACATTAGCAGATTCTCAAACTCCTACCTTATATGTTCAATAGCATCAGGAATGATTGGGAAAAATAATCTTTCTTTTATGCTTGGGATTAATACTTCGCGTTTCTTGGAGGATTAGCAAATAAAGTTTTCCTGTGTTATGGAAAGCAATTATTTGATGAACTTTTCTGCCGTGCGCTGTGCACTTATTCCATTTCGTCTCCTACTCCGCAAAGCAACGTGGTTTCCGATCGTCTCTAATCATGTCAATTAAGAATTCGTTAGTGAAAATGTACGCGCGTTACTTTTGCCGATCGGACAGCTTAGATCCTTGTTAATCAATAAGAAGGCGAGAAGAAGATCTTGTTTGTCAAATCAAAGTGACATCAATTGCTTGATCTTATTGATTTATAGCTAGTGAAACACAAATTGAAGCCGATCAGACTCGTGGGTTTTCATAGCCCTGTCTTTTACAGTTGACACGGTTTATCAGTTTGTGTAACTGCAGAAGAAAAATAATTTGCGTTTCAATTCTTTTGGACAAAATTTGATTAGATTACTCCATTAAAAATCATGTCATCAGTCCGTTTGTTGTCAGACGAAATGGCATATATCTTTATTTCTCAAATCCAACTAAACCTGATAAAACTGAAACATAGAGAAGTCTTTGCCAACTTCTAAATGTTGCTCATCCATTAACATTCTATAATAACCCGCCATAAAATACAAATCTATTGTTTACTACACACGTCTTTTATCTTTGCAAAAAAGGAATCCTTGGTATCTCCAGTTTCTGAAGTTGAATTACGTATGCAAATAGCGGAAGCCAAAATCTTTATCTTTAAAACCTCCAAACTTGTATCCCATGGGTGCATCAATAATGTATGAACAGATCATACACACTCTCAACCGTTGATTACCACGTGTTCTTTATCTAATGCTTCTTTATCAAATATTTAAGTACCCTGTGAGAGAATTGTACTCCGGGCACGCCTGCACGCAACTCACAAAGACACCTACGGTCTTGGACAGTAAATCAGCCCATAAATGGAGCCTGCCTCTCTCTCTCTCTCTCTCTCTCTCTCTCTCTCTCTCTCTCTCTCTCTCTCTCTCATCTGCTAATTAAAAGCAGAATTTATAAAAATCGAAGTTACGTCTTAAACCAAATGTGTCTACACAATCATATGCAATATACTTTCTTAATATTTACCCTAATAGGACCTTTGTTCAAAAACATTTATTCTGACCAAACAACCGAACCCCCCCCCCCCCCCCACGTGTATTGTTATACATTGTAACGATACATTTGTTACATTAAAAGTTTAAAATCAAAGATTTGCAAACTTACATATAACAATCTTTTGATTTTAAACTTTTAAATGTAACACATTTACAAACAGTTACCAAAATGCATAAGGAAAAATATTTCTTGTGTCATGCAGACCCGCAAATAATTACTAGTATTTCTATTGTTCATAAGTTCATGTATATTGTAATTAAACGCAAGAGATTATGAACATTTGCCATTTTATATAACGCCTATAACTTAGAGAATACTTTATTTATTTCTAAGATTCTACTTCAAACAACCTACGAAAGACTTGGTCAATAAAACGTATCGGTTTCCAATGTTTAAACCTCGAATCGCAGCTAATAATTAACAAGTGTCTGGAATATTTCAGTAATACAGCGTTAATAAAGATTTTTGAAACTTGAGAATGTGAACAATTCCTATGGCGTTTATTTGACGGATTGCTGTGGAATAATTAAAATCCGAAACTCTTCTCGCTTAATATTCCCCATTGTTATAGGCTTGGAAAATTTTAATGGAAAAAATATTCAATAAGTAGCTGTCTTTGTCAAACAATCTCAGTATCACACGATCGATCCAAGAGATAAAGTTTTACAAAATCATTAAGTTTTCAGCTTATGCAAAGTTGTTAATTGATGTTTCGGAATTTTCTCTGATGATATACCAGATTTTTATGCAATGTGTATTTTTTAATAATCAGCACGTTCAATCAAAGGTTCTGTAGTTTGAACCCTTCCTCTGAAAATTGGGATATGAGCTGGCTCAGAAGGAATGTTAGTAAATAAAAATAATTACCGTTAATTCAGTTATAAGTACTGCCATATATATAAAATTCTGAATGGATAGGCAGCGGCGGTTTTACTTTTTTGTAATATATATAGTCACTTATCATACAGAGAAAAGCAAATCATGTACGACGAGATCAACAAGTATTCCGTATCAAAACAATCCGGATTTTTTGGAATAACGTCCCCCGAGATCACTGACCAATTTCTTAACACATTGAACATCTAAGTACGCACCGACACTCTCACCTACTATAGTGAATCGATGGCTCCTAACGGTTGATGCGAAAAACGGAATAGGGTTTAAGGTAGATTCCCCGTTTTTAATGAGATTTTCTTCTATTTTGTCTCCTGCACTTAAGAGTTTTGCAACAGGGTTCTTCGCAACCTGCTGTGAGAAATGTATCTGTGGTTCCTAAATCACGAGGGAAAACGCACGCGCGATTTTTATGTTCTTTAAAACGTTCAATCATTAATGCTCTTATATATAGAGCGTTGCGTGCTCCGTCGGTTTAGATAAGTTCCATGATATTAGTGATGCGTAATTTTTGTCTTTAAAAATTAATGTTTTTTGCCAGCAAATTTACAGTTGAAAATTTCGATCAATAGCGGAAAGTATGTATACTGTGAAACCTGGAAGGTAAATAAATTTTTGTTAAAATTCTCAATTAAGTGTTTTTAAATCAAATATTCTGATCAGCGTATGTAATATTGATTGATTTCAAAATGATAAAGATGAAAAATACACTTCGAGAATTTAAAATTATTTTAAATTGTTTAAACGGTTCCATTTAACGTAAACTAGTAATTGTGTTAAATCGACAAAATTGAATACTAGTAAGTCATAAATTTAAACTACGTAGTAACCGAGCAAACTAAACAATATCAAACTAGAAAAGAATTAATTGTACCAGGGATTTAATTAAAGCAACAGTTTCAGAGTTATGTCGAATAACTCTCTCTCTCTCTCTCTCTCTCTCTCTCTCTCTCTCTCTCCAGAATTATCTTATTGGTTTTTTTAAAATCATTATGTTAAAGTTTATAATCATCCTTTTATCTAGCAATGAGCTGAACAGAGTTACTTTGATATACATTGACTTATCTTTCAGGATCGGGATGACGTGGGCCTTCTCCTCCCTGTCTCTGCTCTGTATCTTATTCATCGCCATGCCGCCTTCCTCTGCAGACAAAAAAATGTGCACAAAGAGGTGATTTACTGATATTTTTTATAAGCCAGATATAAATTATTAGGTTTTACTTCGTGTACATCAATGTTTTTCTAATACACTGGTCTGAGGATTACTGTTTAGGCAAACAGTAATACTAGTATATCTCCTCATGCAAACGGTGAGGCTGAACGTTCTTCAGAATAATAGAGGGGAGAATTTATTAAAAGATTTAAAACAAAGAGAAAAATATTCTAAAATTCCTCTAGCTCAATAATCTTTCGTCACAATTTTTGTTTTGTACATATACATATAATTAAAATAAAAATGAGATTTTATTATTATATAGTGTTCTAAGAAATGTTCCGGCCGATTTTCTATTTTATAAATTTTGGGTTGTTTTTCAAAACCCTTAGAATCAAAATATTTTTCATTCAGAGACCAGAACACAACATGATGAGGCACATCAATGAACACATTTACATATTTTAATACACAGACAAATACATATAAAACAAGCAAATGTGATAAAACAACACAAAGACAAGTATGTAGAAAAAAATATTTATTACTTAATTGTTCAATAAGAGCAGACAATTTTGAAAAATTAAAAACGAAGTAGATTTTAATTCTAATATTTCTACATTGTTTTTATTCGTTAGCTCATAAAAAATCAAAATAATTGGGAGATAAGTAAATACAAATAACAAATGACCCAGTCTTGGTCTGTTAGATAAATAATAGTATGAATCCCAGCATATAATTTGCATCGAAAGAACATAAAGCGAAGACATATTTTTCATTATGTAAATTTTTCTCCTAACCAAGTCGTCAAAAGGATTGAAAAGTAGAAAAGTAATTTGTTAATCTAAAAAATCGTAATCCTTAGAAAGCTTTTAGCAATGAATGCTAATGCAAGAGCAACATGCATAATTCATACATTTTGATGATGGCGACTGATTTTTCTTTTTTTTGTTGAACTGCTGTTTTTGAATTGTTATTACTGTATTTGTTTTTTCAAAAGGATAGCAACAAGTCTGTAATTGAATATTGGAAATCAATATCGTGCTTTGCAATCTGGAGATTGAAAAAAAAATAACGAAATAGCGAAAGTGTAACGGAAAAGATCTTTCCTATCATATTCCACACAAAAACCAAATTGACAAATTTCCTCTAGATCTCTGGGAGTGACAAAAAGAAACATGCAAAAAGCGATGAAAAATGTCCTAATATTCCATTTAAGTAATGAAAACAGAAATGTGAAAACATCATCCTAGTTATTTCCTTGTCTACCGCTGTAAATCTTCTAAAGGTCCTCAGGGAGGGTTCCCTCATAATCCCGCGCTGGCGAGTTATAGTCATGTGCAACCTCGCTAAAAACGTTAAGGCTCTTTAAGTTGTTATTCTGTCATTTTCAATTACTGGCTACTCAAGCAAGCTAAAAGCATGAAACTGTTTAGTTGTCTCTTGGGGACCATTGTCTAAATTCTGATATTCTTTTTATCCATTCATTATTCAGACCAAGATGTATTTCGGTTTGGTTGCTTAGAGTGTAATGAACCTTTATTTGTCCGATTGTTTGCTACAGAAATTTGTGGATATAGATTTTTCCCTTCTCTGAAAACAAGAAAGTAAACGGGTGTATTTGTTCCGTTACATAGACTAAATCAACTACCTGAAATTATTCCTTAAATACATCCTGTATGCGATGTCCGGTATATGATGTATTTAAAATCCAATACAAATATGATTAACATTTCTTTCAAAAAACCTATATATTCTCAGCTATGCATATTTACCACTATATCGCTATTAATAAGCTCAATACTTTTAAGATATATTGACACGAATTGGTATATGTCTACCAGAACCTTAAGATAAAGTCAATTTTAGAACTCAGTTGACTTTTCTAAGAGTTGGAGTTTGCTAATATTTTTGTCATGATATTTTTTGAGTATAATAAAAACATGTTTGGATTGATGACCCACTATACACTAGACAATTCATTTTCTCAAACATCCTTTGAACGTTTTAGGGAAAACAAAAAAAGTACATGTACTTTTAAATAATTTTGTTTGATTTGATTAAGTCATAGAACAGTAAATTTAAATAATCTACAAAATTTCAAATTAAACGAAAAGGTATCAACAATCTTATTTACATATGTTTTTTACACTAAGTAAAATTGCAACAGACTTTTATATAACTTTCAAGCCGTCCAAAAAATTGTAGATCTCAAAAGACTGAAACATTAATTTTATAATGAAATTAGTTGATTAAAGTGTTAATAAAAAGGATATATCTTTCAGTTTCCGACTCGATACCATTTATTTGCCAGTTTTATTCTCTCAATATTTTTTCAATATTAAGATTCACGAATATCATAGTCGCAAACCACGGCCAATATGTACGATCCTCTCCCATCTGGACAGAAGTACGGACTCCGGACCGTGGCTTGAGACGATGCACAAATTAAAGGGACCTAGACACGACTTCTTAAGATCATTTTTTAAAAATATTTTTTATGTATAAAATAGTTTACTTATGCTATTTGAATGATTCACCAAAATTTGAATGTTAGAATTCAAGTTATAAGAGAGATACAGCTGTAAGAATCATTGCTATGTAAACAAAGCTCGAGTCTTATATTTGTTTACAAATAATGTAAAGTAAGGAATTACCATTTCTTTGACAAACTGACTCGTGGCAAACAAGATAAACTGATTTAATGTGTTCTGAAATAATATTATCAACAGAAAAAAAAACAACATTTGATTAAAACTTATGCCAATAAAATACATGTGTAAAAATAACAAGACTCGAGCTTTGTTTACAAAACAAAGAATTTCAAACTCAGTATCTTGCTTGTAAATCAATATTTGACTTTCAAAGTTTGACAAGGCATTAAAAATATACTCATATTAACCATTCAAGACATTAAAAACAGAAAAATAAAATTAAAATGTTTAAGCTCAAATCGTGTCCAAGTCCCTTTAAACCAACAAATATATACAAACAAAAAGAAAAAGATCTACTACTGATGTCATCGCGTTAATGGATTAATTTGTTTTCTGTGTTAGCGGATAAGGATTTTAATTTTTTTTTCGCGTCGGAAAAGTCTTCCAAATTTTATATTTACACATATGTAGATATAAATGTAAAGAAAAAACATCGCTCTAAGTAAAATACAATGTAGAATGTCCTAACTTCAGATGTTTCTAAGATATCTTTGAGCTACATCTAAAGACTTTCCTATGTTGGCGTTCCTAACTTTTCCTAACTTTTTATCCTATAAATGTCATATATTTGGAACTCTTAGGAAGACTGTTCTGTCATATTGTAGGAAAGATTAGTACAATGTACTAGTGAACATGCCTAAAGGTTCTTAAATTCACAGAAAATTCACATGATTTCTGGAAGAGAAATCGGTTTTAAAAATCCTATTACTTGAGACAACATACTAGAACTAGTATTTAATCAATACCTAGACATGAACCTGTGTAATATATCAGAGGGTACAATTACATGTGACTGTCATGGATGTGTGAAATAATATTCACTTTTAAAATAGGATTAAAGAAAACCCCTGCTTGTCGTTCATCACAGTTTCAAATTTCCTGCTGACAACTAAAGAAAAAAAAATAAGCACATTTATTTTCAACATCTTTCATACTAGTATCTGAACCATCTTTGTCAAATTTAATCTCCCCCCCCCCCCAATCATCTTAACACTTTCCTACATGGATACAGAGTCATACAAAATTCATGTCCCCAGTAGCAAGACTTCCTTATAAGCTAGCTTTTACAGTATTAGTTTTAAATCAGTGTTGGATCCATCCCAGTAAATTATGACAAATCATGGAGCTAATACTTTGATTAAGATGATGTTTTCCCAGCATAACAAGATAGGAACATGGACAATGATTTAATCACTTCTACTAAACGACGGTGTGTCGGGGAAGCGGTCAGCCTTAAGACTGCGTAAACCCCCTAAAGAGCAAGGCCAATTTGATTAAACGAACATTCACGGGACTTCCTAGCATTTTTCTAATCCATCATCAAAACTGGTATGAAAAATCTCTGATGGTTTTAACATGCTGGAATAATTTAATAGATATGAAGTTAGCTCAGATCACTGGAGTTGTTGAGATGAGTCTGATGCGATTGTCAAAGATCTGGAAATTATGCATAATCTTAGCGATCATTTGATCCAGGAAAATTAGTTCTCCGTTGGTCTGGAAAATCGAAACACTAAAAAAAAAATGATTCACAAAAATTGGATATATTGCGCCCGAATCTTTAAATATTTCTTCCTCGGATAAAAAAAAAACCCTCATGCAGATATCTAATCAAATGTTTGGGATTTTTTAAACAGTATTTCAGATTTTTAAGTATATAGAATTGGAAGATATGATGGATATCAAAAGATAAAACATTCATAATTATTATCTATGAATATGCAACATATCATGAACTTTGATGAAGATATATTCGATGTTCTATCAATTTGATCTTAAAAAGGCGCAATTTACACTGCTATATTTTGAAAATAAAGATGTTTTGTAAAACAGAAAGAAAATTTTAGCTGACGTAAACTAACAAAAAAAACCCGGAATGTTCCGTGAAGGTTTCAGATAGCGTTGCTTACTTTCATGAGTATCCAAGACTGTCGAGGGATTGCGTTGATAAATGTTACTGTAAATGACAAGGATATAAAAAAAAATGTCATATTTTTACAGTATGTCACGAAATAATATAATTCCAAAGCCATCCAGATTTCATACTGATTTACGATGATTAAAAAGATTGATTTTCTCCGTCAGAGGATTTTAATTTCCTGCAAGAATGAGTCCTGAAAATGAAATGATTTTTCACACAAAGCAGTATTCCCATGTTTCTTGAAATGACTGTTAGTCTTTTCGCACAGCAACATGATCCGGAATATAAATAATTTGAATTTTATGTTGTCCAAGTGAATTTGATAATAATGTTTAGAATACTATTGTCATTTTAAATAAATCTTTTGAGTTTTAAATTAGAAATCGAATGTAACAAATCAAAGGTATTGTGTTTCGTTTTTGTTTGTTTGGTTTATTTTTTTGTTTTAGTGAATTATAGGTGTTTGGTTTTTGTTTGTTATTTGTTGTTCTCTCTCTCTCTCATTCTCTCTCTCTCTCTCTCTCTCTCTCTCTCTCTCTCTCTCTCTCTCTCTCTCTCTCTCTCTCTCTCTCTCTCTCTCTCTCTCTCTCTCTCAATTAAGGTTATTTAAAAGGATTTTGAATCTTCGTTTTCTAAAAAATTGTACACGCTATGATACACAAAATATGTAAATATTTTTAGGAATATCGACCGCAACGTCACTGCAATTTCCCCAACCTTTTATGAAATACATGTACATGTAGTTGTCTGCGGTTGTCTGTGGTAAACTGACTGAAGAGTTTGTTTTCTTTCAGGGTGGAGGGTGTGACCACCAAGGTACCCCAGACCAGACGTATTCCCGCCAAATGTTCGAACTGGGACCGCGCCTGGACCTGGGTCACACGTGACGACTGTGGAACCAAGTACCAGTAAGTGGAGAAAATTGACATTCTGCACGTGTTTGTCGAAATATGGTTTTTTTTTTCAAATACACCAGGGAGTGTTATTGCAAATATTACAATATATAGGTTTTGTATACATGGAGCTTATCTACAGAAACAAAAATAAATTTTAATTTTATATTCACACATAAAAAAACCGAAATGTTGTGTATTCACATATCTGCTTAATTTACGAATTAAGATATGACACGTGACCACATGGAGAGTGTTATGGGGCCTCATTCCGTTAAACCAATCGGTGAATCAAGTTTTTGAAATGTAATACAAAAGAGACTCACGATCGAAAATTTCATGAATTAAGAATAGTGCGAATTCATTGTCGCCACAGCAGGATACCGGTATGCTCTTAGTTGCAACTCTCAAGTATGTAGGGGGGATATCAGAACAGGCACCTTTTGGTAATTTTGATAAGAAAATGGAAGTTTAAAATAATTAAGTTCTGCTCTTGTCAGTTTTAAATGGCTTGATTGTGCCCAGACAACATTAGAAGTGAATGAATCTTCCTTGATGAAAATCATTAAAACAGAAAGGAAAATTAAATAACTCTATTTTCGTCTTGGGGCTGTCTTATCATGATGTACCTCATTCCCTTGTACTATAATAATAGAATCAGATCAGCTTTTAACAGCAAATGGTAGTAAAGATATCTGATTAACACTTAAATCAAAAACCTTTCAATTGGTTAATTTTCGTCATTTCCGCCACATATAGTACATAGCAAACATTTATACTCATATCAAGGTATATCGCCAACAGGAGCTGAACTCTTCCCAATCGGACCATTCTTTATACCCTGGTATGGGACCTTTGCTTTCAAAACTCTCAATTTTTGGGAAAGAACATTTGTAGTTTCATTTCAATAACTCCATACCGCAAAGTGTATTAAATGCATCTCCCATGAAGTAACCCCATGTCTACTTCGTTTTGCTACATCAGGCTTATTGTAAGCAAAGTACTAAATCAATTTAAAAGTGGAAGAAAACCACACTGCTACCATTGTTAAAAATCTGAACGATGTTGAAATTGATTACTTTAATGACGGGTATTCTCCTCGATTTATAAAATGGATATAAAGGGAAAACAGGATTTGAGTTTTTATGCAATTTCAAATTAAACCCCTGCCGATGTTTGGATATCTCTTTGAAGTACTCGTTTTATGTGCTTTGAATCCTTCTTATAAAACATCAAGCAAACAACCTCTGAAACATTGAAGACTCATAGCCCTTTGCATCAAATAACATTTGGAAGAAACAAACACTGCTGGATGTTGATGGTCCATATTTACCAATGCAGGATAAAAGTGCCTATTTTATTTTATCGCCCTATTATGGCAGAAACCAATTGATTCCATTAGCGAGGAATCAAGATCCTTTTTTCTCCAGAAATCCAAACAATATGCCCCTGAATTTCTTGCCCTATGCCAAAGAAGTGTTTGGAATTCTCGTAATAGTACATCAATTTCATAGCGACAAAGGCTACTGAGTAGGGAGCCGCTATCAGAAATCTCTACCTAAATGTCTTTTAATTTGTCATGTGGAAACGTTTGAGGTCATTAATCAAGAACAAAGTCCAATAAAGGGAGGGCTATTTATCGTAAGCTGTACAAATTTTATGTCCCGTTATGGAAGTTTTGGCCGAATAAATTGCCATTTTAATCAGAGCGATCTTTAGGAAGTCGGTAGCTGGGCTTTTGCTGCAAGACAGATGACGACTAGACAGAGATATAGGAAAGGAAATCATCGCCATCTTTATCCTCGGTATCCCGTCTTATTTCTGCTATCTTTCTCTCCCGTCCATCCCCTTCATAACAGCAGCCGAATAAAATCGATAGGAACAGTCAACAGATAGATTAAAAAAAAATATTCTCCTTTTTTCCTAGGATTCTAGCAGAAGTTTATAATGGAATTGCTGAATATTTGTACAGTTTCTCTCAAGGGAAAGATGTGCATTTTCCCTATCAGTAGAGAGAGCGAATAAAACACAATGCCATTTCAGTTCCGGTTGTATCAGCATTCACGGTTACTCTACAATATACAGAACACGCTAATTTAATTAATCTAAGTAACGTGCTTCGACTACCAATAAAGGTTGTTCACGCATGGCTAGATTCAGTCTCTCTCTGTAAAAATACCGCTGTGATGGAACAAACACCACGGGGATCATTATTCATTTTTTCACCGCATCAATTTTAATGGGTCTATCGAAACGAAAACAAAAAAAAAAACATTCAGTGGTAACGTTTGCATTAGCCCAAACAATTATGTTTTGCAATATTTATTTTAACTACGTTTTTTTTAAATATACACGTAATATAAAAAACAAGGTTGAACGGTTGATTTGAGCAAGAAAAATGAAACATCTAATTGCCATTTTTCAATTTTTCATCAAATACTCATATTACTTTTCTCATATTTTGATCGGATTTCATCTGCTAGGGTTGCAGTCACGCCATGGTTGTTGATTTTATACTTAGCACAATCTATGATAAATTACTTACTTGATATACTTTTTGTACACAATTGGATCATTGACTTACTGATATACTTTTCTGTTCACGATAGGATCATTGACTTACTTGATGTTCTTTTTTTTTTGTACACGATGGGATCATTGACTTACTTGATGTACTTTTTTGTACACGATAGGATCATTGGCTTACTGATGTACTTTTTGTACACGATAGGATCATTGACTTAATGATGTACTTTTCTGTACACGATAGGATAAGTGACTTACTTGATGTACTATTGTACACGATAGGATCATTGACTTAATGATGTACTTTTCTGTACACGATAGACTCATTGACTTACTTGATGTACTTTTTTGTACATGATAGGATCACGTACATTGAGCTTCACCAACACCACCAGTACAAACTGGTGTCCGAATGCTGCCCGGGAGATACAGACTGTAAAACTGGTGAGTATTCCAGCGGTTACCGGCATGTCAGTGTGGAAGAAATTTGTGACGAATTCGTTATAGAACATGAGTTTAAATAAACACACAAAATGAAAAATCTTTAACCTTTATTTTTCAAAGAAAGAACGTGGGTGAATAAACCGAGGCATAAAACCACTTAAGTCCATTTGAAAACCCCACAAATTTTTTCCCTAACAAATATCACTTTTGTTACATTTATTAAACATATGTAATCATTTGCGTTCAGTATTGCCAAAACCTTCAAAAACTGACTTCAAATGTAATTGATATATGTGTATGCTAATTGAGCAACAAAATGCTAATGAAATCGGATGTTCAGACTATAGTTTTTTATAGAGTGGGTCATCATACCATTTTTTTTAAGAACGTATATTGATAAAACATGTAAATGTCTATCTTTTTCAATTTTCCAAAAAATGGTACCAAGACCCACTCTATGATAAAAAGCAAGTTTTCTTCCTGCAATTTTCAAGATGATCGATCATCAAATGGCTAAGACCGAATTATGTTTGCGCAATACTAAATTGAGCTTGTTATTGAAATGCATTTAAACATGTGATTCCGTGTGTAGCGGTTAGCGAGTTCTTGGAACACAAGTATGTTGAAGTAGGTGTTCGATTCCAATAAATCGTGTTGTAAAAATTTTCACATCTTTGTTTAAATTCGAAAAACTCATTTGATGTAAAGAAAGTAAAAATTGCCTTATTATGAATTAAACACATGCACTTAATCATTTTATAGATTTTAAGTTAACCGCTGAATCAGTTATCTTTAGTTTAAAAAAAAATAAACATGTCACTTTGTAGAGGGGGTACAAATCATGGACTTTAAGACAAAAGATTGGAATTCTTTTTTCAATGTACATCAAATTTTCTGGAGATATGTAAGAACAGGAATAAAAATATTTGAAGTTAATATACATGTACATATTATACTAAATGCGTGATTGTCATTTGCAGCATACTAATGATAGGGTTGTGGCCATTTGTGGGCATATGCCTCGGCTTATTCCCCCAGATTCTTTGCTGTAAGAAAGTAATTGGTTATCATGACACACAGTATTTTATCCTAGGTTCCCACAGTCGTGCGATCTATTACGAACGTTACGATTGACAATGACTAAACGAAGGACTGATAACTTGAACAAATTAAACCGTATTATACCAATACGTGGCGAATTATTCTAAACGGGGACAACAAATTAATCAATACTATAATGTAACGTACTCATAAATAAACTGAATCTGTGTTTTAGATGGACAGTCACCCCACGAGTCCGACGAGAGATTCCTCGCCATCACGTTTGGATGCGCCTCTGCTGCCTTCATCATACTTATCATCATCATAATGGTCAGCGTCTTCAGAAAGAAAAACGCAGGGTATCTACCTTAAAATTAATTACAATTTATAATTAAAAATGAAAAATTCTTGTAAACTTCATCTTTATATTTGCATGCAATGCTAATTACTGTAAAATGTATATTTTGTGTACAACGTATAGAAGGGTAGATAATTCGAACACAGAAATAACACTATACAAGTATTTAAAATGAGACAATGATATTTTATTGTGTGTCGATCTAATTAATAATATTGTATTACAGGTTCATCTTTTGTCCATATAAAAAGGAATACGAAAATGCTGAAGGTATGTTAGTTTCATTAGCAAATACTATAGTCAGTCCCCAGATATTTTTGCAGCACATTTGGACAATTTTTAATAAAAATACACATACCTGCGAAAGAAGTGCAATCGAAATAGAAGAAAGGGAAAATATACAAGATAATTTCATTTACATACATGTATCATCATTTTTCACTCGGAAATATTCACAGGAACGAAAACTGATTTCTTATGGAGATTTATAATGGGGAATGTTGACTTTTTTCTCCATTGTAAAATTCCCATTACATTTCTTAACCTGAGAGGGCGTTTCAAAGGAGAAATCTTGGAAATTTTTCATTCTTTTAAATGAACATCGTTTGAACCCTGAAGTATTTACAGATATTGAGTAATTAAGCAAAATGTGAATCGAGGATAGCTTGGGACAGAGTATAACTTATACCAGTTTTGCAAATTTTACAACTTTTTTTTATAACACGTCAGATGTATGTAACTTAATTAAATGTTTTTCGCAAAGCCTGCGCAATTTTTCACCCAACGAATATATCTGACGATTCCACTGTTCCTCAGGATATAGATGAATGTTTCTTTAAAAAAAAAACACACTGTAAATTAATTTCTTTAAAATATCTCATGCTTAAATTTTAGATTCCCCTGTTGGTTTAGGTTGCCACGGTGAGCGATCCGATCCAAATTATTACGTCACCGGAGATTTCGGAGAGGAAAGGAAACTTGTGCTGGAGTCCGATTATGAAGAAATTTGTGACATAACCCCTGCAATAGAAGGAGGAACGTGGGAAAATATTTATCGGAAAACCCCAACAGCCCCTCCCGAAGAAATGCCGAAAGAGAGGAGGGAACCAGCACAGTGCGGTGTCCATGGCAACAAAATATTCAGTGAACCAGGTAGTTCAAATGAGACAAGTTTAGTTGACATTGAGGAAAACATTGAGAGTGACTCAACTAAAAATAAAGATACCACGTCCAGCGATGTTTTAAGTGACGGTTTAACCCAAGAGGTATTTGACAGTAACCTTACCACTCACGAGACATCACACATAGATTTATTACAGCCTTTGAAGGCTGAGGACCAAAACAAAAGTTGTGAAATTCATTTTTCTGAGAACATGCCAGACTCCGCTCAGATTTCTGATTCAGACTTGATGGCATCATCCATGTCAGACGACATTCTATCTAAGAAAGAAATCGTAAGGTCTGCCGAAAAAGACCAAGCGAGTCCAACTAGCAATTCTCTGTTTCAAAATGAAGTGTACGAGGAATTAAAATGAAGGCTGTATATATATAGAGTGATGTGTCTGTGACAAGACTCGTATTAATGGTCTATAAATGTAATTATTTTTCACATAACATTATAATCATTTCAGACATTTTCAGTGGAGTTTTACGAATGCCTTAAATAAAAAAATACTTGTTGTACAATTATTTAGTTGGTAGAGAATCAGCGGATTCTGTTTATGGTATCCAATTAGTTATATGTATCTTAAATACCAACCAAAGAAGCCGTATTACCTTAAGTACTTATAATTGTAGGTCTATCTTAATGATAGAATTTGGCATACTAGTATATGGTTTTCGTTACGACCCATTCATGACGGGGAGCGAACGGGTCTAGTAAATCTTTGAATTGCAAAGGTTGGTAGTTCATAGTTTATTACTTGGCGATCTTTACAATAGTAGAACTAGAGCATACTAGTATATTTGATTTAAAAAAAAAAAATTTCAATCACATTAACGGCATATTGACAGCTGCACACTTTGAAAAGTTAAAGCTGGCATGAATTCATCAATAGCATTATTTCCCTTTTATACCCCCATATTAGTTTTTTTTTACTTAGGTTCACCACCACACCACACACCCTCTATACAGGGCCGAAAGCACTATTCATGCTGCCTTCACACATTCGGGTATTTTATTCACCCGAACACGTTACATTAGAAGGAAAGATTTGTTGAAACGCGTTTTGAACATAAAATTATATGACAACCACTGAACTGGTAAATTCAAAATGAGTAATGACATATCCTCTCAGACATAATAAGACGTAACAATAAATTAATTTCTGTAATAATTGCAAACAACATCATGAAACATGAAAAAAAACCACATAGAGAATTGACTTTATTCATAAAAATAAAAAATATCAACTATATAATATCCATTCTAAAACCAGTATAAGAAGTATCATTTGCCATCAATTCACATTCACATCCAGATCTCTATCAGTCTCGAAAACCTCCTCAAAGTCAATCTCATCTGAAAGTATATTAAGCATGAAGTTATAAAGACGAGGTATATTTATTCGTTGCCTCCAATCCTGGTTTCTTTTGAAATGGCTTCCTACAATGACTGCACTGGCATTGTTATAGTCTTTGACATTATCAGAGTTCACACCAGATCCAACCAACACTGGAACGGAGACATTGCGAATCACATCTGGAACAAAAGAAATCCAAATAATAGTTTAAACTTTTTAAAGCTATAGGCTAGAAAGACTTCAGTGTCAAAAATCAGTATTGTGTACACAGATATATTGGCCCCTGTTTTATTTTTGCCCCTTTGGTTCTCATTGTTAGTTGTAGCTGGAGGTCTGAAAATATTTGGATGGACGACCTGGGTCGTAATTTTTTCAGACCAGGAGCTACAGACCAGCAGCTATGTTAGTGGGTGAATTTAAGACTGGGCAATTACTAATGTCTCAAATTATGTCTTGAAACATAACTGTGTCTCGGCGAATTCAAGACGGGGTGAAACTGTTCAAGTGTAGAAGGGCGAAAATTACACACGGCGAAAAATAACTCTGTATATAGTATCTCCAATATACCATGGATAGGTCAGAGTGAGTTTAAAGTCCCACCCCTTGGTTTAAAAAAAATAATTTCAATCTCTGTTTACTTTTTTCCTTTTGATCAGTTAACCATTGGGACAATTTGGGACTACATCCCTTCTTGTGAATTCCGTAGGAATTCAGATAGTGTTCTGAATAACTGCAGAACTATATTTACCTGTTGTGTCATTACTATAGCATTGAATCATGATTTTTTGAAGTATACAGTCTCATAACTGCCGCGATGTGTGCATACAAATTGAGTAACGCGCGTTAGCGCGTTATGAAAATTTGTATGCACACATCGCGGCAGTTATGAGACTGTATACTTCAAAAAATCATGATTTAATGCTTATATTTACATTTTTAAACTTCTTGCCTTGTCTGCAAATTGGATTCATACCTTAAAATTCCTATCTTATCCTAAGGGTAAGTTAACATTAATGGAAGAGCCACAGTAACAGCCACAAGCGTGAACTTTGATTTTCGCTTGTGACGTTGCAGTTTACAGCGTTCAACGTTTGTGACGTCATAATAAAACTCGTGTCATTTTAACCTTTGACTACTTGTTGCATTTAGAGGCATTTGAAGATCACAGAATTTAATGGAAAAACACAGTAGAATGTAAATATTGTATTTTGGTTACTAAACATGGCACTGTAAAATGCATTACCTTGGACATGCTCTGGGTTTGTCTGCACCCCTGTGGCTGTCCCTGTAACAATAACTCCATCACTCCCAAAGAATTCAGCTGCCTTTGCCATATCCACAAGACCGACATCTGATGTCACAGCATGAGCACTGAAAGCACATGACACTCTTTATTACTGAGTATTTCATTTGGTATTGTACTATATTGGTGCAAATATTTTTAAAAGTAGCTCTGCAGCTATGGATTCTTTCAGTTGAGTACAAGTGACTCTTCAGCTTTAAGTAATTACAGTTTAGAACAAGTAGCTCTGCAGCTAAACCAGTAGTTTCTGACTTTCTGCAAGGTGGAATGGGTAGCTCTGCATCTTTAGATTAATGTACAGTTGCTCAAAGAGCTATGGGGTAATAGATTCTTACACTGTCGATAAAATAGCAATCAGCAAAAGCTTTCTGCATTATGGAATGAGTAGCTCTGCTACTACGAGTTCTCCACACAGACGTACCTATGTTTCTTTTTTATGTCTGTAAATATTTGTATGCTGTTAGCACCGATATAATTTCTGTAACGAAGTAGCTGACCAGCACACGCATCCATCCATCCTTCATCTGCCACATGGGAAAAAACAAACCCTTCTGCTCTTATATAGTCCAAGTCTGAAATTAGAGTTCAAACTTAAAAGCACACAAGATCATGTTTTCAAAATTTTAAGAGAATTTGGACAAGTTCTATTTAAAATATTAGAAACATGTATGTTTTAGATAGAATTTTTAATCATAAAGAATGTGAGGGATAAGGCATGTAAAATGCCTAAATTAGGATGGATAAGATACTGTAAAATAAAAATATCAACAAATCTGATAATTCTTTTAAAAATTGTTCAAAACAAGGTACATTTAACATAACATCAATTTGTAACCTTTAAATACTGTATACGGGGAAAAATTCGGCCAAGTTTTATTTTCGCACCTTTCGCCCTCATTGTCCGAGCGAGCGAACTTAAGACTGGGCAAATACCAATGATCCCGTTATCTCTTTAGTACACAAGTGTGTCTGGGTGAATTTAAGACGTGGCGAAACTATTTGCAAGTGTAGAAAGGCGAAAATAACCCTGTATACAGTATGTACAATACTTGGATTAATATGTTGATTTAAGGTACTATTCAAACTTGCACATTTTTTCGCATAGTTGACTATTATTCTTTTTTTTTTTTTTTTTATCATGCTATCTATCATAATCAAGTAATTTTCTGCTGGTTTAAGAAACTATTTCATATAACTTCAATGGCTTTTATCTTATAAACTGGGTCTGTGCTCCATATTTTTGTCATAGTCTAAATAAGGTCTTATGGAAAACAATCCTATTTCAACAAACATAGATAATCAGAGATTACAGAGCTCACCAAGATATTATATTATTTTCATGTATTATAACGAATTTTATAACTGGTCTCTATGATATCATGTGTCAAAGTATAGAAATGCGGATAGACTTAACGATTAGAGAAAATTTGCTAAAATTAAAATGAATTTGATTTGCTGGGATGAGTCATCCTAACCAATCATAATTCTCTTTCCAGTTTAGTGTGTTAAAAAAGAAACTTGCAAACCATGACTCCATAATTTTGTTTAGATCTTGCCAATCCCTCTTTGGAAAATAATATAACAAATGTAGCCCTTTCATGAGGTCGATATGCTTTTCTGTGTAGTCGATATATCTATGGATCGACCTCATGACAGAGCTATATTTGTATATTATTATACTTTCATGTTAAATACTGAAATCTGATTGGTTTAGACGCAGTTGATAATCTGTTCTATTACCCCCAACGTTAGCAACACACTTGGCAACAGGTAACACAATATAAAATCTGCGAAGCGGAGGTTGACAATGGTTTTCGAGAGGTGTCAATTTCAACTGTTACCCTCCCAAACAGGCACTATTTATTTTATTATACTGAATGTCTTAATTTTAGAGAAAATTTTACTGCTTTTATACAGAAATGACATGCGTTCTACGGTGAGCCGTACGCGCATAATTTATGGGCATCAACATTCAGCTTTCATGAACTATTTTTAAAACAAGAGGCCCAGGGGCCACATCGCTCACCTGAGCAACAATAGTCTTAACTCTGATCAAATTAGCATTACAGTATTAAAATCAAAATATCTTGACAACTAAGTACAGTAGATCTTGCTCAAAAAATTTAAAACATCTGCCGATTTTTATCCACATATTTTTATGGTAAATACATAGCCCCTTTTGTTGTTGTACCTGTAAGAAGATTTTTCTCTATTCCTATATAACCCCCCCCCCCCACTTTGTGGCCCCACTTTTCTCTAGGGAATCATGGTTTGAAGATTTTTAAAGATTTTCTCTATATATTCCTATGTAAAAATTTATTCCCCCATTGTGGCCCCACCCTACCCCCGGGGACCATGATTTAAACAAACTTGAATCTACACTATCTGAGGATGCTTCCGCTCAAATTGGAGCATTTCTGGCCTAATAGTTTTTGAGAAGAAGATTTTTAAAGATTTTCTCTATATATTCCTTTGTAAAAATTCATCCCCCCATTGTGGCCCCACCCTACCCCCGGGGACCATGATTTAAACAAACTTGAATCTACACTATCTGAGGATGCTTCCGCTCAAATTGGAGCATTTCTGGCCTAATAGTTTTTGAGAAGAAGATTTTTAAAGATTTTTTTCTATATATATTATGTAAAAATTCATCCCCCCATTGTGGCCCCACCCTACCCCCGGGGACCATGATTTAAACAAACTTGAATCTACACTATCTGAGGATGCTTTCACTCCAATTGAGCTTTTCTGGTCTAATAGTTTTTGAGAAGAAGATTTTCTCTATATATTCCTTTGTAAAAATTCATCCCCCCATTGTGGCCCCACCCTACCCCCGGGGACCATGATTTAAACAAACTTGAATCTACACTATCTGAGGATGCTTCCGCTCAAATTGGAGCATTTCTGGCCTAATAGTTTTTGAGAAGAAGATTTTTAAAGATTTTCTCTATATATTCCTTTGTAAAAATTCATCCCCCCATTGTGGCCCCACCCTACCCCCGGGGACCATGATTTAAACAAACTTGAATCTACACTATCTGAGGATGCTTCCACTCCAATTTGAGCTTTTTTGGCCTAATAGTTTTTGAGAAGAAGATTTTTAAAGATTTTCTTTATATATTCCTTTGTAAAAAATCATCCCCCATTGTGGCCCCACCCTACCCCCGGGGACCATGATTTGAACAAACTTGAATCTACACTACCTGAGGATGCGTCCATACAAGTTACAGAATTTCTGGCCTAATAATTTTTGAGAAGAAGATTTTTGAAAAATACCTTCAAATTTTAAATAATTCTATATTATCTCCTTTTTAAAGAGGGTGTGGCCCTTCATCTGAACAAACTTGAATCCCCTTTACCTAGTGATGCTTTGTGCCAAGTTTGGTTGAAATCTGCCCAGTGGTTCTGGAGAAGAAGATGAAAATGTGAAAAGTTTACGACAACAACGCCAACGCCAACGATGACAGACAACGGGCAAATTTTGATCAGAAAAGCTCACTTGAGCTTTCAGCTCAGGTGAGCTAAAAAGCAAGTGATTAATACCTGCAGCATGAGCAACAGCCAATGCCTCCTTATTTGCCCCAGCCAAAACCTGAACACCAATTTTTCCTCTCTGTAATACAAATCCATATATCAACGCACTTACATTCAAATATAAGTTGAGCATAATTACTAAACTCCAAAAGATAAAACATGGAAAGTAACTGATTTACCAGATAATCATTAACATACCAGATAATCATTAACACATTTCTTCTTAGCCAAGTCTTTTGTTTTTTCACTGTTTTCAGCAGCAAGTTTACCATCTATGAATAGTTTTGCATGGTACATTTCATATCTGAAGAAAGAAAATAAGTTTGTTGAACATGGACAAGTTGTTTATTTTCAGAAGACAAGTGAATAGATTTCCCATTAAACAAGAGGCCTGACAGGCCTTAACGGCCACTTGTGTACTATAGCACACCGACCTGTAGAGGAATCTCATACAAATGCATATAATCAAGCTGCATTCTGGAGTAAAAAAAAATCTAAAATATAGTATGACACCCCATCCCCTATCTGAAATTTTGCAACAAGGACTATGAAATCAATAATTTTGCTGAAAAACTTTAAGATAAGATTGCATGACCAAACATTAAAAAGGTGCAAGCAAGACCCTGATGATAGGAAATACTGTGATTTATTCATTGTCAAGATTGCTTTTATGTGTAATAAATTAAAGATGTCTAGTATACATGTTTTACCTAAACACCCCCACCCCCCACCCCCAGGGGTGAGATAGAAATTCTTCCTCATAACATACATAATATGCTTACCCATTTTCTCCCCAGCAAATCATTCAGCCCTTGTTCAGCATATTCAAGAACAACACCCACCCCCCTTTCAACCCTCCAACACTGAACTCTTGCCCCATGAAGCAAAGGCTTTCATGATATATTAACTTTGATAGACAGCTTCATTCATTCTCTTTTCTAAATAAGTAATCATCTCTTTCATTAAAAGGACCATATTTGGTATGGTTAAATATCTGCCCCCAAATTGTTAAATAGTGTCGTAAAAAAATCAAATCTTCATAAATAATTGTACAGAGGATGCCTATTACTTTTATCTTGATTTAAGTAATCATTACTCATTCCCTGTAATATCTTTGACGTCACTTAAACGACCCAACCAGAAATTCCCGCAAATTTGCAAAAAATGAAAATATTGTCATTTTTTCTTTATATTTTGCATTCGGAAGTACAGAGTGCAGGTCTGCTCAAGTACGATTTTAACGTATGTTTTTTCCCCCTATAATTATACACATAAAAATGGTACTTGAGCAAGCCTGCGCTTGATGTTTCCCAGTCGAAAAACCATAAGAAAAAAACCCCATATTTTGCTACAAAACATCAATTTATCAAAAGAAGACAATTTTAATGACATCATTTCTACATTATGACCTCACTGTGGTGATAACCTTTTAAACCCTTATTTTCAATTTGATTTCAATTATCTGCCACCTTATTTTTAAAGCTCTTTAAAAAACTTAAATTTTGGGGGCGAAAAAAATGCATAATACCGCACATAGTCCTTTGACAGCAGAACAAAAGAATATGTTTTTTAAACATAATATACTAATTAAAGTGTATTTTCAATAAGATTATATAGGAAATTGCATACTCTAGTATCTTGCACAAATGCCTGGTAAGGTACACAACTTTTTTGCTTTTTTGCAAGAAAGCTTGTCAAAGTAGTAGTAAATCAATAACAAATTCCTGGAAAAAGTTATATAAAATTGAGGAACGTGTCTTCTAGAAATCGCGTACTTAACCAACAGCATAAATAACCACATTTTCAGTAATTCAAAAAAAATTAATTTACAGCGTCTGAAAACACTGCCCCCCTCTAAGGAATCAAAACAAGAAGAAAATGACATTTTTGAAAGATCACCAACAAGAGGATACAAACAAGCAGAGAAGCTAGTCACCCATGCAGACTTACTGGTTCAAGCCATTGGAAAGGGTATCTAGTACAAACTTAAAAGAAGATTTGGTTCTGTGACAGTATTTTTCCAGCTTTCCCCAGTAAGGTATATCTTTTTGCCTTGGAAGCTGCAATTCAGATAATATTTTTTTCTGACATCATGTTTAACATAATAACCAACAATAATCATAACAGCATTTAAGGGGGCCGATTTGGATTTTTTGCAGAAAAACTACAATATAGCATATTTCATTGCTATAGCCACTCAGCCATGGCTCTTTGAAATCAACAAGATTTGTCTGGCTTTTGAGCTAAGACTACTTAACTTGTTTTGACGTATGAAATAGAAATCTACTCCCTACTGAATGTCCAAGGTCTTGTTAAAATGGTTCTATATAGGCATATTGTGGTATCCTTCCCATCTGTGGATAAAAGAAGTGCCCACAACTTACCTTTAGCATTGCTCCTTGGATTTCACCCAGCACTGTCTACTCATCATAAAAAAGAAAAACTATACAAGAAATTCAACCAATTCAACACTTGAAACTCCTTAAAATTTCAATCCTAAAATGTTTTTTAAGACTGTCCTATTTATAAAGTTCAATTAACTGTGCATGAAAAAAATAACAAGGTGTGAGGTTTCTTGATAAATAAATTTGACTAATAGTTAAACACGAGGCCAAAAGGCTGTTATGGTCACCTGATTACCACAGCCAGTAGATGGACCTGTCGGGGAGGCTCATGTTTGCATTTTAAGCTTCATTTTAGAGTCTACGCCCTGATCTGATACTCCTCTACTGCTATCCTTGCTTTTATTAGTATAAGCTTGCAACAAATCTTAAAATAGGGTGGGGGGGGGGGGGCAAACATTGGAGGAATCTTGGATTATCTACTTTATTTAATGGTATTTTTTGCTTAATTTTATTTTTATCATTTCACCACGATTGTCAGTGGGCAAATATAAGACTGGGCAAATTCTAACCAAAACTCAAATTACTGTATTAATTAAAAAGAGTATATATCATAACTTTGTTACTCTGGGCAAATTCAGGACAGGGTAAAATCAATTGCAAATGTAGAAGGGCGAGAAAAAAAATAACACAAGCAAAAATGATCCTGTATACAGAATACCATAGCTCCTGGGACAAGACATAGGTACTGGTAATCAAAGATTACAGAGCCCACCAAGATGAGGTATCACTTTTATAAGATCACCTTTTATCATAATTATTATATAAAAATCATAGCTAACAAGATGTAATTATAATCGGGGCGATTATAAAGTCTCCCAAACGAACGAGGCCATCATTGGGGGTAGGGATGACCAACATGGGTCAAACTTTACAGACAAAAAAGTTAATACTGGAGTATTTCTATTTGTGAAATTTAATGAGGTTCCCGAGGGGTCATTTACTATATATCAGGTGAACCGACATAATGTAAGGAACAAGAATATACATGGTTTAGGGGTGGGGATCTCAACCGTTTTCAAGATATTTGGGCACTTCCTGTTCGAGGGGGGTCAGGACTACCCCCGGGCCCCATGACCTACACACAGTTTGATTCCCCTTAACACAAGGAACAAGAATATATATGGTTTAGGGGTGGGGATCTCAACCGTTTTCAAGATATTTGGGCACTTCCTGTTCAAGGGGGTCAGGACTACCCCCGGGGCCCATGACCTACACACAGTTTGATGCCCCTTAACACAAGGAACAAGAATATATATGGTTTAAAGGTGGGGATCTCAACCGTTTTCATGATATTTGGGCACTTCCTGTTCGAGGGGGGGGGGCAGGACTACCCCCGGGGCCCATGACCTACACACAGATTGATTCCCCTTAACACAAGGAACAAGAATATATATGGTTTAGGGGTGGGGATCTCAACCGTTTTCAAGATATTTGGGCACTTCCTGTTCAAGGGGGTCAGGACTACCCCCGGGGCTGATGACCTACACACAGTTTCATGCCCCTTAACACAAGGAACAAGAATATATATGGTTTAGGGGTGGGGATCTCAACCGTTTTCAAGATATTTGGGCACTTCCTGTTCCAGGGGGGTCAGGACTACCCCTGGGGCCCATGACCTACATACCGTTTAATGCCCCTTAACACAAGGATCATGAATATATATGGTTTATGGGTGGGGATCTCAACCGTTTTCAAGATATTTGGTCATTTCTAATTCCTGGGGGGTGGGGATGACCCCAGGGGTAAGATCTAATGAACCCCATATATTGCCTATAATAGTCAATATATGATTCTGAAAACCCTTTGCAATTATCTCTGTTCGTTTTCAAGTTATAACCATTTACAATAGAGTCTACGATTTTTCCCATAGGCTTCTATGTTAGACCCCACACCCTTTTGACCCCCCAAGAAAGTGGTTGGCCAACCCCAAATGAGAAAAATCAAACCGGCGTGCACAACTAGATATGCAGGCCTATCATATCCTAGAGTTTTGTAGAATTCTGTTCAGCCGTCTCTGAGAAACGCGACGGACAAGTTCAGAGCGAGAAAGAAGAAGAAGAATAATAATAATAACTAGACACGATCTCGTTGCGAGCAACGAGGAGGTCTTCCGTCCGATTTTAAGAAGGTGATATGACATCATCGACTTTGATTTTCAACAAGAAAACATGATCTGTAAAAAGGAGTGGAGTACTTATGCTTTTCTGCATCGCTTTTTATAAGTTCTCTTACGTTGCTTTTTTAAATACTAGCATTTCTTCCAATTGATATAGAAACGATTAAACCGTTTATTTCTGGCCCCTAAAAACCCCTAATTAGATAAGAAAATCATTATATTGTTAGGATATATAAAAGTATTATACCTTATTTTGCTTTTATAACCCTCACAAAATATCCCTCAGTAAACGGCTACAGATAAAAGACTTTAGGGCCCTCTGGTCCCTATATGTGAGGGGCCAGCCCCTTTTTCTTGATATCAAATGAAAGGTCATTTAACTCTAAACACATTTTCTTCAGCAAGTGTTTAGAAATTCGTTACCATTTTTAATGTAAAGGGCAAAGAACGTTTTAGGGGCCGACCCCTTATCTCCTTATAGGGCCGTTTAACGAATTTTTGAAGGTTGCATATTGTTGAGTACATCATTTTGAGCATCTGTCCTTCTATACTGCATTTCAAAATAATTTTTCTTTCTGAGATATAGGTGATCAAAACTTAGGACTTTTGACCCCTAAAAACCCCTAATTACGTAACACATGATAAAATCATCACATTGCTAGAATAAATCACTGTGAGATAAACATATTTGCTTCTATAACCAGTCACAAAATATCTCTCAGTGAAGGGCTACATATAAAAAACTTTAGAGCCCTCTGGTCCCCTTATTTTAGGGGCCAGCCCCTTTTTCTTGATATCAAGTGTTTAGAAAATCGTTACAGTTCTTGAGATTTATGGGAAAAAAAACATTTTAGGGGCTGGCCCCTTATGTCATTATAGGGGCAGTTAAACGAAATTTTAAAGGTTGCATATTGTTAAGAACATCGTTTTAAGCATCTTTCCTTCTATACTGCATTTCCAAATATTTTACCTTTCTGAGATATGGGTGATCAAAATTTTGGACATTTGGCCCCTAAAAAACCCCTAATTACGTAACGCATGATAAAATCCTTACATTGCTTGGATAACTAACTGTGAGATAAACATATTTGCTTCTATAACTTTCCACAAAATATCTATCAGTAAAGGGCTGCAGATAAATTTTTTTAGAGCCCTCTAGTCCCCTAATTTTAGGGGCCAGCCCCTTTTTCTTGATATCAATAATATAATTCTAAACACATTTTGTTCAACAAGTGTTTAGAAATTGGTTACCGTTCTTGAGATATCAGAGAAAGAAGGTTTTAGGGGCCGACCCCTTATCTCCTTATAGGGGCCGTCAAACGAAATTTTGATGGTTGCATGCTGTTTAGTAGATCACTTTGAGCATCTTTTCTTCTATACTGCTTATCAAAATATTTTTCCTTTTTGAGATATAGGTGATCAATGTTTTGGACTGTTGACCCCTAAAAACCCCTAATTACGTAACACATTAGAAAATCATTATATTGTAAGGCAACATAACTGTAAGATAAACATATTTGCTTATATAACCTATTACAAAATATCTCTCAGTTAAGGGCTACAAATGAAATACTTTAGAGCCCTCTAGAACCCTAATTTTAGAGGTCAGCCCCTTTTTCTTGATATCAAACGAAAGATCTTTTAAATTTAAACTTTTTTTGCATTACATGTTTTAACAAAATATTTTCCAGAAAAAAGATAAACAAAGAAAAGCACGAAAATTCACGACGCTTTTGTTATCTCAACTTTCGAGCCCTACCGAGCTTTGGCGCATTTAGAGCTAGACATATAAAACAACAACCATGCAAAACTTCAATCTTTCCTCTACCAACCGTAGAAATTTGAGCTCAATATCTTTTATAGTTTAGGAGAACGACTGAAGACAAAATACCCATATAAAAATTGGAAAAATCTCAATATCTCAAAAACGGATGTGACGTCATCAATGGAAAAAATTTGCTATCAGGTTCAGACCAATATATATCATATCTGAAAATTTGATGGAGATCGGCCGAGCCGTTTCTGAGAAATCGCGTGCACAAAAATCGGAAGAAAAAAAATAATAATAATAATAGGGAAAAAGAAACCGAAGAATAATAGAAGGGTCTTCCGCTGAAGACGGAAGACCCTAATAATAATAATAATAATAATAAGAACCGTACAAAAACAATAAGTCTCCAAACTTCGTTTGGGAGACTTAATGATCTTGATTAACGTATTGTATTTTAATGTGTGGTTTGACACTTTATTGTATATTATTATCACATGTTACAATATTGTATCATATTATATGTATTGTATGATCAATGTCTATCAATACACTACTATATGATACAATATCGTATCATATGATACCATATCAATAAATATGATAAAATATCATAATGCAATATCGTATCATATGATACATATACACTCAACAAAACTTTTAAGTGTTCACCCAGTATAATGTATTTCCTATATGAAATAGGCACATTTATTTGTCTTGCCGTCATGGTGACTGATTTCCACTTAACTTTCAAATTGTTTAGAACTATGCATTAACCTTGACCTAAGGTTGCCACCCGAGATGTTGACCTTTGCTCAATATCACTAACACTTCCGGTTTGGTTCAATTTTGCTCACAGCTTTTGAATTGTTTTAAGATGCTGGTGAAAATGATATTACGCTTAAGAAATAGAAAAATTATATCAAAATAACGTTTCCTTCGGATTACTTGATATTTGAAACAATGTCGAGATCAAAACAAACAGCAAATTTAAAGTGAATACGATCTGTTGTGAAAACAATGCAGACACCAATCCAATATTCCAACGGCTCTGGCTGTGTTTGCAGTGATCATTTTGGCCATGTTAAGTGGTTTTCTTTATAAACTATCACCAAACACTAAAATCAATCACAAAATAATGACAATCATATTAAACATGCGCAGAAAAATACCAATTTCATGTTTTGACGTTTCGTCACGGGTAAATGATTTCAATCGGTGTTGTTTTATTTTATCTGTTCAATTGATGAGAAGACACATCAGTTACGAAATGCTGAAAATTTCACATCATTTTATTTCATAATTTCAAAATCATTTTATTTATTAGGGTGAACACTTAGAAGTTTTGTTGAGTGTATATTATTATGACAGTAACTTGATCCAAAGGGCTGGATCACGTCAAGTTGCCACAAGACGTGAACCAGCTCTTTGGATCAAGTTACTGTTATAGTGATAAATTTATTATATACCCTAGTTTATTTAAATGTTTTATTTACAAAATTATCTTTTTAAAATCAATTGTATGACCTTTACTTAAAATTGGATCACACTCTGTAAAATCGACAGTACCAAAAAGGGAAAATTGATGGGTATATTATTACTTATAAGGTTTGTTACTGACTGTTTAAAGAAATTTGTGGGGTCGGTAAAGTCCATAGAAGGCGAGGCGAAGAGGGTAAACAGTCAGTAACAAACCTAATAAGTGTTTTGTTTTGTCGAGGACCTTAAGTTTGATATGTAAACAAACGTTTGTGTAAAAAATCAGTTCAAATAACGTTACGTCCGCCATGTTGCCCTATAAATTTTGACGCTCGCCTATTAAAGAAATTTGTAAGGCAATCACGTGACGTGTTTCATCCAATGACGTCGAGATATTCTTGTCCGAGGCAAAACAAAATAAAATATTGTATCACAAGATACAATATCTTTGTATCATGATATGACACATTAATACATTGTATTATATGATATTATATCATATAATACAATATTAAATTGTAACATATGATACGATGTTGTATTATATTATATGATATTTCATCATATTTATTTATTTTGTATCATATGATACAATATTGTATCATACGATATAGTTTAATATGATTTTGTGTCATATGATGTTATACAAATATTGACTGGGGTTGAGGGCACCATTGATTATATTTGCCCCTGAGAGACGAAGCAGAGGGCAATATGTTTGTCCCAAGGGGGCTAATATAATCAATGCTGCTCGAAAACACAGTCAACATTTGTTTTGTTATATAAAGAAACAACCTAAAAATCAAGGATTTGAAAATCCCCGTAAATTTCGCAGCTCAACATATGTCGTTTCACAAGTTCAATTTTGCGCTACACATTACACGGTCCCTGGTGATATTTCGCCACCTGTAGGAAGTATGCTACAGAGAGTCTCCCTGATTTTACACATCAATAATTTCCAATCCTTGTATGCATCGGTTATGCTGGCAAACCGTCGCAACACATTCGTTGTTCACTTGCCTTGACTGATTACTTATTATGACTTATATGAGCTAATATATAAATTATTGACTATTCGTCTATATAGAGTTATTTAGTGGAAATATTCTACTGAATACAACTTACAATGTATTTTGTTTTCTCTTGAACTAAAATGTCACACTTTCATTGGTTTAAATATAGCATGTGACTGCCTCATATATCTCTATGTCTGTAAATGGTACTGTACAATTATATTGTATCATATTCTATGATATATCATCATATCATATTATTACTTATTAGGTTTGTTACTGACAGACTACAGAAATACATCAGGTTGATCAATCTATATGCCAAGCCATCTATGAGATTAATCAACCCGATATATTTCTGTAGTCAGTCAGTAACAAACCTAATAAATAAGTCTTGTTTTCCCGTGGACTATCAAGTGACATATTTATTCACTAATAGCGATGATCTACACAAAGCCATGTACAAGATGCCTTAGATCTCATCCAATTTAAATAACTCATTTAAACTCTTTAAGATTATTAATTTCACCTTTCAAATACTCTTTAATAATCTTCGCTTCACCCATGTTTATTTAGTGTTTTGTTGCTATTCAGTTTTAAACATTTTCTCCCTTTCCTCTGCAGAGATTTGTCAATGAGCAAATTTCGATGCTGCCATTTTGTTCTGCTCCAGACACAACAATGTGACGTCAATATTCGCAACTACTCTAATTTTAAAGAATTTCAAAGGGCAACTACTTCAAATATTTTAAGAACTTACAGCATGCGGTTTCTGTATTATATAATATGTAATGTCGAAATGAGTAGGCAAAGTGTTGGCCAATGATGGCCATTTTGCCTAATATTAATTCTCACCAAACATAGAGATATATGAGACAATCATGTGCTATGTTTAACTAAACCAATGAAAGTGTGACATTTCAGTCCAAGGGAATACAAATGACTGTTTTGACCCCGCCCTAGATTCAAAATCCAAATACCTCCAGGGACATAAAATTTACAATTTTGGTAGAGGGCTTTATTTTCTTTCTTAATATGCAGCCAGTTTTTATTCAGTATCAGCAGAAGTAAAGAAAACAATGTTTTAACATTGAATGCATTACACTATATGACCATTTTGGCCCTACCCTTGAGTCAGAACCCCTACCTTGGGGGACAGGAAATTTACAATTTTGGTAGAGGGCTTCGTAGTTTATAAAATTTGGAATTCAGTTTTCCTTACAGATGTGTGGGAGTAGAGAAGAAGATTTTTAAACATTATATGCATTAACACTATATGGCTATATTGGCCCTTCCAAGGGCCTAAACCCCTAATCCAGGGCCTATGAATTTCAAAAATTTAGGTAGAGGAGTTCGTTGTCATCAGAACCATGCATTCAGTTTTTTCCCCACATGTGTGGGAGTAAAGAAGAAGATTTTCTAAGATTCATTACATTTTCACTATATTGCTATATTGGCCCTGCCCTAGGGCCTGAACAACTGTCCCAGGGGTCATGAATTTCACAATTTCCATAGAAGACTTAATGGACATTGTAACCATGCATTTAGTTTTTAACAAATACAGTCAAACCTCGTTATCTCGAACTAGATGGGACTAATTAAAAACTTCGAGATATCCGAGTATTCGAGATATCAAGGGTAAAATAGTTAGAAAATAAGTGGTTGGGACTTACAAATCACTTCGACATATCCATTGTATTCGAGATATCAGTGTTGGAGATATCGAAGTTCAACTGTATATATGAAGTTGAGAAGATTTTGTAAGATTTCACACATTTTACTACATGGCCCTATTGGCCCCACCCTAGGGCCTGAACTCATGACCTAGAGCCCATGAATTTCATAATTTTGGTAGAGGGATTTATGGATATCATAACCATGTATTCAATTTTTTCCTCACATGTGTGGGAGTAGAGCGGAAGATTTTTGAAAATTTTGGCTTTTTTTTTTTAAACATATTTGGCCCTGCCTATGACTCCCTGCGGGTGGTAGAGCCATGAATTTCACAATTTAGATTTCTCTTACCATAGAAATGCTTCACACCAAAAATGGTAACAATTGGCCTTGTACATTTTAAGGAGAAGTTAATTAAGGAATAAAGAATCATTCTTTGAGTATTATGAGGTGATAATTTTGGTTGGGGCATGGTCAAATCCAATAAAGCCCAAAGGGCTTTATGATATATTTGACCGTGCTCCGACTGAAATTATCGCCTCATAATATTCAAAGAATGATTCTTTATTACTTATATTTATATTTTTTCAAATTTCTACAACAAAACAATGCACGACGACGGACGAAAACCAATGGCAATAGGTCACCTGAGTGACTCAGGTGACCTAAAAATTCACCTAACCGTGTATCATAATCAATGGTAATGGCAGAAGAAACCACATACCATCATTTTCTTATGCTCATCACTGGATAGCTTTTCTTTATCTAAATAATTGGCATATATTTCAAGTATTCCCTTAAGTCTTGCTTCTGATTCAGTTTTTCCATATCCAGTTTCTTTGAAGTTTGGAAAAGATGCCTGAATTTGAAGAAACAAGATATCTGAGAGCATTGGCTCACTAGTGATACCCCTGCTTTAATATGAATATTATACAAAATAAACAAAGTCAACATTTAACAGGAAGTTGATATTGCCTTGGTTCAAAACTGAATCCCGCCATATGGTATATCTAAACAAAGAACGTGTTATAATTTCAAGCAGCTGCGATTAGTAGCTTCTGTAAAATCTTTGAGGAAAATTTGTTAAAAAATTTAGTCGTCATTTAACAGGAAGTTGACGTCTAATTAGTACAAAATGATTCCCAACATATAGCATATTTAAACAAAGAGTATGTTAAAATTTAAAGCAGCTGCAATTCATAGCTCCTGAGAAATCTTTGATAAAAATTTGTTTAAAAATTAACGCAAAAAATAGTTGACATTTAACAGAAAGTTGATGTCTGATTAGTTTTGTAAATGAATCCCACCACATTATTATAGAATACCTAAACAAAGACATCTTCACAACGTCAAGGCTTTGTGATTACGAAACTCCACACAAACCCTTGACATAAGTCGCTATTTTAAAGTCGGGCTCACGCTCAACAATACGTAATAATTCTAAAAATAAAATGTCCAATGAAATAACTCCTTTTGAAACGTAGTTTGGGTTGAGCACAAGGATGGCAGATCTCAAACGAAAAATTTGCGAAAAATTCAATATTAATTGTCTCACTGATTATCAAAAGCTCACGATATCATGTTTAATAGATAATCGGGACATATTAATTGGAACTAAGCACATTTGACCTACGTATGGTGACTTCCATCCAAAGGTATTTATAACTTCAGAAAGCTGTTCTAACACAGTGAACGATTTAAAATAATTAATCTGCGATGTTCGGTTCGGTTATTATCCATACAAATGCGATAAGAAGATCGAAAACTTGCTATTTTCTGGGATCAACATGTGCGCAGCCACATTTGTTTACATCGTTTCTGATATGAATGAGAACCACACTCTGATTGGCTCCAAATTGAGACTTGGAACCAATGAAATACGATGGCCTGAGCCCGACTTTTAAATAGCGACTTATGTCAAGGGTTTGTGTGGAGTTTCGTAATCACAAAGCCTTGACGTTGTGAAGATGAAACAAAGAAAGTGTTGTAATTTCAAGCAGCTGCAATTAGTAGCTGCTGTAAAAATCTTTGACAAAAATTTGTTTAAAAATTTATTTGTCATTTAATAGAAGGTTAGTACAAAAATGAATCCCACCATATAGCATACCTAAACAAAGAATAAGTTAAAATTTCAAGCATCTGCGATTAATAGTTGCTGAGAAAAATGTGACAGAAATTTGTTACAGACAGACAGACAGACACAAATACAAGGGTAAAACAGTATACCCCTATCCTTTGGAGCGGGGGTATAAAAAAGAGATACTTAATTTACGAGAGTTAAACATGAGGGACATGAAAAGACATTTATCTTCCAACTGCAGCACACCATGGCCAATATGTATGATCCTCTACTACATGTATGGTTGCATAATGAAAGATTATCTTAGGCTCTTTAAAACATATAGGTAATCAAAGATTGCACAGCTCACCGAGACAAGGCATGACCTTTATGAGATGACCAATTTTATATCATTTAAGTATCATCTCAAATTGTGTAATATAAAATTGTTTAATGTCAAATTTACAATATAACATGTATACTAATATTGTATTATACATTACAATTTGATGATGTATCGTACAATACAATATCAAATGATACAATATCATATCTTAAAATAATACAATATTGTATCTTTCAATGCAATACAATATTGTACATATGATAAAATATTGTATCATATGGTATGATACAATATTGTATTATATGATATGATACTAAATTCTGTTATATCAAGCTATACAATTTTATATATTTACATCTACCTAGTAAGATTTCCTCTATTTCTTATGGAAACTTGTTGTAGATTCAAAGCTCTATAGAAACTGACAGGACTGAAATCTACACCACCCGTTTACTGATTACCCGGTAGTTGAAACCTACAGCGACCTAAGAAAAATCATGGACTGCACAAAATAATCATGATGATGTCAGACAGAGGTCAACTACAAACCATGTAACAAATAATATCATATAATTGTTGTATTGTAAGATATGATATAGTTTTATATGATGAAATATGATACTGAACTTCATTATGTAACCTTACACAATTTGAGTTGCACAAAAATCTTTTTTAAGATCAAGATAATCAAGTTCACTCTAGCACTTCGTTTACATTGTTAAATCTACCATTCAAGTTTAAATAAGTAAGGACTATTACTTACTTAGATTTGTGACTTATTCCAAAAACCTTAACCTCCTCCAGCATGCAAAACCTATTACCCAGAATCAGCATCAAAGCCTATCGAGTGCATCAGTATCACAAATGCATTTTCAATCCTAGTTTGGTAAAGATAGGACCTATAATACCTTAGATACTGCCATCAAAATGCACTTGCTCCAGAGTTTTAACCTCCTCCAAAAACCTTATTCTCCTCCAGCATCCAAAACCTATGGCTCAGATTCAGCATTCAAGCCTGTTAGATGTATATACATTTATCATAAGATGCACCATCAAAAAACGTTTGGTTAAGTTATGACCAGTAATAAGATGTGGTTATCAAAGGGCACCTGCTCAAAAAACTTTGTACTGCTCCAAAATCCTTAATCTCCTCCAGCATCTAAAGCCTGTTAAGTGTATAAGTATCATAAGATGCACTATCCATCCAAGTTTGGTGAAGTCAGAACTAGTAATAAATTTGACATAGCCATCAAAGGGCACCTGCTCCAAAAATCTTATATCCTCCTCCAGCATCTGAAATTTAAGGTTCATATTCAGCATTCAAGTCTGTTTAGTCCATAAGTATGCCCAGATGCACCATCAATTCAGGTTTAGTGAGGATAGGATCAGTAATAACTTTGATACAGGATCTGCTCTAAAATCTTTAAGCAGGTCTTGATGCCGATGGTTTAGCATGTAACCCCCCCCCCGACTTTGTCTCGGTGAGCTATTGAGCTACTAAAATTACTGAAAAAATTGAACACTCACAGTTTGTACTTCTTTTCCTCCAGTAAAAATCTTACTAAAGGTTGCATTATCTGCACTTTCTTTCACATCCTTTGGCAGATATCTCAAAAGGATTTGCAGGGAATTGGTCTTCAATGATTGAATTTAAAAAGAGCAAATCAATAGCACAGTACATGTATTAGAGCTTTTTTCAAAATACCGTCAATTTTCTCACTTGGTGAGAGTAAAAGTTTATGTCAGCAGATGGCTAGACTCAGAGATGCCTGGTCAATTTAGGTATCAAAGGAATGCAACCGCCACAAAACGCATGCGGTTGAAACAGTGCAAGTGCACAACAGATAGTACATTGCACATGCTACAGGTTTATAAACAAATATTTTCCTTATTTTAATATTTGAAATTATTCTTATACATGTGTATTTGGAATGACTTTATTCAAATGTAATGTCAATGTCAGTCTCTCAGAGAGAGAGAGAAAGAGAGAGAGAGAGAGAAACTTAGCTAGGCTTGGTAAAGTACCGGTAAGGCTTAATCTGATTTAAAAAAGGCTTTACATATTTCTTTAAATCTTTTCTTTCATGCTCCATGCTGAACTTGTGATGTTGTTATATCGGTAGTTAAAACCTACGGTACTGTTTTAGTATCAACATCTTTCTGGGTTGACCCCTGAACCTCATGCATGTTTTAACCTCAAACCAAATCCTATAGTGAACTAGGCAGAAGCTACTAGTATTAAAATGCTGTCACTCCAGAAAAATGTAGTGCGCATACATCAGCTTTCCTATGATGCTGGCAAAGCGACCCAGCAAGCTATAAGGTCGTTGTACTGAATGGGTGTTTCAACGACACGCCTTTTATCCCAGCAAAGTGTAGGGTGCCTTAATTTAGCGAGTGGCTAACAAAAATGAGACTGTCACCAAGTGGGAAACTTGTGGTATTTTGAAACGAGCTCTTTGTATTCATAAATTATATTGTTAATAAATGTGGCATGTATAATGCAATAAGACAGATGAGTAAGTACAGGAAAAATGCATAATAATTTCAAATTGGTTCTTGTAGCATTTTAGGGTTCAATGATGTGAAATGTATTTACCAGCATTTGTGTTTGATAAAACAATGTGAAGTCGTTGAAATATTTTCTAGCTATTGCACCAACGCATGACATATAAGCTACAGTTTCTGGTCCCATATCCTTGGCCTGGACATATGGAAGATCATTCATGTTCTCTATCAGTATGGAATCCTAACAAAACAATATATAAAGCACAAGAGAATATAAATGGCATATAATGGGTATATCTAATTTTGTTTGGAATATCTAAACTTTTGATCGATCTCTCTCCTTTCTAGCCATCTGTCTCTCCTCTCTAGCCATCTCTCTCTCTCTCTCTCTCTCTGTAATTTTATTTTTTAAAGAAGCAATTAGCCCACATAGTATACCCCACATTGCAGAGGATAAAATAATGTCTATAATTGGTTAAGAGCAATCTAATTTTTAACCAAGAGGCCAATAGGTCTTAATGGTCACCTGAGTAGCATATAATCCATACAAAAACTTGTCAAGCAGTCTCATTTAAGGGGGGGGAGAGAGAGAGAGAGAGGGGGGATGGATTTTTTTTATTTATACAGGATCTACATGTATTATAGGAATCAGGACAACTCGCCCCCAAGACAAGTCGCCCCCAATTTAGGACAACTCGCCACCACTCAAGACAGCTCGCCCCCAACAAAAAGACAACTCACTCCCAGTATTTTTGTTTGTATTACGACAAAATGTTTAACAAAAATTTTTTTTTTTGCCATATATCACATTGCAATTTATATTCTCCAGGTTATATTTCAAATTTTGATAGTTTTTAATTTGAAATTTAACAGATTAACAAAACTTTCAACCACAGTTTTACTTAGACAGTTTTATTTAAATTCATCTTTAATTAGCGAAAGTTGTATGTATTATGATTAAACATCTTTATAAAATCTCTTTCCTGATTTAAACTCGGGCAAATAAACGTACTTCAAAAATTTAAAAGATTTAAGAAACCAGAGAAATTTAAATAGAGCACCTTGTTTAAAGTTTTAAAATATCTTAATTATGACCAACGTAATTATAAAATCAGCGATCAAATGATTGCGTTATAATTTTCACGTAATAATGATTAGTAAAAAATATGTTGAAACCCAAGCTGTAAATAATTATAATTGGAATGGCATCTTCACGTATAATTTTGATACTTCAAAGTGACGACTAATTAATGTATGCAAGCTTTGAAGCTTACGTGAAATAAAGTTGATGATTAATTGGCGTACCCATGTATTTAACAATAATATTTTGAAACTTAATACTTGACTTCTTGTTATATTCGAAGATCAGTGAAAAGTAACAATATTTGTTGATTAAATGCGTATAAAATTTATTTTTTTTTATTGGGGGCGAGTTGTCTTGACTGAGGGCGAGTTGTCCTAATTTGGGGGCGAGTTGTCTCGAACTGCATGGTGGCGAGTTGTCTTGGGGGCGAGATGTCTTGGGGGCGAGTTGTCCAGCATTCGTATTATACCCCTTGTGAGGCCCAAGAATCGTCCAAGGGCCAAAGTCTAAACAAACAAATGTAAAGAATCGGCAATGTGTCAAAATGCTTGCATATAAGTAAAACCATATATGATAGCATTTCATTTATTGTGAATACACTGTAATTAAAATATTTTCCTTTGTACAATTGGATCCCCAAATGTGGCCCCACCCTACTACTCAAGATTTTGATCTTAAAGAATTTGAATCTACACTATCTGAAGTTGCTTTCGCTAAAAGTTACAGCTTTTCTAGGCAAATGGTTTTTAGAAAAAGATTTTAAGATTTTTCTCTATAATTTGACCCCCCCCCATCCTATCCCCATGTATCATGATCTGAACAAACTTGAAAATTCACTACCTGACGATGTTTCCACACAAGTTTCAGCCTTCCTGGTGGATTGGTGTCTGAGAAGAAGATTATTAAAGATTTAACTTGATATATTACTATGTAAAAATTTAACCCCCATTGAAGCCCCACCCTATCCCCCAGGGTCATAATTTTCATAACTTTCAATTTACACTACCTGAGGATGCTTTCACACAAGTTTAAGCTTTCCTGGCTGATTGGTTTCTGTTAAGAAGATTTTTAAAGATTTACTCTATACAGTCAAAACTGCCGAAGCGGCCACCCCTATTAAGCAGTCACCTTTCGTATGCGGTCATTTTATTTCCTCCCGATGAAAAATCCTATATAATTGCCCTCTAAAGAGCGGTCACCTGTCTAACGCGGTCAGCGGTCATCGTATTTTGATCAGAAACTGTACAGTCGACATGCATTAGGCGGCCATTTTGGCCGGTCACATGATTTACACCCGGGGATTTTAAACATGGCTTCCGAATGTCGGGTAATAAATGTAAACAATAATTATACACCTGAGTCGAGAGAAACCAAATTAATCGATGTATTTATAATACATAATTGGCAGATCAGAAACGAATGGGAATCAAGTGAATTGTTTAAACATGTATTAACAATTTTTGTTTTACAAACATGAATGAAATAGGTGTCAAAAATGTCCGTGGCGAGGCAAGAGAAAATTGCTCAATTTAATAATATGATTTTGAGATCAGATACGGTCGGTTAAAACTTACTTGTTGATTTGTATTAAAAGTGTTTGTTTTCTATATATTCGGTACTCATGAAAATAGTTAGTGTTATAATTGTGAAAATGTCAGCGACAAGGTTTTACCACGTAATGACTTTTTTCAATAATTAAAAAAAAAATAACAATTGCATGCACAGTGCATTGTTATGTATTTGTACTTATTTGTAAATATAATAGATACTATAAAAAAACATCAAATCAATTACTTTATCTATCATTTTGATACATTATGCTAAATATCAAGCATATGATTAATATAAAATTGAATAATTGTTTTAATAAGGTATTTGATGTTGGCAAATTCACAAGTCTCTATTCAAAGGTCACCTCTGTTAAGAGGTCACTTTGATTGCCTCCCGCAGGTGACTGCTTAATACAAGTTTGACTGTATATTTCTATGTAAGATGTACTTTATATATTCCTATGTAAAAAAAATTGACCCCCATTATGGCCCCACCCTACCCCCAGGGGTCATGATTTTCACAACTTTGAATCTACACTACCTGAGGATGCTTTCACATGAGTTTCAGCTTTCCTGGCCAAATGGTTCTTCAGAAGATTTTTGAAAATTTCAAAAAGTTTCCAATAATTCCTAATTATCTCCCCTTGTAAAAGAGTGTGGTTTTTAATTTTCACAACTTTGAATCCCCTTTGCCTAAGAGTGCTTTGTGCCAAGTTTGGTTGAAATTGGCCCAGTGGTTCTGGAGAATATGCTGAAAATGTTTAAAGTTTACAGACAGACGGACAAAATGTGTTTAGAATAGCTCACTTGAGCTTTCAGCTTAGGTGAGCTAAAAATTGCTCCCCTCTCTCTCCCCCCCCCCCAATGAATTTCAACGATTCCACAATATGCTAGCTATGCATGTGCATTCATTCTAAAGGCAAAATTGCATTTTTTTTTAAATTGAGCTAAATTAGACAATTTAATATAAATTAAGGTATCCGTAATAATATAGTAATGATATTCCAATGGAAGCATATTAAATTTGATTCATATATTTTCATGTCTCTTTTTCATACAAATAGCTTCTTTTTCAAAGGAGGGGATACTGCATAATTCAATCTATAGGCCAATCAGTTTATTCTACATTTATTCTACATTATTTTTTATATACAAAACCCCATGTCCAATTAACAGTAATTGCTCCAATTATAACCAAATTATGCATAATTGTCACATCTCAATTAAAACCATAATGCTTCTTACATGTCTTGTGTATAACTCAGTTAATTAATTAATAAAAAATATTGTCAGGTAGAGATCAATTAACACATCTGTCTAATGTCTTTTGATGATAGTTTTCAGAGTGACTTTAAATCTGCCACTGTCAGTATATCATGTGTATTATATATACCTCAGTTAAACAAAGGTGTGAACTTCTTACAACAGCTACCTGGGGAGATATACTTTACAACTGTAGGTAAGTAGTTTACCTGCACCACTGGTTAACAAACCAAGCTGATGCACACCCCAAACCCCCTCCCCCAACATACAAAATTTCTGTGCATTTTTTCCTCCAGGACCTTCATTTGTTGATCATTTTAAAATGAGAATATAAGATGGTTAATAAGAATATATATAAATAATACATTGGTTAATAAAAATAACATTTGATTTTAGTTTTACCTGATTCAGCTAGTATGATATTTATTTGTAAACAATTAATATTTGACATTTTTTTTGGTCGAATAATAAAACTTCTTACAAAATTAAACTTGAATTTCAAGATTGAAGCATAAAGGCAGTCAATTGCATTCGTACAATATTAAATTTTGTTTAAAATTAATTAAGTTTATACAAGGTAATGACATACATTCTGTACACAGCTATAGCTAAATCAACAAATACCTGTGAACAATCTGTTTGGAAAACTTACCACCCCTGCACTTTTATATATAATTGTTTGAGTCTTTACATCACCACAAATCCTGCTCATGTTAAATTTGTTCCCTGGAGATCCTACAGTAAAAACTTGTATAATTAATAAAAACAAAATATTGAAATGGTTTTTTTAATCATGCAACTCATTTCATGCATGGCAAATAAGGTTTAATAAAAAATATCCCCAATATCATTTATGGTACTGCATAGTTAAACATCATTAAAATAATGTATATTATATCTACACATATAAAATTTATAACTTACTTCACATCTACAAAAACATCAACATTTATTAATATATGTAATACTTTGAAATATGCATGATGTAGATATTTGATATAATTGACTAAGTTAAGTTTATATGTATCAATTTATTTCAATTTCATGTACAGTAATCACAAAGAGAGCCTCCCCCGCCTCCACTCCTCCCAAAATAAGTTTAATTTAAAAGTGTCATCATTGAGAAAAAAAATGATTGTTCCTTTAAGGTAATATGCCCTTAGTGTGATAAAACTGTAAAGACAGTATTCACACTCAATTTGTTGGTCTCTCCTAGAGTTCTGATTTGACATCGAAACAAGTATAGCTCCAGGTGGTATTGTCTTAAGGAGAGACTTGTGTAGTGACTCTCCCTACAAAGCCAGATGAGTCTTAACAGTCACAAAGACATGTGATGTTATATCTGCTCTGGAAATTCTGTGACTTTGGATATTTTATATGTTGTAACACAACTTTTAGTATGACGTGTGGGCAAGTGTGCAACAGGTAAGTAAATTGCATACATGTACACTGTACATGTTCATAAAAGTTATATAATTAGATATTATAAATAATGTGGGTTTTTTTTTCAATGTTTATCTA
Source organism: Magallana ariakensis (assembly GCA_020458035.1). Classification (NCBI taxonomy): domain Eukaryota; kingdom Metazoa; phylum Mollusca; class Bivalvia; order Ostreida; family Ostreidae; genus Magallana; species Magallana ariakensis. The sequence goes on from CM035814.1 coordinate 15,130,749, forward strand.
CTTATCATAAAAGTACATCTAAGTAAATCTGACTTTGAACAACGAAATACCTGTAAGTGTAAATAAGGCAACATTCTTCAACTGTTCTTACTTTAATAAATAGCTACATACCTGGTAATGCATGAACATGAACCATCCCAATTACCAAAGGACGAAATTTATGAAAGTAAAGCATACTTAGTTATTTGTAAGTTTTAAAACCACGTTTTATTAGTTAACCTTCTACTTTCTCTTTGAACCGCATCTCATTGGACAGCAAGAGACTAGGTCAAATGCATTCAATGTGCGCATGCCAATGAACTGTGTATATTACACGTGTATTGCTAAAAATACTTTCCTTGTTTGTTTACGTTTCTTGTCAAAGTAAGAAAGGCATTAAAAAGCATCTTTTTGGCCTAAAATTTTTACCACAGTGTTGTCAACAATAAACTGGTGTTATACCGCATGTGATTTTACGCTTACTGCACACACATTCATAAAGAAATCAAATTTAAATCAACAAAATCATTTGTTGTTTATGGAACACAATAAAAAATTACCCGACTCAGAAGAATTAGACAAAAGACATAAGCGCTGTTTGCACCATAGCTTCATACTTATCTTATTACTTTTTAGTTTTTAAAGAACACATCAAAAGGTTGAATTAATATTTTTTCATAATTTTTAATGATTTTATTGCACTTCAAAGTTATCTTTGGCGCGCATTACATTACGTTGTCGGAAGTCAAAATAAAATACTTGGAAATAAAATAACGTATCTTTTAATGATCATTGTTTTATTCAATAATTAAAATTCCCTCTTTAAATGAATAAAATGACTTATGGACAATTTTTGAAGTCCCTGCTAATTATTATTTTTCCCACCCGAAAATCGTTGGCGGGATAGAGTGTCGGTAGGGGGCACCTTATTACGCTACGGTCTGTCGAGGAGAGTAGATGCACTAAATTATCGAGGCGACAGTATTTGACTTAGGACATTTTCAACAATGAATTAAGTCGACGAAAATATGTAAGGATTTTATTCTTTATAGTTTGATATAACTGATGGAATGGTTTTTATCTTATTAGGAATATAACGTGTCTGACTCTTTAGTGATCGCACCATGTTGAAAATTATGTCAATGTGTGTCGTTCGAGATTTTGTTAAATCGAACAAATGAATCTAAATTTAACCTTATGTTGGCTTAGTTTTAATTAACCCGTGAAAACTTCTTTGAAATGTCATTTATTTAGTAGGATGTATTGATTTAAAGTATATGGGAAGTAATTTTTTGGTTTGGCCTTAAAATTGTAGCGGTTTACGGGAACTGCAAAAATTGAAACATCGGGATAAAAATTTCAATAATGCCTATCGTAATCAGTAAAATATGGATGTATTTTATTTCAGATTTGATCAATCTGCCTCTCGGTCGACAACTATGTCGAGAAAAAGGTAAGTTTATCAGCCTACCCCCGCGATTTTACCGCGCGCCATTTTGTTTGTTATGTGATCAATGAAGCGGTAGATAAATGGCTAGCTCGCCGATCACAGTTCTAAAATATGTTTATTCTTACAACTACAGTGCACGATTGCAGTCTAAAATAAAAGAGGAAGAAGACTACGAAAATAGCAAGAAAATAAAAAGGAAAAGAAAGGCAGATGAAGTAAGAGAACAATTGCAAACCTTTTTGAGCGCCCTCGCGGCCATGAACGCCTCATTTCTTTGTTCATTCATTTCGACATTTGAATGAAAATGAAGTTGTTCAATAACCGAATTTATGTTGTAGGCATTCGAAGAAGATGCAAATATGAGTAGACGAAGCAAGCAATTTAGAATAGAGGTATGCATTAAATTCGGCGATTTTATTATAATATTTATCGTGTTTATTTAGGAAAACTGGCGCCATGACCTAATTATTTGTTTCACAAAAACATTGTTATAAAAATGTTTTTATCAAGATTTAGCTTTGAAACATACAAAAAATATACTTATATTGTTAAAAAAAAGTTTGCAAAAAATTACAGCTTTGCTCCTCCAAGCTAAGAGCTTAATGTCTTTCTAGAATCTGAAATGACATAATTCACTATTCAAGCACCCAAGCTGAGAATTGGAAGCCAGTTGAAAAGAGTTTATTTGTGTTGTGTTTTTATTTTGCTCAGTCTGATTTTTTCCACAGTTAATCCAATTTTATGAATTGAGTTAATTAGTTCATCTTGAAAAACTGATAGACATTTTGTTAGAATTTGCACTTTTGACAGTTATTGGTCACACATTTATTCACTTTTCTATGAGTTGAAATTCAGTTCATGGATTTACATATACCAAATTCCATCAAAGCTTTTAAAGGAGTAATTAAAAAAAAAATTAAATTTTTTTTTTACAAAGTTAGATTTTGTCTTTTATTTGTTATTATTTGCATTGCCTTATTTTAATTGTTTTAAATTGTTAGAACCAATGGATACCAATATCGGAAAACTCCTCAATAAACACCTGTACACTTGTGCCAAGTGAACCATTGTCTCCAGACTCGGACATCAAAACTTCTACAGACATTGTTCTTAGTTCCCAGTTTAGATTTAGAAATATTTGCACACCTGTGTGCAGATTATCTCCATTGCCTACGTTTAGTTGGGCTGATTCTCAAGAAGTATGGACTCAAATGATTCGAAAAGAATCTCAATACCATCGGGATCAAAGAGTTTTTGATAGACATCCTACTCTACAACCTCGAATGCGATCAATCTTGTTAGATTGGATTATAGAGGTAATTTAATATTTTAAAAAAGTTGTGGGTGGAAATTAAAATATTGTGTATATCTTAACTTTTATACAATATAGAGTGAAGAAATATGTACTTATCTTGATGGTGTTTTCACTGTAGGTTTGTGAAGTGTACAGATTACACAGGGAAACCTTCTACCTCAGTGTTGATTTTATTGATCGTTTTTTGTGCACTACAAAAAATGTGATGAAACACCAGCTTCAGCTTGTAGGAATTACAGCGCTCTTCATTGCAGCCAAACTGGAGGTACTGTATCTTGAACTTCATCAATATTGAAATATAATGTTGATGTTAAAAATATTAAAGTGAAAGTTATTTTTTTTTATTAAAATTTTGTTTAATTATTTGTTTTATGCTTTGTCTAAATCTACTTTTAGGAAATCTATCCACCAAAATTAGCAGAGTTTGCATATGTCACAGATGGTGCTTGTTCAGAGACGGAAATATTAGAACAAGAACTTGTTATTTTGAAGGTATTTTCATTGTTTGATTTTGGTTTAATTCTTTAATAAACTCGTTAATTTTCTTAGAGTTCTTAGTTTACTTTCAATGATTGATATTTTCTCTTTCTTTTTAAATTGTTTTCGTTATCAAATATCTGTCTTTCATTGAAGGCTTTGAACTGGGACCTGGCTCCAATGACAATAACAGCCTGGTTGAACGTATACCTTCAAGTGGCAAATATTGATAACATCGTGGAGACAGAACATGGCTTTGTGTTTCCTCAGTACTCGTCCCATGCTTTTGTGCAAATTGCAAGGGTAAATATATAAGTTTCTTTACAATTGAATGCATTCTTGATTTCTCCCATCTCGACTGTAAGGAACAAAGGCAACATTAATATTTAATTCATTAAGGAAATGTCACTCAATTTTTAGTGAAGGTTATGTATTTCTGTGTGAGTTGTTCCCCCTCTTGAGTAGAAATGAATTAGAATGTCCTCCTAATTTGACATGTTTATTAACAGTTGACAGACCTGTGTATTCTGGACATTGGCTGTATGGAACATAGTTATAGTCAGCTGGCAGCTGCTGCCCTCTACCACCTTACCTCAAAAGAAATGGTGCTTTCTGTGACAGGTAAATGACAACCTCCTTTCAGCAGACCTAATCAATCTGTTAATAGTAGTCTTGATAAAGATAATTTAGATGAATGACACAAGTGAAAAATATTTTAGATTTTCACAACCGAAAAAAAAATCAATCATTATTGAACATCTGATCTTTCAAGAAATGAATCTAACATATGATGGTTGTTCTTCGTTTGCTTTCACATTGGATACAGTATTGAGCTGAAGGTATGAGTGAAAGGTTCTTTTTCCAGTGTACATCCAATACATTGTAACTACCTTGATGTTGTGTGTCGATATGCCTGTGTGCATGTATCTACTTTGTTGAAAGGGAGGGGGGGGGGGGTAAGTTTGCTTAAGTTGTGAATCATTTAGCTAACATCTTCTTTTGTGTTTTCAGGATTTGAGTGGGAGGATCTCGAGCCATGTGTGGAGTGGATGGCACCTTTTGCCCGGACGCACATGGATGAGGGCTCAGTGGAGGTTAAATTCTTCCAGAGCATTCCTGCGGAAGACTCTCATAATGTTCAGATTCATGCAGTGGATTTGAATATGTTGGTAAGTGTAGGACCATGGGCTTATTGTAATCATTGGAAAGAAAGTAGAATGTGCACTTTTAATTAATTTGAATCCTTTGACAATAGGTTATGTTAAATCATGCTATTTTGATTGAAGGAATAAGGCTTAGAAAAAATAATTGTATTACCGGTACTAGCAACGCTAAAAAAACTAAATTGTGCCTATTTTCTGTTTTAAAGGAGAGAGCTCAAGAATTACAGGAAGAAATCCACACTCTGTTGAGGGCCAGAAGTCCTGACCCCCAAGCTCAAATCATCACCCAACTTACTCCTCCCCACAGTGGCAACAAGAAATCAAACACTTCTAAAGTGTCCAATACCTCATTCAGTTCTAGTGAGTTGGACTCTTTTGAAAAGGAAAACGAAGAGTTCAAATAAAATCGCTATAATGATTAAAAAGACGCAGATTGATGGGGGAAGTTCTCAAGGTGTGCAACAAGACAACTGTGTTACCTCAAGATTTCAACTCTTGAATCTTTCCCTTTCTCTATCTGATGACACATAACTTCTCAGGAAAATTAGAAGAAATTGAAAAATAGAAGTATATTTTGTCTACAATATAGAGAAGTGTGAGGACTCGTCTTGTACAATTTAGTGCTCCATATTGATTGACATATTTAACCCGTGTGGTCGAGTTTGTGTTTGACTTGTAGGGTATTTATTGTTGATACTTATTGTGTGACTGAGTGCAATGTGTACTAATACCAGTGTATATAATCTTTTTAGTGTGCTTTAGGGCAGAGTATCCTCTAAGGATGGTCAGAGGTATATATCACAATCAATGCACATTCATTGTTTTACTCAGTTAATTTCCATTGGCTGAAAGCAGCTTTTGCCTTGTGAAAAGGCATGGGAGAGTTTATTAAATTAAAAACTGATTTAACCTTATAACAATGAAATTTTACAAGATCAAATTTTTGTTGTATTAAAGTGTTTAATGCACCGATGTTGGAAAGGGTAATGATTTTTTTGCAATATATAGGACCAAGTTTTACCATAAGCTCCAACATTCAACCAAACTGTGTTCATCTGATTCAGTTTACATTTGTTGAAAGTTTTAAGATATACAATTCATGTACTGAATCAATTTTTATTTTAAAGACTTGATATTTTTATTTTCTGTCGTCGGGTAGAGATGCTGCCATGAATCCACGTGTGTTCACAGTTTCACCAAATGTGTTCAATTTTACTATTGATGTATGAATGTATGCGTGACTGAGCAAGAATGTAGAAAGTGAAGGAAATTGGCAGAGATTTTATAGTTAAAAGTACAAGATGACTGTGCAATGTTTAATCTTTATTTTACAAGTCAGAATATGTGATTTTTCTTCGTACATGTAAATACCATATACTACTTTTTGAGTGGAGAGCATTTCTGTCAAATTAGCTTCCAATTTTGATTATTTAATATTTTTTTTTAACTTAGCTTTAGTCTGAACCCTTTTCCCAATTTCTAACAAAGCCCAACTTTTCAAATTGTAGGACTTGGTGGTCATGCTCTCAACTCAAACAAGAAGTCTATATTTTATAGGTCTCTCAGTAAAGAGGCCTTTAGCAAGAGAACTCAAGATTTGTGACAGTATTTACTCTGTATTCACTGCAATATTAATATATAGTCAACAGAGAAAGCACATACTGTAACATAGTATATTGTTTATCTTTCTTGTTGATTGTTTTTTCTTTATACATTGATGATACACCTTTTGTGCATTTTAAATATGGAGTTGAAAGATACTGATAAACATTCTATGAATTTATTTTTTTTCTTCTCTCTATGCAAATAAAATTACTTTCAATGGCATCATCCACTTAATGGAGAAACCTCATTTACTTTGATAAATTGTTTTTTATCAATCATGAATTTTCATACAGTAATCATTATGCTCATAGTCTGCATATAATGCAAATGAAAATGGTTTTATGGGTCTCTGCTTTTATATATGCTTGAATAGAAAAGAAGGAAATTGTCATATCTCATCCATAAAATGGAAAAAAAAAAGGAAACTTTAAAATGAATAAGAATTAAATGTGGTGAATGGCTGTATTAGAATGTTGTGTCCAATGAAGATTTTCTGTGAATTTATTTAATAATTTATCTGCTGTAATTTATGATTTATCTGACACAGATTTAAAGGTGTATAATTTAAATTTAATCATATTAATTTATTTTCTTTTATTTATCTTTCTTTCTTTCTTAAAAAATAGTATTCATATGTTTATTGATTTAATATTTGTACCCTGTACAGCAACAGTATAGTATATTGAATATATAGAATTATATGAAATACACAACATGTAATATCAAGCGAAAAAAAACCTGAAAAGCATTGTGTATTAATATAGTTGTTTTTTAAATGTAGCGTTACTAGTATGATATTAGTGTGCATTACAGAACGTGTACAGCAGAACCTTTTCATGCAAAACAATGAAACCAAATTGAACCATTTAACATCTGTTGCTCTCATACTCGTGTATATGTTGTTCTCATCCTCTAGACATCACAGTTTGTTATAGTTAAGTTTTAAATATTTGACAGAGCAAGTTTTAGTCAAATGTATTTAACAAAAAAAGCAATAAATGTTGTTGTAATTACACTTAGAGTCTTTGTGTTCTTTATCTACAAAAGTGGTGATATTTTGGTTAGAGTGGACATTGTAAGAGAAGACATGAGGAAAAAATAATTCTTCTCTCATAATGCTATCGGCTCCTAATTAATAATTTGATTTTTATAAGCTGTCCTTCAATTCATAAAACATTTTTGGTAGAGGAACTTGATTGATTTGGAGCAAAGATATGAATATACTTTTACATGTTAATGGGAAAAGATTGATCACTCTTTTAGAATTATCATTCACATTCCCTGCAGTCTAGGTTGTTTCAGAACTTCGTGTAATTGAGCATTAATTTAACGATCTTTCCATTATTTATGATAAAATATTGCTTCCTAAGCCAAATCAAATATTTCTTATCCAAGGCAATGTATCAATAAAATACATGTACATGTATACCCTATACCCTAATTTTCATTCAGATAGAAAACAAATTCAAGGAGAAGCATGTTTAATGAGGTGTCAGCATGATGTAAAATGTAACATTTTTTGTTATCTTGTTTTTGGGGAATTACAAGAACCCACGCGGCATTTTAGATGTCTGTCCTTTGTGGAGATAAGACAACAATATGTACATGATTAATCCTACCCTTGAGATAAAGGATAGATAGTATCATTGTCTTTTTGCAAAGAACAGGTCTAACTTAGTCTTTAGCAATGTAGTTTCTAGAGGGCAGTGTTAATTAGTAGAATAACCGGATTTGCCACTCTTGGTTGCAGTGTTTTCTTGGGGGGAATGCTTGTTACCTCTGACATTTCAGGAAGTCATAATTCATATTTGACGCGTAATTTTCCTGCAATTAACAAGACATTGAAAAATCAAATACATGGATGTTCAAACTAGGAAAATGTATTGTTCGGCTATAATCTTTTTTTATGACAACCGTCATAAATATGTAACGCTTTTCAAAGTCTTGTGGCTGATACATGGCATACTACAGGGTTGCCGTATAAACCCTTTGTTATTCAAGTTGTTCATTTCACATTTCACAATAAGACAAAATAGAAAAAGAAAAGATCGATTCATCCAGATTTATTCAACCTTCAGATATCCATTTCTTACAGCTGTCGCCCTATTCTAATGGTTACATAAATATATACTTGTGAAATTGGATTACATGCGGAGTGTACGCATGTGGGTCCTTCCTGTCAGTAATCACATTGGGTATCTGTGACATTACTCACTCTTATTCCCATGTGTTGTTCTTGTCACAAACCCGATTAACACACCAGTCATAAATGATGAAGTAATGCTTAGGACTGCCAAGTGAGCTGTATGTATTTATAAAACCTATTGCCATTTCCTGACCATTGGCATTAGTGACTGACATGCATTAAATTATTAGGTTACGATTTAGATGAATTCAATATATTTGCTTACGCTCGCAATATTTTTTTGGTATATTTTAAGAGGGATAAAGAAAGAGAGAATAAGATACATGTGTATGTAAAATAAATAAAACAATTCATTATTTTGTTTCAAGTCTAACTTGCATTAATTAGCTATTTGCGTTTCCTTGAATAATTACATACATGTAACAGTTGCATGTCCTGGTCCCAACAAACATGGGTGTTACTTGTCTACTAAATAAATATTATTTTAAAAATCATTAATAATAATAATCTTCTTCCATAAAATTGCCATTAATCTTCGTGTATTATTGATAGCCCGAATCACTTTAAGGATATTTCAAAGAACGCGCGACTGCTGACCAATCGTACCGAGTATTGATTGTGATTGATTGAGCTACTAAGGAATTACATGCAGCGATAATTCCATTAGATGTTGTAATTTTAGTGTTATCAATAATCGACAGGGGCATTATCTGTAATGAATGACCCCCGACAGTGGGTCTATAAAGGTGTTTGTCTACCAGGGGCCATTTTACACCTATATACCTTTAAGCCACCCTGCGTACGTGTACACTTCACAGCGTTTTCATCAAAGAATGTGGAGTTATCGTAACAATTTATTTACGCCTCCTTCTTGCTCAAGACTACATCATTCAAAAACATGGTTGATATCGGAATTCATTTTACAGACTTCGTAGAGAAAATTGCTTTGACCTCTTATGCATGATATACTTATGAAAAATGCTATATGTACGAAATGTATATCAAGGATATATATAGATGAGATAGGAACAGATTCTCACGACACCAGGGTCAAAAGCTTTCACAAAGATTTGCGCATTTGCAAACGATGCAGCTTTGGATATATATCAAGTATCAAGTTGAATTTTTCGTAAATAAAGACAGTCAGTATGGCACAACGCAGATAGTATTTCAAGAATAAACAAAACCGGTTGACAAAATGCATAAAATGAATACCTGGAAAAAAATGTGGAAATCTGAAACAAGTCTGTGTTTTGTTGTTGTTAGCTCACCTGAGCTTTTCTGATCACTTTTTGTCCGGCGTCCGTCTGTCTGTCGGTCCGTCCGTCTGTCTGTCCGTCCGTAAACTTTTTACATTTTCGACTTCTTCTCCAAAACCACTGGGCCAATTTCAACCAAACTTGGCACAAAGCATCCTTAGATAAAGGGGATATAAGTTTGTTAAAATGAAGGGCCACGCCCTCTTTCAAGGGGAGATAATAAAAAATCATTGAAAATTTGTTGGTATTTTTCAAAAATCTTCTTCTCAAAAACCATTTGGCCAGAAAAGCTGAAACTTGTGTGGAAGCATCCTCAGGTAGTGTAGATTCAAGTTTGTTCAAATCATGATCCCCAGGGGTAGGGTGGGGCAACAATGGGGGTCAAATTTTTACATAGAAATATATAGAGTAAATCATTACAACTCTTCTTCTCAGAAACTGATTGGCCAGAAATGTTATTACTTGCGTGGAAGCATCCTTAAGGTAGTGTAGATTCAAGTTTGTTCAAATCATGATCCCCAAGGTTAGGATGGGGCACAATGGGGGGTCGAATTTTTACATAGGAATATAAAGAGAAAAATCTTTAAAAATCTTCTTCTCAGAAACCGATTGGCCAGAAAAGCTGTAACTTGTGTGAAAGCATCCTCAGTTAGGGTAGATTCAAGTTTGATAAAATTATGATCCTTATTAGTAGGGTGGGTCCTCAGTGAGAGGGAGGGGGGGTTGAATTTTCACATTTGAATATATGGAGAAAAATTTTTAAAAATCTTCTTCTCAGAAACCGATCATGCAGAAAAGCTGCAACTTGTGTGGAAGCATCCTCAGGGAGGGAAGATTCAAGTTTGTTCAAATCATGATCCATGGGGGTAGGGTGGGGCCACAATTGGGGGGGGGGGACAAATTTTTACATAGGAATATATAGGGAAAAATCTTTAAAAATCATCTTCTTAAACACAAATTGTCTAGAAAAGCTCTAACTTTAGTTAGTTCAGATAGTGTAGATTAAAATTTGTCAAAATCATATTCTTTCGGAGTAGGGTTGGGCCACATGGGGGGGGGATTCCAATTTTACAAAGGAAAACATTTAAATTATTCACAAAAACTCAAATGTTATTATATATGGATTTACTTATATGCAAACATTTTGACATATTGTTGATTCTTTAAAATTGTTTAGACTCTGGCCCCTGGACAATTCTTGGACCTCACAAGGGGTTCAAAATTTGATGTAGATTCATAATCCATATATAAATAGTTGTTTAAGTCTGATCATCTTCTTGAGAACTGCAATGCTCAATATGTGACATGACTGTAAAACCATCCTGTTACAAAGGGGCTCAATGATAAACATAAGAATATGCAGGGGAGTTTTTTTTTTAATACAGGATCTATTATACGACATTGTTCAGATATTTTGTATATGACTCCATAGAGCTGATTTTATTATGTTTATTGTTGCTCAGGTGAGCGATGTGGCCCATGGGCCTCTTGTTTTAATTTGAATTTCGTTTGCCAATGGGTGTTTTTAAATGAATACGTTAAAAAAGTATAAATATAAATGTTTCGCCTACAATAATAAGAAGAACTTATTTATGTCAAATACCACTACATGAATTCTGTATTAAAGATGTGCTGAGAGGGTTGTTATCAGATATTCTGGGACACACTGTACGTTATGACCATTGCATTTAATTGTGTCACAGGCCAACATTTGGAAAACTATAGATCCTATAGGTAAAATAGGTGTTGGCAATAAGAGGCATCTGTTATGAAAGTAACTAACAGCAAAAAAAAAAAAAAAAAATATATATATATATATACTTTGTGTGTTCTACCTCATTCTGTTAAGTAAAAACAAAAATTGCAATTTACTGAAAACTCATCAAAACTGAAAGACAATGAAATTCAAGAAAATCGAACTCGTTGTTAAGGAGGCAGTGTGGTCAATTAACATCTTCCCAAGTCAAGGGTTTCTGATCCGCTCTGCTGTAGAATGGAGAGGATCAGAAGCCCTTGACAGGGAAGATGGGTGTTCAACAAAGTATCCATCAAATCTACCTTAAATGTTAAAATAGATAAGTTTCATGCGCGGATCTAGAGGGGGGACCGGGGGGGTCCGGACCCCCCCTGGAAAATGAGAAGTTATTAAATTTACATAGTAAAATTATCACAAAGATGACTCGGACCCCCCCTGGAAAACACATATATGTGTCGAAAGCGGAAATATTAAGAGTGATATTGGGAAAAAATGCAGTGTATTCAACGTACCCCCCCCCCCCCCACGGATTAAGAATTTGATGATTTTGGGAAAGTAGGTTGTTTTTTTTTTTTTTTTTGCTTGTCAACATTTCTGATGAATAGTGTAGCTCTCCTTCTTTCAATTCGGACCCTCCCTGGAAAAATTTTCTGGATCCGCGCATGAGTTTTATAGATATTATTTATTGATTCATTATAATAAAAATTTAAATATATTAGCGTTGAAAATTGAAATTTTTCCTATCTCTTAATGTAAAACTCTTCTTCTCATGGAAATTAAAGTAGTCTACAAATGGCCATGACTATCGAGCCAAAACAAAACAAAAACAAGGCAGCGCGGTTTGATTTAAATATCGGGTTGCGCTATCATTTTTCATTTGTTTGTAAAGAGGGCTAGATGGTCATGACTATTTTTAGACATTATTAATCTCCTCTAAACCTAAAATGTTTGGATTTTGTCTTGACTAAATAATATTTTTATGGTAAAAAAAAATCATCTTTAAAATCATCAGGTAAATCTGATGGGTATATAATTCGTTGAGCATCCAACCTCCTCAATAGTTCATGTTCTCTTTCTTCTTTAAAAGACCAGAGAGTGTCTAGGGATGTTGAAGTGTGCATCGATTGTTACACCCGTTCCATTACTTCCTCAACTTAAGAGATTGGTACATATATTTCATTTCCCGTGTTAGAGAAATACAATAGATTCATCTCCTTCCCAAAAGTGCCTCATCCTGCTAGTCTTTGAAAGCCTTCGGTCGGACTTAGTAATATACCACTTAAACACTGAACACCAACCACTTGGGCAATAAATATCAAAAGGCCTTTAGACTGTTCTTCTTGATATCCTAAGAGGAAGATAGTTATTGCTGATGCGTAATATGTTTATACCTAACGTTATTCTTACAAAATTAATTGTCTTTATTGGTCATGTGTAGTAAATTTACCGTCATTATTTAGCAACCGAGCATTTGTTTTTACTTTGCCGGAAAGGTCCCAGATAATGCAGTTGAGCTTTTTGTAATCTTGTTGGACTCATAAACAAATGCATTATTTTACCCATTTAAGTAACACAAAGTGATTTCTGGGAATCAAACTTCGTTAGCTTACATTGGAAACTTGATAAACTCAATATGTATATATTTATGCGATGCATGTAAATTTTCGTTACATAAGGTATATAATATATAAATAGACTAGAGAATATCATAAACACCTGCCAACTAACTCCATCAGAAAGATGTAAGAAGATTTAGTAAATTAAACAGTAACAAATATATGATTGTAGTGATGCTCATGTTGAATTTACCTAGAGCATTCACATTGGTTGTTCTCGTTAATCCAGCGATCCCTGGTTCGTATGTATATAACATGTACATCCAGGATCAGCCCAAATACGTTGTAGTTATATAACTATATTTACAGATTTTATATTTTTTTTCTGGCTAACCTCAGAGACCGAGGGTCACATGAGTTCTACTCCCCGATTGATTTGATATTTTTTGTCTTTTCTGTGGTTGATATGAAAAAATTTTTTGCTTCATACATGCAGCTGAATAATCTTCATATGTAATATGTATAAGATGGAGGGGGGGGTCCATCGAAGAAACACAAAAATAGTGTCATTCCCCAGTATGGCATTGGTCCAAGAGTGGACTCGTGATAATCTTCTTATCGTTGGTTTGAGACGATGGGTTATACCTATAATAATATTGGTAATCTACAGATTCTAAAGTAACAACAGTAACAAAAGACTTCTGCGCGGAGACGGATCGGTGCCACAAGCTGCTGTGGTCCGGAAGTCCTCTACATGTCTCTAAACGCAGTTAGTGCGGCGCGTAGTTTGGTCTCGTGGGGGCAATGCCCCCATAGCTCAGCTCGTGCAAAGAGGAAGTGGCTTCAAACTTAATCTAGCTATTTTAACGTTTTTACGCCTTCTACCTTTAATAAAGGTACCTAGACACGATTTAAGATGAAAATTTTATTTTTGATTTTTATAAATAAAATAGTTTACTTTTGTATTTTGAATGATTCTCCAAAATTTTAATGTAAGAAGTCATGTTACAAGCGAGAAACAGAGGAAAGAAGTCGTTGTTATGTAAACAATTGCAAAGCTCGAGTTTTATATTTTTTTGATTACAAATAATGTAAAGAAATTGCCAGTTCTTTGATAAAATAACTTGTGGAAACAAGATTAACTGATTCAATGTGTACATAAATAAATTCATCAACAACAAAAAGCAACATTAAATTGTCAAATTTTGTCAAAGCATTCAAAACATCTATACATGTATTAACAATTCTAGACATAAAAATTGAAAAAAAATAAACTTTGAAAAATTTGAGCTCAAATCGTGTCCAAGTCCCTTTAAGACAACACAAATACTAAAGTCTTGAAGTCACTACGTTTAAAAAGCATTTTATACCCGAATTCTAACTTTTCTAACTAGACTGATTCTTTTTAAAATACCTTCTAAAGTTTTATACGGTATTTACATTTCCCACTGTCTTTGTCTGTGATAACACTACGAATTGATTTTGTAATGTTACGTCCAATACATTTTATCAATGACTATAATTTTAATTTTTTAATCGTACAATATTGCTGAAAACTATATAAATATTATATAGTGAAATATATTACATAGTATGTTTTTACTGTGATCAAAACCATATGTGCTTGAGGACAGCCCCAATAAGAAACATAGATATACCGGGTATATATAATACAGTGTATCCCATGTTAAAAGTATGTAAAATACGGAATATAAACTATTTTTTCTTCAAAATAACCCCATCTCCTCTTGTTGGGGTTGGCTGGGAAATGGGGTGGGTTCCATGGGATAAAATAGGGTGCATAAAAAAATAATATTCATATACATTCCATTATATAAATGATATATAATATTAGTGCTTCTTTTATTTTTTTTCCCCCTCTCAAATCTGTTGGGGTAAGACGGGTTGAGTGGGGTCTCCAATAAAAACACACCTATTGTTCTGCTCAAGTTGTTTGAAACATTTCATTCTTTAAAGCATATGTGTGTAAAAAAAGTTTTTATTGTGCATTGATAACATGCTCACAAAAAACGCAACATATAAAGTACACGTGATATAAATTGAATGAGATTGTTCAATAGGAAATGAATAAAATAATGGATCGACTACACAGGATGAAAGTTGCTCATTGTTATAGCACCGGACTGCGGGGTGGAATCCGGGCGGGTCCTTTCCATGGTTTATAGATAATGTATGCCATGAATAGATAGCTGACGAAGAGAAAGAGAGAGACTCCAACAGTCAGCCCTGTGAAATGAAGGCGGATATGAATGAACATTACATTTCATGTCCACATCTTTATCCGATACGAGAGAGAGAGAGAGAGAGAGAGAGAGAGAGAGAGAGAGAGAGAGAGAGAGAGAGAGAGAGAGAGAGAGAGATTTCGGTCACCTATCTTCTGTTCCTTAAGAATAGTGAAGATATCCGACCCGGTCATCTTTATATCGAGACACGCCCCCTTTTATATTTAAAAATAAATAAATATGACACAAATCCTCCGGATTCTCAAGTAATTAAATAAATTCTAGATAAATTCACAAATATCTTTTGTATTGTATCTTTTGTGCAGAAAATCCGTTTACTTTAAAACTTGCATCAAAATTAAAAATTGATTTTTGTAGGAAAAAATATACAGTTCGGATTTTGTCGACCTACACGTTCCGCTTTGGGCATTAGATAAATCCATCATGGCTGCGCCCTTGACTGAAATCATGACTTCCCGAATTTGCCGACAATTTCAGCACAGAAAGAGCCTAACTAGGGTAACTAGTTGTAAAACCATAAATAAACAGTCAAAAAATAGTGGGGCAAAGTAATATTTTTATTTTCTAAAAATCAAATGTGTTCATTGTGTTGTTTTTGCAGTTGTTGCAAAGACGACACACGACGATGATAGATGGCGACTCTTCCTCGTCAGAAGAGCAGCGTTTGCAAGAAATAAAAAGTAGATTTTCATCAGAAACACAGACTCCAAATGCTGAGAAGCCAATGATTCCTCTCGCAGCTCTACCTAAGAGCACAAGAGCTGACACAGCAGCTATAGAAAATATCCCCGTTACAGAAAACGGCTATCAGTTCAAGAAACACCCTGGGCGCATGAAATCTGATAAGATAATTGAAATACCAGAGATTCTGGAAAATGCTCTTGAATCCATTTTCAAAGGTATGAAAAAAATCAGGTAAATTTAGAGATATTGTTATTTTGTAGTAAGATATCTGAAATGATTTACATTTTTGGAACTTGGTCATAGGAACAGAGAAACCAATATAAAAATAGACAGAGTTTACATATAAAAAAAAAAACCTTATATATTTATGGTGCTCTCATTAGGTCAAGTGCAAGGCAAATATCTGTTATAGAATGGAAAATGTCAATCATCTCTAATATGTGAACGGTGTGACCGTTAGACCGAGCGCAGACTTAACACAGTGCAGTTTGATTTTTGTATAATAATTTATTTGAAACGCACACAGTAGGATCTACCTACTCAAATCATTAGCCAAAGTTAAACTAAACGTCGCGTGCTCAGTCTACATTATGATGTCATGTCTCGTACGTAAAACGTACACCTTTTGTCTTAGGAAATAGCCGAAGAGAGTTACATGTACGTGATTCCGACAAAAATTTATTTCTTCTTTCATGTTTTATCAATTTAATTCATATGTTGACTACCGGTAATAAAATTGAATACTTTATTCAGTATCTAAAAGATCAGTTCCTTGATGTTAATGTTTTTATTTTCCATCTGATAATTTGATGAGACATACGTAGAACTAGTCGTGTTTCTTGATTAAAGCACTATTAAAACTTATCTGATTTTAAAATTTAAATTACCTTCAATTGAAACATTGGAAAGTTTTTAATCGAGTTTAGGGGCAATAAACAACGATAAGTGCCAGTCAATCAATGAAAATTTTTTAGCCCATAGTACCCCTAATTTAACTCTCATTTTTCACTGATTTTTTTATATATACATGTTACCATTAAGCCTCGCTTCGTGAGGCAGGCTTGTCCCGCCTCTCGCTGCGCTCGGTATAAATGGTAATTGTCACCATAAAAAACCAAGGGTTGGTTTACACTGCAGGCTGCAGGATAATGAGATTATTGAATTTAGATTCATAAAATTTCATTATCAACTGAACTTGATATTCAAATTCTATTTTGAATTCCAACCTTAAGGATTATGTTCATTTTCCATCTTTGTGGCTATTGTTCTTAGATTCTGAATGTAAGAGTCTGGAAACTGATGGCAGGAGCTTGTATAATCAGCTGATGAAACGACAACTACCAGAGTCTGCATCATCTCTGACAGCTAGAGCTAGAAAAATAGAACCATTTGTCATCAGCAGGCTGTCAAATAAACAGCAGGCAAAGTTGCAAGGTATTTAGGTAGATTTTCCTCTTAGATAATTTCAATGTAAACTTTGTTATAAGCGTAATGCATTATACATGTATCCGTCAAGTTTACAGCATGTAATAAAGTCACCGGGAATGAAAATCCCTTCGCTGTAAGCATCAAGTCATTATAAGCGTGTTCACTATAACTGTTTTACTGTATACAGTTCAGTGATTTTATCATTTCTGAGTGTAATTACTATGTCATCTTCGCTAGCCAAGGGTTTCTGATCCGCACCGTTCCTCACTAACCCTTGGCATGTCGTGCTATTAAAAGTCGGGATTTTTTTCGTCAGCCTATTTATAAATCAGCCAAATGATGAAAGATGCCGTACTTTAAGCGTCACTGGTGCGGTAATGACAGCCTCTAAAGACATTGATATTGACAAGTTGAAAGAATGTTTTAATGCCCAGTGTATTCAATAAATAGGAGTTACATATAATAGATCGAATTCATTCCAAGGTTGTAAGACTGGGAGCGGTAAATCCTTCATCTATGCCTCTCTTGATACACAGATTATAGGAGGTACTTATTATTGCACCATTGCTAGCTACATGTACATGTATCATGAAGGCTCAAACAGAAAAACTAGAAAAATATATAAGGGTTTGAGCTATGCGTGTTAGAGACACTCCTGAATAAACGGTACGAAAACATTGTCGATTGAATCAGATATGTTTTGCATCTTTTTGATTGTTCGAACGGTTTCAGTAAACCTTAATCAAAATCCAGGAAAAAAATCCCGACTTTTGATAGCATGATATGCCAAGGGTTTGTGAGGAGTGGTGCAGATCAGAAACCCTTGGCTAGCGAAGATGTTACTATGTGTGTGTATTGAAGACAGAAAGAAGTCATGTTACCGGTATTTGAAAAATAATGTTGTCTCAAAGATGTTTTTTTTCTTTTTTTGAAGAGCTGCTTGCTCGGCCTGAGTTAACAGAAGATGAACTAAAAGAACTGAAAAATGTACAAAACAATATCCAAAATCAAATCAAAAAGCGTCTACGTTACACTACATATCACTACAGACCTTTACAGTAAGTTATACCTTAAAAGTGAGGCATATACCTCCTTGACTAATATTCAGGATTTTTTTTAATTTAAAAATTTACATATATATTAATGTGCATTAATTGTATACAATTGTTTTATTTTTCCTAAGGTACACAGCAGACTTTGCCCTAAGGTACTCTTATTCCAGAATGATCCCAAACTACAGTGTCTTAACAGAGTGTCTCAATGAGGTATGTTTTATGTACATGCATAGTGCCTTATGAAAATATTTTGATGTAAAATTCATATGCATATAGCTTATTATGAAATTTCCATGATTTACCCATGAATATTTTACTCATTGGGCACCCTATCATGGTTTTTAGATCAGAAAAAGGGATCCTGATTTTGAGCCTCATAGTGTACTAAACATGGGATCTGGTGTTGGGTCTGCTATCTGGTAAGTTGTATTTTTTTGTCCAAGATTTAAGCAAGCTACCAGCAGGAGGTTACGGAGGATGGAGCTCAGTTTCCACAAAGTTTGTTCATGTTAAATCTAAAGAAATGAAAACGGATAATATTTGCTTGTTGCTGATGCACTCTACTGGACTGTTTTGCTCTAGGACAATACACAGTTTTATAATGAAAAGGCCAAACTCTTATTATTTTGGTAAAACAAGTTAATTACAAAACTACAAGAAAATTCAAATGTAAATCTGTTTTAAAAAGATTTCTAAAAACTTCGTATTTTTTACAGATTAAAAAAAAATGCTTTTGATAAAAATAATCACTTTATAAAGCATTAATGTGGTATTCATAATTTTTAATAGAGAACAGTTCATATGCATTCTGATTTGAACAATACAGCTTTTATATACTGGAATGTAATTTAAAAAAAAAACCCTTTAAATAATACTTTGTAGGGCAACTAACAGATTATGGTCACACTCTGTTAGGGAGTACTACTGTGTTGATAATGCCTCAGAAATGAACAAAATGGCCATGCAGATATTAAAAGGTGAGTACTATTTCGATTGTTAGTATGGATTAGCTGGAAATGTGACCATGTATTCTCAGCTGCTATGGCAAATTAGGCTTGTAGAGGAACACTGTAAACATATTATATTTAGCATGTATGATATTTAGCGGAAAATTATTTTTCAACAAGTTAGGGTGGATTTGCATTAGCATATTTCTGAATGTGCCTATTCTTATACATATAGGAATGGCATTTAGCAATGTACTTGATTTGGCGGTAGCAGCTTACCATGAAAAACGCTAAAAAGAATACACAGCCAAATGTAATACATTTAAATACAGTATATTCGCTACTTGGGTATTAGTGATGGTTAATTTCTGGTTACTGGTAAACTACACAATTCTTTAAACTTACTACATTTTTACATTGTATGCTTTTACATGTATTCACTTTGTAGATGTTTTCAAACAGTCCAGGTTAGACCAGGTATATGTTCTAGTATAGCCATTGATTCTTGAGGCACACATTTTGCATGGTCAGAGTGTATTTGTTACATGTTTATTACCTCTTGATGTTTATAAGCATGAGCTTCAAAGTTGATAGACATTTAGATGCAATTGAGACCTGAACCTTGTTTCCCTATAGAC
Source organism: Magallana ariakensis (assembly GCA_020458035.1). Lineage (NCBI taxonomy): Eukaryota > Metazoa > Mollusca > Bivalvia > Ostreida > Ostreidae > Magallana > Magallana ariakensis. Next base: position 15,150,471 of record CM035814.1, read on the forward strand.
AGCATTAGTACTTAAAGGAGACTGACAAAATCAAACATATATTTATTTGCTTAAATTGTTTTAACAGAGGGAGACACGAACAGGCAGAGTATGGTGATTCCCAATGTGTATTTCAGGGAAAAGCTACCGATACAGAAAGGTGTAAGTACAGTGCACACATATATCTATAGTCTTGCAAGCTTCATTGTAAAAGTATAAATTAATAGTATACAGAAGACCGACCTCCATATAGATTCTTTAAACAGATTCCTAATAAAAAATTTATGCAGATTTAAGGGAGTTTTTAACTTGTCAGTGCAATGTGAATTTTGTTGTTTATTCCATTATAGTGAGAACGGCAGCAACAGTTGGTTGCATTGGTATATAGTCATTAGATCACTAGTAGATAATTTATACAAAGTATAATCTAAAGTGTTTTCCTTAATTCTCTCTTGCATTTTCCAAACATGTATCATATATTGTTCCTGTTTGATTGTTGCCCATGAAATGTGAGCAGATGTACTGTGAATTTTACATTGCTTGGTTTTATTTTTAGGGTAGATTCTCATTGGTGATATGTGCCTACACATTAATGGACTTCCCTAATCAAAAGAGTCGACTTCAGTTGATTAGGGAACTCTGGGACAGGACGGAGGATTATTTTGTAAGTCAGTCTTCAGTAACTGTTACATACGTGTTGTTCATCTTTCATAGAAGCAATTGGATTATGTTTGTTTGGAAATAAATATAAAGATTCTCTAACTTTTCAGTTTGTATTTTTTTGTATTTACTACAGATATTGGTTGATGTTGGAACTTATGCTGGGTTTCTTTTGATACAGGAAGCTCGTCGTAAATTATTGAAGGTAAATGAAAAAGAAATCAATCTTGTTCATTGTTTATTTGCTTGAATGAGTGTTAGTGGTTGCTTTTAATAATTATTTTTAAATTCATGAAAGCATTATCTTAAAATACATTTGCAGATGAATTTACCAGATGAAGATGTGGAAGTGAATATATTTGCTCCGGTAAATGAACATATATTTGTACCTAAGTTTGATTTAAAGTAATATCATTGGTAAAAATTGGAAATTCAGTATGCAATGATGATTTGGTACATGTACATGTACTAATGTTATGATCAGTTGAACAAATTCAAATACCGTTAGTTAAATTGGTTTGATATTGTATAATTATTTTTTTTTACCTGAAATTTAGTAACTACATGTAGTTTATATATTTTAGTGCCCACACAATCAACATTGTCCAAAGTTTAGATATGCTCCAGAGAACATTCCTTGCAATTTTGAGGTGCAATGTCAGCAGTGGAAGGGCCAGGTACATACATATATACATGTATTTATTTATAAAGAAGTTTATATATACCTTTTAAAATAATTGGGATATATGATATGCCCACTAAAGTGAACATCATACGTTTACTTTACTTAGTACAGATTTACATGTGAAATATTTTTCATTGTTTTCAATTTGATCCAAATGCCATAGAGAGTAAATGAGGTACTGTGTATATCTTTATTCACCAACTAAATTCCCCTACAACCCCCCTGTTCAGTGTTTATGTTTAACAGTGATATAACAGTATGAAAGTAAGTTTGAAGTCCAACCACTGTCTCTTTATGCAACAGGTATTGAGATTTCTGGATCTCAAATCCTCAATATCTGAAAGTTGTTTTTCATTCCAGTCAAGTTCAAGAACTGTTCTAATTACGGTACACAGTTTGACTGGACATTGTATTATGGTTAGCTCCCACCCCCCCCCCCCCCCAAAAAAAAAACAAAACAAAACAAAACCAAAAAAAACCCCCCAAAAATCCCAAACTATTCTTTGGTTTTCCATGCAAGAATTTCAAAATATACATGTAATGAGGAAGGCTGTTATGTTGATTTTTTTTTATTGCAAGTTACTCCCCTTTTTGAATGGCAATTTCTTAATATCTGATCTTCTTTTTGTAGTCTCAAGACAGAATGAAAGAAAGATACAGCTACGTCATTTTCAAAAGAGGACAGCTTGCAGAAGGTATTTCCACCAAATGGACAATATAACATGTTCCAGATAACAATTTTTCTATTTTGGACAAATAAGATCATAATTGAATGTCTTTTGATTGATGCTACATGTATTTCATTCAGATACCGGTACATGTATTTACTTCTTTAATGTAGAAAACCTTCACATATGTTCAAATCATGATTTGTTTACCGGTATATTTTCATTCCTTATTAATTTTCCAAAAATATGTAAGCTACCATATTTTTGGTTTGACAATACTTAATGGTAACTTGCTGTACCTTCTGATTTCAGATATGACAAATGAATGGCCAAGGATAGTTTTCTCAGAGGTCCTTCAGAAAAGACCCAAGGATATGGCATACTGTACTTTATGTTGCCCTGATGGTACGCTGAGCAGGAGATCTATCAGTAGAGGGCGCAATGGAAGGTGTGGCTTAGTCTGCAAAATTTATGATAAAATTTTATTATAGAAGTAAAAGAGGGGAAAAGACATTACATGTGTATACAAATGCAATTAAACCACACAAGCTCTCAAAATCAGTGACTCAAATAACAAAAAATGTACTGTAATTTCCTAATTAAACATAAGGAATAAATATCCACATAAAATCGCGAGAAGCAACCATTGAGGATTTTAAAGTGTCACTTTTTTTCTGGCAGTAACTATACGGGTATATTAAAGTATATACATGTAATTAATTGGATTCTTGTTATTTTATGTTCTTGGATTTTACACAAAACAGTGGAATTGCAGTATGAAGTACATGCATATATAAAATAAGGAATGTACAGTACACAATGCAAAATCGTTGTTATTTTTGCAAAAAGAAGAGACTACATGTAAATACACTTTTTTTTTTAATTAGGGAGTTGTATCGAATGACTTGTGAATCTCAATGGGGAGACTTGCTTCCTGTAAAACTAGATCGTGAAAATGAAAGTAACATCACAATGGACCCTGAAGACAGTGCAAATGACAAAACAGGTTCGAACAACCTAGTGGAGCAGAACTTGACAACAGATGCCAACAAGACAGCCTCCCATACAAAAGACTCTTATGATTCAGACTCTCTATACGATATAACAAATGACAGTCCCAAAGAAAAATAAACTACTTGTACTAATAAAATGTATTGTTGTTATGATTTATAAAAAAGTCATTTAAGCATCCTCATGTTGTGTAGATTCAAGTTTGTATAAAAAAGGCGAGGCAATTATACAGAGGGTTGAATTTTCACATGGGAATAGATAGGGGAAATTCTTTGAAAATCTTCTCATAAACCAGAAAACCTGAAACTTGTGTAGGACAAGGAGCATCTTCAGGTTTTGTGGATTCAAGTTTGTTTATATCATGATTTATGGGAGAAGAGTGGGGCCACAATGAGGGTGGGGTTGAATTTTTACACAGGAATAAAAATAGAAAAATCTTTTCAGAAACCATAACAACAAAAGTGTCTCAATGGTTAAAATACATGTATATAACTATCGTTGAAACAAATTGAAAATCTGAAACAAGAATAACTTTACTAAATTGTGAAGATATTTTGAATTTGATGCAGTAAATTAAAGCTAATTTGATCTTGATCAGAGTTGTGATGGCTATTGTTGGTCGGGTGAATGATGTGGCCCCTGGGCCTCTTGTTTTAGTTATCTATTTATGAGTATGTAAACTGACATCAGCATTTCGAGGAAGAGTGAAATTATTTGTATTGTCAACAAGTCTAATTTTTGAGGGGGTTTGTATTTATAAGACTTCTTTGCACCCCCCCAACACCCCCCGATCAGGTACACACACCTCGACGGATTTTATAGATTTACATAGAACTTATTTAAATTATGCTTATCAGACCCAAAGTTGTTGAATTTAAAAAAAAATGGTGAAACACAAAATTTTCTGACAGTGTTGACAGCTAGCACATGGCATTGTTTACCGAAAGGCATTTTGGTACAAAATGACGTCACGAGCGGAACCAAAATGGCGAACATAGTGACAAGTAAATGACAATGAATGAAAAGAAAAGACGAATATAACTATGTGACGAATTATTGAAATATGTTTCACTGTGACATACTTCTATACAATCATGGGTAAATCTTGACGATAATTTTGGCACCAGAGCCCCCATGGATCGCGTTCGACAGTTACTGAGCGCCTGTGAGCACGGGGAAGCTCCCGTTGTGCAAACTTTGTTGGATGAGGGTACCGATGTAGATTGTGAGGACGACGAGGCTGAGATTACACCGCTCCAGGTATGATGAAAGTGTACATATGACAAGGTCTTTGTTTTATTTTGTCTGTACGTGATCTGCCAGGAATTAATTATTAATGTCTGGTAATCTCATCAGCTGATTTTTAGTTCAGAATGTATATGTTGGCATTGTGGCTGGCTATAAATGTGTTTAAAGACTATATTTCGTTTAGATTGCTGATATTTATTTGGTTGTGATAAAACCAGTGATTTCTGTGAAATAGATAGAGATGGCATCCCCAACGTACATGTACATATTCAATAATATAAGCATTCAAATTTATTAAGAAATTCACAAATTACCACTTAATCCATCTAAAAAATTAATTTTTGTTTTTTATTTTGTCCTTTCATTAAAGGCAATTATCTTCAATTATGATGCATAATAAAGTATAATCATTTCTCTTTTATTTTCCAGACGGCTGCAGCAAATGGACATGATCACATAGTTCGGCTGTTACTGATGCGGGGAGCTGCCCTTAATAAGTCCAACAGTTATGGCTGGACCCCATTAATGCATGCGTCTAGAAACGGTCATCCGAATGTTGTGGCAACATTGCTTCAGCAACGCCAAGCTGACATCAATGCAGTCACTGGTCTCGGTGCCTCGGCTCTTACATTTGCTGCTCGAGGTGGTCACATCCAGGTAGTGCGGCAGTTAGTGGAGGCTGGGATAGAGTTGACTTTGTCTGGTGGTGCTAATGAGTGCGATTTTACACCACTTCTGGCTGCGGCCCTTTACGGCCATGATGCAGTGTTGCGTTTTCTATTGGATCGCGGTTGTGATGTGAACTTTAGGACGTCTACATCTGGCTTGACACCACTGATGGTGGCAGCCCTGAATGGACACATGAAGACAGCCCAGATTCTAGTGGAGAGAGGAGCGGATCCCAATGTGACAAATGCGGACAATAGGACAGCTCTAGATATTGCCACGATGAGAATGAAGAGAGAAGTTGCTGCCTATTTAGATAGAAAAACAACCAACAAACCTGAAAGGGGTATGTGTATGTATGAAAAAGTCTTTTGGAAAATGTTTTGTGATTGATTTAAAACTGATGATAAAAGAATTTTCGTGGTTTTTCTTACAAAATTTGGACTAAATATCTTACATTTGTATGAAATGATGTATTTTACAATCATTGTTTATATATCATATTAATGATTATTTTAATTAGTATCAGTATTAAGTTACAGGTTTTTTGTTTATCAACAAGCATTCTAATAATGTTAAGACATTAGGAATTCATATAATAGTTAATGTATCTTAACATTCAAAAGGTACCATTATGATAAAACTTATTAAAAGATTTTTGAGTTACAATTTGGAATTTATTTCATATTGAATGTCTAAAATGCAAGATATTTATTTATTTTAATGTATTTTGAAGTTACACCAATAGTATTTTATACTCTGAAGTCTCAGATTATAACAGCTGCTGTTAAAGATGAACAACTTTATAGACTGGGCATATTAGTTTACAATTTTGATTGACAATGAAGTCTGTGTTACTTCATCCTTATTCTAAAGATGTATAAATGCACTGCCACTCTGCTAGACATATCCTGTATTGTCTGATTGATGGCATGTGTAAACAGCTTGTTTCTGCGTACAATTCTCTTGATTAGGCCACTGATAATGAAACAATAAAGTTATTCTTCTACTTGTTGCAAGACAGGCGTGAAATTTAAAGTACAATTTATAGCGGCACTGTGAAATTCCTTTGTAACATTACACTGAAATTCATTCAGAAATATCTGTGGTGGATTTATTGACACTTTATATTCCCTAACTGCAACATTAAATATTGATGTTATCAACCGATCAGGGTTTTAAAGTTATTCTCTTAGCCAGTTCTTATAATGAATATTGTGTAAGATGAATTTTATATGAAATATAAATTAATACTAATGCATGTTTACCACTAGACCAGTTCACAAAAATGATACACATGCACATTGTAGCTGTAAGATATGCATACAGAATGTTCAGTCGGTATTTAGAATAAAGAGGGAAAAATTTTAAAGAATGTGAAAACTATTTTTAGTTATTTATAGAAAGTTGATTACATCTTACCCCACCTGTTCATGCATGGATAAAAAATTATGAAAATTGAAAAGAACAATAAAGATTACTTAAAATTTACAGCATATCAGTGTAAAATAATTTATATTTATTTATTGATTAAGAAAATTGCATACATGCATTTCAAAAACATACTTATTATTGTTTGCAGCTGCTGAAGAAAAGAAGCCAGACATTATAGAAGCAATGAAGTTTGGTATGTTGGAAATGGAAAAGATTTTTAACTTTTAACTTCCTTCATAAAAAAGTACAAATGTATGTACCTGAAGTTGCAATATGCAGTACCGTAAGTTTTTTAAGGAACAGCCCATTCATCATTGAATATGTGATTTGAATTCAATAATATTTGTGGACATCCGTGTTCGTAGATTTAAATGAAAATTAATTCATTATCAATGATTCAATGAGTTACAATATGTTATTAGATATTGCACTTCAATAAACATTCAGTTTTGTGGATCAACTCAATACTAGTGAAACTCTCGAAAATTGCTTGGACTTTAATGTTTTGCTTACATTTTTAGGAGACATAAAGAGAATACGTGCCATACTGGACCAAGATCTGAGTCAGAGAGATGCCTGTTCCCCAGAGGAGGGTGCCACGCCCCTTATGTTTGCTGCCATGGCTGGACAGCTAGACATTGCCCAGCTGCTGGTGGATAGGGGCTGTGACATGGATAAACAGGACACGATCAGTGGATGGACAGCTCTGATGCAGGCCACGTATCATGGGTAAGGAATTGATAGTACCAAGGCCTGTACAGCAGAGTGGGTGATCTGGAAGGCTTGGCAAAATTAGCATTATGAGTATAAAGAATTTTGCAGGTGGTCATGAATGCCAGCTATGCTGAACAGGCATCAGGTTTTGCATTGTTATCATCATGCAAACATACTTCACATACATTGAAAATTACTTCCAGAAATCCAACATATTTCGTAATATATACATGTATATAATATACATGTATATGCATGGTAAATGTATCAACTGCATGAAAACTGATGGTACTTTTAGTGAATTTAAATGAATTAGTAAACCAACTTTAGTTGATGATTCTAGTGAGTGTTTACTATTTATAATAATCTTTGGTTTCCAGGAAGAGACCAGTGGCATTGTATCTGATAGAGAAAGGGGCTGATGTGACAATACAAGCCAAAAATGGATGTACTGCATTTGACATGGCCTCCCTCATAGGTTTGTTTATTTTAAGTTGTTGAATTGATAAGATGTTTTATTTAATATGAAATCAAATATAATCCTTTAATATTGTAATTTCATGATTGTATACAGTTAACATATTTTTTCTTCTCGAGCAAGTTTGAATATATATTATGTTCATGTCGTCGGTCCTGTAACACACCAAGCAGTGCAGACAAATTATCATATTGTGCTTTCATGAATACCGGTAGTTCTTTTAAAATTTAATTTACATGTAATTCCCTCTATCTACAGATGATGTGGACACAGACTTGCTCCGACTTCTGGCTGCCAAGGCCATGACTGTCAACAAAGTCGACAAATCCAAGAAGCACTGGTCAAAACAAAATGGTGTGTCTGTGTCTGCCTCCACTGATGCCAGGTGTGTAGATACAGGTGTAGTGAAGAAGTTGGTCAATGTGGAGTGAATTTTATCGGGAATTTAATTTTAATTTATTTTTATCTTAGATTGGGTTTGATTTTAATCTGTTTGATCTTGAATTGAATTGAGTTTAATTTTAATTTTTTTTTATCTTAAATTGGGTTTGATTTTAAAATGTTTGATCTTTAATTGAGTTTGTTTGATTTTAATGTTTTTGATCTGGACATGTTCATATCATGGTAGTTACAAGTACCAATATTCTAGTAGGTAAATTACACCATTCACAAATTCCAAGCAACATCATCATTAAATTTTACAAAACACATTAGGCACAATGTACAGTTTTTCATTTGTAATACACTTTAGACCTGTTCATTTTGGCACTCAATTTTAAGTTGTACATGTATATTGGAAATGGTGATTGGTTTAGTATATAAAACTGTAGAAATTTTATTTGTAATTCCAGCATTGATGATACGCAAAAAAGTGGGCTGCGGGTAAGTTATGGTTCATTTACGACTGATTCAGAACTCTCAGAAAGTTGCACAGGAAGTGAAAATTCTACAGGCAAATTCTTTCTTTTGATACTAAATGTAAGTTTATTATTGTTATCTGCAGGGTTGGTTGAGTAGATTGTCCAATCGTTTCCGTAATATCAAGAAGATTAATGTTACCAACCGATTGGCCCCTATGCCTACATTGGAAACCTCTAAATCTGTCCAGGATTTAACTGTCAAAAACAATTCTAGTCCCACTGTGGTAAGTTTTGAAGTGTTTCTTTGACTATGAGTTTTAAAAAAAATCTAAACTAGCTTCATGTTGAAATAAGATTCAAGTAAAACTTTGTCAAATTACATGTAAGTTATCTAATATTTAATATGATCTAGATTTTCTTGCATATATGGCTTTTAATGTATAAAGTATCTTCTAATTAACATACTTAAATGTTTGTTCCTGTAGCCAAAGAAAATGAACAACTTTGTTGATCCAATACAAACTTTGCCAGTAACTAACTATGGAACCATGACCATGGAGAACAAACAGAGTGCCTCCCGCTATACTCTGGTAAGTCCGCTAGACCAAAAGCTAAGTCGGTACATCGAGGCTTATAATGATTCACATCCTGTGTAAATTTTGCATTGAAATGCTAAGATGTTATGGGTCATGGGCAGATACTTTTATGAGCAAAAAAAAACATAGACAAGTTTTACTACATGATAAGTTATTTTTACCAGGGCCATTTTAATAAATGTTTAAATGTACATGTGTATATTTAGTTCTCATTTACCTGGTACAGTTTTTATAACATTTTTTTGATGTTTTTTAATTTTGATATTACCTACATGCTCTTTAAGAAACTGCTTGCTTATTTCTATATGTTTTAATTCTCAAACATGCTTTTATAGGACATCAACCCCATAAAATCTAACACTACGAGTGATACACTGAAGCCTGTTATCCCCCCATTTCTGCCACAGCCTAGCTTTGCAATAGACGAGTCCACCCCGGGCCGTAGGTCCATGAGTACTGCAGGCTCGGACACTGCTTCTACTATCATGGTCAGTCACACAATAGATGATCATTGACAGTATATACCACAAAAGAAATTTAAATTTTACTAAAGGGATATTTTTTGACAAACTAGTCAACTTTGGTCAATCAGTTGAAAGTTCTCAGATTGGTAAGATAGACATTTTTACTTGTCAGAACATTTCTGTATACTTATGTATTGTATGGTATGTATGAAAAACACAATAAAAACAATAATACCTGTTTAAAAAAGAATTCAACAATACATGTACTAGCTTCATGCACTTTCAAATAAATAAATTCCATTGTCCTCTTTACAAAGCCTTCACCAATCCGTCCAATGATGAAGCCAATGAAGTTCATGCCCCAAAAGTCAACCACCTTAAGCTCCAGCCCTGTCAGTCCGTCCAGTTCAGCACAGCTGTCTAATGGCAACAGTAACCATAGTAACCCTAGTCCAGGCTCCTCAGGTATGAGCAATAAGTCAACCGCCAATATCGTTACCATGTATGGTAGATGATCTTTCTTGATGAATAATGGTGTCGTAGAGAGACACTGTGAAATATTGAAATTGTTTTTTGTCTTTGTAAACAAAACAAAGTGGACACTATAAAAGAGAACTCGAATGAAAGCATTCTGATCATTTAATGATTCTTTCTAAGCTATATAGCAGCTATGTGTAGTTTGTTACAGAATTAGTTGTCAGTGTGTCATTAATTTTGTCAGAGTATACAAACTTGAATGTAATCTCTGTATATCAGGTGATTACCAGCAGAACGGTTTCTTCTGGAGTCAGTCCAGTAAGTCTCCGTCCATGTTTGCCCCTCGGACTACCCCTCAGAAGTCGTTCTACATGAACAGGAAGCCCGCGTCAGTGCCTGCCGCATTTAAAACCACATCAAACACCACCTCTCCCAACAGCTCCACCAGCGGTAGTTCATCCATCACACCTCAGCGATCACACGGGAGGAGTGCATCATCCAAAGGCAGTACCACATCAACCCTCACCCCCTCCCCCTCTCCCACACCTGGCAAGGTAGGTTATCATCAGTATCCCTCTGTTTTGAGTTGATTGTGTAGTTTTCATCATAATAATTATAAATGTTTATTTATAATTTGATAGACTATAGTACATCATACATCTTCTTTTGAGTTTTGTAATGGGTAATAAAACATTTTTACTTGAATTTACAGTATGGAGAAGACCCCAATCGTGTTCTGAGTTCTCTTCATGAAAATGACGGTTCTACTGATGGTACTGATACTCTGAGTCTAGATCTGATAAACCTGTAGTTGATATGAATTAATAAGATCAATTTCATCATTAATCTTAATTTATTTTTTGAGATATTCAAATCAACAAGTATTCTTTAACTATATTTATAGAGCTGTCTGGAATTCTGAAGAAGCTATCTCTGGAAAAGTACCAGCCAATATTTGAAGAACAAGAGGTAATTGATTTTGAATTACAAACTTTGTATTGATTAAAATGAATGAACATTTATATCAGAAATACAGAAATGCTTGGTGTAGCAATATGCCCCCACTATCATACAAGTCTTGATAAATAAAAAACTGAACTTTATTTGTTTTACAACGATTGATAAACAAGTTCTACAACTATAAAATATCTGACGGATGTTAGTGCCAGGGGGTCATTGATAAATACTTTAATGTTACATGACAGTATTTATGTAAGAGTTTTCGTACTTGTTTGTAAAGGTGGACATGGAAGCGTTCCTGACACTGACAGACACGGACCTAAATGAGCTCGGGATCACTCAGACTCAGGCCAAGAGCCAGATCCTGACAGCCATCACCGAACTCAACACTGGAAAGGTACATGTCCTAAAGTTCACTCCCTCAATCTATGTTAGGAAAACTCTAAGCGATCTTTTCTCTTCATCAGTGTTAGATTGATGTAACAGTTGTTAATGGAAAACAATTGTTTAACAGGGTAAAGACAGACAGCAGTTTATTGATACCATGACTTCATTCCAAACAACTCTAAAGGCAAGATCAACTGACGGTCAGTCAAGCCTCTCCTCAAGGTAATATGTACATTACATATAGAGTACTCTAAAGGTAAATATGTATGCCTTTTATAAGATACCCTCCAAGTACAGTTGCCCTCTTAGAGGAGGGTTGAGGCAAGTGAATTACCAGTTATTGTTATTACCAGAAAACATCAGGGTTCTTAAATGATATGCAGAAAAGTTATGCACAGCAATATCTATGTTGATTATTAGCGCTCCGCTTTGTGGGCAACCTATGTTGATCAGATTATCCATCCATCTGCTCCTTCTTATGCCTGTCCGAGATTACTTGGCTGAAGCATGTCTTCTCTCCCTTTGGCCCAGTCTAGCTTACTCTTACTTAACCCATTTGGTCAGTTAGATTTGACATATCAATGAACAGGTTAATTTAAATAAAAATATAAAATTGGTTTTTGCATACGATTGTATTTACACAGAATGCTTAAAAGTATGTGTTTTCCTTACTTTCTGAAACAAAGCAATCCATGTATATTTTCAAGGGTTGGTTTGAAAAATGGGTTAGAATTTATTTTATTTTTGATCACAGGTACCAGTGGAGAGAACCCAGTGAGCTTGGAAATTCTTGACAGACAGGTGTCAATCTTGCAGGTACATGCATTACTTACACACCCTCTGCAGTTACTGTACACGATGTGTACACAATAGGCACCTGCTGATGTAGTTAAGTACAAAGGACTGATCACTGGACAATTTGTCACCATCACCGTTGATATTTGATGTAACTAAACTGTTAGAGTCAGGGATGTTATACTTGTAACTACTGGTCTGTTACACATGTTACTGAGCTGTTATATGTGTAACTACTGGGCTGTTACACATGTAATTACTGGGCTGTTACACATGTAACTACTGGGCTGTTGTACATGTAACTACTGGGCTGTTCTACATGTAACTAATGGGCTTTCAGTGTACACATTGTGTATTCAGTGTCACTTAGACACAGCACAATGGATGAGTGTGGCTTTTGTTCTCTGCCAGATGTCAGCTATATCCAAGTGAATCAGAGCTGAAAATAATGATTTTGATTCTTGCATACATGTATTTGCATGTCAGTTTATGAGATTTGAAGCAATATGTGCACAGATTTTTTGTTATTATGCATTGCCATGGAAAGTCATACACATGGAATTTATTGCTGTTTTATACAAAAATGATTTATATTTGAGGTGTTTTCTGATGAGGAATAATTTCAGCAAAATAATTTCAGGAAAATTTTGCTTATGAACTTTTGATTGTGATATTTTGACATGATATGAAAATGAATTATTATAAATATTTTTAATGTTTATATCCAATGTATGCAATACATTATAATCATGTGTGCATTTAGTTTGTGTTACAATTATTTTTTATGTTGCTGGAGAGCAAGAAATATGTATTAAGGTAGTACAAATCACAGTGAAATAAGTTTACCGGTAGTTATAATATCAAGTATGGTAATTTTGCATCTTTTTTAAGTTGAAAAGTTATCTAAAACATAGCTCTTGTTAATATTTTTTTTTTCCAAAAAAAAAGACCCCACATTTTTATCTTTGTTACATATAAATCATTCTTTTGAGTTTTAGTCATATTTCTTTTCAGATATCTTAGTTTGGCATACTCTATTTACTTTTGAATTTGCAATTTTGCAGCTAAATGTATTTGTGTTCTATTTTTACATCACAGTTTTAATGTAAGTTTTAATGAACTCATGAAAAATTTTTATGACAGAGAACAAAATATCATAGTTTAAAAAAATAATGAATACTATGAAAATTTTTGCCCATCAGTTTTGTACTACCTTATTACATGAATATTTAGTATTAAATCTGTTGGAACAGATGTGTTAACCCTTTTTTTATAGACAGAATCTTTTATTTACATTAATGCAAAGTGCTTGATTTTTTCTTTTGATTTTATTTATTTTTGACTTTGTGTTCATTTTGTTGTCCTATGTTTACAACAATTCAGTGATAAGCTTTTTATGATTTTTTACATACATACTTATTTGTTTTTAATCCATGAATCAAACTGCTGTCTTAGATTTTGTAATGATTGTATTTGTCCATTTATATCATTATACAATGTTTTTATAAGTTTTGACACATCTTTTGTATAAAGTATTATCATATGTTAGATTCTGATGTTTATATACACATATTCTAGTTCCATTTAAATTGTGTTGTTTGTAGATTTCCCTCTAAATGCCAAAATATCTCCTGGTAATAGGGTACACTAGGCAGAATCAATTCAACATCTGCAATACATACCTGATTGATGATCCTTTAATTCTTTTTTGATATCCCTTAAATTCTTTTTTGATATCCATTGAAACAAAGATTAAGGTCCCATGAATCTGAATAAACTAATATTGTAAAACCTAAGCACCAAAGAGAGAAACCAAATGGTTGTTTTTCTTCCTATACACAAGCTCCCTTTAAATATGAAGTCATTTCTTTTATTTTAGCGACAGTTTAAGAATCAAGAGCTAGAACAACTAAAATTATTATTGGTGATTTGTTGAACTGCTGAGTTCTCATAAGTCAATTTGTTTTATGAAATGTTGGATTGTCACCCTTGGTTAATGAAATTCGTTTTCCATGACCATTTTTTCATGAACTATGATGAAGGCATTTTAAAATCATTGCACAAAATAGGGGAATGAAAAGAATTTTCGTCTCTTAAAATACAAGAACTTATTTTTTTAAACTTGAATAATTTGGATTTTTGACTTGTCTAAAAGAGAATCAAATCAACTGTTAGATCTAATTCTGTCAAAGAAACATGTATCACTTTCATACAAAATGATCAGCAGTGTTGGTATATACACATACATGTATATTACAGTATTTATGTTGCACTGGATATTTGCAAAGATTTCATAACTGAGTTTACAGCCAAAAGTAAAACATCTTGTATTGACAGACTATTGTTATTAATTTGTGCTATTAACTGTCACAAGTAAAACACTTCTACAAGTCAATCTGAACCGTCCTTTTAATTCTAGTGCGCCTTAAGATTGTGATAATGGCACCATGTGATAATTTTGTTTGTAACATAAAGCTTTTGTAAGTGATTGTTGAAATATATTTGTATTTTTAAGAATTATGTTGAAATGTAAGTAATATATTCTTTGTTCCAAGTACTAGTATTTTTCTTCAAGCAACAGGTCTGAAAGCAGTAAGAATTTAATTACTTGTACCATTATATGACATTTTGACAAAGCCAATACTCTTGTGCTATAATAGTGCATTTTGGTCATCATGGATGTCCTACGCAAACACAATATATAAGTCAAATATCACCTATCTGTGTGTAAACAATCAATAAACTATGAATGAATTTGATTGAGTAGTTTTTATTTCCATGAGCTTTTAAGCTTGTTATGATGGTGACATCATCGTTTCTTATCATGCTAAATATGCTTAGTTGAAAAGATAGAACAAATATGGTACATGTAAGCTTAAAAGTTGAAGCCAGAGCGCTTGTGACCAAATTCTGGGGTCTGTTGTTAGTGCTCATCATTTCTTTCCATCATAAATTTCACCACTTCTGGTAGCCAATTTCAACCAAACTTGGCACAGAGCATCTTTTATGGCTATTTGGGTTTTAGTTTTTATTAAGTATAAAGATTTTAAAAAATCATGTACAGTAATAAATATCGTTTCCGTAAAATTTGGATATATTAAACTGGTTAGGTCACAGTTTTGGGATTGTTATACTGGATAAATGATTCAAGTAAAGGAGTAATTTTCAAATGTAGACCTCAAGTTCTACAGGGCACACATATTTTAAATGCAGTAAATACAAGTAAGAAATAAAGTGGCTGATGATTGATTTTATTTTGCATTTTTCATGATAAAATGAAAATTTTAACAATGATGATTAAAATGGATTGGGAATATACAAAATACACGGACGATACGAAATGTCAACAGTGTCATCAAGAGAGTCTTCTTTTTGTCCAGTATTTGCCTGTAACTGTCCAATGTTTTCATGTTATGGTTAGATCTGTTCACTGTGTCTTTCTTCAACAGACCTCCTTAGGCTGTTGTGTGGGTAGAAGTCCAAACCTCTTCTTTAACACCACTCGCTGTTTGGAGAATTTGTCATCCGGAGAAAACCTAGCTGGGTGGGCTGAGAGGGTAGGCCGTCCCATGGGATCTATCTTCTGTTAGAAAAAGGATAATGGTGATATATAGATATGGCTATATACCAGTTATAATATTTTTTTTCAAAAGGTATCGTACTTGTACTTGATACTGTTAAAATTCACATTCAACATACAGGCATACTCTGATAGATTCCCAACTTTCATTCATTTTTTCTGAACCATATGCATTAAAAGCCCAGCTGTATTTGTGGTATTATTTTTCTTTGGACAATCATCCTTGCAGTTTTGTTGGGATGTGTCTGTTATGTTTTCAAAATTTGTCATCTGCTTTGTAATTTGTTTTTATAAATTACCGTAATCCTTCAGTTGTAACCAATTATAACATATCTCTGACTTTATTCATGATACATTAATAAATAACTGGAGATTATTTTACTTAATTTTTATTATAATAAAAAGTGCAAAGACAGGAGATCAATTACCAAATTTGGCAGGTTGGGAACAATCGCCCAAATGGGATATTATAGCCCATACTGGATATAATAGCCCAAATGGGATATAAATTTAAAGTGCAAAAAATAAAAAAATTTGACTTTGAAATTTTGATATAAATCCACATTAATGTGTATCAAATGCAACAACATTTAGTTAAGAAGTTTTTCTATATATCTATAGTTTATAAGATTGATCCCCAAGAAGTTTTGGATGTACTGAGGGATCAATCGCCGTATTAAATAGTACGGTTACAGAAATAGTTGTTTACCAAAAGTTGTTACAATTCTTCTATTCTAATGCAGATTTATATCAAACATTTCAAAATCAAATATTTTTATATACTTATAGAAAATATATCCTTTTCTGCCCTGTGCGATATACACAGAATGAGATATGAACCCTTGGGGTGTGAACTGATATAAGATTTATATCACACCCCTTTCCACTAATCATCGGCTGTGTTTTTTTTAATTGTTTCTTTAATATTCTCTAAAAATATATGATATAAAAATCATAACATGGCAATTTTTATATTGCATCCTACATAAGCCCTCAGTCGCTGTATGTCAGCCCTCGAGCCTGATGGCTCTCAGGCTGATATACAGCTACCGAGGGCTAATATAGGATGCGACAATTGCCATGTAATAATCTATATATTTTGCACTTTAAATTCATATCCCATTTGGACTATTATATCCCAAACGGGTTATTATATCACATTTGGCTGTTTGGGCGATTGGTCCCAACCTGTTTGGTTTACATCAAATTAAAAAAAAATTCTCTGTTAACTAAACCTGATTACATAATTCAAAAGCCGTCATATGTTTTTGATTATGAGAACAGTTCTTTTCAAAGAAATTTAAAGCATCAACATTGTTTTTAAACTTATGTTAAGGATAATGCAAACTCTAAACATGATAAACCTGTTCAGACTTTCTCAATAATGCATGAGACACACTGCTGTCATCATGGCCACGGTTGTTTGTATCTTTCCACATCACCAACACGTTGAGATTGATTGTATATATTACCTGTAAAGTGTAAACTTTGTCACCAGATTCATTCATATAGTACATCAACAACATTTTGTGGCAATTTTAGTCAATTTACTGCAGCACGTTGATAAAAAAAACAAAGTCGACGTTAAATCAATAGTTTGAAGGTAGATCAAAACTCTTGAGAAAATAAACGCTCAGATGATATTAAAATTTCCTAATTTCCAAACCTATCCAAATTTATATTCCGGATATTGAGAGCGACACTTGTTGCAAACTATATTTATTTCGTTTACTTTGTAGTATATGTATATTGGTTATTTATAAGGCCAAAATTGCAATCATGAAAAACATACAGTAGCTCTACCACATTTATTAAAAAAACCCACATCGTTTTAATTAGCATGAGGCAAATTTTGAAATAATTATGTAAAATGCACTCTTTACGCGCTACACGTAATATAAATATCAACCGCATTTTTTTTTATCTTACATGTACGTGTACTTGTAAGTATTTTACTACAAGTATACGTACCCGTACACGTAAAAATCTCAACTGTGACCTCTCTGATGACCGCTATTGAAAAAATACTCCGCGTTTGATGTTTCTATTAAAAATTACATCGAAAATTCTTTTTGACGCTGAAAAAGATGGCCGAAATATTTTCGCATATTGAACAAAATTTGAAGTTAATTTTTAAAAACATTTTTGATTAGTTGCTTAGTTGACAATCCTTACAGAACAAAACACACGTTTGAGCATTAGAATATCACTATCTTTCTACAAAATAAAATAAATAATTAACTTTTAACTTAGCGATCACTGTCGTTGAATTGGGCACACATGCAAGCAATTTAGTCAGTCTTTCGAACTTGATTGCGCCTTGTAATATATATATTTCGTAAAAATTGAACTATGGTTTCTTGATATTTGTACTCGGTATAGTTTGATTGCCAGAGTTTTATTGGTATTTTAAGAACTACATGCATTGTTTTAAAGTAATTCACTTAGAGGAACGCATGATACGGCCACTATTATATAGATAGCAACATCGGTTTCTATTAAATATGATTTGAATTTAATTAGAAAGTTATGTTGATTTTTAATTATTATTTTGATCATATGATCTACACGTGTATATACACCCACTGGGTATTTCTCCCTCTAATCCTAAAGAAAATATAAATATTGTAATCCATACAGAAACTGACGACCGAGACTGATCTACGCAATCCAGTAAAACGACCTGACCGCGTAAAAATATACACATACCTGTAAATGATAAAACCATCTTTAACATGCATTATTTAGCCAATCAAATGTTAAATTTAATTCATAATGCTATAATAAATAATTATTTTTGAAACGTTCATTGATGTCTTTTTGCACTTTCGTGTAGATTAATTGTTTGATCGATCGAAACGAAAGATACACTGGTAGCACGAAAGTCACGGACTGACTTCAGACTTCCAAGTAGTTCTAGTTACCATGGTAACATTCACATATGGAAAATAGGTTGTTCCTTCTTTGCGACGTTAAAATTAGGTTCCTTAAAAAATCGAAGTACCTAATCAGAATAATTATTATCTCAAGCCACGTACCTACAATCAATATAACAAATATAACACTGCGAACTAAAAGACGCCTCATGCGTCATTTGCATGTGATATGCATTAATTAATAAAACCATTCGAGGTTCAAATCAGATTTAAAAGGGTTTTTGAAATACAAACAACTGTATAAAATCGCTATCTAATTAAGGCACATTTGATTTGTATCGATCAAATCAATTCAATTTTTTTTATATTTTAAATGTAGAGAATCGAGTCTTTTTGAATTATCAAATATATAACGTTATATGAAATGTACAATAAACTATAACAACCTGGAAGGCACAGTTTCCCAGCACGTGCATGGGATGGTTTACTTCCCTGTCCGTTCTACGCACTGTGACACAGACAATAATAACTGTATCAAAATAATTGATTTAGTTTACAGGAATCTATATTCTATATGAATTATATGTTTTCTGACGACCTGATTTCAACCACTTTAGATCGCATAATATCAGAACTTAAACGCTTACTGACGTCCCCTCAAAACACCGGCTGGTGTCTCCACTGAAGCAGGAACTTGTGAGGATGAGTCAGCTAGCCTGATACAATGCGTCCGCAAATAACTTGAAAAAAAAAATTAAAAACAGGACATCGTAATAATAGACGAGGTGTCAAGTATATTTACAGCGTAATATCCGCTATACATCTGTGATTTTAATGTCCATGTAGATTCAGCGGTTAAACATCAGTGTGTTCAAGCCGTGTTGCCAGCAGTCGCTCAACAACAGTTATTCAGCCCATGCAAGATAGCATTCAAAAATTTAAGTACCGATAGTTCTGGAAAGCGGTTAGCAAACTTGTTTGGAATACACGTATTTACTTACTGAATATAAAATTCTTATACTAAAAAAAGGGGACATTCTACGATATGAGTGGGCAATATCTTCCCCTTCCTGTAATACCGATGTATGTTTATTTTTTTCTAAAACTAGTATGACATTACATTGCCAAGAAGTACGTTTCAAGTTTTAACTCACAAAGTACTGAGTATAGGACCACATCATCTATATTGCGAATCGGTTTACACAAAAGATAGGGGGATCTAACCCTCCACCTATAAATAATTCAATGAATAAAAGCTAGTGTTTACTCAGTGTTTTAATTAAAAAAAAAATAGGTCAAGTGTAAAATATACACCAAATCATTATTCGTTATCGTGATGAATGCGATTGTGATATGTCCATAATAAAAGTATGAAGGAGCCAATCAGAATACATGAATTATTCATGAGAACGAGAAAAAATCAGTGATTTTGCCTATGATCAGTAAGCATATGCGAGATTGGCCATTACTTTCTATGATGTAAATTCATAATTATATACTAGTATATTATTTACATTTATATTTTGTTTAGTGAAAGATGTCATGGCTAACGAACAGCACATGGGTGCTGAACTGCATATATTTCGTTGCTGAAAAACAGTAACCCATATTCATTTCGATTTTATTGCTGTAGATTAGCATTGTTGATACATCGTTGTTGAATTATACTCGACGGAAAAAACCTTTCATTGCTGAAGAACACCAGTATGGACTTAATACGACTCCATCGCCAAGGAACAACAAAATGCAACACGATTTAAGGCGGTAATTTTGTTGATGAAATACAACAACACGCGATATAGATACTAAATAGATTTTATTAACAACACAACTGCCAGATTACATTATAATTGTTGAAGTACAGCGGGAATATAACAACGTGATCAACACGTGATACGTATACTCTGTGATCAACACGTGATACGTATACTCTGTGATCAACACGTGATACGTATACTCTGTAATATTTTGAATAAGAACATGGCTAGCATGCAACATGGCTACTGATCTTTTCACTGCTGAAAAACAGAGACTGAATACAACGCGATTTAATCGTTGAATAAGGACATGAATAAGAACATGTTTAAGACTAAGCAATTTCACTGATTTCACTGAAGAACAACAAGGTTGATACTTAACTTGATAGTGAAATATTTCATGGCTAAATCACTATATCAACAATAAAGATACTATTTTGTTTCAATAATGAAGAACGGCAAAATTTATTTTCTTGGCTGAAATACATCAACATGAGTAGTTAACAATTCTATTGCTAAGAATTGTAAACTTTGATATAGAATCATTTAATAGGTGAAATATACAACATGGTATATGTACTAGTATTTTGAGAGACTTTATTACTGAACAACAGCGAGCGACTTCAATGCTGAGTTATACAAATATAACATGCCTACTGAACAATTTTATTTCCATGGAAAAACACCATGTCTGGACAAAGTCCCGTTTTGGACACATTTTATCTATACCTGATTTTCAAATGTGTGCAAAACGGGAACAAACCAGACCCTGCAGTGAAAGGAGAGTATGCAACATGGATTTCGGTTATTCTCTTTGCTGAAAACTAGCAAAGTGAATACTATTACAGGACGATACTCTTGCTGAAGTAAAACCTATGTATCGTTACTGGACGATTTCATTGCTGTTAACAACATTGATCCTAAACAAGAACAGCGCCATTCATACTGGACGATTGCATTGTTTCAATAATTTTACTGCCACCAATTTTTCATTAATTGTTCAAAACTAACAATTTTGACACTGAACGATATTCACTAAATATTATGACAATATTAAGACAATGTTAATTGAGAATGGGATCTGCAAACATAAGTCAGTTTCATCAACGAGGATACAGACTATATTTATTAGCATAACTAGTATAATACAAACATTGACATTGAACGGTTTTGTAAGTTAGATCCGTTGATTTATATTTGTTCTTCCATGCATTCCTCTTTTTGAGGAAATCATGGTATAATTGACATCTAATTAACATGTGATGGAAGTAACAAAATATTTACAACTACCTGGTATTGTATCGCAAGTATAATATAAGAGAGCGGGCTATGTAAAAAAAATTTCCGCATTCTTCTGCCCATCTCTTGAAACTTCCTTTTAATTAGTAATCTAAAATAAGTTTAAAAAAAAAAGTTTTAAGTACTTAAAATTTCCTTGTTTTCGATGTTTGCTAAATATAATATAGTCATACTATTTGGTGAATATCTTTCAGTGTCAAAAAAGTTTATCAGAGGTATATACTGTGGTTTTATTAATATTCAAGGGTATCAAATTTCGTGGATAAAGTGAAAATCACTGTTTCAAGGATACGTTAATTCGTGGCCAATGACACTATCAAAAAAAAAAATGTTAACAGAAATTGCATTTCAATGAACATTTAATTTCGTGGATCAACTCAAAAACGAAATCCACGAAAATTGGTATTCAACGAATATTGATGAAACCACAGTATCTAAATATCATGTCGATATCGAAGACGATTAACCTGAAACATATTGCTACATTATCTATAAAGTCAAAATGTTTTGAAAAAGAGGATGTTACGAGGAAATAAATATAACAAACACACACTACAAAAACATCACTAACATTTGTATTTTCAATGAAAAACTTTCCAATAATCTAACTACATTGAGCGTTTCACTTGTTGATAAAGAATATGAACGGAAAAGGCGGGTAAAATCCCAATGTAGGCTGCATAAGACACCGAAGCACAAATATGAATAACACTACTATCAAATCTCTGTTCCAAAAGATATCTATGTTTAACAAAATGTCTAATTTTAGAATTTCAATATGTTCAGTACATGTATATAAAATACACATTGATATAAAGTGACGAATGAACACCAAAATCTTCAAATAGCGTCATGTATTTGAACCTCTATGCCGAACATTTTAGAGAGCGGGTCGGTGCATATTTTGGTTAAGATTAATTTAAAGTTTGGTAAGAAAAAAAAACCCACCGTGATATGAGTCAACAGTTGGAGCCATGACCCTCTTTGCAATGGAAACATCATTTTGTAACATATTATCTGAACATTTCAAGAAAACTGATGCCCGAATTCTCTTTAAAAAATGGCCTCTCTCTCATCTATCTATCTATCTATCTATCTATCTATCTCATCTATCTATCTATCTATCTATCTATCTATCTATCTATCTATCTATCTATCTATCTATCTACTATCGTCTTATAAATACGGCAAAATGTTGAATTTCAGAGTCACACTTCGTGTCATAAATCTACTGCCGGTTACTAGTAATTTGTTGGCCATTCTTTTAATTTATTCATTCTATATATTATGTATTTAAACTTCCAGCGTTAAAAAAATAGTTTCATTTTTTCTTCACAGTATCGACCACTTCCCGTCAGCAAGACGAGACTAAACTCTAGATAAAGTTACATTTGGAATTCAAACATAATACTTCTTGGATTTTTTTATTTGACGTACATATATTTACAAAATAAGTGAAACATGCAAGCGACTGTGAATGTTTGAATACAGAACAAAAAAAAAAAAAAAACTATGTAAACAATAAATAAACAATGAACAAATGTGATCAGGGTCTTTCAAAATATAAATTGACCTCATGACTGTTACGGGGGATGTGCGGCCATCTTGCACATTTGAGGATAAGAATGTAAACATTTCTTAAACTGGCTTCTTTCTGTCCGAAACTGGCCAAAAATGTTGCCAAAAGATATAAAAGACATACATATTAAGTCCAACATGTCACTTTGTTTGAAAAGTATGCATACAAGAACAGGACAATACCTTTTAATCACATAGAACAGCTGTCGAACTGCGCAGCTACAGACTTATTTTGAAGATTTAAAAATCTTAAAATTATGAAAGGGATTCATTGTTGTCCTCTCTACAACCATTTGTTGAGAAAGAACTTGCTTATTTAAGTTATAACTTTGTCTCAAAGAAGGGTACCCTATTCTTAAATTAGGCCACAATTCCCAAAAGATATATTTGTCTGTGTCTATGGAGGTACATTAAAGATATATTTTCATTGAAATATAATGTATACTTTTTTGATTTAAGACAATCACTTTTTTGGACCCCTACCCCACTTCTAAAAAAATTACTTTAAGTTATACCCATAGAACTGAAAAAAAACCACACCATAAAATGAACATGGGACAGGTATAGAGATGTATTTCAATTTCAACACGGATTGTTTTGAATTGACATTTATTTTTTTCTATGAAAATATAATGTCAGTGTGTCTCCATAGATACAGGAGTTCTAAGTAAAGACTGGATTTTTCTTGTTAAAAAAAAAAGATCACATGACGACTGATAAAAATAGGGTACCATATTTTGAGGCAAAGTTACAACATAAATGTGCAAGATTCAAACTTTTTCTCAACAAATGGTTGTAGAGAGAACACCAATGAACCCCCTTCATATTTTTTTCAGGTTTTTAAATCTTCAAAATAAGTCTGTAGCTGCGCAGTTCGACAGCTGTTTTAATTGATTAAAAATGCGTTGTCCTGTTCTTGTATGCATAATTTGCATACAAAACAACATATAACAGCTCATATTTATTGCTTTTATATCTTTTGGCAACAGTTTAAGTCAGTTTCGGGCAGAAAAAAGCTAGTTCAAGAAATGTTTACATTCTTGTCCTCAAATGTACAAGATGGCCACACATCCCCCTTAAAGGAACGACCTTTTAATGGTAACACTTGTCTATTCATGTAAGTAACATTCGTTTGTAAAACTATGATACCGAAACAAAGGATTGATTGATAATGAATCTGATATAAACAGCTTCGGTTAAACCATGAAACATATTAAAATAGGAAGGTACATGTATTACTACATGTTTACTTCCTTTGTATTTGGACCATTTCGACTTTTTCTCACATATTTGATTAAAATTTTCAAATATGTTCTATCTTCCTTTCCAGGATGTAAATGTACAACTGAAGAAATAAATAGTTATAATGTACATTATAAACTTATAAAATGGTTCACTGTCTGATGGCTGATAATGACCTACTGTGAAATTTGTAATGGCCACAACAAAATGATACTCTTAACTTTTGCTTACATTCAACCACGATCTTCAATATCACTATAGTCTACAGTAAATCAGATCACCACCCCCCCCCCCCCACTCCCCCCCCAAAAAACCCACCAAAAAACAAAACCCAAATCAAAATGTTTTCCAACCGCTAGTAAAGTTTACAAATTACTACTGAATATCTCCTTCTGTAATGAATACACCGTATTTCTGTCTTCTGTCTTTTTGGAATTCCGGATTTCAGATAGACGCTTGCACAGTCCAATCTCATCATACTCTTCGATCACTTGCTGTTTCGACATTTTCCGTCCACCTCCATAAGGTCGGTCAGGGATGTCGTCATAGTTACGGAGCAAGGGAACTAATGTATGTAGTGACAAAAGGTAACCTTGAAGAGCCCGATGGTTTTTTCTTTAAAGACAAAATGAATGATTACGATAAAATTAAACAGCAAAACAGAATGAACGATTTGTTAGCTGTGAATGTATTTTAAATATACAATTAAATTATTCAAGACTGAAAAAGCCATGTATCCAATGACTAATTCATTTCTTCTTCTACCATTTTTTAATCCTCCTTTCTCCACTCACCGTCCATTTAATCCCACATGAATGAAAAGCAACGTAATAAAAAACAATATTTGGCAATGTTTGACATAGATTTGTCTTTGAATATGTTATACTTACTCTTAAATCAGAGACTACGAAATAACTCACCGGAAAAAAATAAAGAAAAAACCAAGAACCCCCCTCCCCAACTATAACACAAAACAACAACAAAACTATCATCTCTGTCGTCAGATGACTAGCAGACTTACCTTCTCTGTACAACAGATACGAAATTGACGATCAGGAGCAGAAGTAGAATGGCGACCCCGCCTAAAATGATGAAGGGCTGTATTTTGTGAATTATATCTCCAGATGGTTGTACTGTAGATGTATAATAGTTGGAGGTATTATCAGTTCTATCATCTATGAACAAAAATATAATACAACAAGCATTCTGAGAGTATTGCATAAGCAATACACGTCCCCTACCGGTTTGTATTATTCTATGAAAGCTTCGAAGCATGCATCTATTTCAAAACTATTACCGGGTATAAACGAGATGTTAACGTTATGCTTCAGAGATAAAAGAACAGAGGAAATTCAAACTATATAGTTGATATTGAAATTAAATAAAAAATGGGTAAAACGATACTCGTTATTTTATCTCCTGTAATTTCGCAAGTCCATTAAGTATTCGCTGGTAGAAATTTGTGAAAACAATGCAACGTTATGCACAATATCATTTCTTACCGTCTTCTGTACCCCGAATTAACAGACCAACCCGATAACGAACCCGCCCGATTGTAATAATACAAAAAAAACACCCCCAAAAACGTATGGAGGGTAATCGTGTTCAAAAATCCAGACATGTAAACTTGTAAATTCAAATGTGCAATCGTGTTGGTGTGTGATTCTGAGTATGAATGTATGTGATTCTGATCGTGTAACCTATAAAAACTCGAGCATAAACACTTTAAGATTTGACTCAGTTCCTTCGTATGATGCACATTTTGCTGCTTAATTGTTTTTGTTAGTTAATTGAACCTTCAACTTTGCACATTTTAAATCCATAGTTTATGCATTTGTATCTTCACCCTCGGATATAGCACAGTTGACATGTTACAAATTGACAAATGTAAGTCTACAAGTTTGTCGAATTTTGACATGACCTTATATGGCAAATACTCGCTGCGGGAAAAGGCATGCCGTAATCGTCGGAATGGACTAAAATAAACTTAAAATTCAGTTAAACTGTTTTGATGAACGATACTATTTTCTTTGGATCAAAATTTTTTTTTAAATTTTTTATAAAAGAAGATTTTGAGGTATGATTGAAACTGGACCAAACAAGAAGAGGTGAATGTTTGTAAAAATCGGTGCCGGTGTGACGAATGCGCTGGTTTCTGTAATATAATTCCCATGGACACTGGTACATGTAATATACGATAAGGGTTAACTTTTATTTTAAAAAATTGCCTAAAATCTATTCCAATATTGCTAAAATAATTTGATATGTAATTTAAACTGAAATATATAAAGTTGAATACGTGCTCTTATCTAGAAATGAGACGGATCAAGAAATTTCCCAGGGGATGAGTATCTTTTGTGCAGCATGGGGTTTGGAGACCGCCGTGAAGCCCATATAGCTTCATTGCTTACCTAAATGCTAAGAATTTTGAGAGTGAATTTTATATGCCTTATTTCTTTAAAATTAAACGACTTGCAAAAAATTTGGTTATTTTTCGCGGAAAAATGTATTTATCTATATATTTTTTTCAAATACCAAAATGACTTTGTTATGAGTGCATGATGAATAATAAAACAATCTGAAACTGTTATGAAAGAAGTTTTATAATCATTAATTAAAGTACAAAATGTTGTCAAAAATTGAAAGGTTCTGAAGAAATGAATAAGGGATACTAGTATGTTTTTATAATTGTAATTTATTTATTCGAAAATCGAATTCCTGAAATTAAGAAACAGGTGGGTTAAACAGATTTGATTCTATATGAAATGGTAGAGTTTTAATTTTAAAATCTTATAAATACATACTGTAATGACAGTAATTTTAAAAAACCAAGTAGCTACTTTATGGTAATCAGTACATGTTCACAAGTGACTTTTTCATTTAAAAGAGAGAGGGTTCCGCTACTCATGTCTCAACTAAATCAAAATCTTCAAACTACTGTTTTCAGGTAGATAGTTTTTCTTATCTATAATTCAGTTCTTTAATTAATCAGCAGGCCGACCCCACCCCCCGTGATTTTTTCTTCTTCGTGGGGGGGGGGGGGGGGGGCTGGGGGGCTCTTGTCTCAACGTTGTGGTAGCGATAAAGATGCTTTTGGTGATATTTTCTTTATTCAGCCGAACTCTAAGTATACTTACACGATTTGTTAAATGTTCTTTAAGACAATAGAAATACGTGTATACATTTAAACAGAGCATGATATTTAAAATTTTCCAGATCTAAGACACCTGATGCCGATTGAATTCTTCGATCGCATCTTTTTTGGATTCTCTTGATTTAATGGACACCGAGCCTATAATCTATTCTTTGAAAAATCGTACTTCCTAAAAAAATGTTGTTATCCAGAAATAATATAATATGTAATATTTTTTTAATTCATTCTGTGCCCATCCCGGCGATTACGGCAGGCCTTTTCCTGCAGCTATCTGTGACGTCACTGTTTCCATATATGGTCATGTCAAAATTCGACAAACTTGTAGACTTTACATTTGTCGATTTGTAACATGTCAACTGTGCTATTTCCGGAAAACGGAGATATAAATGCAGAGACTGCCGATGGAAAATGTGTAGTATATTAACACGTTACATGTAAATGACAAACAGCATTTTAAAGTTGCAAATTTACATCTGTGGGAAGAATTACATTGAAGGTCTGCGGAGTCAACTTTAGAGTGTTTTTATAGATTACCCGATCAGAATTACACACATTCATACTCAGGCTCACACACCAACACGATTGCATATTCGAATTTACAAGCAGACATGACTGGATTTTTGAACACGATTACCCTCCATAAAAACATGCCGATTAAATTTACAACACAATGCTTGACACTATTTTACAGAACTTATTTGTTTGTTAGAAATGATAAAAGAAATGGTATAAATAACGCACGATATTATTTCTGACTACATACTGGCCTCGTTTATTCAATAGACACCGAACCCGATAACGAACCCGAACATTAAAAAATTGGAATGTAAAAAATTAATTTTCTCAAAAAAATGTCAACCAGACACTACAAAAGTGTAAACTTGATCTGTAGTTTGACCTTTTGAAGCTGTTCAGTAAGTTTCATATTATTCCTCAAACGCATAAAGAAAAAAAGTGTGGAATACTGAGGTGGGACGGACGGACGGACGCAGAGGAAAGCTTATAGTCCATTCCGGTGAAACCGGCAGGGGACTAATAACTTAACCATTAGGATAACATATATTATAGCTTTAATTGATTTCTTACTGTTAATTTTAGATGTTTTAAATTAAGCGAATTTAGCAACCATTCGTTTTCATTTAAAGCTTTTTAACCTTTAAAATATAAATTCTTTTGAAATTAGAACTGTTTTTTTTATTTTTTATGATAGAATTTCCATTTTATAAGTTTCTAAAAGTTTCAAGCCAATTTATTGCGTTTTTCTAATTACTGTATAATGTTTTACTTGTCAATTTATATGTGACTTGTTTAGTTGACTGTCAAAAGGTCTGTTTAAGGTATTTCCTTTAGATTAAGACTGTGATCTCATTTTTGAACAATGTATTTAATCAACTCTTTTGAACTACATATGTATATTCCCATTATATCTACTGAAGATGTACTTTTGTCGCCAGGCTAGCTATTTTTGTATGTGGCTGTGTCATATTTAATAGTTATGTTTACTGGTTGAAGGACATTTATGGTATTGTTATACTGTATACAGGGAAATATTCGCCCCCGTTGTCAGCGGGCGAATTTGAGACTGGGCGAATCCGATGTATCACATTATCTCTCTTTAAAGGGACCTGGACACGATTTCAGATCAAATTTTATTTTTTATTTTTATGTATTAAATAGTTTACTTGTGTATTTTGAATGATTTACCAATATTTGAATGTGAGAAGTCGTGTTACAAGCGATATACAGAGGAAAGAAGTTGTTGTTATGTAAACAAAGCTCGAGTCTTATATTTGTTTACAAATAATGTAAAGTAAAGAAATTACCATTTCTTTGACAAAATAACTTGTGGAAACAAGATAAACTTATCAAATGTGTTCATAAATAAGTTTATCAATAACAAAATGCAACATTAGATTGAAACTTTTACCAATTCAAGACATATGTAAACAATAACAAGACTCGAGCTTTGTTTACAAAACAAAGAATTTTAACCTCTGTAACTCGCTTGTAACTCGATATTTGACTTTCAAATTTTGATACAGCATTAAAAACATCCATATTGACCATTCTAGACATTCAAAATGAAAAAAATAAATTTTGAAAAAATTGAGCTCAAATCGTGTCCAAGTCCCTTTAAACATAACTGTGTCTCGGCGAATTCTAAACAGGGCGAAACTCTTTCCAAGTGTAGGAGAGCGAATATTACACAGGGCGAAGAAAACCCTGTATACAGTAGTTTAAAGTAAAATGACCATAGTTCTATTTGTTATGTGCATTGTAAATAGTTTTTTAAAACATTTTTGATTGCACTTCCCCCCTCCAAATTCATGTTCTGGAAATCGATCGCTTGAAGCGGTTAAAATCGGGATATCCGCGTGTGTCTCTGAGCCCGCTACAACTTTGCAGCTCAAACATCCGTCTTGTAAAATTTTGCAATTAAATTAGCAATTTCTCTCATCGTTACCTAGCAATACCTCTTCTTGTGTTTATGTTTTGATTTTGGAAGTTATTTTTATACCGCATTACCATTAGGCATCAGGAAGCTTCATAAAAAATGTGTTACAATAAAAAATGCAATAAAATATCATAACAAGTACACTACTGGTATATTGTAGAAATGGGAATTTAATTGCAATAAATAATTAGAATATATTCCAGCTGCATAATTGATGCGGACGTGACGCACGGATGTCCCCATAAATTCCAATTTAAACTGCGACAAGCGAACGTTCATGCCCGATTTCCCGGGACTGCGTAAAAAATCGACGCCCAAATATACTACTCAAACCAAATTTCGTCAGATAATTATAGAGGGTACAGCATTCTTCATGCTAACACTGATTAACATTTAAATTTAAGGCTGTTGTAAACATCGTATAATCTTTTTGAATCTATAGATCTTAAAATATTGATTTCCCATTATTGATCATGACAAACAGTAGTCAAAAAGGATTTTAAGAAGACTGTGACAAGTCAGTTGTTGCAATATTCGATCTTTATTTTGTATGGTTTTATTATGTATAATTTCATTTTTATTTTTACAATTTCGTTTGTTTTGTATAATTTTTCATTTCTGTTGTATAATTTTTTATTGTTTTCTTGACTTTAGTTTGTATTGTTTAATTTCAATTTGCATTGTACGATTTCATTTTTATTGGAATCGTTCATTTGTTTTGTACATTAGGGATTGCTTGTTTTGTTTGTTATGAAGGATTTTATTTTCAATCCTATCTTTTATCGAACTGAGTAGTGTGCAAAATTTACTTGATAGTTTACATTAAAAAACCAAAATTCAAAAACCTTCGTAACAAACAATAAATAAAATTCCTAAAATCTAATACAGAAAACAAATGTAAGACTTTATATTACAAATTATTTAACAATATACATTACAAAAAAAATGTTACAATACAAATGGCAAAATCAAATATTGCATTCTTTGACACCAGTTTTGCCCTAGAAAATCTCTTGAATCTAAGAGCTTCTGGTGTTTTGCCCCTGGACCCCACCAGAACTTTGACCTGTACCCAGACCATCTGCTTGATCAACTGTCACCTCTCTCTTCCCCAAAATCAAATTCTGGCACCGATAATGTAGGCATTGTGTCGTTTACAGAATTAATATTTTTGATAATCAGAATTCGTTCTGATCTTGACAAATTATTGACAGGAATCTAAGATTTTGAAAAGGGCAGAAAGACAACAGCTCTAAAATAAATTTATTTTCTTCCTAATTTTATTTTTCTACTGCATGTTTTACAGAAGTATACTTTTGTATAATGGCAATGATCAATAAAACGATTTTTTTTATATTGAAAGATGTGAAAGCAAAGTAGGCAAGATTGTTACAGATTCAAACTGCAAACCTGTGGTGTTTTGTGTTAAGCTGTTCGATGACTCTACAACAAATAATTTAAAAAAAATATAATATAAATGATTAATAGAAGAATGGATCAAATCGTTTCAAATTCATTGCATAATGATTTTTTTCTACAAATAGAACATGAACATACAAAAGGGACATAATTATGACTTTTAGATGAACCACACTACTTGATTTTTTTGTTTGAATATTTCTCAGGAAGAGAATCTCTAATACATATATATCCTTTAAACATTGAACTTTTATATACCGTATATAATATATGCATGTTCGATACTTATGTGTGTATATATGTATATAATTCTGTTTAAATTAAATACCAAATTATTCTAAACAGTTCAGTTTAGCAAGAGTGTGGAATATTCAACCAAACATATATTTCAGCAAAAGGTATATTTCTTATCTTCAGTGAATATAAAGTTATGTAGATATATTTTAATTTTTTATAAAATGACATTTATCTTGTATGCTGCAGGTGTGGATCTGAAAAATTTATAATATTTCTTACGGCAGTATTTATTTATATAAATTACTCTATAATGTATGTCTCACTGGAAGAGGACACCATATATCTATATATTAAGATAAAAACGTTTTGATAAGATTAGTACAATATGGAACAATTAAACAGATATATAATCGTGAGAATTATAGATTCTATTCACCATGTTTCTGTTTTAACAAACAAGGGTTCGTTCTAAAAGAATTGATTTTTGATTTTAATTATCTAAACATATTCCCCTAAATTCAAAGATAAACTGTCCCTTTCTGTTTCATTTAATGTGCGATCCTATCGTGAAACGAGACCCGGCCACGTTTTTCCCTATACCATAGTACATGTATATAAAGTACATAACACATTTTATGTTTTAAATTGGCACCGCCATTCAATACAGTAATGAAATTGCACATATTGATTGCAAATGTATTTCAGAAAATAAAAGGATGTTTTCTCTACAATATTGTAGTGCAATCTCTTAAATATGTAAATACATTTTACAATTAATTAAGATATTTATCAAACAATCATAATCAGTTGGCATTATCTTAAATTAGTAAGTAAAATAGTTCTTTCGTCGTTTAAAGAGATACTTTTTAACTTTTATGACATAAATTATCACAACCTGAGTTATTTTTCCGTTATCATGTTTGTAATGTTTTAATTTATGTTTTAAATAATGTTAAATGTAAATCTTAAATCTCAAGTAAATTAAAAATTTACATGACACAGTAAACAGTTGTTTCTTGAAACTACATGTGTTTACCTGTTTTGTTCGTCAACGATGTCGTTGTGCTTGTATCAGTATCTGCCAAGGAAACAAAAGAAGTTCCCTTCCAAGTTAACACATTTTGTTTTAACATAAAACGAATTAAAACAAAATATTGATTATTTACTTTGCTTTTCAAACTATTATACTCACTGTTGCAGGTTACCTTCTGAAAACAAAGAAACTTTATCAACAAGAAAAGCACAATGCCAGGAGCTTTCGAAGACACACGGTAGGTGAACATAGACATTTTTCATGAGTTCTGGTACATGTATTGTTACTTCCTCAGTGCCAAAACGAACACTGTGATCAGGAACTATAAGCTCGTGTACTAGTCCGAAGGAGGAAAATCAAACACCATACTTTTATTAGGTTTTTCATCATGTGATATCATATACACGTATTGCAGTTTTAGTTTTGAGGAAGTATAGAGTCAATTCTAAATCAGGCTTGTCGACCTGAATGATAAATCTAGGAAGGCGTGTATATTAAGTTGAATGTGAATGAAGTAAAACAAACCTCAAGATTACTACACCATAGTCTCTTATATAAAAAATAAATGACATGGAATAGGATTGTATTAAAGATATCATTACGCAACATCTGTTTCGGCTATAGGGCGATATAAAAAAAAACCATGATCAATTCGTCCACAGAACTGTTGAATACTAAAGGAAATAAGTAAAGGTAGATACAATTAAGAAAACGACTAAAACAAGACAAAAAAGCTAAATTCTTCTTTGAAAGATACAGTGTAGCATATACAAATTATATTGTGGTGCATTTTTATGGTACTGTAAATTCCACACGCAACTTTAAGTAGATCTATACAATAACAGTATTTCTCATGAAACACAAAACCAAGAAGTGAAACCGTCTAACCTTTCTAGGTCAATTTGTTATGATGATTTAATTTTGAACGATCTTTTGGGCCATTATGTTTCGCATGTCTGTTTTACTATTCATATAACATTTTAGTTTGCATTTCATGTCATATTTAAGCATCGGTTGGCATGGTTGACCATACAACTTTTCTCATCGAAAAAGAGTTTAAGCTCAATTTGAAGTCAAAAGTTTACATCCAGTTTTTATTAAGGAGGAAGGAAAGATATGTTTATAAAAAGTGCATGTGTAAGGGCAGTCTAAAATGAGGCAGGTTAATACTCATTCTCACTTATAAATGACAAAGATCATCCATCTATACAAGATGTTGAAAACTTAATCGAGAAAACAATTTAAGTATCAAGCAGACAGAAAACGTATGTTGTAATATATATATCAATGCACGCTACAATTCAACAATTACTTTAAGTGGAACTACATTTTTAAAAATACATCTCCTAAAAACTTAAAATTGATGTATTTCGTTTATATTTTTTAAAAATCATTCTAAGCAAATGAGAAACATAAGTTTGTATAGAACTAATTATTTGATAGATGTTAAAATATGTGAAAATAATATATCATCTAAACAGTGTCTATAAACAACATGACTGCACCGTCCTTAAATACCCCTAGGATCGTAACTGTTCCATTAATGATATTCGTCCCCTTGCGTTTGATTTACGAGATGTTCTCTTCCCCAACCTTATATTTGCATATAGATATAATGGTAACGGTAACTTCATTGTCTTATGTACTTTTTTCCTTTTTACCCTTGTTCATTTATTTTTATGTTCCTGTTCACATTTGACTGTTTCACATTCGGTTTGAAAAAAGTAATTGAGTCATCAACTGTATGACTGTCCTATCATAACTAGATATATGTTTTGTTGCAAACACATCCCCTCAGTACAGTTTGATACATAAACTAACAACGTATTTGCAAGACATAAAACTACTTTATCGTTGTTATGCCGATAGTTCTTTCTACAAACACAAGACATGTAACCAAAGGAGGAATCAATGTATTGTGCAAACATTGCAAAGTGTAAAGTATATATTTCATTAGGATGAATGTCAACGAAACATGGTTACTCAATTCATTTAAAAAACATGCATTGGACAAACATTGGACAAACTTCAGAGCGTCGTGTGACCACTGGATGATTCGTACATAAAGTCTTGTGGAATGTCTTATCTACCACCACAAATCGTCCAATGATAGAGCAGAAACTTTATACCGTATTTCATAGATTCAACGGTGGACGTTATAATCCTTTGTACTTCCATTGACTATAGGTTACAACTCAGCACCTCTCGCTGCAGTGAGTACATTGAATCTCTGCTTTGGGCGTGTTCCGTACTATGCCTCCTCTCACCCTCTGTATCGCCGACTGATTCTCTCTCTTTATCAAGTTCTGTTTCTGTTTCATTTTCTGTCTCTGTCTTTTTTACAGGCTTGCATTCTTTTGCATCATTTGATTCATATCTAGGATTCCCCACCATTTCAATCTCATCGTAATCTGTGGCGGTTCTACAGTCCCGTACCCGCTTGGATATTACTCTAATCTCAGGATCTTGTTCTTCGTTCACAACTTCATTATAGTTCCGCCCAGATGGAAAAATCGCATGTAGTGACATTAGGTATCTCTCAACAATGCGGTGATCCTTCCTGAAATATGAAAATCTCACAGAATGAAAATATCCATTTAGACTCTAAAAACAGAATCAATTTTGTTTGACCTAGTCATAATTAAACATCGTCAGTAGATGTTGGAATGAACTAAAATCTACAACCAAAAACCACCAACAAGACTTTCAACAAGCCGATTCAATAGAAGAAGGTACAATGTATATTTAACAAAGCGTAATGTAAACGGCGAGTTTAGTTGTCTCAAAGGGTCAACCGAGCAAAGAAGGATGGAGTTTGATGCAATTCTCTGCAAAAGTTTGCAGTATATGATGACGTCTGTGTGCTCTACATCGATTGGTGATAATACAGAAGGTAAGTAATGAACTGGAAAGTTAGCGGGTAAGAGACTACAGGAGATAACTGAGCTGACAACCACTCGGCATGGTCATGTACCAGCTGCGTGTTCTAATCAGTTAACTCTAATTCATGTGTAGATTCAACTCCGTTTAATATTTGAACTGACACCTTCTCCGAATATTTCATAAATTAACTCTGAAGACCACTAAGTTATATCTTATGCTTCTAGTTCATACATGTCGATGCACATTTTATGTTTTTGTTTATTTTAATTGTGTCTCCAGATTTGCTCATCGTCCCCTGGAACGCTTTTGCAAAGAAATGAAAGTTAACGTAAGCTGTCAAATGACTCTATTGGAATCATTTGTTAATATTGATAAATTGTCGAAATAAACATTTGCAATAGCGAGATATGCAAGGTCAAAGAAAACGATTAAGTAGAAGTTTGCGAAATTGAAGCGGCCACTGTTGCCTGGATTTTAGCCACGACAAGCGCTCAAAATTGAGGACGAATGTTTGATGACTTTTGAAGGACTGTTGAAAGATTCTGTGAAAATGTCTGTAAAAATATCAAGGCAATCCAAATCTAAACTGAAAAAGGTCGAACACCAATTATTGTTTTAATTACCTTTAATTGTTTAGTCGATTTTTTACCAGAGTAAAATGTGACAAATGCTTAATAAGACTTCAGACAACGAACTTTTAAATCTTAATTTAACTAAATCTACAAACATTCAGCGACTTTGAAATATTTTAACTGGATTCGACCTTGACGACGTATAACTAACTTTAAATTGGGGGCAAACATTTCACCGATGAAACCAAGGAATGCTGGCACGGTGATGTTTGTCTAAAAAATCAGATAAGGAAGCAGGATAAAGAATGTAGTTTCTGAAAACTACTCAGTTTATTCATTAGAATTTATACACAAGTACTTTACACCCGCAGCAAATGTATTCCAAATTCCGCATCATTTGAAAAAAGTGTCAAACCTGAACTGAACATGACTATATTAAGTTAACCAATAAGTGGGAAACAATCATATTTGACAAAATTATGAAATATTTTTTCATATGAGTATGGCACGAGCAACTTGCTTGAAGTTTATCAGTGTCTGTGATAGTAGATTTATTTACAAAAAGTGATAAAAGTTTCAAAATAAGTGCCTTCGCATTTCATAATGTATTCAAGAATATTTCAGGTTTAATTGTATGTATCTACCACTAAATGCGACGTCATTAACGTTGTTTATATTTCCTTGCAGAATGAAACATTAACTGATTATTGACCCTACTAGGGCTATATGTTTTAATAAACATTAATTAACAATTTACATGTATAAATATATAACGATCGTTACATTCTACTTAAGCTATGTAGATGAACTTGATATAGTTAAATGTTTGAGTGTTGTAAATGTTGAATACAATCAAAGAACAATGGATTAAATTATTGAAGAGGTTTGGTTTCACAATTATATAAAGAGAATATGATTCTACACATTCCTGTACTGTGTAAAGCCTGCGATTAATATTATAACTTTTCAGACAGTAAATGTTCAACGATTACTCTTACATTAACTTTCAAATAGTTAGTCAATAGTAAAAAAAAAGTAAATTATGTAAAAATGCTTATTTTCACAACGGTAAAAAAGTGAAGTATTGCATATTGTGTAACAATGGAAACTATCGAGAAAAAAGGATTTCTTAATCTAAATCAAAATCGGCCCATCAAGGAAGTTTTACCAACTTAATTAGCTGTGCAATGAATACATA
The DNA here is from genome assembly GCA_020458035.1 of Magallana ariakensis. Classification (NCBI taxonomy): domain Eukaryota; kingdom Metazoa; phylum Mollusca; class Bivalvia; order Ostreida; family Ostreidae; genus Magallana; species Magallana ariakensis. The sequence goes on from CM035814.1 coordinate 15,187,836, forward strand.
GAAATTAAAACCGTTGCTATCATAACATTGTAAAGCATTGATTAAATTCGAAAGTGTTGATGTTTGTTTAAACTAGACTTTGACCCGTGCGTGCACGGGTTGACATTGCATATGATATCGGAATAATCTAAGTTTATTCTAATAGAATAATCTGTGTCTCGGGACAGGCCTTCACCACAGTTAAAATGCCTCCCATATACCCGTAATGTAGCAAAAAACTGCAGAATCGCTCCGATACGATTTTGAGAAAATTAATGAAGCTTTATTGAAAATAACAGTCAAATTATTCATAACAAACCATTTTGCGGCTGTAAAGACATTTCATCTAAATAATGAAGAATTCAACACTTTTTCCCCAACGTTTTTTACTCGCTTCAAATTTACACAACATGTTGACATTCGGAACTCTCGGGATTTTTCAAATCAAATGCACTGAGTTAGAGTTATCTCCCGTATTTTCTTTGATGAACAGAATATATACATGTAGCAAACTTTCAATGAAAATTTACACGTATTTGTATTATCGTTTCTGAGTTTATCCATGCAAATGTGATATTGTGGAAACATAAACTAAATAGCCTCCCGTGATTTAGCGTGAATGTAATGCGCATGCGCAAGATTGTAAAATCCAAAAAATCCAGATGATTTCCGGATTTTTAAAAGAAATTTTCGTTGATTATTAATTAGTGAAGCTTGATTGAGAAAAAATAAAAACATATTGGTAATCTTCAAGTACCAATGATGTTTAAAATATATAAAACAGAAGACAGCACTCTTCCGATTTCTCGGTATTAAAGCCCAAAAATTCGAGTCTATTATTTTAATATAGTAGTATAGATAAATCTTATTAATATAACGTATAATGTGATCCTTATAAAGAAATTGATGAGAATACCAATCATTGTTTTCCATTTTCACAATCGAACCTAGTTTTTGTCAAATATGAATGCTGTTGCTATGAATATTTTAAAAAGTAAGAATTGTTTGCGTTATTTCTATTTTCACCCCCCTCCAAATTTTAATAATCACACCACCATGTAGTAAAGAACAATGCTTCTATTAGAAGTTTATAAAAATTAAGCCACTAGCAAGTACTGCTAAATTCAAGCAGGGAAGCTTTTCAAAATCACCCTAACTTTTTTTCAAATGTTTCCGATGTTCATACTTTGTAACCACATCACAATTTTTAATGATTGATTTGAATGATAACATATTAAGGCTTACATAGAAATGAAAAAATAAAACATACAGCTAACAACCACATTTTCAACAGTTTCCATAATACTATTTATTTTGTTTTAGCGATCAACGTAATATATTATTGACAAAAAAAAAAAGCTGGTTGATTCGTATCCTTGATAACTAATATTTGTGTTACAACCTTTCATGTCTTAAAGAAGATGACATTATGCAATTACTTTTAAAGTTAAGTCTCTTTTACCATGACAACTGATACCCCTGGTATCCCATTTAAAGTGCTTATCTACTTTAACACCAATGTGTAGCATATCTATTCATATTATGTAAAGAAATAGCAAACTTTATGTACCGGAACCCCTATATTAAATTTTTGGTTTAAAAAACCCAACAACATAGAATCAATATTTATATGTTTCTGAAACTTCCTTATCAATTGAATATTCACTCTCATGTGCATTTTTCTTTGTATATTTACCGGTTAACAAGTACTTCACACACCATTTTTATTGCAAGGAAATACAAAGTTTCGACCTTTTGAAGTTGTGTCAATATTCTATAGTACTAGTATTTACCAATTGGTACAAAAAGGAACAATATTTCAATTAATACACAGCTGTACCTTTTTGTTTCTAAATGACTATATTTAGAATATATATTCTATATTTTTGGTTTACATTTGAGAGAGAGAGAGAGAGAGAGAGAGAGAGAGAGAGAGAGAGAGAGAGAGAGAGAGAGAGAGAGAGAGTGTACCTTCTCTTTATAACTGAAACCGTGTTGACAACCAACATAAGAAACAAAATGGCTACCCCTGCAAGGATGGCCCATGTCTGCAAATCACCATATATTGAGGACAAACATGTACTCTCTGTACTGTTTTCTAGAAGTAGAGTTTTGAAATAGTGTACAATGAAATAAGTCGTCAAATATTCCAAGTCAGAATGTAAATTGCTTTTGATCCATGATATAATTATTATTTTAAAAATTACATGTCGATCATAACCCTGTGTTCACTCACCATACAATAAAACATGTAATATATGAGAATAAGCTCTTTTGAATTCCTCGTTCATAAGTAAATAAGATTACTCTAAAAAGCTTAAACATAACCTTACAAATTATTTCACAAAAAATAACAAACCTTGTTTATTACAGTTCAAATGAAATGTCTGTGCGGGTAGCATCTGAACTAAAAAACATGACAATAGCAAGTTTAAAAAAATGGCCTTAAGATATTGCGTCGTTAAAGTATTCTTTAAACTTAATATAATAAAAGACGATTGTCAATTGGTTGCATGTTAAGGAAACTAATGTTCATAGTTATTAAAGCGGCAATGGCTCGACTTAAAATACCAAATTCCTTTAAAACAATAGAAAAATGTTCGATGATTTATGTATCGATCAAAGCAAAACTGAAAGAAGAATACAAATATACCTTTTAAAATATATTTAATTCCGAATTTGAACACTAATTTTCCCACAATCTGTACTGAAATACACGTAGAATGTACTTCCTCATAATGATCGGTCCCAGATATGAATGTTCGATACGTCGTCCCAATCCCTGTAAAAGATGGCAGGTGATTTAAACCACTTCATGTGTGGAAATGTATATTAATTATGTACATAAGTACATGTGTGATATGTGAAAACTCGAGTGAAACTTGATACTGTGACGCACTTCAAATATCAATGATACATTGGATAGGTGTACAAGCTAATAAATATTCTATCAAAGAAAACAGTAATATATTAACCAGGTCTTAAGATTAATTTCTATAATTAAAGAGTGAAACGACTCTCAAAATTTTGAGACATTCATTGCAATCACAAAATTTAATCACCAAGACATAAAATGATTCTACTTGAAAGTATAGCATTCAATAAGTAATTTAATTAATGACAAGATATAAAACTGGATTGTGTTCATTATATTCGAAATGAATACAATATAATATCTTGATTCATATAATTAGGGATTATTTCCTTTAGTTTAAATGTGTATTAACACAATTATACTTGCCTCTATCACTATTATTCACACAATTGTACTTGTACTTAGCACTAATACATACACTATAGTACACCTCTTTACTACATTTAAAGCGTTGTGAGATCGATCTTTGATTGTAAGTTCTGTTCCGCATCAAATTTCTGGGTTCGAGCCAAATCATCAATATTATAGTATCTCATTTAACAACAATGGTTTTAGAGGAAACAAACTCATAAGATAGTTAAATTGCAAAAGTATATGCTTAAAATATGTATATATAAGACATGTTAAACAGAATCAAATTTAAATTACTTGAATTTAAGATGAAAAATTCAAATTAATGTCAATTGTTTTTTAAGATATTTTAGAGATAAATCAAAAAAAAAAAAAATAGAAATAAATCACAAAAACTTATAAAAACATCAAAAATGTTGAAAGGGGGGGGGGGGGCTTATGCTTAGGTTAATGTCGCTATAAATTGGTCATGTGATTCTACTAATTATGGAATATCAACAACGTTTGAACACATTCTATAAAAGTTTAACAGGAAGCCTCTTTGAAAAATTTATATGACTAGCCAATTACCGAGCAGTTTTCTAAAATATTACTAATATTAAAACACACAACCCTATTTTCATTATTTCCTAATGATCCCGCATTAAAATAATGATACTTGACCTTTTAAAAAAAAAAAAAACTTTATCTAAGGACATTATGTGCAAATTTTTGTTGAAATGTATTTAGTAATTACGGAAATTGGGAAAAAGTAAAAAAAATACTTTATCTAAGGAAAATATGTGCAAAATTTTGTTGAAATGGATTAGTTATTACGGAAATTGGGAAAAAGTAACGCCACAAAAATACGACGACACCGACAGCTATGTGAAAAACAACTAAAGACACTAGGCAAAGGACATTTATATTGAATTAAGGCCCGATGTTTTCATCATAATTTCAAAAATGTTTAGATATTATCCTTTTATGCAAATATATTTGTAATACGAAAACATGGTTTTGTAGATGTTGGTCACTTTTGTCCACTACTCGTCCTTCTTTGATATCTTAGGGACCAATTCCTGCAATTTCTCAAACAAATGAAAAAAATTAATGTATGTTTTAATTTCTGTATTTTTTGGATTTTGAAGTGTATACCGCAATGCTTCATATCAATATATCTCACCGTTAATATTTTTTAGACATCACATCATATAAATGGTTCTTAAGCAAGCATGTGCTCACTTTTTTTCTAGTCAAAACAGAAGGGAAATACCCAATGTCTGCTCCTAAACACCATGTTAAAAAATAATTTTTTTTTAATGACGCCATATCTCAATTATTATGTCATGAAATCAACTTTTTTTATAAACCTGAATTGAACATGTTTATTACTACCTCTTACTATTTGCTAAACGTTCTATTTATCATATTTATAAGTTTGTTCTATTTATTATTTGGATTTTGGACTGAAGTGAATAAAACAGCAAATAATTTAATAATAAACAGTGTAAGCTTAGATTTATGATTATGTTTTTCTAATATCAGATTTGTATACATGTATTTATGAGTAATTTTGAATGCTCAACTTTTATTAAGCACTTTTTTGTAAATAAGAATCCGATACTTGATTATAGCACAATAGGAAGTGCAATCAATTAAAACGACACCAACTACAATCATTTTGGTCTGCTGTGTATCCTTATTGCAGTAATCAATATTATTTTTTTAGGTTTCACGGACGGGAAGTATTTCATCAGTTGGAAATGGTCGTGTTTAAGTGTATCGAATGGACTTCCGTATAAAAACGATCAGTTTCTAAAATGAAAAGAATTAATATTTCAGAATCAGAATAAAGAGAAAGAATCAGAGAGAGAGAGAGAGAGAGAGAGAGAGAGAGAGAGAGAGAGAGAGAAAATAATTTATTATAGTGACATGTGTTATCGATCGATCGATCGATCGATCGATCGAGAGAGAGAGAGAGAGAGAGAATAATTTATTATAGTGACATGTGTTATCGATCGATCGATCGATCGATCGTTTGAGAGAGAGAAACATGCAATTATTTGAAGCATATATTATGTTTCCTGTTTAAGTATATACTCATCTCAAAATAAACACATTCCAAAATGCTAATGACAAAGATATACTTGATTTTGATTTCCTTACATTAATTTCCTTTCTTATTATTTCAATTCATAATAATGCATAAGAATAAGGTTCCTTAGACTTAATAATAACAATCAATATTTCACAAACAGCAAAATAATACGAAATCATGTATAACCATCTCCGTTTTCTTTATAAGAGGTTTCTTATGCATTTCTAAGAAATATTGGACCAACAACTCTTGCTTTTTTGTGATCTTTATGATTTAAGGTTCGCAGGGTTTTTTTGATAAGGTCAAATTCTAGGAATAGAGCGGAAGGCTACTCCAGCACTTTTTTAATATTTTGCTTAATTTGTTTCGCATATTTTAGTAAAAATTGTGTTTGGGGTTTCCTTGTCAAATTAAAACCCTTATAGAATATACCCAACTTAATAAATATTAAAAATATGAATATATTGGTTAAAATCAATTATATGCGAGCAATAAAATCTTCTTTAAGCATTGCTAATATATAAAGAAAATAATACCTGAAAAAGAAATTAAAAACTTAGAATGATGCTACTTATACAAGCACTCATTCCCTAATTATTTTCAATCATGTGAATAGGCATATTATAATGATACTTTATGATACTTTATGGTTGTCAATCCTGGGTCAAGAACTTCTGCATAAACCGAATATAATATTATACTTAACCCTTATTCGTTGTTATGACAGTAAGTGTTTGGGTTCCTCTTAACTATAAGTATACCTTCCTACTAATCAAAATTTATTACTACCCCTACAAAAAAGGCCATCTTCACTGAAGAAAAGACGAGTATATATAAATGAAAACTGGATCCAACGAATTTAGGCGAGTCTACACTTCATCTGGGGAGGTTCACTTAATTATATTTTTACAACGTCTATACATCCGAATGAAATTTATTGATTAAAGGACATGTCTTGAGCGGAAAGATTTTCGGTTCTCAATTCCAAACAGGGTTTTGTAAGTGCTCTTAATTTCGAAGGCAGGACTTGGTCAACAACTGACCTTTCATCAGAATTATCCACCAGCGAAATCCGTCTTGTCAGGTCATTGCCAGTAATTAAGTTTTCAGGGAGCCAATTCACAATAAAGTCGGCGGAATGGACAATCTCGCTCTTCACTCGATTCCCCATCGGTCAAACACAATTTCATTTAAGTACATCGAGCAAGGAAATTGGTCAAGTAAATCGTTATTAACGCTCTGGAATCTTTGTCGATTGTTTTGAAAAATGCAAAACTTGAAAATTAAAATGAAATAACTTCAAACACGGTTGTTATACAAGTGGACAAACGAATGCATATTGTCCTGCAAAATTTTCATTTAATTGTTCACGCTGTGACGGATCCACGATCCCCCCTTATCTTTCCATAAATCCAACTTAAAAACTCATTGGAAAGCTTTCAGAACTACCTTAAACAAGATATTTCGTAGCGGTTGGTGTTGGTGTAAAATACGTTTTTCTCAAATGGACAAAATACTTTTCTTCATGCTTCAAATATATTACTTGTCTTTTAAACTAACAAAGGGTGGTCCGTCTTTCCAAACAATATGACCCCTTTAAATAAGTTTTGTTGTTTTGCAGATAATTGAAAAATTTCAAGAACAATTGGAAATCGCAAAAAGGAAACAAAACAATTGAATGAAGTGGTAGTGCGTGTAAAACTTAAAATACGTTTCCGCAATTAATTACCAACACATGCCATATTATTGAATTAATATATAAAGGAAGTCACGTTTGCATGTTCATCATAGATATATCTTTATATATTAGTTTCATATTACTCATTTTGATTATATATAGATAATCATGAATAATTTAGATTTATCTGTGGTAGGCTAGTTCATAAGTACACACTGTTAAATGATTAAAACAAAGAACACTCGGCCAGTTCATTTTATATTTGAAGTTAAACTTTGAGTAACATTTTTCAAATAAACACTGACCAAAATTTTAAAGCATCAAAACAATTTATGGTGTTGATTTGAACCATCTTGTAAATGGTAAAAAAATCTGATATTTCAAAATATGGAAATGGATAATGAAACATTCACTTGTGCATAAAACATCTTTAGAAAAAGATCTGATAAACTTTATATTTTGTCTAGTGAAAATCTCATGTAGGCATTTTTTATGAAAAGAAACATGGATGATTTGAAAAGTAACCGTTTTTACTACACAATCTTCCTTATCTTATTCTGAGGATAAAATATTTTCGGAAAATAATCATTGACAAAAGTATAAGCAACATAGGTGATTCTCCTTTTCTCGACGAGTTAATTAAACTATTCTTGCACAAGCCGCTCGTTTGGCACAACTGCTACTCATTAATAATGCAGAGTGATCAATGCCTGAGGAAGACGTTATTTTATGAATCAATTAATTCCATCAAGTGTACCACAGGATGAAAATTAATAACATTTCATAAAAGTACATAAGTTAATAATTCAGTGAACAATATATGAATTCGAGAAGATAGATATGAATCCTTTTCTTTAAAAAAAAAATTATAAAAAATAAAAGAAAAAAATCGAAAAATTAGAATAACGATCAAAACATATTTTCATATTAATAACAACCAAATTAAAAAAAGAATACAATCGTCAACAATTAAACAACTCCATAGCTTCCATGGCTTCCAATTCCATCACACGGCGGGTGTGACCGGTCAGCAGAGGATGCTCACTCCTCCAAGGCATCTGAACCTACCTCTATCTTTTTGGAGGTCTGTGTTGCTCTGCTTAGAATTTGTATTTCGTTTTCTGGATTTTTGAGATGGTTGACGGTTTGTTATTGTCATTTTTGTCATTGTATAATTTAATACGGAGCAATATCAAAGAAGATTTTAAAAAATACATATGATTGAATTACATCTATAACAAATGATTCGACCTTTTTAGTTCTGCTGATCTGAGAATTAGAAGTGCAAGGACCATCACTTGAGTTGCTTGAAGCAACTCCATCTTTAGTTCAAATATTTCTAAATATGGTTTCTCTTTAATATTAAAGTAAATACTGTTCTTTTTGGCATGGTATGTCTGGTCTTGTGCAGATGGCCTGATAAAGTTCCCGCCAATAGCGAGACAAATATATAAGACCATCAGAATTTCAATTAAAAATCATTTTAAAACTAAAACATAAACTACGTCTGTTATTTGTTTATCAACTTATATTGAACATTGAGCATTTTGAAATGTGTAAGACATCCATATGAGAAAGGAAAGACTGATTGTAAATAACATGATGCCTCCAATCCATCCTCTGGCTTGAATAAGTTAAATCTGTGAAACTGCATCAAACTTCATAATAAGAAGATATATTTTGACCTTTATCGAAATTGTGATTTCATAACCCGACTACAAAGATCAAGATTAATTGGCTTGGCTCTATGGATCATATAATAAAATCATTACTTTAATAAATGTCTTCTATTTTTCTTCTGGACAACAAGTAGGAAATCTAACATTAAAAGAATAAGGAGCAAGGATGTCTCTACCCAAAACTATAAAATTATGACCTTAGGCCTTCTTAGGGTTTCTTATGTTGGAGTTTGTATTTATTTTTTAAATAAAAATCATGTAGGGAAATTCAATATGAATTACTTTAATATACAACTTTTTTCTATTGGCAATTAGTATATTTCACATGGTTATGACGAGAGATATAATGTATAATTATTGATCTTCAAGTCAGTAAATTTCGTATCAGGCAGGTATCTGTCATGCATTGAAAAACGCATTCATTCCTCTTCTCATTTTTATCAGAATAAAAAAGGACTAATATATTATGATATCTATATAACGTTTGCTATCTTGTGACCAACCCCTCACTACCTCTTCATAATTTGCCCAATGATGAAAGCACTGTTTTCTTCACTAATCCGTACTTCTTTTTATCTATATTTCATAATCATAATTAATATGCGATTAGAACGTTTTCCCACGAGTATAGTTGTTTAGGAAGAAAACAAGCATTATACGCGTGTGAACAAATCACATCGGTGACATATTTAGATGCTTATACATTTCTTTCCCACATGTTACTAAGGTTCACTTACACAATGAACATGGAAAGATATATAGTAAGGATATCTCTGGTCTCGTATTTGCTCACTGCATGCATAAATTGGTTAAACCGTCGACATATAACAACATGGAACAACAATATGTAATAAATGAAGACATTTTGCTTCCATCCAAAACTCAGAAATAAATATGACTATGCATAATATTTAACAATATGTTAACGTTGAAAACGTTTGACCCCAGTTTATAATTAAAAATCATTTGAAGAAATTGGAATAGTTGTACGTTTTGATAGCTATGTAATAAGAATTGGCTTACAATAAAGAAAAACAAAATTATTTACCTCTTTGAATAACAAAAGAAACACTTTAGTTTGATAAACACTATATCTTTAAAACAATACTATAAATGGTGTCGTTGATTAAGTAAACTTTTATTAAATGCAATACCTTTTGATATTCATATTCCATTAAAACTATCTTAACCATCTTGTCTAATAACATCCTTTTTTAACATCTTCTTTTTCTTGCAGCTTAAGGGGCATATACGAACTAAAACTTTAAACACTTATACAAGATTAGAAGAAACTAAACAGCGACTTATTCGTTCTATGTATGAATACCAAATGCATTAGTTTTGAAATGCATTTTGATAATGAGGAGGGGTGCAACGTTTTAGATAAACACTTTCTATATTCTAAGTGGCTAAGACTTCGATTTTCGATGTATAAGTTCTAGAACCAACTATAAATGACCAATTTGATACCCGATTGGTGATCGTCCGTTGAAGAAGGCATTGTTGTATATTAGGTAAATGGAAACACTCGACTTTTGGCAGTGATAGACGTTATTGATGTAGAGAAATAAATATTTCAGTGTTTTTTTCTATTTCTATTTTATAAAGTTTAGACATTGTAAAACAAATTATTAAACCATTATAAATTGATAATAACAAATGAATATAGAAAAAAATATTTTATTAAAAATACAAATGTATCTGTTAATTTAATGCAATTGCATTTTACTGGATGATGTTACAACATATAAATTTGTAACAAATAGCAAATCTAAATCTCACCGGTTATAAAAATATATATCACAGTCTGTGTAAAACTAATGTTCAAGGAATATATGACACACTGATTATGACAGTTACAGTTCGTGTACGTTGCAAAACAACGCACTCTTTGGTTTATCCGAACGCATTGGACAGCTAACCATATAAACTATATTCACTCGGGCTAGCGTATCGTTTGTTCACAATTTCCTAAGGAGGATGTTTCTGGTCCAATCCTGACGCTGCTAAATTGTCACCTCAAAAAGTTGGTGTCCTGTGTTTAGAGAAAAGTCACCATTCCATTAAATCCGTGAGACTGCAAACTGTAGAAATTTTTGCTTTTAGCAAATCAAGCAAACTTTGCTGAAAACAACTTTTCAAAATATTTAACAATTCCACTTTCTCTGTTGAATTCCTATCGAATTCGTCCCCAATTGTTCTGAGTTTCATCACTATTTCTTCAAGAAGACTGTCCTGATCAGCTATACTGGAGGTACCAGTTGGATACCTGAGTTCACTTCTATCAGCATCCATTTTCCTGATTCTGTTAATTTATATTTGTATTCAGTTCAGTTCCTTTGTTCTGCCTACAAAATCAAATTATCAATGTTCGTAGAATGCATCTTATATATATACACCCTGCCCATTAGACTTGTGCGAAGCTCCAACATGATTGGTTACTCTGTAATATAGGTCAGTGGTCTATTGACCTACTGGACGGTATGCTTGACTTGATGAGCGGTACATGCACTGCAGGTTGACGACCTATGTATTTTACAACATGCAATCTCGTATTAGGATATCGAAGGTTCAAACATATCAAAGTATGGTTCAGATTATGAATAACTATACCACACACATGTCTAGTTAGATTTTATATTTAATGTCATCTAAATCAATAGTTGACTTTATTTTGTTTAAGGAATTTTTGTTTTGTGTTCAAAGGTTTTGAAAGTAGAAAATGAAGAAATAAATGTGACTTTTTGTCAAAAAAATCTCATATATTTTAAAAGAGGAATAAAGAATAACAATTCTTGTTGTAATGTGTCTTTAATATATTTTTTCTTCAATTTCTTCATGAATACATATAATTTTCTGATAAAACAGTAAGTGCAAATATAATTGATTTGCATGCAACTTTTTAAATCAAAATACATTCAAATTATATATGTATATGTTTCATTTGTAGAAAACGGATGAACATTTTTCAGCGCGAATTACTTAAAAAAAAAGATCGAAAAACAGAATCAATGATACAGTATCAAATCCGGACGTTGTTGAATAATTTTAACACAACTTATTTATTTAAATTCATACAAATGAACTCGTTTTAGACATTGTCTTCTAAAAGATTTAATGATAGAGATGTTGTCAAAGATAATTTGAACAGCTGACAGCAAAAGAAGAAGAGAAGAACTATGTAATGGGAATTCTTTTCAAACAAAATCACTTCCTAAAAAGATTTACTACACCTACTACCATAGAAGCAAATACAAACCAACAACAGCATCATTAACGGTAAAAATGATTGTTTTGGGTATCAGATGCTTTAAACTTTTCGAGTTTAATTCATGTGACCTTCCAATAATTAAGGTTTACTTAACAAAACGTTTGACTTTCTTTTCATATTATATTTTTCGAGGAATATCCTCAGACTTTTATATAGTTTCATTTGTATATATCAATGTACTACATATTCTGCAAGATGGGATAGACAATCAATGTTGATAATTGTTATCTTCATTCATAAATTATGTTCGTCAGTCAATCACCAACATCCCATGTAACATTCAGTAAGCAGGACATAAACCTCAGTAAGACGTTAGATCACTGACATATCTTACAAATATACAGAAGGATCATCATTGATCGGATAACTATAACGTACATCTTCACATATTCAAGGTTCAATACGGAACATCAGTTAGACAGTTATTATTTTAAAATTTTTTAAAATATAAATGTAGAATATTGGTCAAAAAGTTATATAGCTTCAAACAAAGCTTTCCTTCCTATACAGCAAATTTGTTTTCATTGATAAGATGTAAGGCACATATTCACACATAAAAGGTACAATATAAACTATCAGTTAGACAATTACTATTTAAAAACTATTTAATATATATTTAGTATCCGTCAAAAAAGGAAATAAACAGTTAAAAGATATGCTTAAAGCTTAAATCACAACTTTCCTTCTAATTCAGTAATTGTGTTTAAAAATCGATGAGACAGAAAAATGTAATTTTTTTTCTTCAAATTATACATAAAGTATTGATAAATACTTTGTTCTGTTTGTCGTCATGTTTTATATGGATAAATACTTATGTGCTTATGTGTTTATAATATCAACATAGCTAATACATGTATTATAATAAAAAAAAATATTGCGATTATTTTCAATAGCCTTATGTTCAGAAAATAATTCTTTTTAAAAAAAAATGTCTACATTGTTACTTGTTTATATTTGCATTGCCTTTTATCATACATTACATTTAGAACAAGTTTGGTGACTGCTTTAATTTAATTCTTACAAAATGTTATTTCTTGGTTAAAATTTTTTAAGATACATGTTCGTTACATTTTACATTGCTTTTTATCATAACACATTTAAGCAATGTTTGCTGACTGCCCTAATTCGTACAACATGTTGCAAAAGGTTCGTTGACCTTATAAGCATGTGTTGTTAGGATATCCCTGCACATTATGAAGGCTCTGATCTAATACAAAGTCACTGGTCCTTAGCATATTGTAATGGTATAGAACAGTTTCATATAATTTCAAAAAAGGATGCGACATTGGGGGTTATTGTTATAAGAGGTAGTTTATTGCAACTAGAGCTATGTGTCTAAGTAAGCATTTCATTGATCATAGATAGGACAAAGATTGCAAGACCAATGAATACAGCTACTATGTTTAAAATAACATATACACGGTTCAATATTTCTAATTTAGGTTACTTTACTAAAGTTACATTGATAATGTTTGTTCTGAATTAATAATAATTTTTTTTTAACAAAAACCAAACAAAGTTTAGATGAAACATGTTTACATGACATGTTGTGAAATCGAACAATGTTCAAATTCAACAGTGCAAAGGAAAATTATGAAACAGGAGCGAACACGGACCTTTTAAAAAAATAGAGGTAGGTGCCAAGGAGGAGTAAGCATCCTCTCCCGACCGGTCACACCCGCCGTGCCCATAATGTAGGATCAGGTGCCATAGAGGAGTAAGCATCCTCTGCCGACCAGTCACACCCGCCGTGCGCCCAAGGTTTAACTATTTAACCTTAAGGTTAGATATTAAATTAACAATCTTTCCTTGACTATTATAGCAATTTTGAATCGAAAGGATGTAGAAGCAACTTAGTTCTAATAACGAATGAGACTGGTCAAAAGGAAATGAATTGTCTAGAATAAATGGAAACTTATCTATTGCAGACAATGTCCTGACAAAAGGGATATTGTTCATTAATATTTCCATTTGAGATTTTATTATTGCAGGACAATTTAATGAAACACATTCCATGCAATTTTTGTACATACTTTATTGCAAATTTTTGAATGATAAATAATTGTTTTAAAAAAGTTAATCAATTTTTAAATAAGGATGTTAAAAAATTTCAGTAAAAGCATTTTAAAAATGCAACTTCTTTTTTTTTAGAGTATCTTTGAAATGTCTGTAATTGACAAAACTAAAATAATCATTTTCTGAAATATTTTAAAATAATTGTTGTTAAAAGTGTAATTTGTAGTCGTGCATTTAACACAGTTCTGCTATGCTTAATTAAGTATGCTTAAATAATTATATATGCTTAATGAAACTTTAAAGAAATATTTCAATTTGATTGAAAAAGAATTTATCTTTCTCCAAAAACAAGTATCAAGTTTGTAAAATTACTAAAATATACTAAAACACTTTTTAAGACTTTTTTGTATCAAATTTAAAAATTGGAATAAACGTTCTTTAACAATGACAAAATGTACAAAGGAGCATCTTAATTATATTAAAGTATCTCATAAAAAGACATCAATTTTACAAATATGTTTAAATTATTTATTCAGACGACATGTTATTAATTTTTTAAGGAGTATACATGTATATAGATTATCCACATATTTTGGTAAAATGATTTTATTGAAGTAAATGAAAAATGCATAAAAGCTTACAACCTAAAGTGTACTTTTTATTTAATAGTTATAATAAAAAAAATTGTAAATGGTCTTAGATTTTAAACTACTATAGTATCTGCTAAAGATTTACAAGCGTAAAGAGCCTTTGAACCATTAACCCGATGAAAACAAAAATCAGCTTCGGCTCATGTAAACGTCTCGATCTGTAGTCCGTGTAGCAATGCCATTATCAAATTCACTATTAGGGATATTCCGTGTTTTGTTAACAATTTTAGAAGATTAAACACATTGAACTCCTTGGCTTTTTTTGAAGTCTGCATGTAAAGCTAGTGTTGTTATTTGGTTTGCAAGTTAGTAACATAAAACGCACTATTCTTATTGATCATTTTGAACGCCATTTGTAAATACTCCAGTAGAATGTCACTGACCGAATGTAGCATGAAGGAGTGTGAATAAATCTATCGCATGATAATATACCTCTTTCAGATACCGTTAAAATAATATATCGAGATCTTAATGAATATTTACATTTCAGGTAGGCTTTTCTCTTTAATATAATGCAATTCTTCTAGATTATCGTGTATGATATTAACTTACAAAAAACTTTTAAAACCTGAGAAGGGGAGGGGATGTCATCCTTTTTAAAATGTTTTATAAATACTTATATAACAATTCAATTATACGATTACTTTTAACTTAAGATGCATGAAATTATGCGAGAATGTAAAAGAAGCAATTGAAGTACAAATTTAATGTATTAATAAAACGCATATATCTAATAAATAATTGGACTAAAATAAATATTGGACTCCATTTATGTAAAAGCAGAGAATAACTTTAATGTCCAATTCGTCATATTGATAAATAAATTCCAATATTTAAAAAATTATCTTAACAAAAATCGAAAACAATCAAACTTAATGCTACCTATTGTTATCTTTGCTAATAGTTACTCATTCCTGAAGTACCCCTAATTTTAGATGTAATATATCCAGCTTATACCGGGACATGCTTTCAACCCCATGGGTCAGCAACCTATAATACATGTACCACTTCCTAAATTAGGATTTACCGTCCAGTAGGACATTAGACCACTGACCTAGTTAGCCGGTAACCAATCACATCGGAGCTTCGCGTAAGCCTAATGGACTGAATGTATATATAAGCCAGCATCCAGTAGGTATCGATAGGTTATAACTTCTGTGTAGGACAACATATGATCTGATACAAAGCTGATCAAAATGGATGTATGTACTGCTACTGCTAAACCTATGCAAATAAGTGCAGACGCAAACAAAACTGATGAAGAACTAGTTGAAGAAATTGTGATAAAACTCAGAAAAATCGGGGATAAATTTAATGAAAACGCAACTTTTAAAAAGGAAGTGGCCCAAATAATGAAAGATTGCATTAAGGCTGTTATGCGAAAACGGATAAAGGAAAAACTTAGTGAAATGGCCAGTTTCATGAATTTTATAGACTGGATAGAATGAAAATGTTGTTGGCTGATGGAATGCTAGTAAACATCCCTAAACCGAAACAAGGAGAGGATGAATGCAATAAGCACAACAATGCTACATGCAACCTGCCAAATAGAGAAAAAAATTGTTTTACCCCCATGGATGTTTAACAAACCTGAAGAGTGCCATGAATATGATATGGTTTAAATAAATTGACTAAATTGCTAAATGACAGCAAATTTCTTAACATTACTGAAATAAGAAGAGGACGAGTGCAATCACTAAACAAACTTTATACCTGACCTTGCAAATAGAGAGAAGAACCGGTGAGACTCTTATCAATGAAAACAAACCCAGTGAATAGAGTGTCATAAGTATTGTATGCTTCAAGTTTACAAAGAGTTCAGTAGATGTAAACTGTGATAGTTTGCAATATATCCGGTGATATTAAGAACTAAGTTTGTTCTGCATTTTACGATGTTATTGCTTTAACCAGTGCATTGTATTTCTAATATATGTTTTCATAAAACTTATAAAACTGTTTATTTTTGTTGTTGTTGTGATTGATAGATAAACTAAAAATGACACCAAATCGTTTGGAACTACTTGTAAGGCTATTGGGTTCTCAAAAAAAAAACTTTCAAAGACTTTAACACTATTATCAAGATACACTTGAATACATTTCCTTTTAAGACTGAAAAGGCTATCACACATTTTGAAAGAAAATAAATTCAAATCATTGATGATTGAACCTACTGTTGACGGTAGAAACAACAAAAAGAAATTATTAAAAAATGTAATTTTTGAATGCTTACAAAATAACTTTAATTTATACCAATACGTTCATAACAGTGGAGGTTTGGCCATTCATATATAATTGAATAGCCAATTACAAGAGATTGTTAATAACTGCAGAACCAGAAGCTCATGCAAATCAACTAATGAATAGTTTATATTTTCGAAATTATAGTTGATACTTCATAGTTTGTGCTATAAACTGATATAGAGTAGTATATTTGGTATGTAAGAGCACTAATGGGGCATAATTGTATACCGACATGCTTTTTACAACATTTTGCCAAAGTTCGCCAACCTTCTTAGCTGGATTTAACGATAAAAGAAATTCATTAGTAATAGTAATATCTTTTTTAGCAATGCTTACTGAATGGTCAAACCGGGCTCAGTCTTAAACCTTGCGTTTAAAGGACATTTGTCCAATGCTCTTATTTCGATTTCTAGTGTTAAACAATGGACCTTCTTTGAATGACCCCACAACAGTTGTCATCATAAAATGCGAATACCCCTGACGATGACAATAGCCATAGGTTTGGGAAAAATCTATTTTTTTATCAAGGTTGTCACAGCCATAGTATTGTTTAATCAGAGAGAACAAATATTTTGCTTCTAAAAATAGATAATAACAAAGAATTTGGTTGAATGAATTGAAATATACATCAGATTGATTTCTGGATTTTATGTTGAAAAATATCTTATTTTTTTCAACCGTTGATTAATAAAATATCAGCCAACTAAAATAAATAAAACCCATCCAAGCAAAGACACAACAACCCTAAAACAACATTTTAATACAAGATATAAATTATGAAACCCTCAAAAGAGTCTGGAAATATAGTTCGCTTTTTAAAGTGAATATAACTGTTTTTAGAAAAAATAAGTACTTTTAAACATTGAACAATGAAAGTGTAATAAAACCACCGTTTTCAAATGATATGGACATGTATATCACTATCTCCTTTCAAATTGCAACAAATTTTGCAAAGGACAGGCGTAGACTAAGAAATAATAATATTGCAGATATGTTTTGTCTATGTGTGTCGTTTACTTCGGATTATTTTATCGGTATAGCTTTAAAAAAAAAATTCTTTTGACGCCCACGGTTCGAGGAGGGTATTTCTACCAATGAACGAATAAGGATGTGAAGAGTGTAAACCTGATGAATTTGCCTCATAGGTCCTATCAACATTCTACTTAATTTGTGAAATTGGCAACAAGAACGAGTATCCCCTTTAAACTTTAAAATGAAGCTTTATTAGTGCAAGATTACATTATTGTTTGCAAATTCTATCACAATTATAGTTTTATTTAAAGTTTCTGACTTGTCTCAGTTTCATCACAAAATTTGTTTCAGATCGCTACCTCTGAATTTTTTGTATTTGTTTATATGATAAAGTTATTAATTCATTGGTTCTGGAACGAATTTGAAGCTTGGAAACAAACTGGAGTTTTACTTACATTACATTATTTTACCTTGTGCATTTGACTTGCGAGATGCAGCAACCTTATTGGCTTCTCTGAAAAATATATATGTCTACCGAAACACGGCAATATATGCTCATCAGGTTGATATCCTAACAATATTACAATATAGGCATTTGTATAAATGAGCAACGTTTGTTCATTGCTGTTATCATATACCAAAATTAAACAATATAAATATTTTTTTAATAATAATATTTTAACAACTGATTAGAAAAGGTCTTTTCAAAGTAATTCTCAATGAGAGCACGCACATTTATATGCAGCATTGATATTAACAAATAAGGAACTATACAATATGTCTGTACGCTGATTATTGTGCTTAAAGTTTTTGTATACTTTGTTCTTATAAATAAAAGATAAAAAAAACAAAGGCTAATAAAATTGAAAAAAGTATATATCCAAAAAATCAAACTACTACAGCCGTTGTGCTTTTTTCAAAAACCTACTTTTTAGCAAAAAAATCTCTTTTAAATTTTTTTTATCTAAAATCAAACTATTCTGAAACATTTTTATTATTTTTATAATTCTGCCAGTTATATTTTGCCTTGCCTTTTATTACTTACACATTTAAGCAATGTTTAGTCTTTCTCGTAATTACCGTTATTAATTGCCGTAATTGTTACAACATGTTGCAAAACGTTGATTGACCTTATAAGCATGTAATGTTAGAATATCCTTATGTCAGTGTTACTGAACATTTCATATCAATTTTTAAAAGAAAAAGAAGTGTTAACAGGTTGTTTTGAAACATAGGTGGTTCATTGCAACTGGATTTATGATATCTAAGTGAACATTGACTATAAATGGTACAAAAGCATAGGAGGTTCGCAACTCAGTGTTTATGACTTTGTATGTGAATGAATATTGCAACACCAGTTAATAATGTAGAGATATTTGGAATCACATTTACACAATTTGATATTTTCAAAAAAATTAAAACTTTGCGAAAAATAACTTTCAAAAAATTCTTTTTTATATCAATAACACCATACATAGAAAACATGAAGTTCAATGTAAAAAATGAATAAGTTTACATATATTTTCAACTATTCTACACTGATGAGCAATCAAAACTTAGTACAATGAAATAAAGTAATGTATTTGACAGTTTTAGCTATTATGAATCCAAAGGATGTTTTTGAGCACTTTGCTAATAAACAAAACTAATCATTCAGTTTCGTTCTCATAACGAATGAAACTGGCCAAAAGGAAATGGAATATGTTGATTAATTGACACTGCCAGGGGTTACTTAGGATAAATGGAAACCACTGAATTGCAGGCAATGTCCTGACACAATGGATATTGTCAATAATATACCCATTTGAGATTTTGTTCTTGCACCACTTTTGAATGAACCGCATTCATGCAAATTGTCTATTATCTACTTTATTGCAAATTTGGAATATTTTTCATTGTAAATAATTTTTAAAACCTTAATAGATTTTTCCAGCTTTGAGCAAAAAATTGCAATTTGCCAGCAAGAACTTTGTAAACAAATTAATGCGACTTGATTATTTCAGAATATATCTATAAATTTTAACATAATCTTTTTCTGACATACTGAAAAATAATCGTCATTATATGTATGATTTGAAGTTGTTATTTTGAAACAGTTCTACAATGCTTCACCAAGTATATATGAAACTGTGGTGATAAACAATTTATTTGATTGAATAATGACATATATTTCCTATAATCATGTAAACTTTTTTATCCATTTACTATAACCACTATTAAGTGGAGTAAATCCTATATAATAATGCGATAATGTATGTATGAACATGTTAATTATATCAAATAATAATGAAATGAATAATTTTACTAATATTGTTAAAAAACAACTTTGATGACATTTTATTAAACTATTAGACTGTTAACGTATAGATTATGCACACATTTTGGAAAAAATGTGTTTATTGAAGTAAATGATAAAATCGTATTACCTAAAACACACCATTTAATCATAATATACATGCAATTGAATTAACAAACAACAAAATAAAAAAAAATAAAACTATTAATCTAATTAGCATTAGAAAAACTACGGTATTTGCTTCAGATATAGATAGTAAGTGTTATGATCCTATGAATCATTAACCCAATGAGAACACAGAATCAGTTTCGGCACTCACAGACTTTTCGATTTGTAAATCGTCTAGCAAATCCATTATCAAATTAACTATTAGAGATATTCTGTGTTTTGGTAATACTTTTAAAGATAAAAAAATATTGTTTTCATTAGCTTTCTCTGAAGCTTGCATGTATGGCTGTTTTTTGGTTTGCGGGAAAGAAACTTAACATTTGTGATTCTTGTTAATCAGTTTACACACTATCTTTATTTATAAAACAGAGAGAGAGAGAGAGAGAGAGAGAGAGAGAGAGAGAGAGAGAGAGAGAGAGAGATTGGTGAAATGTTGAGAAAAATAAATCCGAGTACTAAAAAATTAAGATCCACAGAGTATATTCATTTTCATTAATATCTTATTTAAGTAATGGATTATCCATTACATTCGATTCATATTAATTGTAATGATGAAGTGCATATCTACTATCTATCAATAGGAATTGATTTTTAAAATCTAATAGTAAATAACTTGAAAAGGTCATCAATGAAAAATGCTACTATTACTGCATTTATATTAAGTAAGCAGCATTTATATGTCTTAAAAAAAACCCTGAAAGAAGTGGTGTGGTGATGGTAAGAATTTTTAAGGACTCAGTGCGGTTTTGAGGGGTTGCTTTTTTTCGAAGTCTACAGAATATATTATATATATATATATATATATATATATATATATATATATATATATATATATATATATATATATATATATATATATACACCATTTAAATGTTATTAAAGAATAAGCTACGATTTTAACAAGATAAAAGGGTTAATAAAAGTTTGCATTCAAGAGAATGACACCTGGAATGCAAAATGGTTTTATGCATTATTAGTATTTCAACGATATTATAAAAAGATATATGAATACGTTTATCTGTTACATGTGATCGACTAATTAATATAAAGTGTACGCATAATATTATACATACTTCTTAATTTCATAAGTATGATATACTATCTTTATCAACAACAGAATACATAAATACAAGTAAAAGCGTATGCAGGTCATTCACCCAATACAGCGTGTTCAGGTGAATAAATCTATCGAACAATATCACACCTAATGGATGCATAGAATCTGTGGTAATCGTAACAAACATTGACATTTCATGATATTTCACTTTATTTTCATCCATTTCTTTTATAAGAACCAATACGATATTTTCTCACAAAAAAACCGTTCTGGGAAACGTTCAACTATTTGTATTGTAAGAGGAATGTTATTTATTTAATGGCTCAAAAATTATTATGTGACAAATAGTTTATGCTTCGTTAAAATTATTTCAAATTTTGATGCCATTTATCATAAACAATAAAAAGGACGCTAAATCTAACGTACAAAATTAAGGTTAAGATGCAAAAATCTAATTGGACTATATCGATCATTAAAAACTGAACTACCATGATTTCGAATGCATCATAAAGTAAATAAAATTGATTGTTCGTAAAGTTCCTTAATCAGTCTAAATTAAAACGGTATTTATATTGATATTTTGAGAGAAACCAATGTAAAACAGGACATGCTTTTAACCCCATCGGTCATCAACCTGCAATGCATGTATCACTTATTAAGGTCGGATTTGCCGTCCAGTAGGGCATTAGACCACTGACCTAGTTACTAAATAACCAATCATATTGGAGCTTCGCGTAAGCCTAATGGACTGGATGTATATATAAGCCAGCATCCAGTAGGTATCGATAGGTTATAACTCTGTATAGGACAACATATGATCTGATACAAAGCTGATCAAAATGGATGTATGTACTGCTACACCTATGCAAATAAGTGCAAACACCAACAAAACCGATGAAGAACTTGTTGAAGAAATTGTGACGAAACTCAGAAAAATCGGGGACGAATTTAATGAAAACGCATCTTTTAAAAAGGAAGTGGCACATACGATGAAAGATTGCATTAAGGCTGTTCTGAGAAAACGCATAAAAGAAAAACTTGGTGAAATAGCCAGTGTCATGAATGTTATAGACTGGATAGAATGAAAATATTGTTGGCTGATGAAGTACGAGTAAACATTCCTAAACCAAAACAAGAAAAGGACAATAACCACAACAACGCTCCATGCAACCTCCAAAGAAGAGAGAGCAACTGTTTAAACCCCAAACGATATGTCATAAGTATGATAGGGGTTGGATAGATTGACTGAATTGCTACTGACAGAAAACTTCTTAATATTACTGTAACAAAATAAGAAGAGGACGAGTGCAATTACTACATGAACTGTACACCTGATCTTGTAATTAGAGAGAACCAGTGATACTCTAATTACAGAAAAACAAATTGAATAGAGTGCCATAAGTATTGTGTGGTTCAACTTTACAAATAGTTTTATACATGTAAAATGTAATAGTTTGCAATATACCCGGTGAAATTCGAAAGAGTTTGTTTCGAATTTTACGATATTGTTGTTTTAACCGGTGAATTTTATTTCTAAAGTTTGTTTTAATAAACCAAATTGTTAATTTTTCTTTGTGTTGTGAATGTTTGATACTTTTGCATTTTACATAATTTTATATAAAAATTGAAACTAAATATAACAAAACTTTGTATAGAATTCTTCTAGTTAAAAATCAATCTTTATTGCCGATCGAGTTTAATGAGTAGTAATTGAGGAAGTTTCTATTATTTACATTCAACAATTTATTACGATACTCACTCATTTGGAGCTACTTGCAAGGCTTATGAGTTCTCAAAAAACTTTTAAAGGATTAAACACTTTCAACAAGAAACTATTGATTACATTTCCTTTTAAACTGAAAATGCTTTATAATGTGCTAGCAAACTTTAAAAAATATATATACGTGCATAGCAGTAAAGGGATTTCCATCTAATAAAGTTGAATTATCAATCATAAGAAGTGGTTAATAAATTCAGACCCACAACCTCATGTCAACAAATTAAAAACCTGTTTTCGGATCCCTACAAATGATACTTCATACCTTGTAGCTAAAAACTGAAATAGAGCATTGCATTTGATATGTAAGAGCACTTATAGGGTTCGATTTTAGACTAACATGCAATTTACGACATGTTGCGAAAGTTCGCCAACCTTCTTTGCTGAATTCAATGGAGATCATTAGGTATATATTTATACTTTTTCTAACAATATCCACTGAATGGTCCAACCGAGGTCAGTGTTAAATCTTGCATTAGATGGACATTTGTCACATGCTCTCAGAACGATTTTTAGTGTTAGACAATGAACCTTCTTTGAACAACTAAACAAACAGTTGTCAACATAAAATGCGAATACCCCTGACAATGACAAAAGCCAAAGGTTTGTGAAAAATATTCTTTTTTTATTAAGATTATCACGGCCATAGTAATATTGATTAGAGAGAACAAATCTTTAAAAAAAATTGCTCTTAAAAATAGATAATAAAAAAGAATTTGGTTGCATATATTAAAAATCACATCAGAATGATTTATAGATTGAATTTGAAAGAAATTTATTATTTTTCGAAGAATTAGACTAATAAAATATCAACAAATGAAAAAAAGCAACCAACCACCCAAACAAACAAATAAACCAAAACCAAATACAACTTTTTATCAAACATGGTTTTGAGAGGACATTAGATATTGATTCAGAAACCCCCCCAGAGAGTATTGACACAGGCGAGATGGTCGTTTGTTTAAGTTGTTGAATATAATATTAAAAAAAAATAATTTAGTACTATTTAACATTGGACACTGAAAGTGTAATAAAACCCCCCATTTTCAACGGATATGGAACATGGATATCACCATCTCTTTTAAAAATGCAACATGTTTTGCAAAAGACAGATGGTATATTAAAGGAAAGAGTTATTCACATTACTGTTTCGAATGATTTTTTTTTATGTAGGGCGTTCACCTCGGTTTATATTATCAGTATAGCTTCATAAAAGATTTCCTCTGACGCCTACAGTTCGAGGAGGATAGTTCTACCAATGAACGCATAAGGATGTGATGCGTGAAACTCTGATGAGCCTATGCAACATGCCAATTAAGCTTTATCCACCAAAACTCATTATATCGAATCTGTGAAATTAGCAATCACAACATGCTTCACCTTCAAAAGTTTAAATAAAAAATTATTAATGCAAGATTATATAATTGTTTGTGAATTCTCTCACAGGTGGATTTAAAAAAATTGTTTCCAATCTGTCTCAGTTTCAGCACAAAATTTCTTTTAGCTCACTACTTCTGAATTTTTTGGTATTTGATTATATAATAAAGTTAATCATTTATTTGTTCTACAAAGAATATGAAGCTTCATACACACTTGATGTTTACTTACATTACATAACTTTACCTTGTCCATTTGACTTATGAGATGCAGCAACCTGATTGGTTACTCTGAAAAATAGGTCAGTGGTGTAATGCTCTTCTGGACGGTATACCTACATGTACCTCAACACAGCAATATAGTCACTTCAGATGGATATTACAATATAGGCATTTGTATAAATCATTAATGAATATACCTTATGATGATTTTAATGTAAATGTTAATTATTATCTCATGATTATTAACGCGTTTGAATCATTGCATACTTTTTAGTCTTTAAGTTTGAAAATAACACTCTTTCAATCGGTTATTTTGTGAGATATATCATTTTTGTATTATTAAATATGTACAAAACTATAACATTAACTTCAATGAATGTTGTATAATAGTTGGTATTTATGAAAGATGTAATAAATTTTTACAATAATTTTTTAACAATCAAATAATTATTCAGATAGAATTATTTTCATTTTGTTCAAAATATTGAATCAGTAACTATGAATATATGCAGATCAATACATCCAACACATTTCACTCATCATAAATTCCGATCAACAAAAAAAACTAGTTACTTCACAAAACTGTAGATAAAGCTTTTTCACATCTAAGCAACATCTGATTTAGAGTCTGAAGTACTTAATATATTATTTAGTTATGTATGCATAATGATTACTTTTACATATTGACAACCGACTTTGTTAAATGCAAACTATCGAAACAAGTCAAGAATATTTATTTTATTTTCGATAATGTAAGAAAAACAACAAACAGAACCATGTTTCTATTTGTGAATCATAATCTAAATGTCAACATTAATTCCGGTTCTAATTAGGGTATATGGAATAATTCCTTGAGTATTATGAGGTGATAATTTCGGTCGGGGCGTGATCAAATCCAATAAAGCCCGAAATGCTTTATGATAGATTTGATCACGCCCCGACCGAAATTATTACCTAATAATATTCAAAGAATGATTCCTTATTATTTATATTTATATAATTTTTAGCAACTAAGATTAAATACTGAAAATAAATAAGCAAATCCCGCTTGCGCCCCAATTATACGGCATTAGAATTTATTGGATTGTATAGTACAAAATCGATACAAAGTTTTATCACAGGCAAATACACTTAAAAATGTAAATATTTCTCTATAAA
Source organism: Magallana ariakensis (assembly GCA_020458035.1). NCBI lineage: Eukaryota > Metazoa > Mollusca > Bivalvia > Ostreida > Ostreidae > Magallana > Magallana ariakensis. The sequence continues at coordinate 15,213,682 of CM035814.1, forward strand.
CTACAAAAAGACAGACTAATAACGAGTAAATCAAGGTGATAAGTAGATAATTAAATCGACCGATCATGCAACCCTCACAAAACCACCCTCTGACTTATTTTGGTTGGTGACAGTAGTAAGGAAGATTAAATTATCTTATCTCTACCAAAGTCGACAAAACAGAAAAAAAGTAAAGGGTTATAATTGCATCTGCAAAAATGACATTAGGCTACTATAACAGTTATCAATGTACACGAATACTTACTATAATGTGTATTGGTCATCAACGAACATTGCGTGTATCAGTTCAACATGCTAACAGTACGGAATTAGACCAATGACCTAATTTATCAGAATAAATAATTTAGCTGGAGCTTTTACAATTGAAAAATTAATTTATAATTTAGCTGGAGCTTTTACAATTGAAAAATTAATTTGGTATGAATAATGAATATATAATATGTTTATAATTTAATAACTGTGTACAAAACATTATATGAAACATTTTTCCTATAGTATTTAACGGACTGCATATCGATGTTGAAAAAGAAATTTCATCGTATTTACATACAAAACTTTGCTAGAAACCTCGAAACCCTCAATTTTTTTTTGTGTAAAATCAGTGTCTCACTTGATACTGGTGATTGAAAATCGTTTTTGTTTCCATTTTACGCCATAAATAAAATAATTAGGCTCATAACAAGTAATTAACATTGTAGCTTTTGCTCTTTAAAGCACACACATTTCCAATAGTTGATAATGCACATAGTTCTTTTTAGACATTCCCACTTAATTTCTAAAAAATATAACTGCATGTGTGACGATTTAATTGTCATGTTATCAAAAATAATTTCTAGCAATAAAAAAATTATTCAAAAGGAAAGTACAATTATTTACATTATTTACAGCAAACAGAAAACGTTTTCTAAAATTATTTACTACTTCTTCCCCACAAAACAAATATAAAACAGAAATGAACAAATTTTACAATGATAATCTTACAATACCTTCATTTTATCTTTAAGACAGTCAATCACCTACACCCCATGCATGTAACATTCAGTAAGCAGGACATAAACCTCAGTAAGACGTTAGACCACTGACACATCTTACAAATAAATAATGGGATTATCATTGATCGGATAACTATAACGTACATCTTCTTCACATATACATGTTACAATAAAAATTCAGTTAGAGAGTTATAATTTCAGAATGTTTTATAATGCATAGACTATTAATAATAAAAGTTAAATTAAGAATCAATAGCATTGATCATATTATACACAACTCTTTAGTTTAAAGAGACGCATAACAATAATATATTAAACAATTCTAGTTTTTAATGAAATCATTACATGGTTTCATAGACCTGATGAGAGTATATCGACCGAGGAGGCTCTAATTTTTTTTATCATAATTAAAAAAAACTCAACCCATCTCTTCAAGAGTATAAGAGTGAAATATTTGGGTCATAAATTATAGACATTAATTTTGTTATCATGACGTACATGCCAAAACCAGTATTTTGTAATTTAATTCATTTTTAATACAGTGATGTTTATAATTTTTTTCCATTGTAGTATAGCAAGATTTATGACATATTTCTAGCATGATCATTTGATCAATCGACCAATCATATGCTTGTGATAAATAGGCTATTATTATAATCATAAACTTAGTAGATTTTATCTTTATATTTTTTAAGATGGGGAAGTGATTATGTGTTTTAAATATTAACGTACCTAGTATAATGATGAAAAAAAACCCAAGAAACTGTACATAGCCATAAAAGCGACTTACGATTTTTTAAAAGAATACCTTTCAGAAAAAAAATTTGTATTAATGAAACGGAGCAATATAATTCCAGATAAGGAAAAAATATTTATTCGTTTATTTTTGCATTTTCTTTTATCATTAACACATTTGAACAATGCTTGCTCATTACCGTAATCCGTACAACATGTTGTACTAAAGTTCGTTGACCTTATACGCATGTGTTCTTGGGATATCTTTGCTACATTAAGAAGACTCTGACCGAATACACTGGTTCTTAGCATAGTGCAGTGGCATGGAACATTTTATTGTTAAAAAAGGAATGCTACATTGGGGATTTATTGCAACTGGATGTATTACGTGTATCTTTAAGTTAGCATTGACCATACTTGGGAAAAATTGCAAAAGTTTTGAAAAATCTTTGTTTTAAAGTTCGTGTGTAGATGAATAGAGCTACACCAGTTTATATTACAGTTATGTTTATAATGACATTTACACAATACGACATTAAAAATCCCAAAAACAAAAACCTTAAAAAACTAACAACTTAAAACCTCCCAAACAATTAAATAGAAAATGAAACGTTACATAAAATTACTTTGTTTTCATTTTAAACTGATAATATCATAAATGAAAAAAATATTAAATTCAATATATAATGCAATATAAGAAATGAATACGTTTACACACTTAAGGTAGTACAAAACAGTATCCGAAAAACAAACACTTCGGAAATCCTCGCGCAAGTCAACGTATACGAGAAACAAATAAATGACGTACGTCATGTTCTAAACGTCTTATTATGACGTCACACCTTGCAAGAACTGTTCAAATAATACTTTGTAACAAAGTGGAAAATTCGTGGAATTTGAATGATAGGAATTTAGATAAAAACGGTATTTAGTATGGCGAATAGCTCCAAAATAGGGCCTTCTTGCATATACTTAGGACTGATTTTATTGGTACAAAAAACTATCAAAGTCATTATTTTATTTATTGATTATTATTTTTTTAACATTTAACGTGTCTTAGTCTCTTTGTTAATAGATATTTGCCAAAAAAAATATTTTGACAATTTTTTTCTTTTAAATCATGTATTCTGATGAGCCTAGCCCTTTTCTAACAGGGTGTCGGAAGCCATAGTTGTGACCTAGATTACGAGAAAACTAATGGTGGAATTTTTTAAAAACTTTGTATATGTATACAGTTTATAATGATTAACATTTGGTGCAATTTAAAAAAAAAATAAATTATGGGAAAATGTTTCGCTTTCTGTTTTGTACTACCTTAATGAAATGAAATAAAGCAACTTTTTATTTTACAATTTAAGTTAATTTTAATACAGTGGATGAATATGAGCTGTTTGTCATTAAACAAAACAAGTTACTCAGCTTAGTTCCGATAAAACTGAAACTGACCAATACCAAATGGAATTTGTTGATTATTTGACAGTGTCAGGCGTTGTTTAGGATTTACGGAAACCACTTAATTGCAGGCAATGTCCTTACACAATGAATATATTAAGGTAACAGTTCCATTTGAGATGTTGTTCTTGTAGCAAATTTCAATGCACCACATTCAATGCAAATTGTATATTCATTGATATATAGCAACATCTTTTTGCATGATAAATGATTAGAAATTATTAAAAAATAATTAGAAAAATTAATAGTTCTGTTTAATTAGGGCGAAATGCTGACATTATGAAGCAAACAATATTAAACGTAAAACTGCGCCTTTATTTTGTAGAATAACCTAATATGTCTGTAGTATGTGAATTCACTAAAAGGAAATCAAACTGAACAAATGAAGTATGATAGGCTATTAGCATTAGAACGACTACGATATTTGCTAAAGATATAATATAAGCCTTAATAGCCTTTAAACATTAACCCGACAAGAACACAAAATTAGTTTCGGCTCACAAAGGGCTTCTGGATCTTGTAGTCAGTGTAGCAATTCTATAATCAAATAATTTATTTGAGATACTCTTTGTTATGTTAATAATTTTAGAAGATCAAACACACAAACCTCTTTGACCTTACGAGAAGCTTGTATGCAAAGCTGTAATAAGGTTTGCAAGAACCTTACGTATAACTAATGAGACTTATTAATAATTTTTTCACCAGCTGTAGATATAAACATATATAAAAGAGAGAAATATAGACACTTCAGATAGAAAGACAGATAAATAGATAGAAAAATAGACGGTCGCCATATGTAGAGAAATGCTTCAAATATTTTAATTTTGTAAAAATAAAAAAGAAAACCCTTAAAACTAACACAGTAAAATTCTCTATTGTTATTTTGTTCAAGGAATGCTGAATCATTTCTTTTTGATTTATGTAAACTATTTTGTTCATAACTTGCATAATCTATTAACTATCAAACACAACTCAAATTTTCATTTGTATATCAGACTATTGATATATGTTTTCAATATTATAATCCATCAGGTGCAGATTTACAAAGCCAATTAAATAAAACAGATTACTTGTGTCAAGATAATGCCACACAATATTCAATAATGATATAATTGTCATAAATAATTGTTCAACGTCATTTAAAGTTATTTATCCTTTTTAATGTAAGAAGTTTGTTTAGCTAAAGTAAATGAAGGATACATATAAAAATGTTTTATATTTTGTCTTTATAAAAAATGCTTTATCCTTATTAACCGCTAGATCCATAAAAATAAGCAAGCCACTGACCCAAGACAGCAAATAAAAAGGCGAATACAATTTTTGCACAATAACATACGTTACAGATACATATAAAATAGTCTATACATATCTAATTAATATTTATATTTCAGATTGGCTTTCTCTTTTTCTTTCAATACAATTCTTAAATATGATCTTTTTATGATATTATATCACAATAAAAACTTCTTTTTTACCCAAACTTTCAAATTTTGAGAGGAGGAGGGGATGATATCTATATAATGGCTCATAATACTTGTCTAACAACCAGTATATCATTCTCAAATGTAACTTATCATGCAAAATGTTCAATAACGCAAACATTTACGGAACATTTTTATAAACAATAAGCAAATATCCAAATTCGTTGGACTCCATTTATGTAAAAGCAATGAATCGCCATGATAAATGCATCATTAATAGATATATATGTAATTGAATTATTTAAAGTATTTTTAATAACTTTAATTGAACACAATCCAACTTAAAGCTACCTCTTTCATCGTTCATCTAGTAACTCATTCCTATTGAAAAAAAGCTCCCTAATTTTCAATATAATATATCCAGCTTATACAAGGATATGCTTTCAAACCTATCGGTCATCAACCTGCAATGCATGTACCATTTCCTAAAGTCGGATTTACCGTCTAGTAGGGCATTAGACCACTGACCTGGTTACCCAATAACCAATCATATCGGAGCTCGCGTATGCTTAATGGACTGATGTATATATAAACCAGCATCCAGTAGGTATCGATAGGTTATAACTCTTTGAAGGACAACATTTGATCTGATACAAAGCTGGTAAAAATGGATATATGCACTGCTAAACCTATGCAAATAAGTGCAGACGCAAAGAAAACCGACGAAGAACTTGTTGAAGAAATTGTGATGAAACTCAGAAAAATCGGGGATGAATTTAATGAAAACGAATCCTTTAAAAAGGAAGTGGCACATTTGATGAAAGATTGCATAAAGGCTGTTCTAAGAAAACGCATAAAGGAAAAACTTGGTAAAATAGCCAGTGTCATGAATTTTATAAACTGGATAGAATAGAAATATTGTTGGAATACTAGTAAACATCCCTAAACCAAAACAAGAAGAGGGTGAGTGCAATAACCCACAACAACGCTCCATGCAAACTACCAAAAAGAGAGAACTTGTTATACTCCCAACGCTCTTAAAAATATTGAACAGAGTGCCACCAGTACGTATGAAATGGATAGAATGACTAAATTGCTGTATGACAGTAGTTTTTTTAATATTCATATAACAAAGAAGAAGAGGACGAGTGCAATCATTAAACAAACTTTATACCTGACCTTGCAGATAGGTGAACCGGTGAGACTCTTATCAATGAAAAAAAAATATGAATAGAGTGCCATAAGTATTGTATGCTTCATCTTTACAAAGAGTTTTGTAATTGTAAAATGTGATAGTTTGCAATATATCCGGTGAGATTAGGAAAAAAGTTTTAATTTAACGATGTTATTGGTATAATCGGTGCATTGTATTCCATAGTTTAGTTTTATTAAACCTTATGGAATTGTTGATTTTCCTTGCTATTGTGGAAAATTGATACCTTAATTTGCTTTACATAGTTTTATATTATTAAAACAAAATATATCAACCTTGTTTAAATTTCTTCTGGTTTAAAAACAATTTTGATTGCCAATTTACTGAAAAGGTAGGAGCTCATGGATTTTGATTCTTAACAAGTAACAATTAATAATAACACCCACTCGTTTGGAGCTACTTGTAATGCTATTGAGTTTTCAGAAAACTTTTAAAGGCTTAAACATTTAAGAAAGATACTATTGGGTACGTTTCATTTTAATACTAAAAATGCTTCACCTTGTGTAGCAAACCTTTCAAAAAATATATTCAAAACATTTTTGATTTATAAGATGATTGAAGCATTGTGGAATAATTTACTATTTTGATGGTAGAGACAGAGAAAGATTATAAATACAACGTTATGAATGCATATAAAATATCTATACTAATACGTAGAAAACAGTGGAGGTTTTTCTTTCATACATAGTTGAATTGATAATCACATGAGGTGGTTAATACCTGCAGAACCGGAAACTAAAGTCAACGAATGAAAAATCTTTTTTGGTTATCCCTATAGATGATGCTTCATAGCTAGTACTATTAATAGAATTAGAGTATTACATTTAATATGTAAGAACACTTAAGAGGCTCTATTGTATACCAACATGCTTTTTACAACATGTTGCCAGAGTTCACTAACCTTCTTAGCGGGATTCAACGATGTAGGAAGATCATTAGGTACAATGCCTACTGAATGGTCAAGCCGTGCTCAGTGGTAAAATTCGCGTTAGAAAGACGTTTGACACCTGACCTCGGTTCGATTTCTAGTGTTAGTCAATGGACCTTCTTTGAAGGACAGCACAAACAATTGTCAACATAAAATTCAAATACCACTGACAATTGCTTTATCTTTTCCTCCAAAAATAAATAACAAATTAGAATTTGGTTCAATACATCAAAAATATATTGAATACTGGATTTAATATTGAAAGATGTGGGGTTTTTAATCAAAAGTTAGTAAAAAAAATTATAAACCATAAAACATAAAACAATCCATCAAAACCCAACTAATAAACTAATCAACCAACCAACCAACTAATCAACCAAACAAACAACCCTGAAACAACTTTTAACAAACATGATTGTTAAAGGACATCATATATTGATTCTGAAACCCTTTCCTGTAAAGAGTCTGGAAATAAGTCCGATGTATTTTTTGTTTCAATTGCTGAATATAATAAATCTATTATGTATAATAAATTAATATATGAAGAAGGCTCAAGGAGGCAAAACTTGCTGCCTAATCCAATTATGTATTGACAAAATATATGATAAAATCAAATCAAATTTAATGAGTTGTTTCAAGACAGATAAAACCATCTCTTTTAAAAATGCAACGTGTTTTGTTAAAGGCAGATGACACACTAGAGTATATTCACATTACTTTTGCAGATGATTTTTTGTGTGGGGCGTTCAACTCGGATTATTCGAGCAGTATAGTTTCATATAAGATCTGCTTTGCTTTGTCGCCTACGAACGGTGTAAGGATGATGTCTCTACCAATGAACGGATAAGGATTTTAAGAGTGTAATCCTGAAGAGTTTGCTTAACATGATCTTTTCAACCAGCTAATATATTGTTTAAAATAGTTTGCGAATTCTCTCAAAACTGGATTTTATGAATTTGTTTCAATCTGTGTCAGTTTTATCACAATATCCTCATCAACTGTACCTTTAAAAATTTTGTCGGTTCATTCCAAAATTAATCAGCTATTTGTTCTGGAAAGAATATGAAGCTTTGAAACAAACTGGATGCTTACTTACATTACATAATTTTACCTTGTCCATTAGACCTGCGAGATGCAGATGCTGATTGGATATCATGAAAAAATAGGTCAGTGGTATAAAGACCTACTGGACGATATGTCTGCCTCAACACAGCAATGTATGCACTTCAGGTTAACGGCCTTTGAATGTAACACTGCATGAATTTGCATTAATGAATATTTTTTTAGTTATATCAATATAGCAAGTATAATTATGAATAAAAACCCCAAGAAATTGTATATATCCATAAAAATCAACATGTGGATTTTCAAGACTACCGTTCAGAAAAATCTTGATAATGTTAATAAATAAATTGATAAAATATATTTCCAGATTAGGAAAAAAGGTGTGTAGATCTATATTTGTTTATATTTTGCATCGCCTTTTATTATTACCACAATTGAGCATTGCTTGTTCACTGCCTTAATCCTTTCAATATGTTGCAAAAAGTTCATTGACCTTAAAGGCATGTGTTGATAGGATATCCTTGCTCCATTGAGAAGGCCCTGATTTTTATACTGTCACTGGTTCTTAGCATATTGCAGTGGTATAAACCAGTTTCACATGGTTTAAAATAAGAAATGACACTTTAGGGGTAATTGTTAAAACAAACTATTGTAACTAGATCCATGATTACTTATTGAACATTTGTCGTAGATGGGGAAATTGCAAAGATTTTGCAATTCTACATTTCAAGGTTTCTTATGTTAATGAATATCAAAACATCAATATATAATATAGCTATGTTTAAATTAATATTAGAACGATTGGATTTTTTAAAAACCAAAAAAATTTTAAAAATCTATTACCCCCCCCTCCCCCCAATAAAGTTAATAAAATCTTAACAAAAAACAATTTTTGAAAATGTTTAACATTAATTCCGAATAATAAAAATATGAAGTTCAATCTATAAAATCTAAGATAAAATTACACAAATATCAAGCTATCATACACTGTAAGCAATCAAAACTTGATACAATAGAAGCAATTAAGTTTACAGTTTAGGTTTATTTTGAATCCAAAGAATGTATATTTGCAGCTTGTCAATGCACAAAACTAGTCACTCAGTTTAGTTATATTAATGAATGAGCTGACCAAAGGAAATGGAACATGTTGAATAATCGACAGTGCTAGGGGTTGATTGTGTATAATAAAGGGAAACCACTTAAATGCAGGCAATGTCCTGACACAATGGATTTTGTCAATTAATATTTCCATTTGATATTTTGTTCGTGAGGCAAATATCAATGAACCACATTCCGTGCATCATTTCTTCATGGCAAAAAGTGTTCAAGATAAACAATTGTTCAGAAAACTCAATTTATTCTTCCAGTTCAGAGCAAAATGTAAATCTTTTTTAATTGAAATTTGATTTTTAAGAACTGAAATTTTTGTAGTCGATGAAATTTAAACAAATTTATTTTCTAAAGTATTTAGAAATAATCTTCATTATAGGTATAAGATGAAATTTGAAACAGTTCTTCAATGCTTCAAAAGATATGAAAAAATGAAACTTGGTAGAAATATTTCCATTTGATTTAACAAGGATTTATCTTCTCTAAAAAGACGTACATCTACTGTTTGACCATGTACTGTAACCCCTTAGTAGTCCGTCATTGTTTTTTGATTGGAAAAAAGAGTTTCTAAAATAATATAATTGTTCAAAAACTCTCTATGATAATGACAAAATCAATATAATAACACGTTTATTATCTTAAAATATTTAATAAAACACACGTCTGTTGGCATGGATTATGCACATATTTTGGATTATGCACATATTTTGGGGAAATGTTTTCAGGAAGTAAAAGATAAATAAAAAAAAACTTATAACTAAAATCGTACTACTTTATTACATTATAACGCATTACCAAAAAAAAAAAAAAAAAATACTAATAAGATATACGTAAAGAGCCTTTAAACTAACAAAATCAGTTTCGGTGCACGCAGACTTCTCGATCTGAAGTCCGTGTATCAAATCCATTATTAAATTAACTATTAAAGATATTCTGTGTTTTGTTAATAATTTCAGAAAATCAAACACATTGACCTCTTTGGCATTACTTGCAGCTTACATGAAAAAATGACAATAACAAACCGCCAACCATCTCAAAAATCAATAAAACGAAATACAAATTCAAATCAGAGCAACACGGACCTCCAAGATAGAGGTAGGATCAGGTGCCATGGAGGAGTAAGCATCCTCTGCCGACCGGCCACACCCGCCGTGCGCCCTATGTCATATCGGACAAAATATCATTATCGGGGAACATGTCGTAATTCGGGAAAAATATCATGAACGGGTAAAACGGAGAAAATCCGTGGACTAATTTGTGAAAAATATCATGACCGAGAAAAACGGAGAAAATACGTGCATGTAAATCTAGCGCTGTAAATTTGTTTGAAAAAAACGAAACTAAAATCTCACAATTCTTATCAATTAATTTATTAATTAGCTTTAGATTTTTAACAATAGGAGTAAGAGAAAAAGGACGAAAAAATTGTAGAATAGATAGATATGTAGGTGTTACACTCACAAGCATAAACTTAAAATTCTTAAACTTTTATAAGCAATATTTTATTTCCTAAGTAAGAAAATGTCTATAACATTTGTTTCATAGTTAGATTATGTATGATGATAAAGTGCATATCTACTCTCTATAAATAGCAATTTATTTTTAATATGTTTATGAGAATAATGATCTTCGTGGTAAATCTAGAAGTAAATGAAGTAAAAAAGTCATCAACAGTAAAATGCGTTTACTGCTTTTAATATTAAGTAAGCAGTATTTATATGTACCAGAAAACTGAAGAAGTGATGGTGGGATGTTTTCCAAGGCCTTTTGTGGTTGTGGGTAGCAATTTCTTTCTTCTACCCGGTTTCCAGGATGTATTATTTAGAAATTAGAAATTGATAAACACTAATTAATATAAATTAGATCAAATAGTTCAACGAAATTTTTTAGAAATATATGATTATATTTATTTGTAAAATTTGTTCGACTAATTCAATTGAAGTTTACTGATAAAATTATATCAAATTCTGTATTTTATAGTTTATGCTATAATATCTTCATCAACCATAAGATACATAGGGATAAGCGTAAGCAGGCCAATGACCCAATACAGTGTATTGAGGTGAATAAATTTATAGAACATTACCATACCTCATGGATGCATGTAACCTACACTGATCTTACCTAACATTGACGGTTTAGGATATCTCACTTTATTTTAATACAATTCTTTTATGTAAACTAAAGTAAAATTGTCTTTAAAAAGGGTTGTTTTATGAAACGATCGACTATTGGGAATGTTAGTAGGATTTTATTCATTTAATAGCTCATAAATACTTATCTAACAACCAGTAAATGCACGGTTAAAATTAGTTCAACTTTTTGGATGTTAATATTATTATTAATATCAAGGACGCTGGATCCAGTGTATAAATTTTAGATTCAGATGCAAAAAAGTAATTACATTGGACTCCAATAAAAATATTTCTGTTAAGACAGTCACCATGAATTCGAATACGTCATAGAATGATACAATCAACAGTTTGTAGAGTTCCTTTCTCAATCTAAATCGAACACAATTCAAATAAACGCTATTTATATTTGACTATACTTGCTTATACCTCAAGCTTTGTAGAGGAAAAACTATTTTCAGATATATCCAGGACATGCTTTCAATCCCATCGGTCATCAACCTGCAATGCATGTACCATTTTATAAAGTTGGATTTACCGTCCCGTAAGACATTAGACCGCTGACCTAGTTACCCAGTAACCAATCATATGGGAGCTTCACATAAACCTTCACATAGACTGGATGTATATATAAGCCAGCATCCAGTATATATCGATATTTTATATATCTGTGTAGGACAACATATGATCTGATACAAAGCTGATCAAAATGGATGTATGTACTGCTAAACCTTCACATGAAAGTACAGACAATACAGATGAAGACAAACTAGTTGAGAAAATTGTGATGAAATTACGAAAAATCGGGGATGAATTTAATGAAAATGCATCCTTAAAAATTGAACTGTCCCAAACAATGAAAGATGGCATGAAGACTGTTCTGCGTAAACGTATACAGGAAAAAATTGGTGCAATAGCCAATTTTATGGATACTGTAAAATGGATAGAATGAAAACCGAGTGCTGGGTGAAAGGATACTCAAGAACATCCATACACCAGAATCAGAGAAAAATGAGTGCAATCACTACAAAAGGGCTCCAAGTGCCCTGCAGGTAGCGAAAAGAAACGCTGATACCCTAACTACTGTAAAAAAAAAAACTTAGAGAGTGCCATAAGTATTTTATTCGTCAACTTTACAAGGATATTGGCAGATGTAAACTGTTATAGTTTGCAATATATCTAGTGAGATTCAGGAGAATTTACAATTGTACTGTTTTAACCATTGCAATGTATTTTATTATTTTGTTTTATTAAAAATATATTTTTTAACTGTTGATTTCTTTTCTTTTTTTTGCATTGTTAATAATTAACACTTTTGCATTTCAGATGAATTTATCCATGCTTAAAACATTTTTGTGACGTCATCTTTTGTTAAACTGAGTCCAGTAAATTTTATGTCTTGCAACTCTCCAATAAGTTACTTGTAGCTGTCCAATTAGTTTCTTCTTTTTAGACAGCTACATGTGACTGGAGTGCTGTAGATATTTGGGGTTACGAAAACGCAGAGTAATACAATAGGAGAAAAAAAAACCCCAAAATCTCATGGGATTTTATCAGGTTTTATGTGGAAACTGTACAGAATATCCACGAGAATTGAAATTTACAGATAAAAAGAGGAGAGAAAATTCTGACAAAATCAAAAAACATATTGCACGAATTAAAAAACATTAATTTACTCAGTTGGAAGTTCTCGATTAACGTCGTCTTTTTGTATAATTGGAATAGGAAAAGAATTTAAAATTAAACGGATATTCATATATCCATGTATTAACATTTTAATTGTACAAAACCACACCACCCTCTACCGTTGTTTGTACAAAAATGACCAGTGTACGGGGATTTTGAAATATGCTAACCTTTTGCGCATGCTTTTTCATGACGCTCTGTGGACTAAAATAACTAATGCAATCAACTTTTTGCTTATATATACACGCTATATTCTCCTGACAAGTGTTCTTTTATTCAATATTTAGTTTATTTCCATTACCAAACGCAAAAAAAAAATCTGCTTTTGACCTAAATCTTATTTTGACTTATTGGATAGTACCAGGTAAATCAAATGAATCTGAACGATAGTATAAATTGTTCACAAGCAATGAAGAGACAAGATGATTTAAGTAAGTTATAAGCCTTAAACTGACCATTCTTTCAGATACTGTACTGTCTTTGGCGATGACCATTTCATATATAATAAATGTAACTTCATGCATATATTACACACTATTTTGGTTCAATATAAATAAAATGCAAATCTAGCTCAATTAGTATGAACACACATTTTTTGTAATCTTAAGATATTATTTCAAATAATTGTTAAGTTGTGATACGCACTTATTTAGTAAATCTTGTAAAGGATATTAGTTCAAAAAAACTGTTAAACTTTAAGCCTTTAGCATTTAATCAATTTATGAGGTCAAAAATGAATCACCTGGTACTTGAGCATTTCAAAAGAAGACATTTAAAAACATTAATTTTTTGCAAAATGAAGTGATTTTAAATTTGTACAACATCCTACTATCTCGACTAAAGAAAATAGAAAAATAAAGATTTCTAAATATGCAGCGGTTTTTGTGCACACAAAGTAAAATAGATTAACACCTATGTGTAGGTACTAGTGTTGTCTATTCACACGTTGTGAAATGCCAATCGTAAGAGGTTTTTAATAAACGCACAAGTCAACAAACGAAAAATCTTGTTTGTTATTCTTATACATCATGAATTTTACTGTAAATTGAGAGAGAGAGAGAGCGAGAGAGAGAGAGAGAGAGAGAGAGAGAGAGAGAAAGAAAGAGAGAGAGAATTATTGAGAATAATTGTTATTCAATGATATGTAAGAGCACTTATGGGGCTCAACTGTATACTAACTTGCTTGATGCAACATGTTTCCAAAGTTCACCAACCTTTTAATCTGGATTCAACGCTGTGAGAAGATAATATTAATTCCGGTTCTGAAAGTTTACACTGAATTGTCCAGCCAGGATAAGTTTAATAATGCGATACTAGTACTTTTGTTACGTGCTCAATTTGTACTGTTGGACATTGGACTGTTTTATTCAACAGCAATTTATTACATTAAATGTGAGTAAATAGCAATCACAACCCATTTCTTTTTAAAACATTTAAAGAAAACTGAATTAATGCCAGATTATGTTATGATTTGCAATATCTTTTTGACAACCAGATTTTTATTAAATTATTCCTCGAGTTTTCTAAGTTTCATGACAATGTCCTCAGCAACTTTTATTTGATCAACTTTGTAGGCATATTTTAGTGATTTATTTTGTTACTACTTTAACTTGTTTTGCAAAGAATGTTTATTGTTTAGAAGCAAGCTGGAGTAATATAATCTTACTTACATTACATATTTTTAATTTGGTCAGTGGAGATTCTAGAAGCAGCAACCTGATTGGCTACTCTAAAATATAAGTCATTGTCCAATAGCCTACTGGGCAATATGTCTGACTCAATTCAGTTATAAATGCTCTGCGGGTTGATGAATTATGAATATTTCAACATATGAATTTGGTTTTATGTGTGTATTTTATGATCAATCAAAATTAAAAATTGATGTTCCCTCAGAATTAGTGACGTGTTTAAACAATCGAATGTCTTTATAATTTATAGTGTTTAAATTAAAAAAAATAACATTGCAACATTGGTTATTTGTGTGGGATCACATTTGTATTTTTGAGTATTTACACACACAGAAAAATATAAGAATGACGTTTTCTTATGATATTCTTTTAGACATAGTAGACTGTAAATCATTATCAATGATACACGAACAATTACTATAAAGTTTATTAGTCATCAACCTGCATTGCGTGTTTCAGATTTTGTGTCAGATTAAGTATCCAGTAGTGCATTGGACAAGCGACCTAATTTATTTTACACTTACCAATTATGATGAAGCTGTGTGGAAGACTAATAAACTTGGTATATATGAAGAATGATATGTACCAAAATTGGACATTTGAATAAAAATAGATATAAATCGAGTAAGTATAAAATGAAACGTAATTTGTTGCAAAGTTATTTAAACAAAGAACATCTCACTGTTTTTGATGAATGCACTTTAATGTATGATACATATAAATTCAATCTGTGCAAGGCTTATTTGATGATGATTTTTGTTTTAAACAATCTCACTGACAGTTTTATGTTGCATTACAATAGCATTTTAACAGCCACTTAAAAACATTAAAAACATTTTCTATATTCAACATTCAACAGTTAAGATTCACCAACTTTGGTCTGTCTTACACGGATACACAGACGAATATTTTGTGAGCCCACCGAGGCCGCCATTACGGACCAGCCAATAAGTGACACAAAAATTTAAATTTTTTCTCTGTAAAAACTGAATGACAAGATAGACAAATGTATTGTACAGTATAAAAATGTAGTCAAATGTTCAACTAGTTATTCTTTTTTACATCCAGCACGGCCAATCTGTGACAGATATGACCTCTATTAAAAAGACTGTCTGTTCTAAATGTACCTTAATTTTACTTTAAAATGTTCAAAAGTATTTTTGTTGTTGATAGAAATGAGCTCATTCTAACCTCAAATCAGTAAGTGGGAGGCAGAACCATACCATATGAGGTAGAAACCGTATCAATACAAGATATTTTCAAAATCTGTTTGAACACTTAAACTGATTCTTCTGTTCAATAGTTGCAATTTCGAATTTGCATAGAATCATTCTTGTTAAAAAATACTTAAAGAAAGTTAGCATAAATATTCTGAGTATTGTGGTTTTTATATGAAAAAAGCTAAAACAATATTACATGTTTTTATTTTTTGTGATCCTGTGCAAAAACTGTAGAGTGATTTAAGTCTTCATATGTTTACAGAAGAATTCTGATAGAGTTGGCTTTATTGTATTCAATATTTCTCTTAGTGAGCTACCATTGTCTAACAATAACGGGTTATTAATTTCACATTTTATACTGAAAAAAAACATATTTTCATATCTTTAATGCAATATAAAATGCATAGTTTTGTTGGATTACGTAGCAACTGAAGAATTAAATATCCAATGGATAATATGCCGCTATCCATACACAAAACTGCATAAAATAAAAAAAATATGGATTTCATAGAAACATACTTAAGATTAGTCCCATGGATGGATGTTACTTTCGACCCCTTTTCTTATTTTTTTCCTCGTCACCATTTACCATTAATATTGAAGGATGAAAAAATGACAATACCAAACCGTCAACCATCTCAAAAATCCATAAAACGAAATACAAATTCGATGTAAGTACATGTGCTTGGGTGTGAGTGTATAGATGTTTATTTAGTATATAATGACTTGATTTATTAATGCAATTTAGAATTGGTATGCATGGATCCAAAACAATTAATTGTTTAGAAAAACAATCTGTCAACATTTTTTTTTAGTCCAAAGGTTTTAGAGAAATTGTCAAGTCAGTTATATAGCTTACTTCTGAAAAAAGTGAATGACCAACAGGAAATGGAATACGTTGATTGATTGTCAGTATCAAGAGGTTGAGTTTAAAGGATAAATGGATTGTGTAGGATAAATGGAAATCGCTTAATTTCAGGCAATGTCCTGACACAATTGTCAAATAATATTATATCTATTCAAGAATTTTTCATGCAGCAAATTACACATTAATGTACACAATTTCTATAAAAATTTTCAAACATTTGGCATAAATACCAAGCCAAATGACACACTCATCGACTTGTTTTGAATTATTCACATTTTACATATTGTTTAAGATTGTTTCATCAGTTCTACTATACTGATCAAAGTTAAACACTGTTTAGATACTTATATATTTGGAAAGCTATAAATCAAATAGGGATATGCAGTAAATATTTAATAGACAATTTTTTCCGATAGAAAAAAATGAATGACAGTTTACTTTCAATACAAAAACAAATTAAATAAGAATGAAAATGGAACTAATCCTTTTAGCAGATAGCCGGACTTCAGTATGGTTTCATAAATACCCATTTTTAAAAATGAAGTATGTATAGGTTATTAACATGAGAACTACCAGAGTTTTCCTTAAAGATATTGAATATTAGCGTAATGAAGGCTTGAACCTTTACCACCAGAAGAACACAAGGTGTGTCTCGGCGCACGCAAACATCTCAAATTTATTATCAAATCAACTATTTTAGAGATATTCAGTGTTCTGTTAATAATTTTAGTTCAATATTGCATCGATTTTTTTGGTTTTTCTTTTCTTGATAGCTTCCATGTAAATGTAAATCTCTATAATGTAAAGAGCAATGACCTTTTCCTTGATATATCAGTTTCGGGAATTCTAGGTGATATTAAACACAAATGTTAAATTCTAATTGCTTAAATTTTTTTTACCAAAGAAAATGCCAAAAAGGATTTTTTCATTTACCTAAAATTTTAAAATTTACACAATTAAATTCTCGAAGTATTTTGTTTAAAAAGTTTAAAAAGATTTATCGGTCCTTATCTCATCGATACAAAGCAGAAATATTTGAACACCGTCAAAGAAAATTGGAAAAATGACTATATTATTAAGAACATTTAATATTTATTCCTGTCCGTATATTATCCATCTTGAAATTAACTGATGAGGAAAACTTAACACTTACATATTTGACAAAAGTATAATTTTAATTGCTTATCATATATCCTAAAACAGTTGAAGATATCACTTTAGACACAATAAGTTTAATGTTTATTAGATTGATATAAAATATTTTACAATGATAAAAATTCATATTCATAAGTCATCTTAAAAATCAAAATTTTATCACTACCTCTATAAAATCAATTAGAATATGGGTATTGGTGAAACTATCCGATTTATTAGCAGAGCTCTGTCTTCACCAGCCGTTAGCTGATCAGATACATGTACATGTAAGTATAAATAGGTAGGATATTAACCTTATGCATCATGTTGTACGGTGAAGTAATCTATCGAACAATTGCAGACCTTACCGAAATTCTAATGGTCGTTTCAGAGGTTTCTGAAAATCGAACACTATCCAGCTGAAAATTATTTTTTCTGATGTTTGCTTCTAGAAACTCATACCTAAAGTACTTTTAGAAAAATAATAGATGCAACACATCCAATCTATAACAGGACATGCTTTTAACCTCATAGGTCATCAACCTTCAATGCATGTACCACATTTACTCCCAGTAGGGCATTAGACCACTGACCCAATTTCAGAACAGCCAATCATGTTGAAGCTTTGTGCAAGTCTGACGGACTGGGTGTAGATATAAGTCAGCATTTAGTATGTATCAAATGCAGTTTTACTCTATGCAAAACAACACATGATCTGATACAACTTATTGAAAATATATGATCAAAATGAATGTATGTACGGCAAAACATATGCACATGAGTGCAGACTCAAACATAACTGATGAAGATAAACTTGATCAGGAAATTGTGAAGAAACTCAGAAAAATCGGGGATGAATTTGATGAAAATGCATCATTCAAAATGGAACTATCTCTCATGATGAACGATTGCATTAAGGCTGCTCCGTTTAAACATATAAAGGAAAAACTTGGAGACTTAGCAAGTGTCATAGATGTAATGAAATGGATAGAATAAAAAAGCATTTGCTAGCAAACCGAACCAATGAGAAACAAAATAGCTGAAGAAAAGGCGGAAAAATAATTGCCATAAAAACACTCGATGAATACTCGGAAATAGAAAGAAAGACCCGGTGGTAC
Organism: Magallana ariakensis; assembly: GCA_020458035.1. NCBI lineage: Eukaryota > Metazoa > Mollusca > Bivalvia > Ostreida > Ostreidae > Magallana > Magallana ariakensis. The sequence continues at coordinate 15,232,444 of CM035814.1, forward strand.
TCGAACGAAGTTTTATTTTGTATATAATTGTAAAGACTAAAATAGTGCCATAAGTGTTCTCCAATTTCTACATGGATTTTATAACATGAAAACTGTGATTTATCCAGTGGTGAGATTTAGCAAAATCTATGTTTAATTAACTTACTGTTAATGATCTAACCGGTGCATTGTATTTTAGAATATGAATATAAGAATAAACCTTTCGAAATATTTGACTTGTTTTACTGTTGTTGTTTTAGTGGATAATTGACTTTATCATTTAATAAATATTGTATTTAATGAAATAAATGCGACAAAGTATGTATTAAAATCCTCAAGTTTTGTTTAGTTTTGTAAAAAAAAAACCGCCAGGGTGGCGTTGTCCAGAAATTTGGGCACAATGTTTTGTAACTTAGAATGTTCTCTCCTCTGAGGGTTTGTTCTGGTTAAATAAAACAAAGATCGTTGAATTTATGCATATGTATGTAAGAACTTATGCATTGTAATATTTTCAATTTAAAGTTGAACGGTTATACCAGGTTGAAATCTCTTATAAGAATGCTGACCTGTCAGAACACTTTAAAAAGTTTGAAAGCTTTTAATAGTCAAATGCAATCCAGATTTTCTTTCTATGGCCGAAAATGGTTCAGCTATCAGTGCATGATTTTGGTTTTAAATAAAATTGGAAATTTAAATACATTTTCTAAATGAAGTAATGGAAACTTCCTTGGTGCAACACTATACTATTTTGACTATAGAAACAAGAACGATTTGAAGTATATATTGTCTTGGACTGCAAATATCTACATCAACGTGTGCCTACAAGTTGGTATTTTGCCTATCCATACGTACATGTAGTTGAATTGCTGATTGCATAGGGTTGTAAACAGCCTGGAATATCCTAGCTTTAATCAAATCTTTCCAGATTCATATATATATATGATGTACAATGCCTTGAACAGTACGTTAAATATAACTATGATAATCAATGAAACGCAAATACACGCTAAGGGCTTGGTTGCATACCACCGTAATTTTCTTGCAACATGTTGCCAAAGTTCGCTAACCTTCTAAGGCAGATTTAACGATGTAGGAGAGCCATTTTATTTATACAGATAGTTTGACAAAGTACACTTAATTTTCCAAACAAACATAGTTCTTAAACTTAGCAAGAACATCTATTCCGTGATTTTCTTTTGATTTCTTTGTTGTAAGACTTTGGTCATCTTTTGAATGAGACCATAGACAGTTGTTAAATCGAATTGCACCTCCCTTTGAATTTGATTAAAATACGATAATCTTATGTGGTTCATTTTAAAAATGACTCTGGAAAATATATCCAGAATATCAAGCTTGAAAACAAACTGGACGCTAAATTACACTATGTTTTGTTTTTCGCGCATTCTAGAAGCTGCAATCTGATTGGCTACACTGTAATATAAGTGAGTAGTCTAATGCCCTACCGTACAATATACCTGACTTTACGAAATGATACATGTAAGCGCTTTAGGTTTATCGCCTATGAAAAATAAAAAGAAGTTTTGCATTAATGAATTATTTCGTGATCATTTAAAACTATGTATTGGATATTATTTCAGATTTAATCTCAAAAAATTGTAATTGCAATGGCTTTAAGGGGTTTGATTGAAAAACAAATGCTATAAAAATACTATTTTATTTGTGTGTAATGCATAATTTTTATAAGTACGTCAACAATCAAAATTATTTGAAAAGGATTAATATAACATTGCAAGCATTTATAGAATACACATACTTTTGAATCATAAAAATAGAGAAGTAATTTTGAAAAAATTCTTAACAATTGCAAAACCCAGATATCTTCTCATCAATAGGCATTTATCTTTTTATAAAGCGAGATTTTGACAGTTACTGAAAACTAAATAAGTAATCTTTCAAATTAACTCTTGAGTTTAAATTATTGCATTTGTAAATATTTTCAATAAATACAGGATACTGTAACATTTAGTTTATGTGACTTCAGTAGTGTTCGTGTGCAAAAATTTACGAGAATGTAGTAAAATTTACAGCTCCGATAATATTAGATACATGGCTAATAATCCTACCGATGAAAAATATGACAATAACAAACTGTCAATCATGTCAAAAATCCAGAAAACGAAATACAAATTCAAAGCAGAGCAACACGGACCTCCAAAAAGATAGAGGTAGGATCAGGTGCCATGGAGGAGTGAGCATCCTCTGCTGACCGGTCACACCCGCCGTGTGCTCTTTGTCGTAATCGGGAAAAAACGGAAAAGTCCGTAGACAATTAGGTGATTAATTATGGTCTAACTATTAGTATGAAAAACGTCAGTCAGCATGCGACCCAGTGGAAGATTGTATTTGCTGACAAGGTCGTTGTATCGACCATAGAACTTACGAAAAGATGACTTCAAACGAGACTGTTGCTAGTCCTGTTTTATCAACACCATAAGCAGGTGATGAAGTAATATTGCTACATAATAAGGAAGTTGAATATCATAAAGTTTTGTTGTTAGGTTACCATCAATGTCCATTTCCAGTAAAATATCTAAATATGAAACAGATGACGCAGAATCTGTGGTATCTTTTATTTCAAGTCCTCAGGAATATATCGAGTCGACGTAATTATAGAAATAACAATTGTTAATTGATAATACGTCGTCGATATACCTTAATGTTGAGTTGAAGGCCACAGCGGTTGATTTATTTTTTTCACGTACAAGTTTTTTAAAATAAATTCTGCTTCATAAGAATACAAAAACAGATCTGCTAACAATGGGGCACAATTGGTACCCATGGGAATTTCAACAGATTGTTGGAAGACTTGATTTCCAAAAACTGCAATTGATGTTGTCTATCAGAAACTCAAGCATCTTTTTCATGTCAACATCAGAGTACTTGTGTGTGCAATCAAAATAGTTTTTAACAAAATAATTGTTTAGATTTCCAATGACAAGATGGGCATTTTTACGACTTCCATTTTTATTGAAGAAACCACTGTCGATGATATCAAAAAGCCTAGATTTTAATTTGTCGTGGGGAATGGTTGTATAAAGCGTTGAAAAATCGTACGTTTTGATGCTATTGATTTTGGTAAGATTTTGTGACTTCAAGGTTTCTAATAATTCTTTAGAGTTTTTTAGTATCCACATCTGATTAACAGCGCTTCTGGAATATATTGTTGTACGTTTTTCCTTCACTACTGTAAGAATTTTAGTAACGAGTAAAGAGAGAGGGTTGGTATAACATTTACTGGAACCTGCTATATATCTCTGTTTGTAAGGACTTTTGTGATGCTTTGGAATCCAGTACACATATGGTAAATCAAATTCATTTTGTTTATTGGTGACATCAAAGATATCCATAACCGATTTATGATTTTGAAGTATTTCCTGCTTTGAAAGGCTGCTATGGGTGTAAGTAGGATTACCATGTGTAGAATTGAAACCAAGTTCTTTGAAAATGCAATTAATATAATGTGCCTTACAAACAAAGATAATGTTGTTACTTGCCTTATCAGCAGGGACCAGTACATACTGATCATGCAATCTATCTAGTTCTTTTCTCACTTCTGCTTTATTTAAAACAGAAGGATAGATGGTTTTCATTTGATCCCTCAGTCGTTTAATACGAGATTCAATATACATCTGATGCTTTTAACCAACTGTGACAAGGTATCAAGGGCTTCTTTTTCAGATTTTGCCCATCGCTTGGCGTAATCTTCAACAGAATTCATGATATATATAAGATTACGACGCCATGTGAAGGATCTAGGCTCCCTAAATTTTGGTCCTTTCATAATAAGTGATTTTAGGTCTTCGTTGTTAACTAAATTAACATCACCAGTAATGACGTGTCCGGCAGGACTATAGTTGTAGGGTGAAGAAGAACATGAACACTTTGGAGGATTATCTTTCAGATGTTCGATATCAAGGTCTTGTAGAGTTTGTTTGTAATATGAAGAGTTTGGAAGCAATGGTTGAAGTATAATTGTAGGAAATACAAGGGGTTGAGTTTATCTTGAAATATGGCGGAATGCAGGACTGAACTTTTTTGAACGATGCAATAAGTTAAAAAATGCATTAAAGGTGGAATAACACATCATCACAAAATGGCTGACCTCTGATTGAAATGACATTTTGTTTTATTTAAAGGATTTCATCGACGTCAAAATGTAACTTACTCCATAGACGAGTGGATAAAGTGTCGGGCTTGTGATCCGTACATCCCGAATTCGAATCTCACAGGGGTTTTTGTTGTTACTTACTGTATTGATTTTTTTAGACATCCATTTTTTACCCCAACTTGCAAATTTTTCGCTTTTTCGTCATATGTAGTTTATTTATCATTATATCTTTCATAATCAAATAATTTACCGTTAATTTGAGTGACTTTTCCAAGGTGTGTTAATCCGCTTTAAAAAAAAACCTCATTTAATTCTGCGGATCATGTCAACAACGAAATACACAAAAACATATTCAATGAATATTGATGAAACCACAGTGCTTCAAATGAGATTTTTACATGTAATATGCGTGAGGTAAAAAAGGACATGTATATTATATATATTATATATGTATAATTATACACAAGTTTAATAACAAATTATCAAATAATACACATGTAATATGTAAACGGATAAAATATTTTAATGTTTTAACATTTCTAGCATACATTAATTAACATAATTTTTAAAGCGACAGTACAGCTAAAAACACATGTGTGAATAACTTCAGATTTACCCATTGTATCGTTAGGAAATACGAAATAACGTTGATTGTGACAGTTGAAGTACATAAAAATCCCTTTTACATACCTAATTAATGTAATTATGAGCTTCCGGAAATTTAAGGGTCGTACAAATCGAAATAAGCTTATATCGTTTATTTGTACCACGTGGATTTTGATTGACAGTAATTGACACGTGCTGAAAACTACAATATCTTTGCCCGACTACGGTCATCATGGTATACGAGGTAAAAGGGACTCTCTAAACGGAAAACATCATCACTTTCTCGATGATTTATTAATGGTTTACCAATTTCAATTCATTTTAAAATTAACAGACATAAATATGTCAAATTATCCCTCAAGGGGCCTCATTTACAAAAATGAATGCTTTTCTTATGAATCGAGGGACTGAATGAATAATAGCTGTGGTTATTTTAACAACTTTGAACAATTATTACCTTATTTTCTTTGCCAATTCAGTCAATTAATCAGGCCTACCCGGTCTCTTACTCGCCATGCTGGTTTGTTTATAGTAAATACGCATGCGTAATGGTATAGAAAGTGGAACCCTGTAATATGTGGCGATGTATATATGTATAGGTTATACCTAATTATTAATTTTAATGAAATAATTAGATTTATTTCACGGAGAAATTTGTAATTTTCTGAAAGTTTATACATTTATGAGTAGAACAAAAATACCGAACCCGATCGGAAAATTTTTTCAAGTCGGTTTTTTATTAAGATGCGCCGTACTGTCTCTTTAATTATAAAAGATAATTTAGTTTATTTGTCTGATAGTCTAAACAATTAATTGCCCCCCCCCCCCAAAAAAAAGATTTTTCTCATAAGTAAATTAATACAAAATAAAGTATACTCCTGTGTAAGTAACGTTTGAACAAAAACTTGGAATTTAACATTTTAATCATTTTTAAATTTATTTTTAAATGAAACAGTTTGCAATAAAATAATTTTTCATGATTTATTTCAGATCAGATTTTTTAATTTTATCTTTTTATAGTACATGTATATTCAAACATTTTGAATAAGTTTAAGATTAATCTAAAGCAACAATCTATGTAAATTTTTTTATCCAATAAATATGTGTAATATAAGATATAAAGGTGAAATATTGGACTGCTGCAGATAATGGAGGTAAACACAAACTTACAGAAACACAATCGGAGAGAACAAAAACCATACAACTACTGATTTTTCATATTTCACGGGAATATATCAGCTTTCACGTGCAAACTGCGTAGAACATCCATGATAATTGTTTACAGATCCAAACACAAAGTTTTGCAACAAAGTTCTTGCAAAACAAAACCTACTGCAAGAATTTAAAAAACCACCAATATATTCTCTCAGTTGTAGGTGAAAGACTTACGTGGTCCTTTTGTATGAAATTGGATCAGAAAATGTTTCTAAATCAAATTGAATATTTAAATTCATGTATGAACGTTTTAATGTTACATAATCACACCATCCTGACCTTTGTTTGTATGACAATGACGAATGTTCGCGTTTGCGCATGCTTTTTCGTAATGCAATGTAGACTAATAGGACCAATGCAAAAACCATTCTGTTTATCTAAAAATGCTTCATTGTCTTGACAACTGTTCCTTTATCAAATGTTTAGTTTATTTAATACACAAACGTAAAATGATCTATTTTCGGGCCTAGTGCTAATTGTTAACTCAGTAGATTGTGCCAGGTAAATTAAATGTAGCAGAACGATCGCAAACACCGTACGTTCATAAGCAATGAAAACAAAAAATGTTTTAAGTTATAAGTCTTAAACTGCCAATCTGTCAGAAAGTGTACTGCCATCGGCGCTAATGCGCATCGGACTGTACACCATCTGACAGAATGGGCAGTTTTCGGCTTTTAACAATAACAGAAATGCAAACAGTTACACATTTATAGAAAAAACCAACTTATGATAAACAGATTATGAGAACAGTTATTAACATGCAAAAGACGGTTTTTTTTTATGTTAAAAGGGGTAAACCCTCCATGAATGTAGGTTAAGGTGAATAACATCTTAACAACGTTTGATTGATCATAAAATTCTTAGATACGACATGTTATAGATAGAGAGTATTAGCTTTATAAGCCTGATAATTATTGACACGAAATGTACAACAACCCTTCTAGTTCGCATGCTGGCGCCATGTCCTTTATTCAATGTAACAGCACAAAGTGGCTGCTCTATTAGAATATTTCCAGTTTTTTTTAATTCAGGGTTTAATTTGTGATTTATTAGTTTGAAAAAAAAAACTATATATTGTGCTTGGTAATTTTCTTGCTGTTTGTTTAGAAAACAATATAAAGAAACAATGCCGCAAGGATATAATAGTTAAAGCAAAATATGAGATAAATACACAAATAACACTTTTTCCGGTTAATGATAAAGTTCCAACTTCAAAATATTGGATACTTATATAAAATACTTACATCTTAATGTGTTGATGTGATATCAAAGTCTACTAAATAGCAATAAAATACTATTTATATGTTTAGATACAAATCCAAACACTTTTAATTTTTCCGAATAGTTAGTTCCCGATCAATTAATATTAAGTGTGTTATAACATCCCCGACTTCTTAAAAAATCTTAATTATGTTGTGAATTCCTCTATATGGCGTAGGTATGTTTTACTGCAGTTCTTACAACTACGGGTGATTTTTTCGAACAAGAAACAACTATTTCATTGCGCCTAAATAGCGTAAACGTTAAGGATGTAAATCACTAAAATAGCATTGAGAAAATAACCACAATCAACAAAACATTAACTATTTACAACGATCTGGACTTCCAAATGTCCCTCGATTCATAAGAAAAGCAACTTATCAAACCATTTCATCTTCTTTAGCTAACAAATTTGTCATGCCTTTTATTCTAAACGAGCTTGTATTAAATGCACACCAGATTAGGATTGCCATGCATGAATATTAAAACAAATACAATAAGATCGAATCCATGTTCACGATACCAATAACGTTAGAAGTATTCATCCTTGAAAGATTCAGTAGGTCAATCACCTACGAAACATGTATTCGATAAGGGGGATATCCTTCCTCCCAATAAGCTAATAACATCGATTCTTACAATTCAAATATCAAATTCTTGATACACATGACCAGAAACATAATATTACATTGTAGAGTATATATTGGTGTGCATTCGAAGAATGTTTGAAATTGTAGGTGGAAAGACTAGTATTTTTTTTAAGGAACTTTTTAGGAACTACTAAAGGTGTGGCTTGTAATGATCATAAAATTGTCAAGAAAATAGTTGATGCTAATGACGATGATCAAATTATGACAGCTTGGTACACATGTACTTTGTGGTCGGTGAGGGGAATTGAAGCAAGCCATTTTTATTACTACTATATTTGTCAATTTTCTTGAAACCGTAAACGTTTACATGCACATTGTATTTTCACATGCTGTGGTTTCTTCCTTTCGTAGTATTTGTGGGTTTTCCGTTGAGTGTCTTAAACTGCTAGTGGGTATGATGGCTTTAATAACACAAGCATGATATCATTGACTCACATGTTACACGGCATAACGAAAACTATTAAAGAGCATTGACCTTTCAAGTAAATGAACATGCATGCCTTTAACTGTAACAAGTTTATATAGGTATAGCAAATACTCAATACTTTTATTGGAGGTTCTACTGTTTCATTGTTCAAACATTTATATAACTAAGAATACAAACTTTTCTAAAATTATATTCAGATATTTACTAGGTAATTATATTTCTTCTACAGATCATTAAGTATCAAAGTTGGTCATCTGTTTATACATGTACAAAGATGAGATTTTGTGAAAAAAGAACGTTCCTATCCAGTGGGGTATCAAAGAAATCATGAAAATAAATACCAGACAAGGAATATTAGAAAAAAAACTGAACCTCAAAATATTTGTTGTTTCATTTTGAGTTTTACAGATAAACAGATACATTATTTTAAATGACTTACCGAAAGACCATGAAAATTTTTATTCTATAAATAACATAGTAAATACTGTAAGGTTGTTCAGCATGAACAAGCTTAAGCCTGTATATGCTTCTCTGCACTGTACACGTGTAGTGCCAAGATCTGCAAAGCATGCCTCGTGAAAAATAATTATGTCGATCGACGTAGGAGACAAGAAATAAACAAACCCAAATTTTCCATAAGTAAATAAAGATGCGACAGTTTATTGTGTTTATATTGTCGGTACAAATGCTCGCTGTCTTTTGAACAATTTATTGTAAAACTTACTCATTAACATAGAAATTGACATGCAGTATGCAATAACAAAATATAACAAAATAAATATCAGTTTTGATTGCAAAAACAGAATTTACATCTGAATATTTAGCTCCCACACGATCAAATGAATGCCTCAAAAATATTTTCACTGCCTGTTATCTTTAAAAAAAAGCCAATAAACTTATCTTGCTAATGCGAGATCTGTTGATTTCAGTTTGTTTTACACGGGGCAAATACAAACCCTATCGCATTGCGAAAATATGAACATACCTTCTACAGACACTTACACGAGTAGAAAATTTTCAGCTCAAAAACATCAATGTATTGCCAACAGGATGTTCTATCCAAATTAGTATCACATGCTACATGTACATAGATTTCAACAAATGAAGTTTTTTTAATTATCTGGTAACATATCATAGAATTGAAGGGACAATATATTTCAATACGATGAAACTATATGATAAATAGATTCTATCATTTGAACTAAATGGAATATCTTTCAATTCATTTAAAAACATTTTTGAACATGGTAATAATAACTAGTTTTTCACTTATTATATCAATTTAATAAATAAGATTAATGAATCTTTGATTTTTTTCTGTTTTTGCTAAATAATGTATTCGATCAGTGAACTAGGAAACCGCCTAATTGGGATATCCCCGACAAAACTTAAAAAATACATGTATATACAATTGTATATCATTTTGTCTTTAATATTTGAGATGGTTGACGGTTTGTTATTGTCATTTTTTCATATATGCATGCATCGTTACTGGAAATGTTATTAGCCAAGCTCATATAAAGGTATACAGACATAATGAATCCTAGCAAAAAAAAAACCCATTCCCAACATATCACAAGATCTTATTAATAATGTATGTTGCTATTTCCGACGGACACTAGCCTCACGTTTCAGACCTGGGGATGCATATTGATAATTCTGTATTTAATAAGCTATGATATTAAATCTGGATTATTTCTGTGTTTGGTCCATTTCCCTAATCAGTGGAGTCATTGCTATCCAATTGATTATATGTCTTCTAACATTTGCTGAAATATTTGATACAAAGCACACACTATTTCAAAAACAAAACGAAACAAAGGAGTATTCTTACTGAGCCTAAATTTAGTTTTTGTGAATAAATTAGACGTAATAAAATACTTGAATATAAAATAAAAAGGCATTGATTTAGTTTAATTGCATTTTAAGTTGAATGTTCTTTAGCGAAGGTACTAATGACCAAAAAAGGTAATTTGAAATTAATAAGATTAATATTTTAAAGATCGAAACACCTGTTCAAAGAAAGAAAAACAACAACAATAAGAAGAAGAAGAAAAAGAAGAAATATGTCTTTAAAATGCAAAACCACACTTGCCATCAATTTTAACAACCATAGTAAGAAGTACATGTAGTAGCTTGTAAAATATATTTTTTTCTAATGATTCTTATGACAGTCACAATTGCAACACTTCATTGTATAGACCCTGTTTCGATTTACAAAAAATAAATGCATTGACATTCAGAAGTTAACAATAGGAAATAAAGACAGACACGAGTTATAAAAAAAATGAAAGATATTACGGTCTTAAAGAACAATCTGTTGGGAATGGAAATTTTTATTTAAATATCAGTTTTGCTGATAGTAAGGTGTATATGTAGAAGACATTGTAAGTATTGAATAGCAAGGAGCGTCTTTCCCATGTGAGACATCGGTCGTTCACCCTCAGAACATGTACCATGCTAGTATTAATAATCAGTAGGATATCCCACATACATAGGTCAGTAGACTACTTACACAGATTTTGTTTCAACCAATCAATTTATACTTTAGTAAACTCTATCAGTATATATGTACCAACAGCCGACGAAATATTTAAATACAATTCGAAAATTCTTCCTAATGACATCGACAGTCAAGAAAAAAGATAGCATTGACCAAAGACAGAAAGTGAAAATGGATAAATTTACGTTACCAAATTTAGATGATGCACAAACCTACAAGAGCAGCGAAGAACAGGAAAAAACCATTCAAGAAATTGTTAGCAAACTCAAAATGATAGGGGACGAATTCAACAAACAAGATTCACCATTTAAGGATGAATTTTCTAAACTCATTAAAAGTTATCTTAAGGACAACATTTTCATCGGTTGGAAGCAGAAATTATACAATTCCATTGACATGATGAACCTGTTTGAATAAAAAGGTAAAGAGTTCTAGTTCTGATATTGCTCAAAGGTCGAGTATAATGATTTTTTTCCTTGCGTTTTATTGATAATATTAAAGGATATTGTTTTTTTATTTCAGGAACCCGCACAAGTAAAAGGAAACTTGCCTGACATATGTTTATAGATAGCAAGGTGTATACTGGTGACAGCGCGGACGGTATTATGCAGAAGATAATATGTTGCCAACATTATGAAACAAATGTTGCAGTTACACAATTCATTTTGATAGTGTGTTATACTTTCTAACTGCAGTGACTTCACTTTCGGAAGAATAATTCCAGTTTCTTTAATTTGTGCGATTTATTCCAGTTGTGTTTGAACAACTATGTACAACCAACGTTAATCAAATACTTGAATCAAATTAACGCAATTACAAAAACCCAGTGAATTTTTATAATTTGCATAATAATGTGATCTCGGAAAACTTCATTTCGCATGACAGAGATCTCAAAATCATTTGTTTGCTGACTTCAAAATGTTTTGTACGATGAAATTAGTTAACACATATGCCATATCATATAAAACAATTTTCATTGTTTGTTTGCTATTCGTAGCCTTTGCACAGTTTTGAGGACTTTATTGATAACAAGATTTAGAACTCGGTGCAATTTTTCAGAAACCACAAATCATTATTTAATGCAGCAATTTAATTTTTGGTAATCACAGACTTTATAGAAAAATAAAGAAGCGATTGTAATGCGTTCAATAAAAAGGATGTCTGAATAACATATATTTCATTTCTCGTTCTGAACCTTTTTTCTCGATTCCGTTTTAAAACTGAACAAGACTCGTAAAATGCATTGTGTGTCTAATTTTGAGTCATATTCAGCTGAACATAAAGCTCTTATTTTAATTTTACCTCGAACATAATATTTTTTAAATTTTGTTTTAATATAAAAATTATTTTTTGAATCCCTGCTATGTAATATTATAAAGCGGCTGGATAGTCAGCAAATTACCCATCATATCCACCTCAAACTTTTAGATATGATAGTTTATGTCATGAACTGTCAATAAGTAAAGAAAAATTCTAATTATTTTATCTTTAAATTTTATTGTTTTCTTATAATTATAATTTTATATGGAGGTTCTTTTCTTAAGGAGATTAATATAGCCTTTAAATGATTATCGAACACTCTCAGTACATCTACAAAGAAATCATACATGTTGGTTACAACAGTCTTTTTAGAAATACAACGTAAAAGATATGAAATTTCGTAAGAAAAAGATCAATGAAGTTGGCAATGTTATTTTTAAATTTTGCTTTACTTAAATTGTTTATTATGATTTTAAACATAATCCGAACCGATCTTTTAAAATCATATTCACAAATAGCAAACAATGACAAATATATTCCATAAAACATTATTATGTATGATATAATTATATGAATTTGCCATCTAAAAAATATAATCGTTCGACATTACATGGCACGTCATACAAACTTTAATCTATAAAAATAAAAACATTGCATCTTTTTAGTAGATGTACAAGTTGTATCTATGGGTAGAAAATATTGTATCATCATTTAAAAATCCTTCGATGTTGGATTTCTTATTTTCTAAAGGAATTTATTAAATTTTGTTTCTACATTTAAAAAGTATGGTTGTCCTGAAGAAAAAATATATGAAAGTAAGGGTCTATACAATACACTTTATCTGCATTGTCCAAACACCTGGTTTGGATTAAAAACCTACATGATCCAAAACAAAATCATTAACCCACCAGTGACGATTTGTGATTACGTGTAAATAACAGGTGCTAAAATGCATGAATGAAAACCATAAAGAGTGCGAACGTTTTCATGCAGTTTGCAATTTTTATATTGAAGTTATTTATTAATTATACATTAGTTCTGAATTTCTTAATTTTAGTAAAATAATACAAAAATAGCACAAATGGTTATGTTTAATGTATTTGGAATGCAAATTACAAGCACCATTTAACATTGTGAATGAGATTTTACACACTGTTATAATCCTTTTTAAAATTCTATTTTAGTTAAGAACCAAATTCCTTTTTAAATGCCTGTTTATTGAAAAAACTGCACTGCAAATAAGGGAGTAAAAAATTTTAACATTTCGTCCGCTTAAATATCCATTCATTGGTAAGAATGCAAACAATTTGAATCATTCTCCTAACAGATGTGGACAAACCAGAAAATTTCAACAAAACTGTTGTGATAAATTTTAGAGTATTTTATTCATGTTATTGCCATTTAAAGTTTTAAAAAATGTTACTTTATAAACATAACATACTTTCTAAAATAATGACCATTATCTTTACGTTAAATATCTGATGATACAAATTGTAGTGCCCTCCAAAAATTAAACTCACAAGAAATAGTATGCATCTATGGATAAAACGTCATGCAACTATGCCAACATATGCACATATGATATTAATTCGTACATAAAATCAATGAACAGTTAGCAAGACGCGGCCGGTATTTATAAATCATTGACCTCTGCACCAATTAGGCAACTTTCCAACGAATCAGTTTGTGTACCCACATATGATAGATACTCATCAATAATGAACAGTGCTTCATAGCAAGACTACTGTTCACATTAATTCTTTTTATCAAGATGAACATTAAGATTTCCCTGGGCAGCTGTGAAATGACATCTTAATAATTACTTTTCTAGCTTTGCTAGTGATTCGATGATTTAAGGTTTGCAACTAATTGTATTTTTTCATATATGTTACAACAAGTTTCGAATGATAGTATGAATATCGTGGTAAACTGAGGAATATTATATGTCACTGTGTTTAGCCATAGAAAAAGTCACACTTAATATACGGAGATAATATTTTTTGTCTGCCGTTTATCAAAGTTTGAAAAAGGAAAAACCCCATTTTTAAAAATTGTTATCTCCATTTGTTTAGAGAAATTACACAAAAAAATTCAACAGATGATAGGAACAAAATTGATGGTCGGGGAAATTTATATCCTAGAATTAAACGATGGGACATCAATGTAACGCTTCGCAATCAATTTTGCCAGGAAGACCCAATTTGATCCTGTAAATGAAGTCGCATCGATCGCATAAAGCTGTGGTCAGTACCCTTTTCTTGTGAGTTTTCACGAGATTCTCGCTGATATCTTCTAATTGATGCGTTAGCTCGCATTACTAAGACGAGTTGGGAAACCCGAGGATTTGATTAAAAGATTGGCAGATTTTTCTGTTCCTTTATTATAGAACTTCCAGTCTTTAGCCGAAGTCGATTTTTCCTAATGAAGTTTGGTATGTGTCGACCGTCGACATTTAGCGGAAAACATGATTAGAGGACATAGCTCTTTTCCAATTTGTCCCCATTTTAGTTATTTTGGCATTTCTGAATAGAATGCAAAATCAATCTTATCAGAATTCTCCCTGAGAACACGCTATTTTGAAATGGAAGAAGGTCCGACGCCCCTTTGTTTTATGAATAGAAAGTGGACATTTTTTTTTACATCACATTAACAAAATTATAATTTGCCTAACTTATTTAATTTAAACAGTTTTAATTTCCTTCCAATTAATAGTAAGCCTCTAATGTTATTTTTATTTTCTTTTTTGTTGTAATTTAAATAGTTTTTAGTAGAAAAACAGTTTACCTCAATGTCAAGGCATATTAGTGAACTTGTGTATGGCAAAGTTTCTTAATTGAAAACAATTTGGTTAACAAAAAATATTTTATTTTATGTCTTATTACAAACTAACAGGATTGTAGTAAATAAAGTTTTGCATTCGAAAACGAAAATGTATTGTTTTAATTATTAATTTCATTAATTAATTTCACCAAAGTTCAAAATACTTGTTTGGAAAAAATATTAACATCCAACTTTTACTGTAACATCATTTAAAACCAGAATCTTTACTTTTCCCAAATTATTAAAATGATTTCTTATAGATAAACCTAGTTCTATAATTGTAAATAGATGAGTTAATTAATCATTAATACATGATTCATTTGATTCTAAAAATTCACCACCTGTATTTCATTTTACGTTTGAATGTAATTATGTAAAAATGTTATTATGTGGTTCGCTTATTTGAAAATGTTTCTTTTTAGGTTTACCCAAAACCATTCAAATCGTGAGCATTGTCTACAATGATTGTACCAATGCTTTCTATTTTTGTAGATTAAAAAGTCTGACCATTAGAAATGCATTAGTGATATGTCGTTCAAGCCACTATTCTGACTAAGTTCCTGTATGATTAAAAGATCAACATCTTTATGAATGGATAAACCAATTAAAGGTGTTTAAAATCGTGTCAGAAAGGTGCAACAATAGTAATACATTAACACCTGTAGTTGAACAGCCGTCTGTGAACAATGAATGTAAAAGTGTGATTAAATACAACTAATAGGGTTTAGATTTTGTGCAGGACATAATGCGGCGGTCATTTCACACCTTTGTGGATCAATGACCTTACAAGTCCCAGTCTGCTTTCAACAGGTGCAAATGACACTTTCTTCTTTTATACGTAATTTACTAGTTTCTTTTTATTTTATCAAACTTTTGTTGTGTTTTACCTTTTTAAATATTATATCTTAAAAGCATGAAAGATAGAATAAATTGCAATAATTTCTTTTTAGAATTAAAATGCAATGGCTTATACAGTACCCTTGTTAAAAGAATGCTTGAGACATGTATTCATATAATTCTAAATATATAACAAATACTAACATTTTTCTGAAATGAATTCTGGAGACATTATATTCATATGCTTATGCTTCTAAATATAACCAATGATTCAACGATCAAGAGTCACGTGATGCATAGTTCTTTTTTAGATCTATCCTACACTTTTTTAAGGTCGTCAACCCCAGGGTACTATAATTCTGATTTTTCTTGTAACAGAGTTTTAGGCTACTGACCTAAATTTCTAACCAATCACAAAAGACTTTGCCTTGGGTCAGGTTAGTCAACCAATATATAAGTCTTTCTAATATCAATTAACCATCGATGCCCCATCATTGCCACCACTCTGCAGTTGTTTGGACTAATGTTCGATTGCAGTTCTTTAGACAAAACAAAATGGAACCCCAACAAGTGCTTGCAATTGAAATTGAGCAGAAAAATGTAATACGCGATGTCGCCCGACGATTGCGAGAAATTGGAGATGATATAGACAGTGAATATACTGGACAGAGACTTACTTTAGATATTCTTTTAGTTGTCGATTCGCAACTTTCGTATGTTCTTTTCGAAGATTTTAAACAGAAATTTGAATTTCTTCGGAGCTTTCTAAGCATATAAGAAGACATATGGATCTCAAAAGTATGTACTCAATAAAAATAATGAGAGCAAAAATTAACTTTTATGCGAGTGAAGAGATTTCATATTAATGATAAAATCATGCAAAAAATAACATAACGTAAAATTTACTTACATGATAAAAGAGTATATCCATTGCAATGCTTCATTTAAATATTGCACTTTGTTTTTTGTAGAAATCAACTGAAAATCGGCGTCCGTCCATACTACATGTCGACATGCAGAAAAAAGAGCAATGCATTGGTGGTGTTTGCTGATGGGGAATATCGAAGATATATTGATGAGAGAACCTTCTCGCTACAAATCACTCTTTTCCACAATAACTGTGCCATAATTCTGTGATATTTACATGTTTTACCAACTTCACATGGTGCAATGTTGTTTTTTCTTTTTTTTTTCTCTGTCTCTTGCGAAACGATTTTTCCATATGATGTTTTCTGTTATGTCTTGATCACTCATATCCATGTATCGTTCAGTGTGTATGTTGTAGCTTGATCAGCATGTTAAACATGCATGTAGACTTATTAATGGGTCTCTGAGGAACTTTTAGTGCCAAATCAATCCACTAATCCGGTATGCATGTTGTAATGCCAGGGATCGTTATGTATCTTGTACACTCGTGCTCTTGTGTGTCTATAAATGTAAATAAGATGTAGAATGATATCACTCTTTGTACAACTGTTCAAAATCAATGTGTTTATTTAAGATCTTTTAGGCGGATAATGGGTTTTTATTACTTACTTGACTTTCCATCGATTGTTTAATCTAAAATGTATCTGGCAATTTAAAAAACCACATTACGGTGCAGTTTGGGCGGAAAAGCAAATAGATGTTATTTTTAATATTTGTTGTTCATATTAACTGTTAAAATATTGACCTGCCAAAAGCTTTTACTCTCGTTTTGGAACAGAAGTTTAAACACTCTGAAATTCGCTAAACATCTGATTAAGCAGCTGCGTTTAAATCAGACAATGGAATCATTTTATGAATTTCTAAAATGGCTATTTTTGGACGTGCATTATAGAAACAAATCTATAGATATTTCATCTTGTTTTTAACAAGCTTATTTATTTACTGTGCCAATCTTGATGTATTATGTATTATTTGATAGTTATTGTTAATGTATTTTATTTTGATAAAGTTCTGAAGCTTCTATTTACCGGTGAAGAGTTTCCATTTATACATCGACGAATCTTGTTCATGTTATGTGTATAACGTATAGTAATGTATACAACCTTTTTACATAGATTTACATGTACCCTAATATTTACATTGTTACTTATATTTTGATTTTTACATCCATGAACCAATAGTGATACATTGTATTTCAATAAATATATATATGATAAATTGTCTGTTGTTTTCTTAAATAGTTATATAATCACATCCTTATTGACGATGATTAACATGTAGATTATAATGAATCATTTTGTTTTTTGTTAGTTTGGACTAGTTTGGTAAATATTGTCCGTACATAGACGAAGGCATTGATACTCTTGCAAAAAAAGTTTAATCTGACAATTATCATTCTAGGTTGCCATTATGAGTCACTTAAAAGGTATCAGGCATTTTGTTTAATTTTGGTTCGAGTAATTCATTGAAGTCATAAAGTATTCTACGACAGCGTTTACATATAGTGGGTGAAAAAGGGTGAAATGTAATTATAAAATAATGTAACTTTTAATCTGATCCTTAATAAATCACGAGAATATCTTAATTCAGATTTAATAATTATATTAATTATACAGAAAACCAGAACCAACACCACCACCCCCCCAAAAAAAAAACTCCCTCACTACCACCCTTCCACCAGTCAGTAAACTAATTCCTGGATCCGCGCCTACTTTGTCTTTAGTTTTACAAATAAAGAGTGAAATAAGTATTAAGATATGTCAGTGAGTACGTTTTTAAATTTCATGCTATCACACCTGTGAGACATTCTCTGTGCTGTGGTTAATACTCTACCGTGCTGAATGAAGTACCTCTTGAGTCCGGATTACAGCCATCTTCAGCCAGGAGGACGTGTCAACAACTGTCTAAGTCCACATCACCTCGCTATCGGTTACCAGGACAGGGCAGGGACTAATGACACACGACAAATCCACTAATACACCGACCGAGGGTTGTTTATGTATATAATAATTATTGATTAACATCTACGCAATTACAATCAGCCATATATTATCATACATTTTCATTTAACATCTATTATACGTGTACATGTAGCTAAGTAGAAGTATTTGTTATTTTAAGAAAATCTATTAATTTAAAAGAAATTATTTAATTCTATAACTTGAATTAAAAATTTTCCCTGACAGATGATGTTTTCAAATTTGAAGTTATCTTTATGATTTACAAAGAAAGAAAACAGTACTTGATTAATATATCTATTATATAATTTTATTAATTTAAAATTTCACATGTACATTCATATGTATCCAAATCAAGAAAAATTATATATTTAAAGTCAGTACTCAAATCAATAAAGCAACATGCTAATAATTTAGTTAAATCAAAATATATTATTTAATTTGAAATGTTAATTTCACACCAATTTCTTTCATATAGGAGCCGAAAATGTGTTTCGTGATAAATAATCAGACTTTTCAGCACTTGGTCTGGGGTCCGTTGATATGTATCGATTGTCTTCTTTCAATCAGGCTTCTTGATGAAGCTTATTTTAATAGAATCCTGCAAAATGTATCTCGCCGCGGTCCCTAACGAGCTTGTCAAGTTCTGAGGGCACCTCTACAGAAGGCTTCTACTGTGTTATATTTTACCAAGAAGTCGATAAATTTCAAGCTTGCTGACCAAATGTATAATTTTCTCTTTCTGTACATGCAAATGACTTGTTTCTGGTGGCTTTTTCAGTGACCGAAAAAAAAAACCATGTACATTTATACAGATGTATATTCTTCAAATTTGATATATCTATGATATTTTGACGTTACTTGCTTTTGTGTTTTTTTAAAATTTTTTTTTAACAGATATGAGTACCATATGAGTACATGTTAAAGTCAGAATGACTTTCTTAGAGCAAATGTTACAAATTTAAGTGATTTTTAAAGGACATTTCTTTAATATTCATATCTTATAATATTTTTATTGTTTGAAACTTTTTATTTTAATTTTTCAATAACATTAATCATGCTGTTTCTTATCGTTACAATTTTTATATGTGAACCCCCTGACATTATTACTTATTAGAAAGATGGTTTTATTTTTAGTTATAGCAATATAATGCCTTATGAACTATCTGACATGATTGCATAAAATATAGACAAAAATAGTTTTAAAATGATTTTGATATTTATCCTTACATCCCATTCTTTTTAATGAACTAATCGCAATTGCAATGTTTAAATATTTTGACGCACTACATTTTGCGAATTCATATCTCTTACTCGCAAACATAAAACTCGTACAAAAACACCTGGATATTGCACACACGTTTTTTTCGGTCATTGAATTTTGCGGCTGGTCATTTAATGAATGATTATAAATTTATTAACACCTGCGTGCGATTTACATAGCTCAGCGAATTACAGGAGATCTATAAATGTGTTTACTAATATACATACATGTGTAAACGCTGGGCTTTAATTAGCTCTCCAGCCAAGAATAAGGCAAGGCTAATTGGCCAGTGCTTGTACATGTAAGTTCATTATACTGCGTGCTAAGATCGTAAAACAAGTTTTCTTTGAAAATACATGTACATGTATAATGCAATCATATCTTGGACATTTATATTACGCTTTTATTCTAATTTGTTTTGGTTTTTTTTTGAATTTCGGAAAACCAAATCAATGTAGATAAAAACTAAAAATATAGGATTCCAATAATGATAAAAGATAAAAATTAAAGTTCAAATGAATGTGGAATATCTGTTTGTTGAATGAATAAAACGAGGCACATTTTTATCAGTTTAATGAATTGTAAAGCATGTCTGTAAGAATTATTAACAAACTAAAAAAATTAGGAATAGCTCTCTCCGTATACCCCTGAGAACCAGGAGATGAGAAAAGAAGGCTATATTTTCTATTTGTAGCTATTTGTAGAGGTCAGTGACACATCCTGCTTCCCTAATTTCTTTCATCGCTTAATTGCTAATCAGCTACGCCTAGCACGAACGAAGCTAGAAGCATTACAGTGGAGATGACAGATCATAGAAATAAAATCAAAGCTACGGAATCGGAAGAAGTCGTTAGAGTCATAACTCGGCTACGGCGGTGGCTTTTAACCACAGCCAAAAGGAAGTACTGATATTTCCACATAATGTGCTCAGCGGTTTTAGAAAATGATCTGAAATTAATCACGTAGTAAAAACCGAAAGATTACTCTCTCTCTCTCTCTCTCTCTCTCTCTCTCTCTCTCTCTCTCTCTCTCAGAAAATACATTAACGTATAAGATGATTATTAAAATCTGAATAAATGCATACGTACATCTTGGACTGGATTTCTCTCCCTCACCATCCCTTTCTTATTCTCTTTTTTTAATGAATACAAGAACATTATCGTAATTGAGATGATTATTAGAATTTGAGTTTGGGATGGGGTTTCCCTCTTTCACTCTGTTCCTCCTCCTTTTTCTATTTCCTAACAAATGCATTAGTGTATGAGATGATTATATTAGAATCTTCAAATTAATACATGTACCTCTGGGACGGTGTTTATTATCTTCATCCTGTGAAATCCTATCCTATGAGGGACCTATACCATATACGATTCCGCGTGATCTGTTCAATGTTGGGGAGTCAATGTTCCGATAGAATAATGCTACATGTGTATAATTAACAAGCTGGCTGAATTGATAAGTAAGTTTAATTTGTCACCTTAGCAACCGGTCAAAGACTCGGCTTCAGAAAGCTGATTACACATGTTTCTGTTCAGAAGTAGCCATTTCTTGTTAAAATTCTTTTTTAATATGCTCAAAGATTTACGTTGGAAATTTGACCTTTACATGCATTTCTTCCTTTTTTCAAAATAGGATATATTTTTTTAAATAAAGTATCATATAGAATGTGTATGTTGTGTATGGTTGCAGTTCTTGTAAGCTTCATTTATTTGATCTTTGTTTATGATTTTTATTTTTATTTTTCTAATGACAAAAATCTGTTATTTACCCTATTAAACATAAAAGATTATGTTTCATACTGTAGAATTAACTCAAATGATTTATAAAATGTTAACTAAATAAAATTAGTCTAGCATAATGATTGACGGAGGTTGTAAAATAAAGCTAATATATACGGGACGTCGGTACAGACCATTCAATTTCACATTATACATGTACACGAAAAATAGACAAGGAATGGAAATCCAGTAATTGATTGTGATACTTTTTTTTTATAATATCATGTTTTATAAATTTTAGTTTTAATCAAGATAAGTCAATTAAAAAAAAAATTATTAAAAACATTTTTTTTACATTTGATATTATATATGAAATATGATAACCAAAACATATTTTAAATCTTTTTGTTAAAAATAATTGTAACAAACAGTTGGACCAAACCACTTTCATGCATTGATTGATTATGTTGTTCATCACTTGTTTAATATATAAGCTTTCATTGATAATTAACGCAGGAAATTTTAAAATGCTCACATTTCTGTTAAATTAATTAATACTGAAAGAAGTGTAACTCTGCATATAATGTGATGGTTTTATATTATATACAACTACAACGCTGCTTATTTCCCCGGATAAATAAGGAAATTAAAACAAAATTTAATCAGTTATGAACGCTTTATGTTAGACAGAAAATGCAAATTGAAATAACCAATTTATTATATTTTACAAAATAAGCTGTTAACCAATGATGGGTCCTACTGTTTCCTCAGTCGTCGTTTCATACTGCAGCTGGGTATGTAGATTTATCTTATCTGTCAAGTTATAAACAAAATTCACATGTTTCATAAAGTAAGGGATTTAATGTTTTATGGGATGCTATAGTATGATTAAACATTTTTATATTCTTATTATGGCCTATAAGTTATCTTGTTTTACAAAAAATATAAAATTTTAAGTTATCCCAAATTGATATGCGTGTTTATTTTGCGCACCGTGTATTGATTATTAAACCACTAAAACTTATTAAAAGAAATTACTTTTATGTGTACATTTTTTTTAAATCAAATATCTTTGTTTGAAATCATTATTATTTTAGCATATTATGTGCAATATATGACGGAAAGAAACTATAAGATAAAGTTACTATATAAAGATTTTGGATAGGTTTAGAGATATTTCTTCATTGCTTTATTAAAACAACATGTTTTCTCTGGTGATTTATCCGTGTATTAAGGTAGCTCGCATTACAGAAAAATTACATTACCCGCGTTAGCTTGTTATGTCAATTGTTTCTGCAATTCATGCTAACTTTATAGCCTGTGTAAATCATTGAAGGAAGCATATAACACTTTATATTTACATCTATCTCTGAATCATTTAATGAAGGGTAAAAATACGTAAACAAATATTATGTTACGTTACAGTGAAGGAACAAACTTCTTTTTCAAGTATATGTGAAGTTTACCATGATGCATGTAACTACAAGTGTGGGGGTCTGGGCCATCTGTAACAAATCCGTGCTCTCAGTGTACATTTATATAGTTTTAATGTCGATTGATTAAAAAAATAATCCACGCAAAGTCATACACCAAAGGTACAAAGAGCAGTGGCGTCGGAGGCAAATTAAAGGGGGGGGGGGGTTCTAGACAAGCAAAAAAAAAGAAGGATTATGTTTATTAATATGATGGTTATGTCTAACTTTGCAAAAAAGTTCCCCCCCCCCGGTCCCGACGCCTCCGACGAGGACGTCATTTAACCATGTTAATATCATATAGCATACAAGGATCTACTACAGGGAAATATTCGCCCTGTTTTATTTTTCCCCTTGTTGTCAGAAGACTGGGCGAATCTATGTTGCAAATAATATCTCGGTTAACACAACTGCATCTGGGCGAATTCAAGACGGGGCGATATCGCTTGCAAGTGTAAAAGGGCGAAAATTACTGTACAATTGATTTTCTAAAGAAATAGAGGAAAAATACACCGTGGCTGGAAATAAAATCCGAGAATGAGAGACACTCCTCCCACTAGCGAACCAAGAGAGCGGGCGCACAATTCTCCTCAAAGAAATAAACATACGAACTAATTACCATGTTGACAAATGAAGGAGTAATGGTACAAAAAAAGACTGCACTCATTGTCGTGCCATCGGAATCCATCGTGTATTTTCATTAAAGCGCAGTCTTCAAGTGCTCCATCGGAGAACAAAAATCCACTCTGAGACGGTCCCTGGCCCGAACTCCAATGACTGTAGGTCATAGTTGGGTCACCTTTAATTTGAATTTTAAGAGTCAATTAGTTTTATAAATTCTTCGGTCATATCTGCAACCATGACCACACACCAAAGTTTATATATAATACATTAAAAAAAAAATACTTTACCCGACACCCATTTCCAGTGGGACTCTGATTCGCTGTCGCTGGCCCCGATCCAGAATCCGGTGTCCTCTGACCTTTGAGCTGATAAAACTCTCTGGAGGAACTGCTGCATCCCAATATCCCTGATTTGAATGAGGTCACCGCCCTCTTTTTGACATCGATGTCTGGCGTCAACCCAGTCATAATTCCCATAATGCACCTTCAGGCAGACATTTCCATATGTATATAGGTCACTTTTACCTAGATTGTGAGGACATTCGTCGGTCGGTGCGCTGTAAACTCAACGCAAGTAAAAATATCATTTTTACAAATTGTTTATTATATTATGAGGTATTCGGAAATTTAAGATTTTTATCTGAAGAAGGATTTAATTAATCGAGGTACTTACTAGGACTTACTGACAAAACCAGAACACATATTGACATCATAGCCTCCATTTTAAAGTTTGCCAGTTTTAGATAGCAATTTATAAACAAGCTTATCATCGGTATTGTCCGTGACATTGTATTTGATGTTATCAACGGAAGGTGCAAATCGTGCTATAGTCGAAGTGTCTTTACAATTATTATCATAAAAAATCCGTACTTTAGTAATGACAAAACCTTAAACTTATAAGTTTCTTATAAGTCTCTTGATAGTACATGTACATACAATGTATCTTCACTCTGGGAGTAGATTTAGACTATATATAGTATGTTTGCGTTACATTATTTAATGTTTTCGTTATGTTATAAAGAGATATTGAGGAAATCTTTATCGTATCTTGATAAACTGTCATAATTCTGATATCTTCTTCATGGTATTATACAATGTATGTAGCAATTACATGTAGATACGTTCATTAAACCGTAATCATATCTAAATAGAAATGATCATTTAACCGTATTATATTTTCAGTTATGCAACTTTACAAATTGATATTTAGTTCAATATCATTAAAATAAAATTTTGCATCACTTAGTGGCCTGAAGTGATATGCATGCATAAAGTGAAAAGTGAAAGAACTTATCAACAACAGTATCTACACCGTGCATAGGTGGTATCTTCTTTACTGTATTGTAGCGTATGTTATTAAAATCTACGTGTGCATTTAGTTTTAAAAGTACTATATTGTATCTCACTTCTTTTAAATTCATTAAATGTTCCAATATGACAATTTATCATAGGAGGATACATGTAGGGTCGTTGTTTTTAATTATTTTTTAATAAATCTTACTCTAATTAATATTTAATAGAAGGCAAAAATCAAAAGCTTGGAATACACAAGTTTTAGATTTATTTCGAATAAGTTTAATTTTCCGAAGTGTTAATCCGTTCCCTTCTAAGACAACAGTGCCAAGGCCTGATTTTTAAAGTGGCAATTAATTCTATATTCAACAGCATTTACTACAACGTACTTAGAACACTAATTGCTGTTATAAAAAAAAATTCATAATTTATATCACTCTTTAGTGAGCTCTAAAAATGTACGGAACACTTATCAATAAAACCTA
This sequence comes from Magallana ariakensis, assembly GCA_020458035.1. NCBI lineage: Eukaryota > Metazoa > Mollusca > Bivalvia > Ostreida > Ostreidae > Magallana > Magallana ariakensis. The sequence continues at coordinate 15,257,870 of CM035814.1, forward strand.
CATAACAAAATGCTATTTATGATTTCGAAAACAATATACAGTTTAATAAAAAAAATATTATTCAGTCTGTTGCCAAAATATTGTACTTGTTCAATTTTACATTTATTTGATACATACATAAAGTACATTTTTCAAACAATTGTGTTCATTGTAATTATATTTTATTGACAAAGTAAATGTAAAATAACCATGACCATCGCAGCAATAGTCAATAAAACTGTACATCCATGGTTGGTTTTTCCAGCAGAGCTTTTGGAACCATTAGTTGCTGCAAAACAACGTAGTAAATATGCGTGCTTAAAATATTTGATACAGGATATTACAGGTATCTTCGTGTATTACATCAGTCTATGAATACTATGAATACCAACCTTAAGCAATGAAAATTTAAACCATGCAGCTTTTTTTTTTAATTTCTCATAACAATTCAAACTTATATTATTTTTAAATGGTTATAAAATGATACCTGAATAATAAATAACAATTTATTACTGTCTTCTTTTAAGGTAACAGGTCCATGGCATCGGGGGGGGGGGGGGGGGGTAATAGTTAACTACGTTTATCCCCCCTCACGGATTAGGTTTTTTATGATTTTGCCAAAAATTGTTTGCTCTTTTTAATTTTGTTTGGATGGAAAAAATGTTGTTTGTTCTTTTTTTGGTTTTGTTTTGGTTCTTTTGTTTTTTTTTTGCTTGTCAAGATTTATTTTTATGTTTGGCCCCCCCACCACACACACACTTTCAAAAACAATGCTACGTGCCTGGGTAATAAACAATTATTTTAAAAATGACATCAACATATCAATATATAATTAGTGAAATTTCAAAAAATGAATCTAGCTCCGTTGAATGTTACTCACCAAACTGACAGATGTAGGAATAGGTGAGGTATTTATTTCTGCAAGGGACGTCATACCACTTGAAATCATAGTCGACACGCATCAGTGCACAGTCATCTAAGTCTGAGTCGGGTGAGTGTTTGCCCGCCTTTGTTCCCTGTCCGTCCTGCCAGTTGGAGTAAGTCATGTTTTTGTTTCCTTCCAAAAATGAACACATACAATAATGCACGCACGTACGTCGAAGAATCAAACATTTCATCGAATATATCAATTTGATAAACTATCGATATTGAATTAGTTTGGCTGAGATCTGGATATTATATCAGTCTTTTCGCTATGTCTTTATGCGACTCATTTGATAAATATATAAACAAAACATGATACAAGTATCCACGAAACAATTTCAATACACAAAATTATGAGCTTGTGATGGAAGTTGTTTATTCTTTACTTTTCGAAAACAAATCAACATGGGATCAATGTATCACATCTTTCAAGTTGCTTACTATATGTAGCTTCAACATATTAATATACTCTGGATACAATACAGCGAGCTCCACCCCCCTCCCCATCCAAAAGACAGTTATTGTTTTTTCAAACACCTTGGTTTACCTTCGTTTATTTTGCTTTTTTGTTTTGTTTTAATAATAGCCACTTCTTTTATAAAGGATGAAAGTTTTCTATATATTTTTATCATGAAATTGGACTGCGCTATGGTACCCATTGATTATAATTTCAATTTTATAACTCTTTAGTTTCTAATTTAATAACCCACGACTTACCGGTCAGCCACTCCCACTGTGATTCCAAGTCCCTGTCGGAAGCTCCGATCCAAAATCCCGTCTTCTCCATATTTTGTGACGTTAGAAGCTGTTGCAGAAAGTTTTGCAGACTTCCGGTTCTTATTTGAATCAGATCCCCGCTATCACTGAGACATCGATTCCGTGCTACTTCCCAATCTAATTTCTCGAAATTAAACTGAAGACATAGTTGGTCGAAAGTAGCTAAATTCAGCGGGAAGAGTGAATCAGGACAACCAGCCGGTCTCTGAATCAACGCCGCAGATGCTATACAAATGTAAATTTCCGAACAAACAATATGTAGTTACATGTACTTCAATCTAAGATCAAGTTTTATAATTTTGTTAATAATCATTGTAATCAAAAAAATTAATGTTCTATCCTGATGCTTTACTTAACAAATCATGTATCAGTATTAAAAATGCCTGCTGCCCAATCCAGTTACGTACATGTATATTTACATAATAAAATATGTTCAAATCAAATAACATATTTTTTGTATCATTTATTTAATGCAATAAATTTTACTTACTTGATTCGCAATTTATTACAAAACAACACAGCAGCCAGTAAACCTTTTTCATCGTTGTGTAATTAAGAATAAAAACTATCTAAATAAAGCTCAGATCCCCAATTGAGAAACAACATTAACTTTTTGGCTCATTCATACCGCGGACGATACTGATAGAAATTATTTACTTCCTTTAACAAACAATTGGATTTTATCTACTAATTTGTATTTGAGATAAGAATGTTGTTTTATCTGTTAAATGAGAGTAATATCTATCAATGAGTCAGATAACTCGGTGATATACACTAGGTGTATCGGTTGGATATAAAGAAATACTGGAAAGAAAAAATAATGCTATTTTTCATTGATCATTACTGCACTTGTAACGGGATTAGCAAAACCATTGATGTACATGTAGATGCCTCAATGACAAAACAACTGCCATTTACTTAAAATGATTAAATATCGCATTGATCCACGTAAATATCCTATGCCATCCAATTAATTCATTGAATAATTCATTAATATCGCTAGTTGCCATTTAATAAATTAAAGTTAACAACAGGAGTAACTGTTAATAATGTACTGTAACTAACGTAAATCATAAAAAAATAACCACGACATTTTTAGCCAATACTACAATTATTTCTATCGTAATATAACAATAATGGTTTTAGTTCTATTAAAAAGTCAGATAAAATCAGGAAGAATAAAAACGTAAGATTAAAATGGTTGATTCATAATGTTAAATACAGATGTGTTGCAGCACTAAATTTGTTTAAATTTAAATTATTAGTGATAGTATGAGGAGCAAGAGCCAGCAACAAACCATCTCAAATAACCTCATTATTTTTTTTTTCAATTAATTGACCGATCATCTACTATATTTAATATATCTTTTATAATAAACAGGAAAATCCGTTTATTTTTAATCATTTTCTTTTGTTATTTGATATCAATACACGTAGATGTGTTAATTTTTTTTATATTAAGTGTTATTGTCTTTTTATAATTTACACGAAGATTGTAAAGACTATAGGCAATCTGATTAAAATAAGATCTTTGATCCGCTCCGACAAATTCGATGTCGCTACACAAAGATCAGATCTTTGTGTAGCGACATCGAACTTGTCGGAGTGGATCAAAGATCTTATTATTATCATATTGGACTATAAGTGGCAGGAGCTAAATACAGGCACGTACATTATACATAAGTTTTAACAGATTCCCAAAATGTGGGTGGGAGGGCAATTACTTTAAATTTGAATAATCTTTATGTTCGTTTAAGAAAAAAAATGTCTGATCCAGGAGGCCCCCATCTGCCTCACTCTTCTTGACGCAGTGTGCATGACATACGGATGTAAACCACAATCAATGTGAAACTCCTCTTTGGCTTGTAGGAAAGCACTGTATCAAAATACTCAACGAAGAATTCAGAACGAGCGGTTGATATTTGCGTACCAATGGCTTTACATAATTATATCAATCATCTACTTTAAAATAATGCGGAAATGGTAACCAAAAAATCAATGAAGTTGTTCTACGTTTTCTAGAAGCCAGCTACGAAACTATTTGTTGCACTGATTACGGTTGATATGAAAATTTACAAATCTGCTTAGTTGATAATTTATTGTCACAGGAAGTCAGAAATTATTCATACAACAACATAAAATAATTGTAATATCCAAAACTAATAAACATTTCGATTAAATTCACAAAAGTCAATAATATTGCTTAAAAGGAAAAAAAATAAATTTATATGTTTTATCAATTAATAACATAATTGATAAATATAAAGAAACGTTATCAAAAGAGAAACAGGGGCAAACACACATGGTAACAAATGCATGACTTATTGTAAATTAAATTAAATTAATTGACTAAATTCTCTATCAGCCTATAATTATAACGCCATCTACAGCGCTTTCTTCTTTCTTTGTCGTTGTCCTCTGGTCCTGGGGACTTTTTGCTGTAATTAGAGCCTCCCACTCATCTGTTGTGGGTCTGTTGTGAGCTGGTGTAGTTGTTGTTGTTGTTGTTTTGTTAAAAAACAAATTGCTCTCCTCGGTGACCACGGATACCTGAGACTTTGACATGAGTATGGAGAGTATTGTGGAATGTTGTACTGTTGATCTAGTTGATGTTGGTGTTGATGCAGTGCCAGTAGTTCTTGTTGACGAAGTTGGTTTAAATGAGATATTGCTGGTTGTCGATGTTGGTTTTGGGGTTGAGGTATTAATTTCTTGCATTGTTGTTGCTTTAGTTATTGTTGTTGATTTCGTTGTTGTCTTTAACATCGTTTTTAATGTCGTTATTTTTATTGAGGTAGTTGTTTTTGGGATATCTAGAAAAAGTTATTTAAGAATGAAACGAGTGATCGAATGTCAAGGCAGGTGTAATATTTGTGTTTGAAAAAATGTTATTATATAACGTAACTTACCAAACTGGCAAATATAGGGATAAAAGAAAGCTATGCCGCTGTGACAAGGGTAGTCGTGCCACATATAATTGTCGTCGACCTTCATTAACCCACAATCCTCAGTACTCCCTCCGTGAATGAGTAGAAAGCCCGTCTGGTGGGGACCCTGATGCGGGCTCCAGTTATCGTAGGTCATTGTCTTATCGCCTATTTCGATAGATCTGATTAACATATCTAAACTTTTAAAGTTCCTAATGATTTAAAAAAAAAGAGATACAAAACTGATTGCAACAAATACGTTTAAAAGATTATTGTTGAGTTTATACCCTAATGTTACATTAAAGGGAAATTAATGCTTTTGTATGTATAGCTGTCGGTCAATTTGATGAAGACAAAAAGCAAATATGCCGTACTGTTAGCATTTGTACATGTATGATCATTGAAAATGAACATTTCAGTATAGTTTAAACGTGTTTAATGCGTAAAATAGAAGTCTCCCGTATCACATGTGCCGTCTTATACAATATACATGTACGTGAATTGACAACAACTTTTTGCGCCTCTGGTTTTTTTTTCACGATAAGATTGCGTTTGACTGACCTGCCACCCACTCCCATAGTCCTTCATGGTGCTGGTCTGAGGCCCCGATCCAGAACCCGGTCTTGATGTGGCTATGTGACTGTCGTATCTTCTCGATGATGGAACCCTGCATGTCCGCAGTTCTAATCTGCACGAGGTCCCCGCCATGGCGATGACAGCGCTCCCGCGCATGCGGCCAGTCGTGCTTGTCCAGAGAGAGTTGTAGACACACTGAGCCATAAGTCCAAACATACTTAGGATCTATGGCAATATCTCTGGGACAAAGCTCTCTTAGGTTAGGTTGTTCAGACAAAGCTTAAATAAGGATTATTATAAAACACTACAGTTTTGAAACCTATTTATCTGATTTTCAACAAATATTTAATATCTCTGAAAAAAAACACATATGGAATATAAATTATTATTTAGTTACTTAATATAAATCTTAACGGATTTAATATAGTTGCATGTTGATGTACCTTACCATGTCTGTTCACAATTTAATTTGTTTTTTTTTTTATTGCTAACTTGTTGATTCTTAAAACTAGTATAATACAGTTTTGCAAAAAATAAACTCATATTAAAAAAGTTAATTAAAAAAAAAATAAAATTGAAACATTAATCTTTCAAATAACACTTTAATATTACCTTTAGAAATGAAAAGAAAAGCAAATGTAAGAAGTATTTTGTACACAGAAACTTCCGTACGTATCATCGTGAAGATTTTTGACAGATTGACCCCGTGACCTTATGTGGTGTGATAGTCCATCGATGTGGTTCGATGACGGTTTATCAGTTCAAGATAACACTGTTTTCTCTTTGTCATTCATTTTAATAATAACTGATTTTGAAGCAAATACTTTTCAAAAGAAACGCAATTAATGCATAATATATGGGATTTAATTAATGATCAATGGGACTATATAAATTGTTTGTAATGATTTATTTATAAAGCTCAAGATTTCATCTAAAATGCTAAAAACAACAATCATATAAAATAATGTTTTGTTATAAATTGTAAAAAAAAAAAAACCAATAAATGATAAAAAAAAAAGTCAACAAACAACAAATCTAAATTCACACAAAAGTATTGTATAAAAATTATTAAGGTTGTTATAAATTGAATAAGTAGTTTCTTGAGTACTCGGGAAAAAAAATCCGTCCTTTTCTTTACGGATGTCGTTATTTTATACATGTAAGTAGAGCCAATTATTATTTCAAAGATCAACATAACGTTATGTCGATTAAATGTATAAGGTTAATGTGACTGGTATTAACTCCTGAGACTTCTCTTTAAAGCTAGCTATATAGGTGAAAGTCTTGATTGGAACCAAGTTAACATGATAATCAGAATTTCAACAAGATAATGCTTGATCAATCATACTAAAGCAGAAAACTGTTTTTCTACTACAGTTTTTGAAATATTTTAATAAAACGAAACAACGGCTCTAAATAAGTAAAAACTATAATCTGTCCAAAGATATTTATACAGCACATTTTCGTAAATCATTTGATTTTCATAAACGATATTCAGGGTTCAAACAATGTTAATTCAATACTAATATGAATAAATCCCAAAATTTTCCCTCTAATCCCTCCCCCCTCCAGCTTGTCAGATATCAATAAACAACTAATAGTAAATAATAGGGGGATTTTGCATAGCAAGCGTCATCAAAGTTACCGGATGATAAAGTTTAGTTGATAAAGCGAGGTGTCCCAAATGGAGAAAAGATGTAAATATCTCCCATTATAATTATGCGTAAGAAACTTGTTTTCGTTCCTGTGAGTTTCTCAAAGTAAAGACAGAATGTGTCAAAACACAATCTTGGATTTTTTCCCTTTTATCGATTTTATCTGTACCTAATTGACAGGTACAGGTGTAAGTTTATTTTCAATAAATAATCGCCAAAAAGTGACGGGACGGAAAAAATAGCTTGGAACAGACTTTAGTTTAAAAGTCATTTACAGATTCGAAGTAACACTGCAATATATAGACAATAGGTTGTTTTTTTTTTAAATTTCTAAATTCTCTTGTGTTTTTTACATGCATATCCATTAAAAAATAATTTTAAAAATACATTTTTTCATTCGAATTCTTAATCAATGCCGAGACATAGAGCACAGAATGACATAATCACAAAGTGAAACGATGAATATACTGCATAAAATATATGTTAAAACTTACAAGAAACATAGAACCTTCTACACATGTAGTATATCCATCAAATATTGAAGATAAGAACATTTTTTATTACATACCTAGTAAAAAATACGGGGTTTTTGCATAATTATGCTTACTTTATAATAACCGCATCAGCCTCCAAGACAGATACGGATTCTGCAGGGCTGATATCGTTCCGTATTACACCCATTGCGGAACTCCTCTGGTTTTCCCCTTCAGAATAAGTACAAAAAAGACAATGATCTATACGTCACAAAGCATAGAAATTGTCTTCGATGTTATTACTAAGTATGTCATAAATATAATAATACATTACATTTTCCACACAAGTATTACACCTTGTGTCAGCCCGAGACACTAATATCACCAGAGGGCCGAAGGTCCGAGGGCTGATATTTGTCGAGGGCTGATATAGGTTGTAATATGGAAAAGGGTATGTATTATTCTCTATCTATTGATTATTTTCCATTACATAGTAGACATCAAACAACATATCATATACAATGAAACAACATAAAATTTATTTATTTACGCATGTCTTGTGTTTTAATGAGAACTAGTCCGTGCCTTAGGTGCAATCTAAAAGAGCTAGAATCCAATCAAAAGTCCAATATCTATCCGGGGAAAAGCCTGCGATTCATTATTGAGATAAGTGTAAATACTTTGGACGTATATATATAAAGTGAATTAAAAAGCTTATGGTTAAAATAACACAGATTCACACGCGTATCTCCGTCAAATATCCAGATGTGCATGTGTAATTGCACAAACCTTCTGCAGAAATCACAGAGATTTTTGTTCTTCTCTCAAGTACCTTAAAAGTGGATGATCAGCCACATGACTCTCGAAGTCTGTCCCTTTTATTCTTTTCTCATTGAACAAAGATATCATGTCTACGTCTGCTTGTACAGTGAAGTTCGATCCTTCGACCGATTCCTTGCTGGGTCGCATTAACTGCAATATGGCATCTACGTTACAGTACTGCATTACTTTCTCTTTGGACCATTTGTAGCAGGCGTGGAAGGCACATATGTATAGGAAATTATGCCAGAAAACTAGACCGCCATGTGCCTCGACATTTGTGTTGGTTATTTTTGATGACCATGTCGTAGCAAGTTTAGATTTTTGCCTTGTGTAGAATAATTTCAATTTTTTATTTTTCATTTTCTCTTTTGATACAGGTATTTGTTCGGCTATGTCGTTTCGAAAATTCTTCTCATCGTAAAATCCATTTAAGACCAAGTAGACAATACAGCAAAATAAATCGTTATCTTTAAATTCCAATGACCGAAAATGCTCAGTTACAGCGATCACTGGTCCTTTGTTTTTGTCAAACATTGGGTCTGCTAAAGAATGTTCCATTTCTACTAATTTAAGAATGAGATGCGTTCCAAGGCTTTTGATTGAATATATTTCATCCACCGTTAATGCTTGACATTGACATTCGGGAATTTTGCAATTTCTTTGTATGTTATTCAGATGTCCAACAATACTTTGTTCTTTTCGTGTTGAATAGGAATCTCGTCGAATTGTCTCTGAACCAGGAAACAAAAAGGGTTTGAACAAATTTTCAACGTCAGACCGCAGTCCAACGACAAACTTAATTTTTTTATCGTTTTTAGAATACTTAAGTATTAAGTTATGGTTTTCCTCCACTAGACCTCTTTCACACAGATTATCATTCCATAATCCAAACCAGCCATCAACAAAGTACACAGTGTTATCTTCCAAATTATCTGAAAGATCCAAGTAGTGTAGTTCTTTGATTTTCATTTTGAAATCTTCTTTATATTTTTTTGCAATATCCTTGCCAAGGGTAGAAACAGAATTGCCTAGTTGGCCAATAATATAAAGAATATCACTCCTTCTAAGAACATTAACGCCGTTTGCAATATCCTCATCTATCAAAATGAAAATTTTAAAACATTTAATATTGCAGAATTAAAATTGAACAGTTTTACTGTTTATAAATTCATTCATATAAAGTTTTTTTTAATAAAATAAAAACCTTTTAAAACATTGTTTTCAAGTCTGTAGCTCTCTTTTTTAAGGTCAGGCGACACGTTCCTCAATTTAATATAACTTTTGCCAGGAATTTGTTATTGATTTACTACTACTTTGACAAGCTTTCTTGAAAACAAATTAGGGTACCTTACCAGCCATCTGTGCAAGATACTAGAGTATGCAATTTCCTATATAATTTTATTGATAATACACTTGAATTGCTGATATAAACTTTTTGCCATAAATACTGTATATAATATATTTTTAAAATTTTAATCATTTTAAAAATTATAATAAAAAAATATTAATAATTTAATATTATCAGGCCGTTGAAAATTCGAAAAATAATAATCATTTTTCGAGGAACGTGTCGTCTGACCTTAAACTATACTTATAAATGTAATTTTGTTAACAACGAAATGCCGACATCTAAGTAACTGCTAAAACCTTTGGTATTTCAACACTTGTGAGATGATGTCCGTAAACTATAATAAAATTATTGAATTTTACCTGGTACATGTAAGTAATTATTGTAAAATAATAATATTTGATTAAAAACCTGCTTTCTTTTTTGATAAACCAGCCCAAAATAGCAAAACGAGAATAAGGTGGTGGACACGTATTGGCGGAACAAAGTCAATGGGAGTTTGCACCGATACATACTGTAGATTCCTAATTAAACGCGAGGAATTAAATAAATATCCACGTAAAATTGCAATAAGCACCCCTTGCGGATTTTAAAATCTCTCTATTATCTTATGAGAATTGAGAACTATAGGAAATGAGGATAAAATTCCGTGTTCGCGATTTCATATTCTCGCGATTTGATACAAAACGTAGGGATCGAGGAATTAAGTATTCGCGTAAAAGAAGGAATCTACAATATGTTTGCAGCGAAATAATTTTGAATAATTACGTTAAGAATGAATATATTTACCGGGAACTTATTTAGAGTTCACATAGAAATTGAGATTTAATAAAACAAACCAATTCGTTTTTTTGAATGCGCGATTTTAATTTTGATGGAACAAGAATAGAATTCCTGGGTCCCCCGCCGTTCAAGCAGTATACTAGTATACTGTACTGTGGAATCATTTAATTTCGTGGGGGCCAATTTTCGTGGATTGCTTAAATTTTACAGGTTCGTGGGGACGTAATTTCGTGTATTCTCTAAAACCTACAAAGGAAATATGATTTTATTACCCTTATTTATTAATTCGTGTAGGATGTTAAATCGTGGGTTAAATCGTGGATGAGAGGTACCCACGAATTCCACGAAAATTGAACCACCACGAAATCTAATGATTTCACAGTATATGAAATTGCAATATTTTCAAACATTCAGGGCTGTTCCAGAATTAAATGTGTGGGGAGGTTGGGAGGAACATTTTTTTACCCCGACCACCCATTTTTTTTTCTATTTTTCCTGTCGCAAATATATCCAAATACTATAATTTAAAATCAAACAAATACCTATTAACATATATAAGTTTATTTAAAATGTACGAAACAATATCACTGTACAGTTTTTGTTTAAAAATCATATTCAAGTTTCATACTCTGGTTTACATACTGTATAAAATCACATACCTTATTGCAGAGATATACATGTAAGAAAATGGTCAGAATAGGGGACAGGAAAAACACAAGATGATGCCTTGTCATCTGTTGTGTATTAGTGGTATAAACATTGTATAAATTTCAAGTAAATCCATCAAAATTTGTAGGCATGAGAGCGCTTACAAGGTCAATTTTTGGATAAAACGGAGTCATTATTGTGGTCAAAGTCCCATAACTCCAGCAAAAAGTATCGACCAATGCTGATTTTCGAACTTGACCAAGGTAATAGGTGTATAAACATTTGGTATAAATTTAATGAAAATCCGTCAAAATTTGTAGGCACGAGAGCGCTTAGAAGGTCAATTTTTGGATAAAACGGAGTCATTATTGTGGTCAGAGTCCCATAACTCCAGCAAAAAGTATCGACCAATGCTGATTTTCGAACTTGACCAAGATAATAGGTGTATAAACATTCGGTATAAATTTAATGAAAATCCGTCAAAATTTGTAGGCACGAGAGCGCTTACAAGGTCAATTTTTGGATAAAACGGAGTCATTATTGTGGTCAGAGTCCCATAACTCCAACAAAAAGTATCGACCAATGCTGATTTTCGAACTTGACTAAGGTAATAGGTGTATAAACATTTGGTATAAATGTAATGAAAATCTGTCAAAATTTGTAGGCATGAGAGCGCTTACAAAAAAGTGTGACGGACGGACGCACGGACCCACGGACACACGGACGGACGCCCGGCATTTCTATGTCCCCGCTCCGCGTTGCGGCGGGGGACAAAAAACTTTCCCAAACGGGGTAAACAAGAAAGGAGGCATCATCGCGGAAAATGTACGGCAAGTTCATCACGCATCGGACAGATACCTTGGATCGGATGACTTAGGTTTAACGTATACAAATAAATAGGAATGCTTCAATAATCTAAATTTTTGTAAAGGACGCTTAACCTAAAGATAGGCCCTTTGATGAAACGCAAATATTCACACTAGTCCAGAATTTACACTGGCGTAGAGCTACAACTAGGCGTACGACCTTTGATTAAACGGGCTACAGATATGTTTTATCAGTATAATAATCAAAGTTTAAAATTCCCCCTAACCGATCGGGCAATGAAAATTCCATCAGTATATCTATCAAAAAAATGATAGAAAGAAGGAAAGAAGAAGAAGCAATAATTCAGTGTAATTGTTACATGTATGTTCTTCTAACATTTTAATTTTAACGATTAAAATATGCATTACATATGACTACTTTTGTCATAATGCATAATTTTAACTTTAACCTAAAACCCATAATACCTGCATTATACATTAAACGCATTAAACATCTACCTTGCGTTTGTTCTTGTAGTTCCTGTAGTTCTTGATGTTTTTGAAGAGATTTCCACATACATCTATCAAACTTGCCATACCTGCAAGCCACTGCGACTGAAACGCATACGACGATGACAACTAAAGGTATTGTTCCAATCAGACCGTATTTTAAATCATCCGAGTCTTTCTCATCCCTGTATAAAAGAAGAATCTTAATTTTAAAGTCACACTGAAATATTAATATCATAAAGGTTCATAGATTTAATGTGAATTGATTTAAGTGTCAATTATAATTTCAAACTTACTTTAGTTCAGAATTCGAATCCTTCGTTATAGGATTGCCAGTTTTTTCAAAACAGATTTGATCTACGAAAAAATGGAAAATAATTCGTCTTAATTAACCTTTTCAGCATGATATAATGCTCGGCTCTTTTTAAAATGTTTTAAATATTTATAAAATCCACATTTTAAAAATACTTTTAAATTAATACACATCCAATTGATTTACGTTTGTAGACTTCATCACTCCTATAAGATGAGTTAGGACAGGCGGTGCCATTACAGCGGGACCAATGTAGATATCCCTCGTCAGTGAAAATCGGACAGAACCCTTAAAATAAATCAAATGTAATAATATATACACAATAGATAATGTAAGTTGGACATCGTACAATCTAGTACACACACTTTTTCTTAAAGTGTCAGTTTTAAAAATGAAAACTGTAAAAAAAGTAGGTTTATTTGAATATTTATAAAAGGGTGTTCATTAAAAAGTCCATTCGATACGAAAGACTTGTTTTATTAAGTTAAATAAATTTAACATAAGACTTATTTTAATTTTTTCATGTTCCGCGTGAAAGAGACGAACTTGCTTCGCAAATGAACGGAAGCCCAAGAAGCTTGTTCGACATTTGAAATAGGAAGTACGAAGCAACAAAAGAACATTCATTCAAATTCAAAATGCAACATAAGAGATTCGAAACCAAACAAAATAAAGGTTACATGCATAGTAAGATTTCAGAAGATTTTTCAAATGTTAGATTAGGGTTTAGAAAAAAGACTAACATACTTTTTAATGCATCATATTTGTACGAGATACGCTAACAAAAACATGTTTGCTAAAATACTGGAAAAGTCAAGTTTTCAGCCTGTTCTGTGTTTAGAGTTAGGCTTGGTATTGGAATCCATTTATCTCCTAATATAACACCGGGAAGGTCTTCTGATAAATCTTTTTTTTTTTAAAGATGTCAGCAACATTACATTGCAGTTGGTACATTTAATGCAGAGTAAACATGATCCGTATATATAAAACAAGAATTTGTAATGAGGTCTACGTGGACGAAAATCGTTGCCATTAGGAAAGCCGAATAACCCTTTGATGTGCATTCATTAAAAATGTTCACTGAATCAAACTGAGAAAGTATTCTTCAAAGAGCTACATATTGTAGTACCGAAAATCATTTACAAAAAAGCACATTTCCCCCTAAATGTATTGAAAATGTTATTTCATTCAATAATTTATTGATTTCTAAAAAGAAAATCCAAAAGTATATTACTTGTCTGATTTTGTTGTTACAAAGTTAAACAGTTTTGACTGAATTCGGACTGAATTCGGGGTCCCCATAGATTTGCCAGTGTTGATGATAAGAAGTTTAAAAGTTATATCTCTCAATTTTGGCACCCGAAATCTATAGCAGTCAATGCTTCCAAACAAAGCTGGCGTTTTGAGAACACTTGGTCAATACCACATTCATATCATTCTTGTGAATAAAACCATAAAGTCCAGTATTATGTGAAAATGCTTGAGTATACTTATCATTTCGAAATGGCCACGAGAGGCATTCTTGATTTCCTTTTCGGAAACACCATGAAATTTAAACAGTGTGTTATTGGCGTACTCCTTACTACAATGTTTTAACACAATAAAAATTTGCATTTCCGACTGTACTTTAGAATATTACATCTATACTTATAAATTAAGACTTTTTGCCAATAAACTAAAAAATGCATGCACCAACATAACTGTTTACACCTTTGGTATTTCAACACGTGTTATATGATGTCCGTAAGATATAGTTGAATTTTACCTGATAAGTAATTAATGTAAAATAAATAAAAAACCTTCTTTCATTTTCGATAAACAAGCTCGAAAAAGCAAAAATGAGAGTAAGGTGGTGGACACGCTTTGGCGAATCTAAGTCAATGGGAGTTAGCATTAAAATATATACTTGCAATGCAATGATATTAAATAATATTTAATGATTACGTAAACAGTGAATATTTTTATTAGGATCTTACTTGGATTAAACATAGAAGTTAAGATTTGACAAATGCTGAATAAATAAAATACGGCAATTCGTTTCTTGAATGCGCGATTTTAGTTTATAGATAGAAGCTAGCGAAGCGCGACCTCTTATTTGAACATATTTTATTGTGTAAGTTACACAAAAGGATTGGAAACAAGTTCTTACAAGTTACATGTTCCTCTCCTAATGATAATACATACAATATATACAGTTGTCATAGTGATATTACCTGTTAATTATAGTTATTGATACATGTATCATAATACCCATACATATGCATTTACAAAGTAATTGCAAATATATATTAAATAGTGTTGATATACAGTATAAAAATAGCAATAACAAAAAGAAAATTAATTATTAAATCTTCCAGACTCCTTAATTAAGTTTTGAACTGATGAAAAAATAAAGCAGATTGTATTGTAAGACGAATTGTCACTACCCCAAAGAAGCAAATGTGAATTAATCAAAATTGTTTCTTCTAGATTATTAAAAAGTAATTCAAATAGACTGTTTCCTGCATTTACATAATTCTTACATACAAAGAAAAATGATAAACATCCTCCTTTTGACCACAAATAAAATTAGGTGATTCAATAACGTTTCTTCTGTACAGATCATAATTCAATATACAGCTGTGTCTCAATTTGGTATGTAAGATATTGATAGTGCGTTTGCCAAATGAAAAATATTTCGGAGGTTGAGGATTACTTACAGTAATATTTTTCTTTAATGTGTTGAGAGAAGTTGCTTCCTTAATTTCTAGTTTGAAAGAATTCCATTTCCGAATGGTGACAGGTACAAAAGACTTTTATAAAGTTCTAGTCTGCTGCTTGGAACAATAAAATTTTTCGCTATTTGTGTGATATGTTGAAACATTTTTTGTTACAGGAGGAATAACGTTGCTCAAGCTCTCAGGTACTTGATTTATATGAATTTTTAACATGGTTATTAATTTAGCCTCATTGGGTCGACTGACAAGAGGTTCCCTGCCTGTTTCTCTGTAAAGAGATTCTGTAGATGCTAAAATGGGTAAACCAGTAACAATCACTTAATTGAACTTTTTCTTATCTTATTACAACCGTCCCATACTACAGAAGCATATTTAAGAACTGGTCTAATAAATGTGATATACATTTTTGATAAGTTAGTTCTACCTAGAGTAAATTTTAGCTTTTTCAAAAGTCCTATGATTTTGTGTGCACTTTTTACTATATTATTGATATATTGAGACCAACTTAAATCATTAGAAACTAGAGGTACTGTGAGCAAGCTCACGATTGATACCCCCCGCTAAAGAAAAAAATCACAACTCAAGTATTTTTCTATTATAGAAAATGATGGATGCTATCTCATTAACCGTTCATGTCCTATCAATAACAACTGCTCAATTTTTTAAAATTGTTCATGCTAATATGAGTACACAAACCAATTTCTATTATTTAAATTCCATTTTATTTCAACTTAACTGTTAATGCATGAAGACAGTTGCATCCTTATGATAACAAACATGACTGAAATCAAACCATAATCCACATGTCAAGCAGCCATTAAATGTTTTGAATTTTTGGTATCCCGAGCCCGTTATTTTCTAAAAAATTTTTTCCACAAAAAAAAAAAAAATGATAAAAAAATAAAACAGGGCAGGCAATTTCCAGATGGGCAGGTGGGGATCATAATCTAACAATTAATTTAATTTGACCATACACATGCAAGCTTTGTGTCAAATTTTACCTTCTAATCATTTCCATTAATACAAGACAGGAATATAGCATTTTTTTTAAAACAATGACCTTGACCTTGCACGAATGACCTTGGGTCAAGGTCATGACACACCCTCAGGTCATAAGCAATCTTTGTGTGAAGTAAGAACTTCCAATGTTTCTCCATAAGAAAGATATGGACCGGACACGAATTTTGTACTTTTCCTGCCAGTGAAAGGTCAAGGTCATGACACACCCTCAGGTCATAAGCAATCTTTGTGTGAAGTAGGAACTTCCAATGTTTCTCCATAAGAAAGATATGGACCGCACACGAATTTTGTACTTTTCCTGTCAGTGACCTTGACCTTGCCCAAATGACCTTGGGTCAAGGTCATGACACACCCTCGCGTCATAAGCAATCTTTGTATGAAGTAGGAACTTCCAATGTTTCTCCATAAGAAAGATATGGACCGGACACGAATTTTGCACAGACAGACGGACAGACGGACAGACAGGGTGATTCCTATATACCCCCCAAACTTCGTTTGCGGGGGGTATAAAAGGTAAACCAAGATGTCTGTGGGTTGATACATAGTCCAGTTGACACCCTTGAAAAAATAACATTGGAAATTCTTTAACATGTTTCTTTGTGAAAAATACAGCTTTTGTTTTAGACGGATTAAATTTCAAAAACCACTTCTCAGACCAGTCGCTGAGAATTTTCAGATCATGGTTCAATCAGTTTCAATGCTTTTAGTGTAAAAATCACAATGTTGTAATGAATTATCATCAGCATAAAGTCTACAGAATGATAACAAATTCGTTGCTACATCATTAATGTATATAAGAAATAAAAGTGGTCCTAAAACTGACCCTTGTGGAACACCAGCATTGATACATAAAGTTGATGATAACTTGTTTTTGTACATTACCCTTTGTGTCCTATTACTTAAATAACTGTTAAACCATTGTAAAAAATGTCCACTTATATCATAAGTTTTAAGTTTAAAAATTAGAGCTTCGTGCCACTCACTGTCAAAAGCTTTCGACAAATCACAAAAAATCATACAACACTTTTTTCCATCTTCTATACTTTTGACAATGTTATAATGGTATGTTTCTAATAGTTGGAATACCTTGGAATGGCCAGGCAAAAAACCTGCCTGGTATTTATAGAATAAATTATTTTCGTGAAAAAAATTGTAAACATGTTTGAAAATTATCCTTTCCATAATTTTGCTGACACAGCTAAGCAGGGACACTGGTCTGTAGTTGCTTGCAACAGATGGGTCATCTTTCTTAAAGGGCAGTAATACATGAACTACTTTCCAATCATATGGAAATGAATTTTCTACAAGTGATTTGTTAAAAAGCATACATAAAGGTTTTGAAATGGAAAGTTTTGTATATTTCAACATTCTTTGACTTATATTATCAGGACCAATAGCCGTATTAACAGGTAAGATTGGTATAATGCCAAAAACTTCCTGAACCTCTATGTAAATGTCTGAAATATTTTTGTTACACATATAGTATAAATTGGGTAATTCGCAGATTCAATATTTGAAATTGATGAAAAATATATATTCAAAGTTTCTATTTTATCAATATCCGAGAAAGCTATAGCTAATTTAGAATGTCCATTTTCAAGAAATTGCAATGGGGTTATTTCAGTTGTTCCTTTAACATGGAATAAATCTTTCATCAATTTCCAATTATATTTTACCATTCCTACTACTGTTATGCACTGCAGATTCGATATTATCGTAATAATTAGTTATAGCGTATTTTTTCATATTGTTTACTTTATTGCGGACGTGTCGGAATTTTGTCCAGTCGGCATCATTTTTGGGAGTTGATTCTAATCAACTCTCCTATGCAGTTACTCAGGCAAACCGAAAGTGAAACAGTGTTTGGACCTAAGCACAAATCAACACCGCTGACAACATTTAGTTCTTGAAAATAATCAATAAATGCGCTGAAATGTATTCTAAAGCATTGTTTTTTAAGAAAACTTATTTATAGATACCTTGTAGAAAGTCAGATTTTAAATGGTACGAATAATTTAGATATTTTTTGTAGTCGTACATTGTATGTATTCCTACGCCAGAGTTCAATATAGTCTCGTTAAACAAGACGCTCGGCTGTCTCCGTAAATATCCGACAAGCAGAGTGTCTCTCTTGCTTGTCAGAGATTAACGGAGACAGCCGAGCGTCTGGTTGAACGAGACTAGAGTTGAATATTGCTTGGATCCATACAATTTCTCAGAACTATTTCGATTACTGATACGTAGTTTGATGGAATTAATTCTTTGAATATTACACAACATGATTCATATGTGTTTTCACGAAATTTCTGTTGGAGAATTAATATTACAAAAAATATGCGTAATTCAAATAAATATAGGAAACTACTTGCCATGCAAAATAATATCGTTGATTTTAAAACAAATAATAATCGATAAAATCAACTCCCGTCAGTACTTCAGTACTTTGATTGGTTCTTAAAGCTTTGTTACGTAAGCGCGACCTCTGGCGAGAGAATAGAATAAACCTTTCCAGAACGGGGTAACCAAGAACGCGGTTTGACTAATTGAACGTCATGGCGAAAAGTGTAGGACGGATTCATCATGTATCGCGGGCAGATATTCATACCTTGGATGAGACATCTTTGGTTATTACAAAAATATTAGTAAATAAAATGGAACAATTTGATGCGATTTTAGTTTTGATCGAAATAATTTATTCTCCACAACGGGGTGCCCAGAAACTCGGCTTGACTAATTTACACCATGGCAGAAACTGAGGGTGAGTTAACCATCCGGCAAATACTTTGAATATGACAATTTTGGTTTTAAAAAAATGTAATTGATATGCATACACTAGTGTATTTTAATTTCATATATTTTAATACCACGACAGATTGGTAGTAAACCTTAGACAATAATTTGTAAACAAGGAACAGATTGTATTCCAAGTCTAATATATGAATAAATGAATAAATGATGCATGCATTAAACGGGGAAGTTAAATTGGGAGGGGGGGGGGTCCTAAATTTACAAAAAAACCATTGTCATCATTTTCCACTCAGCTGCAACAAAAAGAATTAAGGCCATGAACATGAATATATCATCCAATTCAGTATAGATTTCTCATCCTTCACCTAAATATCCAGCTTTGCAGTTTGTGTTTTTTAATTTCAATTTTAAAGAATAGATTAAAAAATACAATTAAGAAAAAAATCGGACACAGTTTATACGAAAATGAAAAATATATATATGATTCAACATTTTAGCATTGTGTCTTTAATGTGTAAAGTGTTATTTCCCGCACTTGCGTGGGATTTCAAATACTGTTTGTAAGACTCTGTGGCGATGATTTCTCACAAGACAAGGACAATGATTATGCACAAAACAAAGCCTTTGAAAGCAGAGTTTACGTTCAGGTCTCAACTGTGTCTAAGGGTGTTCTATTCAACAAGGCCTGTAATTAGTTCGTGGCAAGATCGTGCAGATTTTTTCTTTACAAATAACGAATTTATTATTTTCTTAATCAAAACGTGCTATATCATTATACTTTGAATAGCAGTGTCGGATATCGAAATGCAGGGCTTTGGTATTGTCTCAATGTGAAGAGGTTTGAGAGTCAAGCACTGTCGATTTATTTTCTATATGTACATGTGTATACATGTATCTGATTAATTTGCAGATATTTTCAAGAGCAGGAAAAGGTTAGTGGTGTAGCTATAGTCTGTCCCAGAATATTTATGCAGCACATTTGGACGATTCTTAATTAAAATACACAAACCTGTGAAAGAAGCGCATTTGAAATAAATGAAAGGGAAAATATACAAGATAATTTCATGCACACATTACAATTTTCCACTTGGAAATATTCACAGGAAGAAAACATGTTTCTGATGGAGATTTATAAAAGGGGAATATTGACATTTTTCTCCATTCTGAAGTCACTCGGAATACCTCGCACAATTTTTCAACATTATCATTCGCGTCTGTTGCAAAACAAAATCCCCATAGACATCAAATTTTAAGCCGTGTATTGAAACCTGAAAAACTAGAGGGGCGTTTCAAAAAAGAGGTCTTGAAAAATTTTCATACTTTTGAATGAATATCGTTTCACTGTGTATTACCGACACCGGATATTGCTACCATCGAGGCGATTGGTCCAGCGAGGAAAAACACGAGAGGGGTATGTATTTTTGTTTTTATCCCAATAAAGTTTTATCCCTGAATATGTTTTACAACTATTTTAACTAACGGAGTTTTCTACACTTTGATATTCTGTTCAGACCAAAGCGATTGGCAACTTTGATTAAGTTTTACGCATCAAAATTTGTTACCTGGTACCGGAGTAAATTCTAGCTATGAGAACTTCAGGCGCTTGTTATATACTTAGTAAGGTTTTAATGCTTACTTAAAATCTGCTTATTAGTACTCGAAAGATCTCTAAATGCACTGCACGTAGAGTATAGCTTGTTCCAAAAAGAGTGTTTTTAAACGATAAAATCAAACGTATTCGGGTTTTTTTGTACTGTACGGTAAATTGATGATAATAGTACGGCATATTGCTGAATGTCCCATTTAAAAGTGTACGGCAGTTTGCTTAAAATTCCATTAGGCATAGTAAAATAATGCGAAAAAAATTAATCATTCATTATATACTCCAAGCAGGCACTATTTATATAATGATGTCTGCTGAAGAGAAATACAACATTATTAAATTTGACGAATTTTTGTTTTTTGTTACTCATATATTTGAAAATAATTCGGGGTCTTTAAAACTTAGCCAAAATCAAAGTACTGAAATTACTGGAAAGTGTTTGGCAAGCTTGTTTGGATTATTTGTTTTAAGATTTTATATAGAGACACTGAATATGTCATGTACAAATTAAGAAAAATTCCAATATTTTGCTGTGTGACTAGCTAACATCTTCCCTTTCCTTTAATACCAAAGTATAAAAAATGTGTGTTTTCTTTTAAATTCATATCATTGCTGGGAGTGTTTCAGATTTAATCTAATATAGTGCCATCATAAAGCACAATTATGTATTTTGCAACGGATAATGTTCTATTGAAAGTGTTACATATGTAAAATTTTAGTAAATGTTACCCGACAGTTAAGGGTATCGCATAGTTATCAATAATGTATTTATACGACAAAGTTGCATTACCTATTAAACACATTATAAAGAAACAAGTAAACACCCTTGATGTCCAATTGTACCAGTAAAATTACCGAAAACAGACCACTGACATCCATGAAAAACAAATACACCCCCCCCCTCCCGCGCGTAAGATTAAAGCTATACACGCTATAATTTGCGTCAATTTTGATTACTTACAAAGGTTACCTTTAACTTTATGCTGTTAATTACAATGTTCACTTCGATCACGTAACAAAGATATCACATTTTAAACAATAAAAAATATTTATTTTCCTGCCAGGAAAGTAATTTCTCGCATTATCACCGGTGTGAGATTGGTTTGACCAGTGTGAGACAGCAATGTGAAATTTTTCTGTCTTACACTGTGCATTACTACGCCGCTTTTTAAAAAACGTACACAAACGTTGCCTGCTATAGGGAAATGCAAGATGATGGATTGATATTATCCATTAGGCATAGTAAAATAATGCGAAAAAATTAATCATTTATTATATACTCGTGTGGAACGTGGAGCTACAGGTCGGTACATATGGAAAACTGTAATTTATTGCGCACAAAAAGTTGCGCGCGGTTTAGGACTTATTAACCTTATTAAGGAATATATTGCGTGAAAATTTCAATACTAAAAAAATCCTTATAAAAATTAACTACTGATTCGCCACTTTACTTGCCTCAAACGTTTTCCTAAGCACTCTAACCGACCTCGGAAAATGAAGTATGTTAAATTTACGTCGGGATCAAGAGTCGCCATTTTTGCCTATAAACAAACCACATCATTTCACTTTACGGGGATGGTGAGAGTGTTTAATAGATATTCAGAGGCAAGTTAAGTAATGACATCTAAAGTAAAAATGTCTCAGGAATTTTTTGGTACTGACATTTTCACAGAATATATTCCTAAAGTATTTTAATAAGTCCAAAACCACGCGCAACTTTTTGTGCCAATAAATATAGTTTTTCATATGGATGGACCTGTAGCTCCACGGTCCGTCAATCCGTATTTTCCGTGGAGCTACAGTTCTGCAGCTACCTCGATGGTAGCAATATCCGGTGTCGGTAATACACGGTGCGTTTAAACCCCGAGGTATATACAAATATCGAGTAATTAAGCAGGATGTGAATCGGGGATATCTTGGGAAAGGGTATAGACGCTTTGTTGCAGATGTAAATGCTAGCATTTCTTTTGATGTGGTCCTTGACAAAATACTTGAAGAAACATAACATCATGTCGCTTGAATACATATGTAGTAATATCACCAAATGTAGCAAAGTACCCTTTTATATATATATATATATATATATATATATATATATATATATATATATATATATATATATATATATATATATATATATATATATATATAAAGAAAAAATATTGTGAGAGCCTCAGTATGAATGTGTGTAATTCTGATCGTGTAACCTATAAAACTCGGCATATTTGATTTAGTTCCTTCGTATTATGCACGTTTTGCAACTTGATTGATTTCGTTAGCTAATGTAACCTTCAACTTTGCATATTTGCAATCATTAGTCTCTGCATTTGAATATTAATGCTCGGAAAGAGCACGTCTGACTTTTTACAAATTGAAAAATGTAAAGTCTACAAACTTGTCGAATTTTGAAATGTCAGACTTTATAAGGCAAATGCTTGCTGCAGGGATAGGCATGCCATAATCGCCAGAATGGACAAAAATAAACATCAAATTCATTAATTTGTTATCATAAGCTTTTAATGAACGCTGCCATTTTCTTTGATCGAAAATAGTATTTACTGGACCAACAGTAAACAAGAGGCCCAGGGGCCACAACGCTCACCTGAACAATGATGGCAGATTGACAGTGGACCATGAAGTTCACAAAACTAACTCCTTTTAATTCATAGCAATAGATGCTCATGCTATATGATGAAATTGATGATCAGAAGTAGTTTTAGTGAAAAATGTTTAATAGTTTACAACAGATGGACAATGATAGATAACAATAGGTCACCTGAATGACTAAGGTGACGGAAGAATGGGGTCAATTAATTACCTATTTAAAATTTAAGTACAGAAGTACTGACAGGATTGATTATTAATTTACTTTTAAATGTAATTTTGCATGGCAAGTGGTTTCTTATCTGTATTTAAATGATTACTTGTCCCCCCCCCTACAACTTTTTGTTGTATCAAATATTTCTTAAATTTACAATAAAAAAGTGAATGATCAAGGAGTTGGTTCCCCTACTTTTTTGAGATTAAGTGAAAAATTGAGGAAGTAAAAATTAGAAATGAACAATGAAATTGAAGTTATTGCTAGCGCTGTTGAGCGCTAGCAACTAGGTAAGTTTTTTTTACTGGAATGCGCATGCTTGACTTTAAGGTATGACATTCTGGGAATACTACTGTAGATAAACTGTACCATTTCAATTTTGTTTTATCATCTACATATGATCTGAAAATTTGTATTTTGTTTCTAATGCCAAAAAGTATCAGTATTTTAAGATCTTATAATGTCACGCTATATCTTAAATAATAATAAAAGCTAGCTTTTCTTAACTACCATCAAGCTCGCTAAACAACATCGGATATATGGCCGGAGGAGATACTATTGCTCCAAAAGATTACCAACGGTTCTACTGATCTCGTATTTAATTTTTTACCTCAAAATTTAAAGTATTTACAGTGAATACAGAATGATTAAAGCAGTTAATGAGTTATGCCATTGCTGATGTCAAGCCCATTGTAGATTCACCATTTTGAATAGATACCCCACCCCACCCAAAACACAAGTTCACCACTGTGCGTTCCTACTGATAATCAATTCAAAATTTTTTAAAAACAATGGTTTAGACATCTATTTTTGTCTTATGATGGCTACAGTGCTAGTTCACGTATCTTTTTAAAAGATAAGCTTGCAGGTGTACTACGCTACCCTTGAACATACAAGATCTTATTAAAAGCCATGAACCATAAATATTTGATAGTTGAAAGAAAAATAATAGCAGTAAATAGTATATAACCATTTATTTAATGAAAAAAAACCCACAGAAATATGCACATTGCATAAAAACAGTTTTTCTAGTCTAAATAAAGAAAACAAAACCAATAACAGAAAATTCAAATATATTGCTTTCTGCAATATTTTTGCCACAAATAAGAAAAAAAGAATGCAAAAAATGTTTCATACATTGAAACACTGCAATTATGTTAAAATTAAAATGGGTCATGTTAATTTCAAGGCTTAGAGAGATTATTTGGAAAAAAATGGATTCCTGCATGGTTTTCATTGTATCAGTATATTTGTGCACTGTTTGAATAATATGAGAAGATTATTAATTGAATATGCATTTTGATGTAATATAAAAAGGTATATTTTACATACATGGGACTAGAAATATAAATAAATAAAATGAAATAGGAAATTTTACATGACAAATAAAAAACCCAAAATAATCACAGAGGGTTACAATTGTGTAATAAGGAACAAAACAAAAATCAAAGGCCTGAAGGCCTGAGCGGCGCATCACATTGAAGGTAGCTAAAAACATCACTACAAGTTGTTAAATATCGCCATTCTACACATGGGGAAGGTGGCGCGCTTTTCCTCATTCAGTTAAACGTCTTATTCGTTTTATCAAGTGATAAAATATGAAATCTGTTCCTAGCTATAGGAAGACAGCCACTTATCTCATTTTGATATAAATATTTTATATACGAAATTATTACTTTTTTACCTCCGATATTCAAACAATTAACGTCACCGCTGTTAAATTGAAGTACGAACTGTTGTTATGCAAATTATCTCATCGGTTGACTATCGTACGTATATCGCATTGCAGGCATTGCCAGT
The DNA here is from genome assembly GCA_020458035.1 of Magallana ariakensis. Taxonomy (NCBI): domain Eukaryota; kingdom Metazoa; phylum Mollusca; class Bivalvia; order Ostreida; family Ostreidae; genus Magallana; species Magallana ariakensis. The sequence goes on from CM035814.1 coordinate 15,283,117, forward strand.
CCATCTCATCTGCGTATTAATCTTTTGTTTTGATCTTTCATTGATGTTGATGTTTTTTCAATGTGTAAAGGAAATATCTGTTGTAATGATTTGTTGATATTTTTAAAACGAATACTGAATATATGTTTCTGGTTGAAAATACGTAACAATCAGAACGGCACTATATATTTATTGGCGCATTGATACTTGTGTTCTATGACGCCGCTTGTTTATAAGCCGAGAGAAGTGAGCTGACAGCAATGAGGCTACATCGCTGATAGCGATGCGCCTCAAAAAATGAACACTTGACTTATGAAACATAAAAAAGTTGCCTGACAGATAAGCGAAAAACAAAGAAATATAAAAAAAATTTAACATTAATAATACCAAAATGGACAGTTCTAGCAATACTACGAAAATAAATCAAGCAATTTGATTTACAGATTCTATATTAATAGTTTGATGTCCAACAGCTTTATTGTCGTGCGTAAATTATATCTTTTACAATTTGACAGCAAATACTAAGTTGTTGGATAGATAAGGAACAATAAAGTAATGTTAAATTTAACATGAATAATACTAAAATGCAAAGTTTTAGCAATACTATGCAAAACAAATCAAGGAATAGATTTACACATTTAGAAACAATAGTTTGATATACAACAGTTTTGTTGTCCTGCGAGAATGATTTGTTGAATGAATTGGATAGCAAGTATTTAGTAGTTGGACAAATTACACACAACAAAGGAATGTTAAAAAGTAACTTGAATAATACTAAAATGCATAGTTTTAGCAATACTATGCAAAACAAAGTTCTGTTGTCCTGCTAGAATAACATCTTGAACAAATTTTACAGCATGTATGAAGATGTTGGACAATTAGGAACAACAAAGAAATGTTAAAAAGTAACATGAATAATACTAAAATGCATAGTTTCAGCAATACTATGCAAAACAAATAAAGCCTAATGATTTACACATTTTGAAAAACAATAGCTTGATGTCCAACAGTTTTGCTGTTCTGCGTAAATGATATCTTGAAAGAATTTGACAGCAAATATTAAGTTGTTGGACAAATATGGAACAACAGTTATGTTAAAATTGAAGATGAATAAAAATAAAATGTGAAGTTTTAGCAATACAATGCAAAGCAAACCAAGGCATTGATTTACAAATTTAGAAACAATAGTTTGATATACAACAGTTTTGTTGTCCTGCGATAATGATTTGTTGAATGAATTAGACAGCAAGTATTTAGTAGTTGGACAAATTACGCACAACATAGAAATGTTAAAAAGTAACATGAATAATACTAAAATGCATAGTTTCAGCAATACTATGCAAAACAAATAAAGCCTAATGATTTACACATTTTGAAAAACAATAGCTTGATGTCCAACAGTTTTGTTGTTCTGCATAAATGATATCTTGAAAGAAGTTGACAGCAAATATTAAGTTGTTGGACAAATATGGAACAACAGTTATGTTAAAATTTAAGATGAATAAAAATAAAATGTGAAGTTTAAGCAACACAAGCAAAACAAATCAAGGCATTGATTTACACATTTAGAAAAAATAGTTTGATATACAACAGTTTTGTTGGGCTGCGAAAATGATTTGTTGAATGAATTGGATAGCAAGTATTTAGTAGTTGGACAAATTACGCACAACAAAGAAATGTTAAAAAGTAACATGAATAATACTAAAATGCATAGTTTCAGCAACACTATGCAAAACAAATAAATCCTAATGATTTACACATTTTAAAAAACAATAGCTTGACAGTTTACAGCATGTATGAAGATGTTGAACAATAATGAACAACAAAGAAATGTTAAAAAGTAACATAAATAATATCAAAATGCAAAGTTTTAGCTAAACCCTGTAAAACAAAATGATAATTTTGATTTACGTGTTTGGAACCAAAAGTTTGATGTCTAACACAGTTTTGTTGTCCTGTGAGAAAGAGATTTTGAATGAATTTGACAGCAAATATTCTTCAAGTACTTCATTGTCATCTGAATCTAAATTGTTTGTCGTTGCTAATGTTAACAAGATTTAAGAAAAAATAGTGAGTTTGTATTTCTCATATCCGGATGAGAAACACAAGGTTCCGCTGATGGACTTGTGCAATGACTCTTTGGTCATTTTTAGTTTGCAAGACTGGCATCTGACAAATTTCTGATCTCTAAAATCAACTTTTGATTTACAATTGTCGCACAGGTAACTAAGTGCAAGTCCTGCTTGGGTGATTTTGCCTTCCTTAGTAATTACGTCGGAGTCCAACGCTGGAGCACAGTTGACGATGTCAGGAATCTGTGAAATGGTCGTCTGTTTTGTTGAGGTCATTGACTTGGCATTTTGGAAGAGTCTTGTAGATAAGTGAAGGATTTTGTAGCTTTTGTCAACTTCTAGTTTGGATACCAAATCTTCCCAAATGGTTAACCTCATTGCAGCGGTAGAATCAGCAACTGTAATTTCTTGGCGTTTTATGGGCGATTCCCTCACTACTTGTACTGTTTGTTGAGACACTGATAAGACTCTGACCTCTACAGCAACCTATGGAAACAAACACAGATGACATTAAATTCTTTTGAAATTTTTTTTTAACAGCTCTGAAAAATGACACAAGTGTAGTATTTCAACTTGGTATAAAAAGTATGTTCTACTAAATATTTTGACTTGTACACAGTGTGTGTGTGTGTGTGTGTGAGCTTGTGTGTGTGTGTGTGTGTGTGTGTGTGTGTGTGTTGCTCATGTTATGAAATAATGAATTCTTTTCTTTAAAGATTATGAAGTGGTTTTATTGGAAGTCATACTTTTAGACAGGCGACATCATGCAAAGTAAAAAAAAAACATACACAGGTGACCCCTCAGGTGTGGAAATCACAATTTTGGCTTGGTTGGAATAAAAAATTCAGAAATGGGAATGAACAGGTTTACTTTCATATCATGAATGTTCATAAATGATGGTATATTGCTAAATATGTGTATAATAATAGACATTGCAGTAGTTTAACTAGTCAATTAATCCATATTTAATAAAAAAATTATGTACAAAATTTGTTCAGAAGACATAAATCATATGAAAAAGTATAGTGTTATTTCGCCTCAAATCAAAACATGATTCGACGTTGAGGCGGGGAAGAATTCATTATGGATTTCATATACGCTTTTCATAGAGGTCATAATGTTGGTAACTGGATGTTTCGCACCCAAACATGTTTCGCGCTAAGATGATTCGCACCTATTGTGTTTTGTGCTCAGATGGTTCGCACCGCAATGTTTCGCATCAATATACATTATTTACAATGAATGATTTATGAAACATATACATGTAAATAATAAGTTAATATCAGAAATATTTATTAAATAAAATACTTAAGAGGTTTTTTTTTTTAAATTTTAAGCATTATTGAAGTGCCTGCACATAGCACATTATATTCAATTAACAGATGAATTTTATGATTAATCAAATCGGTGATTATTCGAAGACCTTGCTAATTATTTTCTGAAATAACATCATAATTAGTTCATACAATTAATTGCACAGAGTCATTATTCATTATCCATTACCAATAGCTTGGACAACACCGTCTAAATTTGGAGACGTGAGCAGATAATGATGAGACAAGTGATAATTATGAGACTTAGGTTAATATTTATATTGGCAATTTTTTAAAATACAAAATTAAAATACAAGAAGAATACTAGAAGCGCAAGAATGTCAGGTAAGTCTACTTTATAATTTTTTAAATTTTATTTTCATGACATTTTATGTCAACATAAATAGTAAACACATAATTTTTTATGGTATATTTATATTACAAGAATATAAGTTAGAAAATAAATATTAAAAAGTCAGGGTTAGTCAACTCTAAGTTAGTATTTCGAATATGGATATTTGGTCACTAAAATATCATTTATATGTTCTAATAAATCATAATTATTAATTCATAAATATATGGGAATAGAAATTTTCAAACAATATCACACATTACTTTTTATCAAGAATGGTAAAAAATTGGTATTTGAGTGGATGCACAAGTTTAAAGCAGAAAAGTGATGTAATTAAATTATCCCCACTTTTAGATCAGTGGTACTTAATTACCTGCAATAACACCCCTAATTTTCATAAAAATACAAGTAAATCTCATGTAAAAGACATGGTTTAATTGTTATCACAACACAATTAATATGTCTTGTTCTGAACCTCCGAGGGAGGTGTGAAAAATCGAGGTGCGAATCATCTTAGCGCGAAACAGAATAGGTGCGAAACATCACGGATTCATGTTTTGGGAAATCAAAAATAAACCAGTGTGTACATTCAGGGTTGTGGATATCCACTCGCCCACTCGCCAATGCGAGTAAAATTTCATGTGGGCGATAAGAAATTCAAAATCTGGTCGTCCACATGGCGAGCGGTCTTTCCAGAATAGGATTGTATTTGGGGTTTTTTTTTATTATTATTTGTTAGAGTAAGTATCATAAAGTCCTGTGCATAATTCACACCTTATTCAGCCAAAATTTATCAATATTGTAGGGTGCGTATTATACATTTTTTCAGAGTGTGTTTCTGAATGCCGCAGGAGCATGGCTGCCGATAACTAGTGTTTCGTGAGTTGTATGAGTGTACAAAGTACACTTTTAAACAAAAATACCTTATTATCAAATTTATTTCCATGTATTATAATATTAATTCTGGCCTCTCAGACCACTGTTCCTTGCATCAAACAAGTTCTCGCCAGTGTATTCGCCATTACGTAATCGGCCACCTGATGACTCATCGTGTGGTCAATGTTTGTTTAACAATTTCCGGTGTCAGAAGCATGCACCTGTCTCAAGTCGGACTTTACAGTTTATTAGAATGCAGGAAGATAAGCAATTATTATGATTTGATTTAAAACTTTTTTACTTTATGTCGCGTTTATACTGCAGTTAAACGTTATTGTGTTACAGAGACATTGTAAAAAATAAAAGATTGATCATATGTACGACTTGATAATGACGATATACGACATACAGACGTTTCTTCGCAATGTTTATTTTTTTTAAATAGAGTATATTGATGTAGTATGTGGGACAGTAAGTTTAGCTGTGGGTTCATAGACACTGAAAGTTAGGGGCCCACATGGCCCCTAAGATTTCAATTTATAACCACAACCCTGACATTTTGTTTAGTATTATTTCTGAAGTTTGTTTCGTTTACAATTATGGCAGAACATAAATTTTGCAAACATTCATGGGGCAAATCCATACAATTCGAATTTGCATGATGCATTTTGTTTGTTTTTATTTGTTTGTATATGCCCATAATGAAATTATTTTTAACTACTCTAAATATTTTTTATTTTAATGATTTTGATGGTGTAAAAAGTACACACTGTACTGCTTTCTGAGTTAATTATTTTGTATGAAATATTATTTGATAATGTAGAAGATCAAAAAATTGGACCATGCACTTTTAAAAGTTACAAATATTTATACGTTCGATTTAAGTTATCATATTTCAAACATGCTTCTTCCAATTTGTACAAGGCTGATTTGTCATGGGCGAAATACTCACGAATAAATTTGATAAATACAAACCCTTTATACTGGGTAAATTAGTGTTAAATCTAGGATTTGAAAAGGGCATGTTAAAATAATGGTGAAAAGGGCACTAATATTAGGGCGATTATATACGTTTTATCCAATAAATACCTGGTTGTGTTCTGGAGTTGCTTGAACTTCAGCGAGTGTTTTCACTTTTCCCCCAGTTTTGTCATCTTCGTCCGGAGATTTTTTGTAGTTGAAGTCGAGTGTTCTACACACTTCTATTTTAGTTTTGTAATTCAACAAGACTTCGGACTTGGATGAATCAATTCTGCTTGGTACCAGTTGTACGTCTGATAACTTCAGCGGAGTTTGGGCTTGACTTGCATCCGTAAGAACTGAGTGTTTCGAAACATCGAAACACGCGATCCTGTTGAATTCGTTTCTCTTGGTTTGTACGACTGCATTAAAGTAGCGAGAATTTGTTCTACTTGTGCGAATGGGGGAAACGTTCTGCACGAATCCCGACACTGTTGTTTTATCCTCTTCTATCTTCAACTTTTTCGACGCTGACATTTTGATTTCTTCGTTTGCTGAGATGTGGCGGGGAAAAAGGACGCTATCTTCCCGCCAATTCCATATTTGTTAAGTCGGACTAAAAAATGTCGGATTATAACATGTTATTTCTTTTACCTATATTAATTAATCTAACCATTGCTGTAAAGAAATAGAATTGTATCTAACCATTGCTGTAAAGAAATAACCATTGCTGTAAAGAAATAGAATTGTATTTAACCATTGCATTGTATAGTTCGATTTTGTAACAATGTGAATTTGTGTAGTCGTAAAATGTTTTGATCAAATTTTACGAGATCGAGTAAAGGAAAGTATTTAAAACCAATTAAACTCTGGCTACGAATTAATTAACACACTTCATTTCAATAAAAGAGGGCGCTCATATAGGTTTTGTAATTGTCTATGACGTGAGATATAGCTATTTAAAAAAGAATCATATATTGTTTTAATTAAATGCTTGTTATTGAATAGGGAGAACTCACAGTTTTAACTGACAGAAATGGAATTGTACTTTTTTATAATTAAATCCAAAACAAAAAATGTGTTTGGAAGTTTGTCACTGATTAGAGATAATATGCTTTTTCAGAGAATTCCATTTTTTTAAAAAGATCATTAAAATCAAGATTTTTTTCTATGTTTAACCGAACACTAAGAACCCGATCGATCAAATATTTTGGGTATCAAAGAATTTCTCTGCTTGGTTAGAATACGGTTTTACTGGAGAAAAACACTCGTTCACAACTTGCAGTATGAACATAGATGCTTGTGTAGAAAACAACACTTTTTTAAAAAAGTGGGTACTTCGGATGAAAAAGAACTGTTGTTTTGTTTTCTACACAAGCCCATGTGGTGTGAATGGCAATGTGAGTGCATCTGTGCAAGCCTAATAAACACAAACCAAAGGAAATTGCGTGCATAGATATCAATGTTTTATGTCTGAGGGGAAGTGATAACTTATGCTAAATTTCATTTGCCGGTGGCATGTATACGATCAAATAGTGTTTCGATCATTCCATTTCGAACTCATATTCCATTGAACCGAAAACGCCGACTACGATAAAATCACAAACTACGAAATAATGCGTTTTCGCAATTTACGATATTATTGCGCGGCGCGCCATTTGGCGCAGTGCACCAGTGTGATAAAATTTGCCTGATCCCTTAAGATTATACCGTATTAAGTACCTGCCAAATAATTTTTGTTTACAGATTCACAGAAGATTTTTTTAAAAATTAACTTAAAGATACTTGACCCAAAAATATTCTGAGAGTGTATGAAGAATTACTGTATACAATATGAAAAATAACAAAATAAAATTTTGAAATATAAGTTTTATGGTTTATACACATTTGGGATATAGATGTATTAAGTGTGATTTTCTTATGAATCTTCATTATAAAGTTATAGCATTGACAGAATTGCATGACGTATATCTCTTTTCCTCATTAAAAGGGGGGAGTGTATGGTTGGTCATTTGATGTAGTCACAATTACATATTTTTATACTTTGATCTCAAGTACCAGTTCCTGGCAATGTTTGATTTGGTCTTTGCTTAATGTAAAGGGTTTAGGCACTGTATATTGAAGGTCATAATATGCAATGAAATATTTAATTTTTGGCGTTTTTCACAAATTGAACTAAGCTCTGAGTCAATTATGAAAATATTTTTACATATACTGTATTATTCAAAGTAAGGTTTTGTTTTAACATAAAAATTGAATAGAATAAATGGAAAGTAGTTTGCTTGTGTTTTGTTGAATGAAGTTGTAAAAGTATATGTTACAAGAAATAAATGTTTTGACTAAATGGGCGTAATGCATGTAGGTAGCAAGGGACAGTTTCGGATAAAGTACCCGAGTTGAAGGCTTATAAGTGTTGCTAAAATTCATGAAACTATTTTTAATGATTATCATTAGTAAGAGGGATGTCTGTTGTTGAAATTGACATGCAATATGTAGGCCCCATATGTTAGGTACACGAGAATCAGAAGTAAAATGCGAACAGCGGCTATGACTGTTGTGTTGACTTTACACAGTGAAATTGCAAGTGACAGACGGGAGGTAAAATAACACGAAAAGTAGGTGGATGGGACATTGTAAACTATACACCGGTAAGTTTCTGACATGTGATGGTGCAACATGCACACGGTACGGAAGGTCAACCTTTTGCAGGGAATTAGCTGGGGGAGGTCTAAAAAGCTGAGAAATCATGAAAAATTAGCAAAATATGAAAGGGTCAAAATCTCATAAAATCCAGTATGTAGAAAATTTTACAGGTTTTGACTAGTAATTCTCTTCAGAAATTAGCGATTGGCCCTATGACAAGTGAATTAAAGGAATTTGTGCTGAATGGTAACCGAGGAAATTCTAGTTACAGAGTTTCGAAGACACACATCCCCTTGCTACAATGAATTGTACCAAAAAAACTGTCCCGTGACACCTGTATTTGGAATTTGAAAATAAATAGGTTATAATTAAGGTAGTGTGCAGGGTGCTCTATCAAAATTTTCAAATGCCACATACTGGTACTAAAAGTAACTGTACTTGCATGTATTTCATTGATTTAATGACAAATTTTTAACAAATATGAATTTGCAACATGCATTTATAGTTAAGTTCTCACAGACGGTTTGGCTTATAAATATTATCTTGCTTCATGCAGCCATGTTTTGACGCGATCCCTTGATAATAGCTATTGTGAATGAGAAACATGTTTAAATCATGTTTCATCCACAATGACATGATTTAACAGTTTACTAACAATGAAGTTAATTTTGATATACAAAACATATAACATTAATTCCATTTTAAAAACAATTTATTTCGATACAACAAAGTTATCTATTTAAAATCCCATAAGTGATGAAGGATCCTTATACTAGTATTAAGTAGCTAAAATATGTGAATTGGAAATTAAACAATATTTTAATTAGACATGTACACAAGGGTTGTTAGAAAAGGAAATAAGTATGCAAATATCATATGATTTTTTTTAAAAAATATACAGCGAATTTACTTTGCATGAATTAGATTTACAGAGCACCATTTCATATTTCTACATCAGCTGATGTCAAACAATTGGGAGGCAATCCTGTTTTCTTTTTCAAAGTACACACCTTTTAGTTCCACACACTTTTTATGTTTTAATTTACCCATTCATAAAATGCACATTCATACCATTTTTTGTAAAGTTTTGGTATGTCTTTTGTATCATATCGTAAATCATTTTGATCTGAAAATCTCTGTCCACGCAGTTTCGTCAGTATAGATAAGGAAATAAATACAAAGCCATAGGTGGAAGATCTGAGCTGTATAGGGGTGAGTGGAGAGCAGTGGGGGTGCTGCAAGAGTTCAAAATATCAGTCCTTCCATCTCAAAATCTCTGATTCCATTGGTAAACCATTAATTGTCCTAGACACATGTGGGCCATTTCCAGCAGCTTATATGAACATTTTGGTCTGCAATGGAGATTTTCCTGCTTGCACAAAAGAATTAATGACGACTTCCTGTTTAAAGATGTTCATTGGTGTTAATTTTTTGGATTGAATTTTCAAGCATTAGTGGTCCATATTTGGTAATAAAATGGTCAGAGATATTTCCTTTAATTCAAAACTTTCACAACAGGATGTTCATGAAGTCATATGAAATAACGTGCATATTTATGTGCCTATAAGGTACATTTTTTAGTGCATCCAACTTCTAAATCTTTAGACGTCGATGTATGGTCTGGTTGTTTTATATTTTTCCTTTGGTCTTTTGAATTTGAGCAGTGTTCTTTATCACCCCTCACATATCATATTTAATAAGGATATGTTGACAAAAAATAAAATAAAATAAACAATTGGCAAGCTCTGTGATGCATATCTTGTTATAATAATTAGGCTGTATATTTTTTATGGTGCATTTAAAAAACCCAAATGTTTACATATGTTTTGGAAAATATGTCAAGTTTAAATCTGAAAAGCGGTAGTATTATGCGAAAAATTTGCTCACAATTATGACAAATGAACTTGTCCACGAACTTTTCTAACAACCCTTGTATTATAAAAATGCAGTGACTTTTTAAAGTTATACATTGCGCATTCATCTGCATAAAAAAAACACGTTAAAACAATTAACACACATTAATGATGTTTGATTTTTATGTTATAAAACCATATGTGTGTGTGCAACTTATATTATACTGGTATCATAATTGCTAGTAGTTCATTTAAATAATGTTTTAATCATATATTAAATTGCACACAGTTACATTCAAGTTGCACTGCGTTCTGAAACCCTTTCTTTGAAACATCGAAAAAAAAGAAAGGATATAAGCAGTGTATTTAAAAAACAAAATCTAAAAAGCATATGTATATACTGAATTGTGTTCATTCACAATTTTCAAAATGCAATGGTTATTTAATTGTATTCATTCATAACAAACTTTACATGTTTCTATAAATATAATGTTACATTGAATACAGTGCTTATTTGATATAGTAAATTATGTTTACATACATAAAATATACAAAGATATTAATTAACATCTTACATAAAAATAATGTACATTATTTGACAAAGTTAGGATAAATAATGAAGACATGAGTGCGTTATTTATAACATTTTTTTAAATTCCAAAAGAACTATTTTAATAGCAAAATAATGGAATGCAATGTATTTTTCAAGATATATATGGTAAAATTTCTGTAAAGTGTACTTTAAAAGTACATAATGATTATTCAGCAACCAGTATGAAGATTTTTTTTTATTGAAATGTTTTTTAAGATATGTCATATTGTTGAACAATGAATTGCCTAAAAAAAAAATATATCAAAATCTATATACTAAAAAAGGCAGGTTTACGTCGTTGTACAGGGTGGCCAGTGACCCCATTTCTATACACTTTAAATCTAAATATTGATTGGAGCTAAAATAGCAACAAATATAAGTGGTCTTAATTACTGGTGCATTAAGTATTCAGTAGAAAATTACACGCATTCACATTATCAATAATAACATTTAGTAAAGTGATTAATATTACTGATCTAGTATATAATTACCCAGATAGTTAATGAATTAAAATTTGTGTAAAATATGATCAAATCTATACAGAACAAATCTGAATCAAAGAAAATACAATAATAAGTCTTCTCTTTAAATTGTACTCCAGTATTTTCAACTATATAAAATGATATTTTGATATGAACATGATAACATTCTTAAATACAATGACCATATTGTAAGACACCAACCACTACTTGATATATATAACAGGAAATTATACATGTACAGTACAACATTCTTATTACGAAGTGCCAGGGAAGGGCGATTTTTCTTTGTTATAAGCGTAATTTGTTATATTTTTGTTAAGTTTACAACATGTTATTCAGTCACGATGGAATCAAAATAAATCCACTCTAACCGTCAATTCATTAAAAGTATGTTCGTTATAACCGAATTTTACTGTAGTATGTACTGGTAACATGTAGGCTAATATGTGAACAGTGATTAAAATTATATTATACAAACATTCCAATTGAATCTACATTAATTTTAAAAAAAATAAGCAGAAAATATAACAGAAGCCATATATATAAGTAATAAATCAGCATATCTTCATACAGTTTTTTTTTGACAAAATAGTTTAACATTTGGTGCATTTTGTGCAGTTTGAAGTAATTATTGTACACATTGATTATTTCAGTTTATTTATCAATGTGGTTGATCTATTGTCAATAATGTCACAAACTCGCAGTACGGTATATTTTTCTCCGAGTCTGATGCAAGTTACATGATAACCAACAAGAAGTATTATATTAAAATAATAACACATTAATTTATGTAAAAAATAAAAATATATGTATGTCTAAATAATAAATAAAATTATATATATGACATGGTCAAGTATCTCTCCGTCTAGGGGAGGGGGAGGGAAGAGGGGTGGGCTTAGGTCAAACAAACAACATTGCTGAGGTGGAACATATTTGTTTGAAAATGGCCCACTAAAGGCCAAGAGTAAGAACATTCTTCTCCACACTCAGTAAAAAAACCACAGCATACTAAACTTGCCTTTTTTGTAACAATAATAAAAGTGTTTGTATGATTCTTGTATTAATTTAACCCTTTCCCGTAAACAATCCACTAAATCTATGACTATGGTTGGTGTCTTACAATATTTTTTAATTGTCCATTTGTCACCTATCTTAAGGTGACAAATGTAATGAGGGAGGGGGCAATAATTTCGAAACTCCCTCTGAGGAGTTTTCACTTTGGTGCCCCGTTCTTTTTAACAATAATTTACATCACTCAAAAGTGCAGTATATCATTTTATGGTCAGACCAATATGCTTCAATCACGTCTGTTGTACATGAGGATATGTTTGTAAAAATCAAGTCGAGCTGAGAACCAGTATCATGTGTTGCTTTTGTAACAATTTGTTTGCAGTTAAAACATTTTTCAAAAAAATTTAAAAACTCAAAATGCCCAGCAAACAAATTGAAATTGAAATCCCCTAAAAGCAGCAAGTCCTTTTGGTTATCAATCAGAGGCTTAAGATGCATTTCTACATGTTGTTTAAAATTTCCCAAAGAACGAGATGGGTATTTATAAACTATGATGAGTTGCACATCTCTTGTTTGGCTGAAATGCACATTTGCACTGATGAACTCCATGGAGCCATTGTTAAACTTTGAGATATGTGTTGCCTTGTGGTTATTTTTCACATACAGCACTGTTCCATGATGTGGACGTCTATTTAATTGATCAGTAACCTCATGGTTAAATATTGTTGTGTAGCCATGTAGTTGATAATTATTTTCTTCATCTGCACTACATAATTTTGTCTCTGAGAAAGCAACTACATCTGATGCCAGGATATTTGGCTCGGTTTTTACTTGTGAAAAGTGTTTATGAAGTGATCTGCAGTTATTGAAAGCAATTTTAAAATGATTAAAATTGACCTGGTATAATGGGGCATAACAAAGTTGCATCGGTGCCTCGTTTTTCATTCTTTCCATTTCGTCAAGCACTTTTTCATCCATAGCCAATGCTTGCTCATTGAAGTTTAGGATATGTAGATGACTTACAGACCGTACTCGACTTAAAGCAACATAGTGAATGTGTGGAGTTTTTCTAACTTTAGTTTGAGACAAGTCAATTACAATTTCATCAACAGTGCACCCTTGAGCTTTATGAACAGTTTTTCCTGCAGCTGGTCGTAATGGAAATTGAATTCTCTGGAAAGTATTATGATTCAATACAAAAGACCGCTGAACTTCGAAAATTGGTGTCCAGTCATCATCTATTCCATCATGATACAAATGCTTGTATTTATTGCGAGTTGACTTTCCAACAGCGGTATCAAAAAATTTGACCCAAACTATGCTTGGTCTTGATACGCCTTCAATTTTGCTTTCAATTAGTTGAACCTTACATGATGACCCATTTGTTAGCCCATCAGAGACATCAACATTGACCGAGATATCGTATATCATCCCAACAGCAAGTGTCAACATTTGCATTAAATTGGCAGTCTTGCTAACATCATCTTCGTTTACTAAAGACGTGAGAAGTTTTCGTTTTACTTCCTTTGAGTAATCTTTGATAACAGTATCAACTGATTTCACTATGACCTTTTCTCCTTCAAGCGTTTCAATCAACTGATTGTTGTATGCATCTACTTTAGAGTTCTGAGTAAAGAGATGTGGAGCATGGTGTGGATAATTTTCACTTGTTTTTGTTATCATGCATTTTTGAATTACATTCTTGTCTTTAAATGTTAGTTCATTGTAACGAAGGCGATTAAGCAGTTGAGCAAATTCAATGTCATCTCTCTGGCGCATTATTTCGTCCAATTCAAATACACAAAAGTGATCTTTCCAAAGGTTGTTTGCAAGAGCTTGGGCATTGCGGTTTAAATCCTGAAAGATCCAACTGTCCATTACAGGTTTGAGTTGAAAAAAATCCCCAACAGCTATGATACTAATGCCACCAAAAGGCTTTTTGATGCCTGTAAGAAGCTGAAGACGACTGTCAATTAGAGCCAATGATCTATTTCCTACCATTGAAATTTCATCAATTATGATTAATTTCAGGTTTCTGTATTTGGTACGAAAAGTGTTCAATTCATCACATGTAGTGTTTGTTGACTTTGATTTATTTTTTGATGAAAAGCAGATGCTATGGTTGAACCTCCAATGTTATAAGCTGCTTTTCCTGTGTAGGCACAAAGAAGTATTCTTACATCATCTGGGTTTTCACCTTCAGTGGAGCATAGATATCTGTGCAAAGCTTGATACAGTGCTCTTATCAAAACAGATTTGCCAACACCAGCACCTACAGATAAAAAAGAATAAATTGGACCTTCATTGGTTTTGATGCATTGCAAAACATGATTGAAAAATTCCCTTTGCTTCACATTCAAACTTTCCAACAATTTCAAATATTCATTATCTGGCAGTCTCACAGAACTTTCTTCTGTAATTTGTCGTGATGGGATGCCAACATCTGCTCCAATATCATATAATCTTTGTTCAACTGTTCTTTCAGGATTAAACTGGACAAAGTTTTCTGATTCAAAAGATCCTTCAGCTTCATCTTCTGCCTCTGTTTGTTGGGCATTAGGTGCCAATTCATCAAAAGCATTTGTTAAATCTTCATTTGCCATTTCTAAAGCTGCATCCAGCTGTTCAGCATTGAATTCATATTCCTTGATTTTGTGAGCAAGAAAAAAGTTCTTAAGACTGAACGACTTTTCAAAAGTGTCGGTTCCGGACAACAAATCAACTGATTCATCTCTCCAGGGCAAAAACAACATTAATATTTTCCCTATAGTAATTTTCAGGATCTGTTTTTAAACTGAACCGAACATATCTAATCACTCTTGGTACTTTGCGACGTCTGATTCTAATGCCATTCTTTAAAGTAACAAGTGTATCACTCTCATTAAAGTCAACATCTGACTCATCATTTTCATCACAGTCATAATCATCATTTATCTCTGTTTCTTTGAATGTCTTTTCATTGTCTTTTGGAAATACTACATCAAGTTGGGATACATAGTCAGCTAGGCACCAATTTTCCAGCTGTTTAGGTCGTTTTGCGTACCTTTTAATGACATAACTGCATTCCACATCGGTAGAATTAGGTGTCAACTTTTCCAATTCAGCATCTGTTTTAATGAGTATTATTCTTTCATCAGAAAGACTTGTGTTGATAAATACAACATGTCTTGATGCTTTTGTTAGAGGCATTTGCAACACTAAGTATGCAGCTTCCTGTGCTCCAACTTCTACACTATTGAGAAAATGATTTCCAATATGACGCACTTGTCTCTTAATGTCAAGATTTCCTTCTCTGGCTTCTTTTGCAGCTCTATTCAGTAAATCACTCATTCCTCTTTGAGATTTACTTATATATGATACAATATACATTGCACAGGCATATGGATCCAAGATGAATTGCATGTCTATGTTAGCTTTCCAAGCATATAGAACAACACTGTTGTAAGAATTTACTCTCATATTACATGGGTTTCTTTTAAGAAAAACCTTTGGACCTCTTAATGAACTTCTAATGCATTTGATGTAATCTTCCTCAGATATTTTTAAGACTGTCTCTAGGAGTTCTTTGTATGATAAACAACAGTCATTTTTCATATCATTTAGCTTTTTCTGAACCTCATCATACATTTTTCTGTACTTGTCAATGTCACACTCTAAAGGCTCTAAAATCATAGTCTTATCTAAAGGAGGTAGAGGAAAGCCAAATCTGCATACATTTTTTCCTCCTTTTTTGCATATGCACTTGTAATTGTGTCAAATCATCATCTTCATTCTTTTCACATTTCAAGTAATGATCTACAAAATCTAAAATCTGTTTTTCATCATTTTCTTGATATATTGGGGCATTTTCAATCCAAACAACCATATGAACATGGGGTGATCCTCTCTGTTGAAATTCAATTCTGTAAAAATAGTCTTTCACCTTGCCTATCGGTTGGTGGTCACTTTTCAAAACAGAATTTAGGAACACTCGAAACCTATGGTCAAAATATCTAGTGCATGTAATTGGATCCTTCTGTACCAGTTTTGATTTTTGAAACCATGACAAACTGTCGATTTCTTCATCTGTATATTCCTTTTTATCATTTAAAATTCCAAGTGCTCTTATAAGATCAGTCCATCTTGTGTCTGCTGCAGACAAAGACATGAACCATGTAGGTAAACCCAACTGCCTGATCATGGCAAATACATCTTTTTTTCGTGTTTCCAGATATGCTGGTGAATTTCGTAACTATCTGAAGACAAAGTAACCCTCATTGTGTCTAACAAGATTATTGACATGTTCAGGATTTTGCAATCATTTGCTGTAAATATTTTCCCTTTAGTTTTACTTTTCCTCAAAGCCAAATTGCACTTGTCAGTAACTTGCTTCATTTGTATCTTTTTCAACTTAAAAAACAAATTTGGGACAGACTGTGCTGCACGTCTATCAAAACTTCTCAGTTCCCACTTAGCTATGTCTGCATATGACACACGCACTTCTCTTTGTTCATCACTTAATCTTTCCTTTCCACAAAATATTGTTGGAAATGATAAATATTCTGCAGCTTGATCTTGGTATAAACTAAGTGGCCGTTGTCCTTCACCTGGGGCAAATGTGTAAACCTGATTCATATCTTGTGATGCATCATAACTCACTCTACTTCACAAAATTCATCATCGTCCAACTCCAGACAATCAGTTGTTTGGTCCTTTCTTGCTTGTGTCTGCACCAAATTTTGAACAATTTCATTTGCCGAGGTTGTGATTTCTTGAAACCAGCTATCATCAACATTGATGTTTGCATTCTTGTAGAATTCACTATTATTCATAAGCCAGTGCAGTGCTATCAGTACTTTTGCCGGTCGTACATTTTCATGATAATCGCATTTTTGATAAGATAATTTTTTTTTAATTTTACAGGAATTGTGACATTTTCATCCAATTTTCTTGGCAAGCTATTAATGGTAGGCTGAATATCAACTGGAACATTCACAACGTTTCCTCTGGCAGAATATTGTCCACCTCTTGGTAGTTCTCTTATTTGCATAAAAGGAATTCTCAAAGACACAAGCCTTTCCTCTAAAGGAAACAAATCTAATTCAATTGGTTTAAGTGGCCATGTCATACCATTCAACACAGACAACTTTGGGGTTCTGTTTTCTCTAAGCGATGAATAGCAAGTATTGCAAACCCACTCTAAATTTTCAACAGAAAAAGTACTAGTCAGATATTTGTTTTTAATTCTTTCATCCAGTTTTGTGTTCTCCACTTTTAATACACTTTCTTTAAACCAGGTTTGTTGGCAACAAGAACATACAAAAATGGAACCATGTCTAATCTGTTCATGAAAATTTTTGATACAAGCATCAATATGTTCTCCAAATCTTCGTTGTCTTTGTTGTTCAATTTGTTTGTTACAGTATACAACATCTGTCCTCTTTTTCCTTTTCTGTTCCCTGTTATGCAATTTCTCATTTTCATTATATGAAATAGTTTATCGTTTCACTTGCTTTGTCAATCTCTCTTTTTCAAGAACATTTGAATTCTTTCTTTTTAATTTTCTGGCTTTTGTTTCTCTTTCGTTTTCTTTTTTTCTGACATTTATGTTTTGTCGCTTTAATTTTCTTGCAGTTGTATTCATCTCTCTCTTTCTTGCACATCAATACATTTTCGTTTTAACTTTCTCCCATCTGTATTTTTTTTCTCTCTTTCTCCAATACTTCTGCATTTTGTCGTTTCATTTTTCTAGCAGTTTTGTTCATCTCTCTTTCTTTTTCTAGTACATCAGAAAACTGTCGTTTTAACTTTCTTCCAGCAGTATTTCTTTTCCTTTCTTTCTCCATTACTTCTGCATTTTGTCGCTTCAATTTTCTTGCAGTTTTATTCATCTCTCTTTCTTTTTCTTTCACATCAATACATTTTCGTTTTAACTTTCTCCCATCTGTATTCTTTTTTCTTTCTTTCTCCATTACTTCTGCATTTCGTCGTTTCATTTTTCTAGCAGTTTTGTCCATCTCTCTTTCTTTTTCTAATACATCAGAAAACTGTGGTTTAAATTTCTTCCAGCAGTATTTCTTTTCCTTTCTTTCTCTTGCGCCTCAACATTTTGTCGCTTTATTTTTTTCGCAACTGCATCTTTGGATCTTTCTGCTGTTTTGAATTGTGCATTTCCCCTCTTGCTTGACATGTATTTTCTCATGTAACTTTTTCTTAGATTTTTTTGGCAAATTTCAATAGATGAAGTTTCATCCATTTTATAGAATTGTTTCTGCAATGGGTCTCTTTCTGGAAAACTATGTTGCAATGTTCTAATCGAGATTGGTAAAATTTCAAACTGCATCGCAAAATCAATATTCATGCTGTTGTACATATTATACAAATATGTAACTAAATCATCAAGACCTTTGCTGAGCACTAACACAGATTTACCATCATATGCAGACATGCCATAACAATCATGTGAATGCGAATCAAAGAAGAAATATTCATTGTTTGACACCTTATATATTCCAGAACAAATTGCTCCAATCATAATTAGCAAATATCTTGAAATCTTGAATGCCTCTTCTAAGGCTTGGTGCAGAGATCTAACTTGGCTGTTCTGTTCTCCCAAAACAACTAACCCCCAAATGGTATCACATTTGTGAATGACATGATGATTTTCTCCTAAAGTCAAGTTACTTGGTAATTCATCAAAGTTGAGGAGTTTGTTATGAAACATTTGTTTTTGCATCAAACTTTTGACTGTAATTGTGTACACCTGGTCTCCTGCTATTAAAATGCTATCTAAGAATTCATTTGAGAATGAGAATCTTTCATAACATTTGATCAACATTGTAAGAGCATTGCAAGTACACTGACTGCCTCTTGAAAATGATGAAAATCTTGCATCTCCTTGATGAAATGACCCCAAAACTAATTTTCTGTGGCATACTTGATTTTCATTATTTGTATGTAAATTTATTTCACAGAGTTCATTCAGCAAATTCATTTCAAGTTCATTGTGCAAATTCATTTCAAGTTCATTGTGCAAAGTTATTTCCAGTTCAGTGTCCAAATTCATTTCACAAGTTTTTTGGTTTTCCTGTTTTTTTTTTTGTAACCTGAGGGCAGGCTCCTCAGGGTCATCACTAGTTTTACTGTTTTTCACGAGGCCAGTCTCCTCAGTCATTTTAATGTCAGAAATTGATTTACTGTTTTTCATGAGGCCAGTCTCCTCAGTCAAGTCCAAGTCAGACATAGTTTTACTGTTTTTCATGAGGCCAGTCTCCTCAGTAAAGTCAGTCTGTAACTCTTTTCTAACAGCACTCATCCTCCAATACTTCCGTCTTGGCATCTAAAAAATAAAACTATTAAAGGTAAATAGCATGCAGGCACACACTTCAGATTTGTTTTTAAAAAATGTTTAGATGGGGTATATATCTGTAAACGAAGGCTGGAACCGTTACAAAGGCGTCGTGCTGACATTTTCTTTTATATAGATATCATTATTTTTGAATTTTTGTACTAATAGTCATATATCAAAAATAATATTGGAATAAAAAATCAAGAGGCCAATAGGCCTTAACGGTCACCTGAGTAGTATAGCCCATACACAAAATTGTCGAGGAGTCTCATAAGGCCTAAAAAACATAATGGTTTGTTTCCGCTTTCATGCTGAAAAAAGTAGGGTCGGTTGGTCGAATTTTTTTTGTGTTTTTTTTTTCAATTTTTTTCCCCTTTAATATTGCAGTATTCATACATGCCGGTTAGATTCTGACACTGTTGAATGGTATAAAATGAGAAATACTTTTAATATCATTCCTGATTATTAAGCTGGTCTTAAGAAAACACAAAAATGATATTATATATCAGATACTTCCTTTGCCAGCGATGAGAGCATTATTCGAATCTACAACACAGGGAAACATACAGCCATTTTGAAACAAAACGTTTGAGTTATACTGATTTGAAAAGAGTAACTTTCTTCAAGTGTTTTTGTGACCAAAATTTCGAGTATTTTTTTCCAAATCGGATAAAAACAGAAAGAAACAATTTTCCATCAAAAATCCTTTAAAATAGGTTTTGAGTCGGGGGGTGAAAGCTAGGGTTGGTCGGGAAAGCGGAAACAAACCATTTTTTTTCTTATGCCTAAATGCATTTAATTGAGTTTTATAATGGATTAGAAGATTATAATAATGTAATGACATCCACCTCCCTGCCTGAAATCTTTTGGAAAGGACTCTTAACCCTATAGTTTAGCACAAGACTTGAAGCTCTTAACAGAGTGTATGACATACTATAGAAGAGGTGACTAGATTCCATTCAATTTATTTATCCCAAGTATGTTAACTTACAAAATAGGTTTTATGTTTATATGTTTTCATAAACTAAAACAAGGTGGCTTGTATACTACTTATTACTTTACTATTAAAAAGTCTATTTGTTTATCTTAAAAATTTTAAAAACTGTTTTTGTTTCAAATGATAAAAATATTTGCATAACTATTTTGATCATACAACTTTATAATTACATTCTATTTAATGATTCATTACTAAATATGAACAAGCCAAGGAAGATAACTCCATTATGAAGAAGCAAGGGAAGATAACTCCATTAACTGTTTTAATCCTCTTTCCTGAACTCTTTTCAAATGCTTTCACAATATCTCATCAATAACTTTGATGGACAGCTTCATTATTTTTCTATATTCAATGATTAATTAGTAAATATGAACAAGCTAAGGAAGACAACTCCATAAGGAAGAAGCAAGGGAAAATAACTCCATTAACTGTTTACCCCCCCCCCCTTTCAACTCTTTCCAAATGCTCTCCAAATGCTAGGTCCTGAACCCTGACTTAGGGGTCATGAATTTCACAATTTAGGTAGAGGAGTTCATAACCATGCATTCAGGTTTTTGCCCACATGTGTGGGAGTAAAGATTTTTAAGATTTAATACAATTTTACTATATGGCTATATTGGCCCCGCCCTAGGGCCTAAACCCCTGTCCCAGGGGTCATGAATTTCAAAATTTAGAAGACTTCATGGACATCATATCCATGCATTTACTTTTCACAAATATATATGGGAGTATAGAAGAAGATTTTCTAAGATTTAATACATTTTTACTATATGGCCATATTGGTCCCACCCTAGGGCCTAAACACCTGTCCCAGGGGTCATAAATTTCACAATTTAGGTAGAACACTTCATGGACATCATATCCATGCATTTAGTTTTTACAAATATATATGGGAGTATAGAAGAAGATTTTCTAAGATTTAATTCATTTTTACTATATGGCCATATTGGCCCCACCCTAGAGCCTGGACCACTGACTCCGAGACCATAAATTTCACAATTTTGGTAAAGGGCTTCATGGACATCATAACCATGTATTTAGTTTTTAACAAATATCTATGGGAGTAGAAAAGAAGGTTTTCTAAAATTTAATACATTTTTACTATATGGCCATATTGGCCCCACCCTAGAGCCTGAACCCCTGACTCAAGGGCCATGAATTTCATAATTTTGGTAGAGGGCTTCATGGACATCATAACCATGCAATCAGGTTTTTCCTCACATGTGTGGGAGTAGAGAAGAATATTTTTGAAAGTTTGGCTGTTTTTTGCATATTTGGCCCCACCTGTGGCACCCTGGGGGTAGTAGAGCCATCAATTTCACAATTTACATTCCTCTTACCATAGAGATGCTTCACACCAAAAATGGAAACAATTGGCCTTGTAATTTTTAAGAAGTTAAAAATGTAAATTTTTAACGCACAACGCACGTCGCACGACGACGGACGAAAACAGATAGCAATAGGACACCTGAGTTTACTCAGGTGACCTAAAAAAAAACTATGTTTTATGCTGCTTTAAAAAGAAATTCGGTATATTTCCTTATAAAATAGGTAGTGATGCATTTATAATACGATAACTCATCATGGTTACAAAAATAAAAGAAATTTCAAAGTTCAAAAATAAATTATGCTTTATACAGCTGCTAAACAATTTTCACAGGTTCATAATTTGAATACGAGGATACACACATTAACAATGTGTTCCTAATTATAATAATAAAACATTCTTCTATTTATTTCCATTCCCGTTTAAAAGAAGATTACCTATGGTATGGTATGGTTGTTTACAAACAAATCCATATCTCGTGATATCTATAATGCTTGACCAAACCAGCTGCATTATCATGTTTATGTATTACAACAAAATCACTAAATATAAGACCCAATAACAATAAATTAACATTTTAAATTCTATTTCCATCAGGTATAGTCTCAAATTAAACAAAATGTAATCATAATCAGGGCAATTATAAAGTCTCCCAAACAAACGAGGTCATCATTGGGGGTAGGAATGACCCACATGGATCAAATTTTACAGACAAAAAGATTTAAAACTTGATTTTTTTTATTTCGGAAGTTTCATGATGTTCCGCAGGGGTCATTTACTATATATCAATATCAGGTGAACTAACATGACATAAGGAACAAGAATATATATGGTTTAGGTGCGAGGGGGTCAGGACCACCCCCAAGGCCCATGACCTACCGGTACATACCATTTGATGCCCCTCAAAACAAGGAACAAGAATATAAATGGTTTAGGGGTTGGCATTCAACCATTTTCAAGCTATTTCAGGCACTTACTATTCAAGGGGGGTCAGGACCACCTCTGGGACCCATGACCTACATACAATTTGATGCCCGTTGACACAAGGAACAAGAATATATATGGTTTAGGGGTAAGGATCTCAACCGTTTTCAAGCTATTTAAGGCACTTCCTATTCGATGGGGTCAGGACCACCCCTGGGACCAATGACCTACATACGATTTGATGCTCCTTGACACAAGGAACAAGAATATATATGGTTTCGGGGTGGGGATCTCAATTGTTTTCAACATATTTGGGCACTTCCTGTTTGAGGGAGGTCAAGACCACCCCTGGGGCCTATGACCTACATACCATTTGATGCCCCTTAACACATGGAACAAGAATATATATGGTTTAGGGGTCAGGATTCTTACAGTTTCTGAGATATATGGTCATTTCCAATTCCTGGGGGGTGGGGATGACCCCAGGGGTCACATCTAATAAACCCTATATATTGCCTGTAACAGTCAATATATGATTCTGAAAACCCTATATTATTATCTTTGTCCGTTTTCAAGTTATAACCATTTACAATACAGTCTACGATTTTTCCCATAAGGTTCAATGTTAGACCCCACACCCTTTTGACCCCCCAGAAAAGTGGTTGGTCAACCCCAAATGAGAAAAATCAAACCAGCGTGCACATCTAGATATGCAGGTCTATCGTATTCTAGAGTTTTGTACAATTCTTTTCAGCCATCTCTGATAAACACGTCAGACAAGTTCAGAGCGGGAAAGAAAAAAAAGAAGATGAACTGTACAAAAACATTAAGTCTCTAAACTTCGTTTCAGAGACTTAAATATGAGCAATAAACCAAATTATTTAGTGAATTTTTACACCTTATTGTATTTATCCGCCATTTCTTGATTAAGCAAATTTATACTTATGCAATGAGTTGTCAATAACCAAGGACGCATCCTTGGATTTATAGTATGCAAAATAGTTAAATAAATGGAATAAAAATATTGTAATACTTTTAATATTTCAAAGAACTCATTTCTTATGCGCATTTAGAAAATGGTGCTGAAGAAAAATCTGGACGACTGCCAATCCAGATGATCACTAGAAGACTGCCTTACAGTGAATAAAATTGCAAAATGACCAAACCTCAAGTCATGACATATTTACAGGTCACAAGCAATCTTTGTGTTTCATTTTTAGCTTTTAATTATTTTCATTTATACAACATGTGACACACACATGTAAACGTGTAATACAAAACCTATAGAACATAATGTTAATCAGATTTCTTTGGATTAGAGTGGTTCAAAAAGTCAAATATCCAAAAATTTTTTTTAAAACTAATTTCCTATATCCCTAACAAAACCTGAATATTCTAATGATATCGTGCAAATTAATTAAGACTCTTTCAGCATTGTAATTGTGTTATTTGCGTTTCTTTGAATATACTGTAGACGTACTTTTGTCCGCGTGGTATTAATTTACGCTATGAACGCGGGCACAAATTTTCCGCGAAATTTTTTCCCAGTGTACTTAAAGTGCATTTTGGAATGAAATTTTGCAATTGCATTACATGAATAAGGATAATCGGAAGTTATTACATCATATAACACTTGCATATACGTGTACCCAATGTATATCGTTGTTATCTATGCAAACTGTCAAACAAATTTGTATTGAGAATTCACATAATAAATGATTTAATATCCTAAAGATTTGAATTTTCTGTAAATTTACTTGCATGAAATTTAAACTTCTCCCAGCTTGAGATAACGGCACGTGTCAGACGACAAATAGCCCCAAGCGGGTCTGTCTTTCAATCACCCAATTAACTACACGCCAAGACTCGTGTTTTTACTGCAATTTTTAGATCCCTTTGTGCTCTGACTTTTAATTGATAAAACTGATCAACTCATAATTTAAACAACATGTGAACCCATAAATTGACAGTTAATAAAAATTAAAATTGACTACCGACCAGTGCACAACCGATAATTACTGTTCACTAGCTGTGAACAGTTCTTACAATTTAAGTCCAAAGTTGGACAAATTCTAGGTAATGAAAATCGCTCAGAACTAAATCTAATAATAATCATTCAAATAATTTTTTTTCATTCAAAGAATCCGCGTAAATTTTTACCCGCGGATTAAATTGATATTGTGACTCCGCGGAATTATGACCCCGTGGAAAAAAATACGTCTACAGTATTTTAACTAAATATTTTATTGAAAATGCCTGATGTTTGCAAAAGTGGTATATTTTTGCCAAAATCATACTTTACCTTTTAATATCATCATGAACATACCATATACAGTACTGAATGAGTAAATACACAAGTGTAAATTTCCCATTGTTTCATTTTACAGACCATATAATAGTTATTTCTATTCATATAATTTCTCAATTAATTTGTAAAGGTTTATATGATTTTATTGACTCTTTTTTCTTTGGATGCATTTGCTTCCCTTCACAATTAAAAGAAAACTGATATGCACAGGAACACTACTAGCTGCAGACATGTACCTCCCAGTCTAAAAAATTTGGATGAACGACTATGGAGCTTCAGTTCCATGCATTGTAAAGACCTTCGATTTAAACCGACTGCTTTTTGTTGCACACTTTGAACATTATTAGACTCTTTACAAACATTTAAAAGCATAGTACAGTGTATAATGAATTTAAGAAATATCCTAACTATTTTCTATTGATATTGGCTATTTACTTGCTTCCGACTGAAGTCACTTTTAATCACCCCAACAGTCACTAGTCCTGTACTGTCAACTGAATTCAATCATGTTTATAGCGAGAGTTGCATTTTAACTGTAAACAAATAACAACTACTTCATTGTAGAACATGCTTAAAAGAAAATTTGAGGGCAAGTATGTAAATTGTCAAATATTTATTGATATTTATAATTTTTACACACCTTATGACAAATAATGCTTGAAAACCCCGCCACCCCCAAAGGTTTTAACATGAAACTATAACTCCACAGTCGCCCATCTCAATTGTTAATTTCACACCCAGATCTACAGATCCGCAGTTAGAGCACTGCTAAACGAAACATTCCCGAAATATTCGGACATACGCACTCACAACACATTAACACACTTGTATTCCCAATGTAATGATCTGTGCAAGGGATTATCTTAGTTCAACCATCTTATATTTTTTCCTTGGATCTCAAATTTGTTTAAGCATCATCCACCTTTGATAAAATTGACAAACTCATGTCTATCTATTACAATCAATAAAGTTGTTGTATAAATCAAAACACAATATGATGGGATGAAAATAAATAAACACTTAAACAAAGAAAGAACAAAATATATATTTTTCTACTACATGTTCATGACTTTATTTTATTAAAAAAAAATTGTGCTATTTTCCTCTTCTTTGTTTTCCCCAAAACTCTCTGATTATATAAAATTGTTA
Organism: Magallana ariakensis; assembly: GCA_020458035.1. Lineage (NCBI taxonomy): Eukaryota > Metazoa > Mollusca > Bivalvia > Ostreida > Ostreidae > Magallana > Magallana ariakensis. Next base: position 15,309,282 of record CM035814.1, read on the forward strand.
ACTTCTTTAATATCTGTATGAGGTTGAGCAAAGAATGAACTTTCAACAAATTTCCACGATTTTTTTTAAATTAAACAAAATAATTGTTTTCATCAAATTAAAATCACAAGCATCATGTAGAAATTTATGCGAATATTATTTCATATCACGAAAAAAATTGAAACTTCAATTACTAAATCAGACAGAGTCAAGTGAAGTCGTACCAAAACCGACTCATACCCAAACAGACTAATAATCCATTGGTCCAGTGGTAAATAATGATACTTATGTAGTATATGTAAAATATAATCTGTTAAGATTTGGTTTTCATATAATTACAATAATTAAGAAATTATGAGATAAATGTAGAATTTTTTATAATATAATGTCATCTCCTATTACTTTGCTAAAGAGGTCCTGATATCAACATTTGATAGAAAATGTCTCTGTGTATTTGCATTTATTGCAATCTTTACTTTAAAAATCGATTAATTAGATTGGAAAATATATATATATTATTTGAAGTCATTTTTCACTCGACAATTTTATTACAAGTCTGTTTGGGTACAAGTCGGTTTAGTTACTTAAGAGTTCACCGTAATTCAATCAGACATCTCTGCTATAATTTTAAGTGGGAAATCCGAATTACCGAAATGACAGTATTTGCCGAAATGACAGTATTTACTGAAATGACACTATACTTGCAGAAATGACAATGTTTAATCAGAGACATAAATAACAGAGATTGGCAACTGATCTCACGGTCCCTATTGTAAAGTATTCCCAGTTTAAATCAGTATATCTTTCTAATCAACAAATATATCGAAATATAAACATTAAAAACCTAAATCCTATTACCAAAACATTCAAAATATTATATTTTCATGAGTTTATGTCTTATAAACAATATTTAAAGAGGAGTTTCATGAGGCAGTTGGCTACCTGCCAATGTTTTATAGCTAGCCTATATATTTTCTTAAAATTAATCTCATTTTTTAAATTTTTTGCTTCAAAAACGTCTAAATCCTATAAAAATTTTTCATAAAAACAATATACTTTTGATTTAAGATCAATATATCAATTAACTAATATGTAGTTCTCAAAGTAAGGTTGGTCCCGTAGCATTTTTGAACAACATGATAATGGCGGAGTTGCCAATCTCTGTTATTTGTCTCCGGTTTGAAAATTATAAGATAAGCATTGCATGTAGTCGTGCCGTAGTTTATCAGAAACGATAAATATTTCTTACTTTCTTTGTTTAAATCATTTTACTCAACGTTAATTATTACTCATAAAACATAAGCATGAAGAATCGCCGTCATCCAATTATCATTCTAGTGTTAAATCTAGGATTTAAAAAGGGCATGTTAAATAATGGTGAAAAGGGCACTTTTCTTCGTGGTAATTATTATAAAACCAAGAAAGGGGCACCTTTTTCTGCGGTAATATTATAAATCATTAATCCTTGAAACAAGCGTATTTTAAAGAAACTTTTGCATCGTAATCAAGTGTGATCGGAGATGATTTGTAATGAAACAAGATAAATTCATGTATATCTTATTCAAAATTTTATTTTCAATCTTTGTTTTCTTTCTTAAATTGATTTACATTTATTTGTATCCCTTAGAACAGCCATGGCATTGGTCTGACTAGTTTTAAAGTATAATGCGTTAAAAATTCTTTATTTCATTTAGGCTTTATGTAATATGTAAACTGAAACACATCTGTATCCAGTTATGAATCATAGGACATGCATAATGTAGACAATATTCTCTTTTGAGAAGTGGACGGGCATAGCATGAATGTAGGCTATGCCTGTCCACTTCTCAGTCAAAAGAGAATATGTAGACAACTGATGAAAATTATCAATCCCTTTTTACTACAGAAATATGGATAATGAAATTGTTGTTTTAAGCTTTTTAAAAATCAATTTGCATTAAAATATTCATTACAATCTTTTATTATAAATTAAGTTTCTGCATTCTTTAAGAAGAGTTACGTTTTTTGGAAACAGAGAAAATTCTGGTTAATTTGGCGATTGTTTAAAAGCTTAAAAAGAGTAAGAAAACTTCACATCTAGATTTTTATTAAATTGTTTTATTAGTCTAAACATGGTTTTAGGTGCCTCAGTGTTAAAATTTCAAATTATCTCCATAAAATATATTCTTTTGTGTTAATTCTATTTATAGATAACCTTACGATGTCTCAATGATAAGCTTCTACAATTACTAATTTCAAGGAGATAATTCAGTTGTTATTTATCAAATTATTGTACCAGTAATTAGGTGTCAAATCCCCCATTTAGTTAAAACAGCTGTGTATATACCCTCATCTTGGGTCTCTCCAGTTTACCTGTATCGTCTATTGTCTCAGGTCACTCGTGCGTGAAGTCCAGCGAGTTTTAACTTTGCAATCAAAACAGAGGCTAGGGCAATGTTGGTTTTGAATTAAATTTACTTTCAATAAAAAGGGCATCACTTTTATTTATTTTAAAAGGGCATGGAGTTTGGAAAAAGGGCATGGCGCTGATAAAAAGGGGCATGGCGCCGCGCCACGCTATTTTTGCTTTAGATTTAACACTACATTCGTTATGATGTAAAACTCGAAATAGAGCACGTTCAGTTAATCTAAATTGATTTCCCAAAATCTGCAACAATTAATACTGCATGTATAGAGTTTACCTTTACACATAAACCGTTTCAAATGATACAAAGAATCTTGACGTACATCGATCAATTCAATCCAAAGATGGCCGCTTTTAACAAAGAGCCTCGTTTTCGTTTTCGAATATTGAACCCGAACTGAAAAAAAATAACACGTGCTTACGATTTGTAAGAAATATTTCCAAGAAAATGCGCTTCTTGATTTGAACAATTTAGGTTTTACATTAGATCAGAACAATTATCAGAAATAAAACTTTATAGCAAAATAGTTTTTGAGAAGATAATCTATAAAGATCTATAAAGATCCACACTTATGTTTCTATGACAATTAACCCCCCGGTCTTTTTACCGATTTCGTAATTATTTCACTTTCTACTAAATATTTTGCTCTGATTTTTACAATTTACATTCTCCTTTCCATGAGAATGCTTTGTGCCAGAACAAGTAAAATTTGATTGAGTGGTTCTTGAGAAGAAGATTTCTGAAAATGCACTCCCCTTTTTATAAGTTTTAATTTTTTTTTCCGTTTTGAAATTGAATTGACCTTTTCTTTTTACAATTTATATTCAACTTCGTATAAAGATGTTTTGTACCAAATTTGGTTAAAATCGGTCTTGTGGTTTTAGAGAAGAAGTTCAAAATGTGAAAAGTTTACAGACGGACAGACGGACGGACGGACGGACGACGGACAACAGGTGATCAGAAAAGCTCACTTGAACCTTCGGTTCAGGTGAGCTAATAAAAAGGAAACACTAGTATGTTCATGTTTTGATAGTTATAGATTTATCTTCGAAATATGGATTTCTGAAATTAAGGAACGGGTGGGTCGGACTTTGATCGTATATGATCTGGTATAGAGTTTTGATTATAAAATCTTATAAAATATATACTGTACTGTCATTAATTTTACAAAGCTACTAGTAAGCGGCTGAATTATGGTAAACAGTACATGTTCACAAGTGGCTGTTAATTAAGCTGTATATAATAGATCTCCGGAAAATGATTAACATACTTCACTGAGTGAGTCTGTATTGAATAGACTTTCAAGACGCCATACTTAAATACTTACATATCCCGTAATATTTACATTTTTCAGTGTCTTTGATGACACTACGAATCGATTTTGTAAGTTTAATAATATCAAATGACGAATTGTTGGGGCGCAAGCGGGTAATAATAAGGAATCATTCTTTGAGTATTCTGAGGTGATAATTTTGGTCGGAGCGTGATTAAATCTATCATAAAGCCCTTCGGGCATTATTGGACTTGATCACACCCCGACATCACCTCATAATAAATACTCAAAGAATGATTCCTAATTCCTTAAATAATTGCTTAAAATCAATTTTTTTTTTCATTTTCAACCTTCTTTTTTCTAAATATTTACGTCAAATTATTTTTTTTTAAATCTATATACAATTTTATTTCACGACAGTTAACCTTATCTTTGAAATTTTGATTTATTTAATTATTATATTTTTTAATTAATCAGCCTGCCAGCCTGTGTAACTTTTCTTTTCCGAGAAGGAGGACGGGGGGGGGGGGGGGGTGTGTCTTGTCCCAACATTGTGGTGACGATAAGGATACATTTGTTTCATGTACATATTTTACATGTACTATAAGATTATATGAATGCATAATTATATATTTAAACAGTCACGATATCAGAAGATATCTGTTGCCGATCGGATTCTTCACTCGCATCTTTTCTATGTTAATACATTCTCTTAATATCATGTACGCCGAGCTCATAATTTATTTTTTGAAAAATAGTTTTTGAAAATTTTTGAAAAAAAATTCCTAAAAATTATTGTCATCCAGGGATGATTTGATGGTATCTAATTTTGAATATTTTTGTTTGTTTGTTTATTCCGTCCCCATTCCGGCGATAAAAGCATGCAATTTCCTGAAGAAAGACTTTTTCATCGTGACATCAGTTTCCATATATACTAGTATATGGTTATGTCAAAATTCGACAAACTTTACATTTGACAATTTGTAACATGTCAGCTGTGCTATTTCAGAAAACGGAGATACAAATGCAGAGATAGATGGACAACGCGTATTATAGTGACAGGTTACATGTAAATAACAAACATCATTTTACAGCTGCAAATGTGCATCTGTAGAAAGAATAGATTGAAGGCCTGCGCGGTGTCAACTCTAGAGCTTTTATGCCCGAGTTTTATGAAACACAATTACACACATTCATACTCGGACTCGCACATCAACACGATTGCTTATTCGGATTTACAAACAATGATTCAATATTTAAAAAAAAAATAACTTAACACGGCGGGTGGCGACGACTAATCAAAAGATTAAAGTGTTGTTTGAATATTCAATTTGATTTTGTTGTTGAAAATATGAAGATTTTAAAGATATATTTACATCTTCAACTGTCTTTGTCTGTGATAACATTACAAATCAATTTTGAAACGGTATTGGATGCGCCTCGTAGTAATATATAGCATGTGCTGCATGAAAAAATAGTGGTTTTAGAATGTTGTTTTAATCAAAGTGTACAAATTGGAAATAATATAAATATAAGTAATATGGAATCATTCTTTGATTATTATGAGGTGATAATTTCGGTCGGAGCGTGGTCAAATCTATCATAAAGCCCTTCGGGCTTTCACGCCCCGAACAAAATTATCACCTCATAATACGCAAAGAATGATTCCTTATTCCTTAAATAATGGTTGTAAAACTCATTATAACAACAATCAAAATGATTAATGAGAGAAAGTATGTAAATATAACAAGAATAGAATTCCTGGGTCCCCCGCCGTTCAAGCAGTATACTAGTATACTGTACTGTGGAATCATTAAATTTCGTGGGGGCCAATTTTCCCATAACTCCAACAAAAAGTATCGACCAAGGCTGATTTAAGAACTTAACCAAGGTATTAGTGGTATAAACATTTGGTATAAATTTCATGTAAATCCATCAAAATTTGTAGGCATGAGAGCGCTTACAAGGTCAATTTTTGGATAAAACAGAGTCATTATTGTGGTCAGAGTCCCATAACTCCAGCAAAAAGTATCGACCAATGCTGATTTTCGAACTTGACCAAGGTAATAGGTGTATAAACATTTGGTATAAATTTAATGAAAATCCGTCAAAATTTGTAGGCATGAGAGCGCTTACAAGGTCAATTTTTGGATAAAACGGAGTCATTATTGTGGTCAGAGTCCCATAACTCCAACAAAAAGTATCGACCAATGCTGATTTTCGAACTTGACCAAGGTAATAGGTGTATAAAGATTTGGTATAAATGTAATGAAAATCTGTCAAAATTTGTAGGCATGAGAGCGCTTACAAAAAAGTGTGACGGACGGACGCACGGACGCACGGACCCACGGACACACGGACGGACGCCCGGCATTTCTATGTCCCCGCTCCGCGTTGCGGCGGGGGACAATAAATAAATGTCGGCCTTATCACGATATCTAAAATGCTCATAATTATAATATTAAATGCACAGTCATGTATTTAATGTAAAATGTACATGCATGTGTGGATATTTACATGTAAAGTGGACAGGTCCCTCAGTAACATTACTGGTAGGGCAATGTGTTAAAATTGAAAGTGAAAGTGAAATGTAAGATAAGTATTTAAGGAATAAGGAATCATTCTTTGAGTATGTATGAGGTGATAATTTCGGTCGGGGCGTGATCAAATCCAATAAAGCCCGAAGGGCTTTATGATAGATTTGATCACGCCCCGACCGAAATTATCATCTCATAATATTCAAAGAATGATTCCTTATTACTTATATTTATATAATTTTAAGCCATCGTACGATTTAATATTTAAATATAAATAAGCAAACCCCGCTGGCGCCTCAATTTGGCGTCATATGAAGTTATGGGTTATATAGTACAAAATCGATACGTAGTGTTATCACAGGCAAAGACACTGGAAAATGTAAATATTATCAAAACCGCTTTGGTTGGCATTTTCCGATAGCGTCACAATCAATTCTGTCAGCTACGTCAACCATAAACAATACACGCCGCCGGTGTAAAACCTTTATGATTGGTCAACTCCTTTTCTTAGGCGGAGTTACCAGTACACGCTTATGCAATGCTAGAGCTGAAGGATTTTTCAGAACAGTTCATTTTTCCCCAATATGGAGTTATTATCGACTATCCTCTACAGTGTATGTTTATAATAAATTCGTGCAAAACTCTCTCTCTCTCTCTCTCTCTCTCTCTCTCTCTCTCTCTCTCTCTCTCTCTCTGTAAACGGGCGTTAAACCATAGTCTCAAACTAGGTCTCGAGTATGGCGTTAAACAAAATATAATACTTAAAAGTTGCATATGATCCGCATTCATTTCATGTACTAGTATATACCTTAAATGTATAATGTACATGTATTACCTACCAACTCAACAGTCGAAGTGATAGATATGAATTCCTCGATTACGCCTTTCGATCGGCAATCGACAGTTAATAAACGAATTGAACGATGATATGAAAGAAAGAGACGGTTCCCAGTGGAAAGTGTAAGGGGGTATGTATATGTGCGTCTTCACTAGGCAAGTGTCCGATTCGTTTCTTCTTCTGTTACCCTACCACATTCGGTGTAAATATAGGCCTATATACTTTATAAAAATATCCCCAAACAATTTACCGCAGATTTCATTATTTTACTTGTCTCTGAATCACCGATCACAAGCTCCATACAGTGGCGTGGTTTCACTGGTTTGTTTACATATAAAAATGACAGTTCTTGATCCGCTTTCCGAGTAAGCCTAAAAGGTTATTTAGTAGGAGAAAGTTTTGGGTAAGTAAAGCGACAATTATTAACAGTTACTGTAGTAAACTAAATGAAGAATTATTTGCACAAAATGTGGTATGATATGATGTTAATCTTTTCAAAACCAGCGTTATTTTCGTGCGCCGTAAATTGCAAGTTTTTCGTAAGTATCGTATGCCCTGTAGCTTAATAATTTTCCTCGTAGAGCTACAGCTATATGTACCGTATGTATGTTTTATTGCAAGTGAAAACTTTCGAAAAATACCCTAATTTCGACAGTCACGAGTATCCCGGTGAATTTTTCATTCTCCGATAAGTTGTTGTTCTTTCCGTGCATAATTTAGTCTGAACCAGCAGCCAATCAGCGGTAAGCTGAATCCACCAATAAAAAAGTTTGTGGTTAAGGTGCGGGTATTGTTTATGCATGACGTAGCTGATAGAATTGAAGGTTGCACACCACTATTAATTTTTACTATATATTCTTACCAAAATTACGCAACTTTAGACACGGGTAGCAAGTTTAAAACAAACTTCTGGGAAAATCCCTCTTTACAACTTTTAAAACAATCGTTCCTAACCAATTTAGTAGCAAAAAACACACAGCCATCCACAAAGGCACGAGAGTTTGTTTACATCAAAGTTACACATGTGCTTGAAAATCAAGTCCGAGCCTTTTCACACCCCTGCCGAAACAACTGGCATCAAAAATTCAAGTGACCTCGTATTTTTACAAAAGTGGGAAAATCAGGCAGTTTACACGTTGTTTTTCATCTCATAAAAAACTACAGTCCCTGTCGCTGGCGGAAAACCCCTAAAAACGAAGGGGAATTCGGGAATTATTTTGCCTCAGCCATGTTTTGACGTGAACCTTCGGAAAAATAGTGTTGTGAGACCTGCAAGTAATCTATTGTTTTACACCCGCAAAAATAAAATCTGCAAACACAAAAACATTTATTGTGGAATATATGTGGAAAGTTTTACAGAATTCTGTAGATGTATCAAAAAGTTATGAGCGATTATTGAAACCATGGTGCTCGCGGTGGCCTCTGATTTATGAAAATATGTTATAAGTTATACTGTATGTAATTTCACGGCGTGGTAATTTTGAATGATTTTTTTGGTTTTAATTTGTGCAAATATGCATGTCTATTCACAATACAATGCAAACTTGTTAATATCATGACGACCCGAGAATAGATACATGTACAAGTTTAGGGAACCCTGCCTTTTGGGGGAGGGGTTGAAAAACTGCCGTTATATCATTGAATTTTAAAGAATTGGCGTGTATTTTCATCTAAATTAGCATTGTCTGGTTCTAATAAAACTAATGCGGGTGCTGCATCATACCTAAATTCATAATTCACTTTAATATTGCCGTTTTAGCGGCATAATTTTATAATTTCTGTATATCATACAAGCGTCTAAATAACTCATTTTACACAAAATTCGTATTACATAGAAGGTTTTTTGGTTTACGACGATAAAGCCAACTTTCTGGATAAGCTGCTGTATTTTTTCGGGGCAGTTTGGACGGTCCGATACACTATAATCGGGTCGCTGTTTGATGTTCTACGAAATTTCAGAGGAAATCTGGGCTAATTTTGTATGCACCATTGACAACAAAATAAGAGAGGTGCCGGCCACAAAGGCCCATTGTTGGTAATTTCTAATCTACACACATCGATAGAACACCAAAACACCCCACTTTATGACTTAAAACACATCATAGCAATTTTTCCTTCACGCGACGCGATCGGAAAATTCCAACCAAATCGGTTCTGATAATATATTGTGATAACGATAGTCGATATAAAACAAATGGTGTAAAAAAAGCATAAATCTTTTAAAACATACCGTGTAAAATCAAGGTCTTCTCTATGCAACTTTCTTTCACCGAGATTCCGTCCTCAGCTAAAAAGCAGTGATATGAATCTGATCCCTGACAAAACATTTCAGCAGCTCTCTCATTCCATTCCGACTCATTGTAGGGACATCTATTTCCGATCCTTGAAGGCCTTGATGTCACTGGTGAATCTAATTGATAGAAATAGATAATAACCGATGACTTGGAAATACACAGTAACCCGCTATTAGAGTCTAGTATACTCTAATTAACGAGTTTTGAGCTTTTTAATGTCAAGTTTTGATTATTATTCAAACATAACAAAATTAATTAATAAGCATAACAGGATAATGCAAGCGTTTATATATATCATAAATGCACGAAATCGTGGTTCTAAAATATTTTTTTTTGTCTCCCATACAATACCAGTCCCAACACTGCATAGATTACCCACCTTTTAGGCATATGCACATCCATGATATAATGACGATTGTAACAGTCTTCGAAAATAACGGCATTGTTTATTGATGTTTTGGTATTCTACGGATAAAATTATTTGGAGTTTTTGTCTTCTACTGATAAAAAAATGTCTACCAAAAGAATCTGGGGGAAAACCGAAAACGAAAGTTGAAAATATTTTTATCGTTCAAATTATCATGAATATGATAAGTTTTTCGAAAGAATACCCGGTAGAATAATTTTAAATCAAAATCTACGCTTAATACGAATTAAATATCCCAGTGTCGTGCAGGTCTTCTAATCCCTTTCCACAACAATCACTCATTACGTACGGAAAGAGATTGCGCAAATGAAACGGCAGGGAAACCCCAACAATTTATGTAAGGCACGCAGCTCGGTACATAATTCAGTTGAAATGTCGGAGGGTTAAGTGCAGTTAGCCCGGTAGGATGCCACTCGGCTTTCTACTGGTTGCTAATGGCAAAGAGAACCAATTCCATAAAATTAAAACAAGTTCTTTATTCTGTACACGTTGGATGGAGAGTGAATTAAAACATAAACAAATTTCGAAACACCCTGTAGTACAATGATGCGATGGGGAAGTCGAGATTGTTTTTTACGCTTATAATCTAAGGATCGATAATTCAGCAAAAGTACGAAAGTGCATAACCCTTATAAAATGCAAGAAAAGTAGAAAACAAAATGGTAACTTTTGTCGCCAAATTAATAATAAAAGAGGAAAGACTTTTTTTTTCCTAGTGGGTTGGGGAGGGGAACTTATCCGAGGAGGATAAGTTAGTATGGTGTTCACTCGAAACTATGGTAAAAAATAACTCCTTACCCCGTAAATGTATATTGCCTAAACTTTAAAAGCTTTAGTAGATAACATGCAAAACAATTATACGATTTTCCTTTAAGATATGATTTATTTTTACAAATAAAATATACAAATAGTAATGTTGTATATTTTTCATTAGTTAATTGATTAAATTCAAGAAGCAGGATTTTCTCTAAAAATTGAAATAGAAGGAGGAAATAAAAAAGTAGAAGAGGGGTCTGGGGATCTAGCTTATAGCTAGATTGTGTTAGAAATGCAATGATAGCCGGATAATTACGTCATTTTAGGCGGGGGAAATCCCCGCTCCCCGCGTCTTAGTGACAACCATGAAGAAGGGCAGTAATATGTTGAACCGAGCTCCGAGAGATAACATGTAATCTCGACTCTTTCCTTCAAACGTTAATGATCAAACATAACCTAAAAAACCCCAATATTTTATGCAATACGAAATTTAAAGGTAATGTTTAGGGAATGGCTTCTTGTGGGAGGTTTTACCCCAACCCCTTTGACACAGGTACGCAACATCGTTTTTGAAATTGGGGTGGGGGGGGGAGCGCTATCCGAGAAACCTTGACTATCAATTAAGTAAACAATTTCTTAAAATTATAAAAAACCCAATCCATGGGGAGGGAAGGGGGAGGGGGAGGGGGCGGGGAGTGCGTAGTGTTCCTTTAGTTTCAATTTCAATGTTCATTTCCTTCTTTTCACTTTCATTCATTACATGCTCTCAGAAAAGATGGATGGGGGGGGGAGGGGGGTTCATTCTCCATTATACATATGTAATTCATTTTTCTTTTATATATGTGAATTTAAGAAAAATGTCTGCTGCTAGAAAAAGTGTGTATGTGTGTGTGAGGGGGGGGGGGGGGGCTCCCTGGCCCCTTGATGCTACGTGCCTGCGACAAGTATATATCTTCATGTAAATGTATCTATGAAATAATGAAAATTCCATCCTTTACCATAGAAATCATTTAGGTTTTTTGTTGTATTAAGACATTAAGTCAATTTTTTTCGATCTCAAAATGAGCTTTCCCGGCAAAGTTTCTAGCTTTCCAGCACTATTTATGTTTAGCCGCGGAAGCGCGCTAAATAACATGTTTTATTGCTGTTCAATTAATCAATTATTCATATCCCTGACAAAGAGCGTATAAATAATGGGTCTAAAGCGACGACACAAATATATTTTAAACAAATAAACATCAAAATAAAATAAACATTTATAAACATAATTAAGGATTGAATAGTTAATTTTGGATTTCGTCGGTCTTACATGTATAACACACCAGGTCGTGCATACATATGTATTTGGGACTAATGAAAAAACTCAAATTCAAACTTAATAGAAAGTCACTATCATTGTTATATACTTCATTTATAAGACCTCAGTTAGAATAATTATGCATGTATGGGGCGGGTGCTTTTTCACTGATTCCGAAAGGTTAGAACAAATACAATTGATTGCAGCAAGAATCGTCACAGGATTACCTATTTTTCTTCTAGGGATTCTCTTTATTTCGAAACAGGGTGGGAAACACTTGATAGTAGAAGAAAAATGTCTAGGCTAAAAACCATGTATAAAATTGATAGAAACTTCTTACCCAATTATGTAATGGACATTTTCCCAAATAAACGTGTTAATGCATCCAATTATTTTACAAGAAATGCACAAAACTATAGTATACAACTAGAGTCTTGTTGCTATAGCAACAAAAAGGTCTTCCGTTCCTCAAGTATTGATCTGGAAAAAAAAATCATTTTTGAGTACTTTCTGTGACGACCGGAAATTACGCTGGATCAGACAGAACATATTAAACATATCTTCATACATTGTTCTGTCTTTCCTCAAAGTTTGGATGTTCAAGTTTTGTTAGTTAGGAGACCTCGCTGAGAAAAGTTTTTTGTTTCAGGACCGGAAACTGACAAACGGAAGTGATTAAGGAAATTAAAAGTAGATATTTTTAGTACATTTACCTACGGTACGTAACTGTTCATCACACTGAGTAAATTGTTTAAAAAATCTAAACTTTTTAAAAAAAACTTCATTTTGCTTGAACCCTTCGAGTGAGAACCGGAAGTGACGGACGACCAAATGAAACTAACTAAACACATGTTCAATCAAATGTCTATCATCTATATAAGTTTTGTATCTTGGTCTTTTAAAGTTTCTGAGAACTCCGAGTACAAATTTTTTTAAAAAGAAAGCTACCTGAGATATTTGAGATGTCTCACCGGAAGTAGAATTTTTTCGTTTATTTATCCATGTGTAGATGAACTTTTGTATTTCTTTTGCTAAAATGTTACTTCAATGCTAAATAACCCAAATATTTTAAATAATCAAATTTTGATGTACTTCCTGTGACGACCGGAAGTTACGCCGGATAAAGCAAAATATAGTAAATACATGATCAAACATAGGTCTATCATCCCACAAAGTTTGGTTGTTCAAGTCGTTACCGTTTTTGAAATCTCGTCGAAATAAGTTTTTTGTTTCGGGACAGGAAATGGACAAACGGAAGTGCTCAATGAAAAATTAATTTATTATTTGTTGTGTACTTGCCCATCGCACATTATTGTTCATCGAGCTAACTAATACTATCAAAGGAAAACAGTTAAACTTATAAACAGCTTGATTTGTTTGAATTCTTCCCGTGTGGACCGGAAGTGACGGCCAACAAAATAAAAACAGTTAAACACATCTTCAGTCAAATGTCTATCATCCCTAAAAGTTTCGTGTCTTGATCACTTATACTTTTTGAGATCTCGCGGGTACAAAATTTATTTTTAGAAAGCTACCTGAGATATTTGAGATATCTCACCGGAAGTGGAATTTTTCTGTTGATTGAGCATCGCTTAGATGACATATATAAAGATTTATACTTATATATTCAATCTATGTAAAATAAATTAAATACGTAAAAAAAATTATTTTTGAAGTTCTTCCGGTGACGACCGGAAGTTACGACGAACAAAACAAAATAGTTTAAACACATCTACACATACAGGTCTATTATTCCACAAAGTTTGAATGTAAAAGTCCTTGTTGTTTCTGAGATCTCGAGGTGACAAGCTTTTTTGTCGCGGGACAGGAAACGGACGACCGGAAATGAATTTTGAAAAAATGAAAAAAAACGCCTCGAGATATTATCATTATCTATTATTTCTGAAAATTTCAGGAAAATCTATCCACTCATCTCTGAGAAATTCTGCCGACAAAAAAGGGGAAAAAATAATAATAACTAGACTCTTGTTGCTATAGCAACAAAAAGGTCTTCCGTTTCTCATGTATAAATCTCTAAAAACAATGCATTTCTCTTCTAAAAAGAAAAAGGATATACATATAATAGATACTGTGATGGAATCTTTCAGTAACTTTTTCTTTAAAAAACAAAAAGGAGAAAATGTCATTTTTGAAATTTGCTTTGACGACCGGAAGTTACGCCGGATCAAACGGAACATGGTAAACATATCTTCATACATTGTTTTATTTTTCCTCACAGTTTGGATGCTTAAGTATTTGTCCGTTTTAAAATCTCTTTGAGAAAAGATTTATTGTCTCGGGACAGGAAGCGGACGAACAGAATTGCTTAATGAAAAAAGAAATGTTAATACAGCTTAAACATTTTCCTTTCGTACACTACTGTTTATCAAGCTTACTGAAACAGTTTTAAAAAAAGACAGTTAAACCTATCAATAATGTCATTTGTTTGAACCCTTTCAGTGAGGACCGGAAGTGACGGCTGACAAAATTAAACACGTTAAACACATCAACTATCAAATGTCTATCACCCACATAAGTCTTGTGTTTTGATCGCTAAAAGTTTCTGATGAACGGCGGGTACACAATTTAGTATTAAAAAGCTACTTGAGATATTTGAGATATCTCACCGGAAATGGATCTTTTTTGTTTATTAAACATCGCATAAATGACTTATTAAAAGATTCATACTAAAATAATCATTCTATGTAAAATAACTAAAAAAGGTAAATAAAATAATTTTTGAAGCGCTTCTGGTGACGACCGGAAGTTACGCCGAACAAAACAACATAGTGTAAACACATCTACATATAAAGGTCTATCATCCTGCAAAGTTTGATTGTTCAAGTCATTACCATATTTAAGATCTCGTGGAGACAAGCTTTTTTGTCGTGGGACAGGAAACGGGCAAACGGAAGTACTCAGTGGAAATTGAAAGTTAGTAGTTCTTATGCATTTGACAACGATACTTTATTGCCTATCAATTTATCTAAAATTAGCAAATAAAAACAGTTAAACATATAAACAACTTGATATGTTTTAACTCTTCCGGTGTGGACCGGAAGTGACGGCCGACAAAATAAAAGCAGTTAAACACATCTTCAGTCAAATCTCTATCATCCATGAATGTTTCGTGTCTTAATCACTTATAGTTTTTGAGATCTCGCGGGTACAAAATTTATTTTAATAAAGCTACTTGAGATATTTGAGATGTCTCACCGGAAGTAGAATTTTTCTGTTGATTAAACATCGCTTAGATGACATATATAAAGATTTATACTTATAGATTCATTCTATGTAAAATAGATTAAATACGTAAAAAAATAATTTTTATATTACTTCCGGTGACGACCGGAAGTTACGACGAACAAAACAAAATAGTTTAAACACATCTACAGATACAGGTCTATCATCCCACAAAGTTTGAATGTAAAAGTCTTTGTCGTTTCTGAGATCTCGTGGAGACAAGCTTTTTTGTCGTGGGACAGGAAACGGACGACCGGAAATAGATTTTGAGAAAATGAAAAAAACGCCTCGAGATATTATCATTCTCTATCAGTCCTGAAAATTTGGAGAAAATCTATCCAGCCATCTCTGAGAAATCTTCTGGACAAAAAATGGGAAAAAAATAATAATAATAACTAGACTCTTGTTGCTATAGCAACAAAAAGGTCTTCCGTACCTTATGTATTAATCTTAAAAAAATTCATTTGTCTTGTAAAACGAAAATGGATATAACATATACTGTAATGGAATTTCCCACTTATCATTTCTATGTAAAACAAAACAAAAAGACAAAAAGTCAATTTTTGAGTACTTTCTGTGACGACCGGAAGTTACGCCGGATCAGACAGAACATAGTAGACATATCCTCATACATTGTTCTGTCTTTCTTTAAAGTTTTGATGTTCAAGTTTTTGTTACTTATGAGATCTCGCTGAGAAAAGGTTTCTGTTTCAGGACCGGAAACGGACAAACGGAAGTGATTAAGGAAATTAAAAGAAGATATTTTTAGTACATTTACCTACGGTACGTTATTGTTCATCACACTGAGTAAATTGTTTTAAAAAAATCTAAACTTTAAAAAAAAAAACTTCATTTTGCTTGAACGCTTCGAGTGAGAACCGGAAGTGACGGACGACCAAATGAAACCCGTTAAACACATGTTCAATCAAATGTCTTTCATCTATATAAGTTTTGTATCTTGGTCTCTTACAGTTTCTGAGATCTCCGGGTACAAAATTTTTATAAAAGAAAACTACCTGAGATATTTAAGATGTCTCACCGGAAGTAGAATTTTTTCGTTTATTTATCCATGTGTAGATGAACTTTTGTATTTCTGTTGCTAAAATGTAACTTCCATGCTAAATAACCCAAATATTATTAAATAATCAAATTTTGGTGTACTTCCTGTGACGACCGGAAGTTACGCCGGATAAAACAAAATATAGTAAATACATGTTCATACATAGGTCTATCATCCCACAAAGTTTGGTTGTTTAAGTCGTTACCGTTTTTGAAATCTCGTCGAAATCAGTTTTTTTGTCTCGGGACAGGAAACGAACAAACGGAAGTGCTCAATGAAAAATTAATTTATTATTTGTTGTGTACTTGTCCCTAGCACATTATTGTTCATCGAGCTAACTAATACTATCAAAGAAAAACAGTTAAACTGATAAATAGCTTGATTTGTTTGAACTCTTCCGGTGTGGACCGGAAGTGACGGTCGACAAAATAAAACCAGTTAAACACATCTTCAATCAAATGTCTATCATCCATAAAAGTTTCGTGTCTTCATCACTTATAGTTTTTGAGATCTCGTGGGAACAAAATTTGTTATAAAAAAGTTACTTGAGATAATTGAGATATCTCACCGGAAGTAGAATGTTCTTGTTTATAAATCATCGCTTAGATGACACATGTAAGGATTTATACTATCAGATTCATTTTATGTAAAATAAGTTTAATACATAAATAAAATAATTTTTGAAGTACTTCCGGTGACGACCGGAAGTTACGACGAACAAAACAAAATAGTTTAAACACATCTACAGATATAGGTCTATCATCCAAGAAAGTCTGGATGCTCAAGTGTTTGCCGATTTTGAGATCTTGAGGGAACAAGGTTTGTTGACGCGGGACAGGAAACGGACGAACGGAAATGAATTTTGAAAAAATGAAAAAAACGCCTCGAGATATTATCATTCTCTATCATCCCTTAAAATTTCAGGGAAATCCATACAGCCATCTCTGAGAAATTCTGCCGACAAAAAAAGGGGAAAAAAAAATAATAAGAAGAAAGAAAAAACACTACAATCACTATAAGGTCTTCCGTTGGAAACGGAAGACCTTAATAAAAAACATTACAATCACTATAAGGTCTTCCGTTGGAAACGGAAGACCTTAACTAGACGCTCGTTGCGAGCAACAAGAGGTCTTCCGTTTGAAAACACCTTAAAAAAGACTATAGAGATAGTTGTTCTTTTCTACCATTTCTTTACACTATCTAACATAGAGCAAAACCAATACCGGATATCTAAAACGCTATGTAAAAGTCAAACCAATATTGGAAAATCCGTATTGTGACGTTTTTCGATCCTCGGTCACTTCGCCGGCATCAAAGACATTCCGCCGCAACAACAGTGAATCAGGTTCCAACGATGCAAGTGCATTACAAATACATAAAATAGCTAACCGCGGGTCGAAAAACAAATATTTTTCATATTTATACTTGTACTAACATTTAAAATTATTCTTATGATGAGAATGACTTTTTTTTCAATAGTATGGAGAGAGAGAGAGAGAGAGAGAGAGAGAGAGAGAGAGAGAGAGAGAGAGAGAGAGAGCTCTTAGCTAGGCTAAGCAATTTTCTTTGCTTACATTTAGTATCGACATCTTTTTAGGTTGACCCTTGAATCCAATATAGGTTAGAGAACTATGCACAAGCAAGGCTACAACTGCAGAAAAGTTTCAACGAATTGTTTAGATCCGTGTTTACTCTGATGGTGTTTTGTATTTTTATCTTTGTAATTTTGTGTTTGAACACAGTTCGTTATCACCACATGTCATCGTATAGGTGGAGCTCAGACATTCACTGCTCATGACTTGAGAGAGAGAGAGAGAGAGAGAGAGAGAGAGAGAGAGAGAGAGAGAGAAGTAAATGTACAATTCATATATGTATATAATCTGTAAAAAAAAAAAATTTGTCAATAAACGCATGTATACATGCATGCCTGTATCCACGTATGTGGAGAAACATTAAGCAACCCTCAGTTTAAAGTCATGTATAATAATTGAAACATAAGCATATTGTTAGGAGAACGGTTATTTCCTACCCGCAGTTGCTAATTGTTGTGTGCACACAGTCATTGAGATGGCGGCATTTATTTGATGCTGGCAAAGCGACCCGGCGAGCTCTAATGCGGTCGTATTACAAGGGTGCTTCGGCGGCATGACTTTGATGCCGGCGGTGCTACAAGCGTCTAAATTTAGATAGCTGCTGATAAAAAAAAGACTGTCACAAAGCAGGAAATTAACGGTATTTCTAACCGGGCTCTATATTTGTACGAAAAAAAAACCCCCGATATTATTTTGATTTATGATAAAATTTAAACGGAAAACATTTTAAACCATCATTTTCAAGATAAAAGCGTAAAACAAACCACAATTAAGAAAAAAAAAGTTCGACACTCGGGGACTGAACCCGGGTCGCCTGGGCACAAGTCCACCACTCTAACGACTGAGCTACGCGGACTCTCGCTTCAAGACTTTGGAGCCTAAAATCTCGAGAATGCGTGGATAGATTTTAAAACGGATTTCATATTCTGAAGTTTTGAACGCGTCTCTATCGCTTTCAAACATTAAAAAAATTCAAATCAAAAAAGTTGAAAAATGACTTATTTTTGTTTCCTTCCGGTGACAACCGGAAGTGACGGCGGATGTTCGGATATGCGAAGGGCACTGCGGCAGACGACTCTCTATCATCCCTGAAAATTTGAAAGTTCTATCTTAAATACTTTTGAAGAAAAATCGTGAACAAGCAAAAACAAAAAATCTTTAATATCGCGGGACCGGAAGTGACGACCAAAAAAATCTCGTGTAATTTTCTTACAAATTTAGTCGTATATAAGATCTGAAAGTTTCATTAACATCGGCTGAAGCGTTTTTGAGAAAACGTGGGAGAAAAAAAAAATAATAATAACTAGACGCTCGTTGCGAGCAACAAGAGGTCTTCCGTTTGAATACACCTTTAAAAAGACTATAGAGATAGCTGTTCTTTTCTACCATTAACATTTTAACATAGAGCAAAACCAATACCGGATATCTAAATCGCTATGTAAAAGTCAAACCAATATTGTAAAATCCGTATTGTGACGTATTTCGATCCTCGGTCACTTCGCCGGCATCTAAGACATTCCGCCGCAACAACAGTGAATCAGGTTCCAACGATGCAACTGCATTACAAATACATGAAATAGCTAACCCCGGGTCGAGAAACAAATATTTTTCATATTTATACGTGTACTAACATTTAAAATTATCCTTATATTTAGAATGACTTTTTCAATAGTATGTATAGAGAGAGAGAGAGAGAGAGAGAGAGAGAGAGAGAGAGAGAGAGAGAGAGAGAGAGAGAGAGAGAGAGAGAGAGAGAGTTATCACCACCTGTCATCGTAAAGGCGGAGTTCAGACATTCACTGCTCATGACTTGACTGAGAGAGAGAGAGAGAGAGAGAGAGAGAGAGAGAGAGAGAGAGAGAGAGAGAACACATTTGTCAAAAAACGCATGTATACATGCATGCCTGTATCCAAGTATGTGGAGAAACATTAAACAACCCTCAATTTAAAGTCATGTATAATAATTGAAACATAAGTATATTGTTAGGAGAACGGGTTATTTCCTACCCGCAGTTGCTAATTGTTGTGTGCACACAGACATTGAGATAGCGGCATTTCTTTGATGCCGGCAAAGCGACCCGGCGAGCTCTAATGCGGTCGTATTACAGGGGTGTTTCGGCGGCATGACTTTGATGCCGGCGTTGCTACGAGCGTCTGAATTTAGATAGCTGCTGATAAAAAAAAAAGACTGTCACATAGCAGGAAATTAACGGTATTTCTAACCGGGCTCTATATTTGTACTGAATAAAAACCCCGATATTATTTTGATTTATGATAAAATTTAAACGGAAAACATTTTAAGCCATCATTGTCAAGATAAAATCGTAAAACAAACCACAATTAAGAAAGAAATAACGTTCGACACTCGGGGACTGAACCCGGGTCGCCTGGGCACAAGTCCACCACTCTAACGACTGAGCTACGCGGACTCTCGCTTCAAGACTTTGAAGCCTAATATCTCGAGAATGCGTAGATCGATTTTAAAACGGATTTCATATTCTGAAGTTTTGAACGCGTCTCTATCGAATAATAAAATAAAAAAAATTCAATTGAAAAAAGTTGAAAAATGATAATTTTTCGTTTCCTTCCGGTGACGACCGGAAGTGACGGCGGACGTTCGGATATGCGAAGGGCACTGCGGCAGACGACTCTCTATCATCCCTGAAAATTTGAAAGTTCTATCTAAAAAACTTTTGGAGAAAAACCGGGAACAAGCGAAAACATAATTTTTTTAATATCGCGGGACCGGAAGGTACGACCAAGAAAATCTCGTGTAATTTTCTTACAAATTTAGTCATGAATAAGATTTGAAAGTTTTATCAAAATCGGCTGAAGCGTTTTTGAGAAACCGTGACAGAAAAAAAAATAATAATAATAATAATAACTAGACGCTCGTTGCGAGCAACAAGAGGTCTTCCGTTTGATTGCACCGTAAAGTAGACTAAAGGGATAGTTGTTCTTTTCTATCATTTCTTAAAACTTCATCAAAATCCATTAAAACCCTCTATATGAATATAATAGACATATAATTATACTTAAATTATACTTAAAAAGTCGCTATTATTGTGATTTTTGATAAAATAAAATTGGAAATAAGTAAAATCTATCATTTAAAATATAAAATCATTATTCTTAACACAACTAAGGAAGAAAAAACATTCGGCACTCGGGGGCTGAACCCGGGTCGCCTGGGCATAAGTCCACCACTCTAACGACTGAGCTACGCGGACTTTCGCTTCAGAACTTTGGAGCCCGAAATCTCGAGAATGCGTGGATCGATTTTAAAACAGATTTCATATTCTGAAGTTTTGAAAGGGTCTCTATCGAGTAAAAACATAAAAAAAATTCAAATCAAAAAAGTTTAAAAATGACTAATTTTTGCTTCCTTCCGGTGACGACCGGAAGTGACGGCGGACGTTCGGATATGCGAAGGGCACTGCGGCTGACGACTCTCTACCATCCCTGAAAATTTGAAAGTTCCATCTTTTATAATTTTTTAGAAAAATGAGCCACAAGCAAAAACATAAAATCCTTAATATCTCGGGACCGGAAGTAACGATCAAAAAAATGATCGACAGTTTTCTTACAAATTTTGTCTAGAGTAAGATCTGAAAGTTTCATGAAAATCGGCTAAAGCGTTTTTGAGAAAACGTTACAGAAAAAAAAAATAATAATAATAATAATAATAACTAGACGCTCGTTGCGAGCAACAAGAGGTCTTCCGTTTGATTGCACCATAAAGTAGACTAAAGGGATAGTTGTTCTTTTCTATCATTTCTTAACACTTCATCAAATTCCATTTAAAACCTATAATTATACTTAAATTATACTTAAAAATTCGCTATTATTGTGATTTTTGATAAAATAAAATTGGCAATAAGTAAAATCTATCATTTCAAATATAAAATCATTATTCTTAAAACAACTAAGGAAGAAAAAACATTCGGCACTCGGGGACTGAACCCGGGTCGCCTGGGCATAAGTCCACCACTCTAACGACTGAGCTACGCGGACTCTCGCTTCAGAACTTTGGAGCCCGAAATCTCGAGAATGCGCGGATCGATTTTAAAACGGATTTCATATTCTGAGGTTTTGAAAGGGTCTCTATCGAGTAAAAACATAAAAAAAATTCAAATCAAAAAAGTTGAAAAAAGACTAATTTTTGCTTCCTTCCGGTGACGACCGGAAGTGACGGCGGACGTTCGGATATGCGAAGGGCACTGCGGCTGACGACTCTCTACCATCCCTGAAAATTTGAAAGTTCCATCTTTTATAATTTTTTAGAAAAATGAGCCACAAGCAAAAACATAAAATCCCTAATATTTCGGGACCGGAAGTGACGATCAAAAAAATGATCGACAATTTTCTTACAAATTTAGTCTAGAGTAAGATCTGAAAGTTTCATGAAAATCGGCCGAAGCGTTTTTGAGAAAACGTTACAGAAAAAAAAAAAAAATAATAATAATAATAATAATAGAGGAAAAGAAACAAAGCAATAACAATAAGGTCTTCCGTTGGAAACGGAAGACCTTAATAATAGAGGAAAAGAAACAAAGCAATAACAATAAGGTCTTCCGTTGGAAACGGAAGACCTTAATAATAGGGGAAAAGAAACAAAGCAAAAACAATAAGGTCTTCCGTTGGAAACGGAAGACCTTAATAATAGAGGAAAAGAATCAAAGCAATAACAATAAGGTCTTCCGTTGGAAACGGAAGACCTTAATAAGAAAGAAAGAAAAAACCTAACAATCACTATAAGGTCTTCCGTTGGAAACGGAAGACCTTAAAAATGTTGTTTACAATTGTATAAATCTTTATTTGTTCCCAATACCCTTTCTGATATATTTCATTTTATCAAATAAAATATACAACATGACTACTTTAGCTCAAGAGTACTGGCTGCATACGTTTCATATTCCGTTACCTGCTAGATTTAAGGTCAATAAGGTTCCATTTTGTTCACTCAGTACAACTCACAGTATTACTTCTTGTTTGCTACTCAACAACTTGGCCAACTTTATCCATGGTTTGCATGAGGAGACTCTTCTACAGTTTAATGAAACTATTCAGTCTATTCATAACATGATCCCTCAAACTAAAGTTGCAAGCAATCAACGTCAAACACGTGCATTGTTACCCTTTATTGGTTCTTTGTCAAAAAGTATATTTGGTACAGCAACCATGGATGACGTTAATATTTTGTCTGGTCATATTAACGCTTTGAATCGAAAAACAGAGAAGTTAGCTGAAGCTTTAGAACAACATGGTGCTCATCTTTCCTCTTTTATGTCACTAACCGATAAACGTATGAAAAATTTAATGCATGGAATCAAGGCTAATTCTGACTATATAACCAGTGTAGCAACCTCTTTTAACAACAAATTGTTTGATCTTGAATCTGCTTTCACTAATGTCTCTGAAATCCTTATTAATCAGGTTAATCAAGCTTCATCATTTAGAACAAATTTCGCAAAGTTAGAAA
Organism: Magallana ariakensis; assembly: GCA_020458035.1. Lineage (NCBI taxonomy): Eukaryota > Metazoa > Mollusca > Bivalvia > Ostreida > Ostreidae > Magallana > Magallana ariakensis. The sequence goes on from CM035814.1 coordinate 15,332,465, forward strand.
ATGCAGTAGAAAGTCTTTTAGAAGGAAAAATTAGCCCAGTTTTGATTCCAAAACACATTTTGGCAGAGGTCATCTCAAGTATTCAGCATAAACTTCGAAAGTCACACAAAAAAATTTACGCGGGGGTGTTAAGGAAGCATATGAAATCTGAGTTACATGTAATTTCGTGAAATCACAAATCTTAGTTAATATGTACATATTCAAGTATTTAAGCAACGAAACATATACCAAAAACAAATGAAAAATACTGGAGACAATTTTTATCACAAATTAGATCGTATTACGTAGATTTACACATTGATGACGTCATGACTGAAAGTTGAATGTCGTTTTAATTTGATCGGAAAGCACTGTAAACAGATTCAAAATATAAGTTATTTAAGAACTCTAATAAAGTATTTTGGTGTGATTTATTGAGAATGGAACGAAAGAATACTAGGAGAGATGTTAGTTTTATCAATTATTCGCTAAAAGGTATGTAAATTTGCTTTTATTTCTCGGCCAGGCTTTCCTCTGTCGTTGTTTATGATATAAAAATCCGACTAGAACAACACTACCCCGTATATACTGAACTTCAAATTTTGCATGTATCGATAGTTTGATCAATGCTTAAATTAAAAAGTGCTGCTAGAATCCTGTGATATGTGTTGTTTTGATGCATCATACCGTTTTCCGTGCAAACGGAATAAAAGTTGGGAAGGTTTTTTGAGAACCGGATGTATAACTATTTAATTAAAGAGAAGATAGGATTCTAGCAGCGGTTTTGATAAAACTGAGATGTTTCGCCTCCACTTGATATGTTCATTGTTTTGTGGAAACCGCAGGGTAGTGTTGTTCTATTTCATTTTATCTTATGGAATATACGTAAGCTATTTATAGCTGTCACGTGATAATGCACCGATGTGGCAGTAATGTACTACCCGATTTTATTGCATTGACATCTATTTCAAAGGATAATACTAAGTTTTTGATCTGATTCAAAACAGTTATTTAATCTCACGATTTTTGATATAACAGTCTAAATAAGACGCTAAATTGCCCATATGCTTCCTTAATTAACACCCCCGCGTATTTGATTCAATTGGATTCTTCATTTTATTACTCAAGTAATAAATTCCTTTTTGCTCGTCACAATAATGATTTGTTTGTAACAGTGAAATTTCCTATTTCCTCTCAGAGACTTCCACTGAAGTTATACAAAGTAATCAGTCTACCGGTACCAACTTCAGAAAATGTCACCTCTAAGATGCAAGCAACCCAACTTTTGTCACTGGCAGATTATTTTGCAATTACCCCTCATCATGATTATTTTTTGTCTTTAAATTCTCAGGATTTGTCCGATTGTGTTCATGGCACCTCAATTTTATGTTTTTCTAATTGGCCTCAATCCCCTATAACAAATATCATATCACATTTTACAATTTAATATGATATAATATAATATTGTATCATAAAAAATAATTGTGTATCAACAATACTATATCATAGGAATCATGTTATATCATTTAACAACAAACACATCTATCAAGCAGGTTTGAGTGAGGTAGAAGATTTTTTTTAAGCATCCTTGATAACGGAGATCAGGCTCTGCATCTGAAACTACCTCTGCGATTCTTATTTATTATTGTTAAATAAACTATACAAGCTATTATCTATAAAACATGTTACCTGTTCTAAAAAAAAACTAAACCTCATCCAGCATCCGAAACCTATGGCTCAAATTCAGTATTCAAGCCTGTCAGGTGCATCAGTATCATAAGACACACCACCCATGCAAGTTTGGTGAAGTTAGGACCAGTAATAACTAAGATATAATCATCAGAGGGCACCTGCTCCAAAAACTTTAACCAGCTCTAAAAAACCTTAACCTCTTCCAGCATCCGAAACCTATAGCTCAGATTCAGCATTCAACCCTTTCTGGTGCATCAGTATCATAAGACGAACCATCCATGCATTGGCATGCAAGTTTGGTAAAGTTAGGACCAGTAGTAATTTAGAAATTGCTATCAAAGGTCACCTGCACCAAAAACTTTAACCTGCATCAAAACCTTAACCTCCTCCAGCATCTGAAATTCATGGCCCAGATTCAGCATCTAAGTCTTTCAAGTCCATATGTAGGTCCACGCGGGTAGGTTAAAGCAACTCAGAGTTTAATGATCGCCGATATTATGATCATTTTAAAAATTGTTTATTTTTATGAAAACAGTGCTAAATATTAATATCAAGTGAATGTATTCAACAAGATATTATATTTTTACTTCGGAATCAAGTCGATCTTTAAAGCGGCCGTGCCATGGTATCACGTGACAGTTAAAAATAGATCATTTTTGTACCTTGACAAAAAATCAAAAAGTGTAATACTACCCCGAAGTTTATTTGTATGTATGATACAATAATTCGATCGGCAATAAGTTCATGTTTATTAATATTGCTGCTAGAATCCTATAGTTAATCGCATAAAATAAATATTGTCATTATTTACCGGAAACCTCCTCAACTTTTTCAATTTCATTGAAAATACTACTTATTTTTCATTTACAACAACAAACCAAAGGATTCTAGCAGTATTTTTCAAGTATTTAAGGTCATGTGCTTTTGATATTTGCCAAATTCATCTTTCATAATATTCGGGGAAGTGTTACACTTTTGTCTATTTTTGTACACACTGACAGAGGAAAGGCCGGTCAAGCCACATAAATGTCTATCTGTTTACCTTATAACACTCGCTGATAAAACAAAATATCCATGCCTGTATTATCCTGGTTATATCCTAACTGACACTCATCTAAATCTTGGGTATCTGTATTAAATAAGTCTAATTTCGGCATTGTTTACACTGCATTCCGATGATTTGTCTCCCGACATTGATCTTCTCTATTAAACATGCTTGTGACGTCATCAATGTTAACGATACGTAATACAGAGAAATCGAAGATATATTCTGTTTAAAGAGCTTCTAGTGACATTTTACGCCTGTAGTTTTCATAATTTGGACCAGAGATAAAGTTAAAATTGACAGATTTCTTCAGTAAAATATGATATCATGCTGCTTATTGTGACGTCATATCGATCAGAGGAATTTTTACTCGATTTGTTGCATTATCATACCCGCGCAGATGCATCATCCATGCAAGTTTGGTGAAGATGGGACAAGTAACTTAGATAAAGGACCTGCAACAAAAACTTTAACCAGGTCTGGACGCCGATGAGCTCGGTGAGCTAAAAATCGGAAATAGCAGTTTTCAAGAAATTGTCATACTATAAACGTTAACAATAAATTAATTTTGTTTCAAGGAGGCAGTTTTTTACAACAATGAGGATTCCCCTTTTGAAAGCGTGAAATCTGCCACATTTGTCTGTGTACATGTAACCATTTTCAATTTTATAAAATGTTTTTTTAAAAGTTAATTTAAAATTTTCAGATAAAATTCTACACTGCTTTATATATAATGTTGCAAGAAAAAATAGAATTACTTTAAATTCTGTAACTTTAAAATTTCCATTCTATCTCCAACTCATTTAGGGAAAATTAGCATGGGAACTGCAACACCTTCTTTACGTTTACGTTTACGTTTAACATAATCAGAACATTTTTTCTTAACAAATTCAACTTTCATTAATGGATGGGTTATTTCTTGTTTAATATATTTTTGGGTCAATCTATATGCACACTTTTTCCCTGCATCTCTTGAAATTTGACTTGAATCAGTATATGTAAATTCAAGGTAAAGGTCACTGTGAGTGCTATCTGTTGGCCTCAGAAGTTGGATGAATACATCAATATCACACATATGAAGTACTGGTAAGACCATTTCTTTTTTCTAAATTGCAGATTTGAATAAAACACTAGTTAGCAATTCATTAACCAGTGTTGCTCTTTTGGTATCAACATAAAGTAACCCAGATGATTTGGCTATATCCATAACATTATGTTCTGTAATATCTGCACTGAGCTGCCCAGCCCATATCTCTGGTTCTTCCTCAATGTTGTGCTGTTGAACACACATCACATAAACAAGACAGTCATAACATTTGGGGGAATCTAGTTTCATTCTTAAGAAGAACTGCACCAATGTTTGAACAGGGTTTCCAGAGAAAGCTTCATCAGAGAACAGCTCATGCTGATTACAATACGAAAGGCTATGTACAGGTTTGAACAAAATATGATTACTCTGACTATGGCAATGAGGGGTAAACCGATAACTAATTATACTGGAAATGTAAATGCATACATATTTTAATTCAGTTATACTGGTACTGTACCAGTTATCGGCTAAGACCAGTAATCGACTAAACTAAGAGTTCGAGTTTATAGCACGCGACTATCCGAGATTTTTTAATTCAGTCGTCTGTTTCGAATAAAGAAAAGTAAGTTTGCTTGAAAACTTTCTTGAATATGGTTTAAACATGAGCTTAAACGATCATTGTTTACCGCTGATTAACATTTATATATATATAATGCCCTTTCAGCAGTGGGGGAAGTGACGTAATAAGTTAAAAATAGAATATGACTTCTTTATGATACGTTACAATATACCTTCTTTGATTTAACATATAATATCAATACATATAACATGTATAAACAAAAGGAATTCATTAAATTCTGAGAGATTCTTAGCGCAGTTGAATGCCTGATTGCACAATTATGCATTGAATGGTCTACAATTTTGTGTATTACCGTATGATAACAAACGCATAACTTTATGAGTTTTGTTTATGTATCAAAACCCCTACGACCTTTAGTCTGACCCCACAAGGGGCATTATTCAAATTACATTTTGCAAAGTATAAAATTAGCATGTACAGGGGTTTTACTATGTTATTATCACGAAACCTATAACTGGTACAGTAAATCTAAGTAATAAAAAAAATCGGCAAATTCGGGGCGTGCTAAAAAGCACAAAAAACAAGATGTTTTTGCGTTCTAAATAATAATATAATCTAACAGATGGATAAATAATGAGTTCACCATTTAAAGTATGTCAAGTTTTATCCAAAAATATCAAGAAATAAGGAAATACAAAAAGAAAACGTTAAATTGTCGCCGATAACTGGTATAGTGCCAGTATTGTATATCTTAATAAACTAGTCATTAGAACAGAAAATAATGTTCATATGGCAGAAATCAATAACGACAATTAAATTATACATGTATTCTATAATTCAACATAATGTTATATCAAAATACATTTAAAAACAAAAAAAGTTAAAAAAAAAAAAAAAAAAAGAAAAAAAGAATCACCAGTAGGATTTGAACCCAAAACACTGCATGGTTGTATTCACTTATCCAGTACGAATCCAGTGAGCCACGGTAAACTTAACAATACGTGGTATATAGAAGTGTTTGAAACAACATTGTCATATCTATTCATAGTACATAATTAGTCATCTCTGGGTCATCTCTCCATCTTTTTAAAAAGCGACATTTTTAATGTTGAAATATGTCACCTTTACACGCTTCAAATTTGTGGAGAGGAGACCCAGAGACAACATCAAAGTACTGAAGTACTGAAAGCCGGGCTCTTTTGATGTGTTAAATGCACATTGTGCAGAAAAGACTGACAAAATCTCTCTCTCTCTCTCTCTCTCTCTCTCTCTCTCTCTCTCTCTCTCTCTCTCTCTCTCTCTCTCTCTCTCTCTCATATGCTTATAATGTCGACAAAGCGTCAGATAGTGACTAAATTTTAAAAGCGGCTATTAGCAAAAATATGTCTGTCTAGTAGAAAAACATCAACGGTGCATTGCACTTTGAAACAATCGTTATAAACTCATTCCCTATTTCTTCGATGTGCAGCCGAATACCAATGCTTTGTAAAGTAGTTCATGGAAATTCATGCGCATTGTATGTGTCAAAAATGCATACTATAAGTCTTGTTTTTAAAACACGTAATTATTAGGAAACAACCACTCTTTGCTAAATTTATTCGCACCCCCCCCCCCAAAAAAAAACAATACATTTCACAAAACATGGCGCTCTGTGTAACTATTTGGTGTAGCGGAAGCTTTGACTTTTGAGGCTGTTCGGTTTTTTGTTTACTTTTGAAGCTGTGCTATTTATAGTAACTTTGGCGATTTGCCTGCCTAAAGCCAGGACTCTGCTTTCAGCAGAGCCCGGCTAAAAATCATTTAAAAACAGCTGTAAATAAGTAGAACTTTGCATGAATTGCATCGTGTTGCTATATTTAGACCTATATTATGATAAAACCTTTTGCATTACAAACATTTTTCTTCCCATTCTACGTCCAACAGAAACAAAATAACGGTTTTAATTCGAAAAATGTGCCAAATTAATTGATTAAATTTCCACTCTCCTTGTGCGCCCAGATTCCTGCCGAATCTACATCTTAAGCGCCCACTTTCTTTGGTACAGATTTTGGTAGAGACAACCATGCTTGTTATAACTGTTACTTATTCCGCTTGCACAAAAATTGATAATATTTTTTAAATTGCATCAATTTTAAGTTTTTCTCAAAACTTATGAACCTTGGGGATAAGAATCAATATTAATTCATAAAAATAGTTCCCTCACAACATATGACAGATAATAATATGATTTAAAACAGCTGTGTATTTTACGGCATGAGAAGAAGCGGAAAATGTACAACTACTGACAAATACAGATATTAATCGATCATTTGGGATATACGGCAAAAAAATCTTTTCAATACAGGCAGGAAATAGAATATCTTCAGTTTTTGAGGCATGAAAGCAAACATACTTGCTACCGTTTATAAGCATGTGTTGGCATTCACGCAATTAAATTGGTGAAAGTACAAAGGATCAAATCCAAAAAAGGCATTAATTTTTCAACATCATCCATAACCCGAGTAAAAAAAATATGCTATTCATTTAAGACTCCTAACAAAAGGTAAATGTTTTGGTTCACGATATAAATACTCTAAACATTTTTTCTTAACAAATTCTACATTCATTAATGGATGGTTTATTTCTTGTTTAGTAAATATTTGGGCCAATCTATATGCACACATTTTCCCCGCATCTCTTGAAATTTGACTTGAATCAGTATATGTAAATTCAAGGTAAATGTCACTGTGAGTGCTAGCTGTGGGCCTCAAAAGTTGGAGGAATACATCAATATCACACATCTGAAGTACTGGTAAGACAATTAGTCTTTTCTCAATTGCAGATTTGAATAAAACAGTTGTCAGCAATTCATGAGCCGGTGTTGCTCTTTTGGTATCAACATGAAGTAACCCAGATGTTTTGGCTACCTCCATAAGATTATGTTTTGAAATCTCTGCACTGAGATGCCCGGCCCACATCTTTGGTTCTTCCTCCAAGTTGTGTTGTTGAACACACATCAGATAAACAAGGCAGTCAAAAGTTATAGTAGAATAACGTTTCATTTTTTCTATGTGCTGCTCCAATGTCCGAATAGGGTTGATAGAGAAGGAATCGTCAGAAAACAGCTCGTGCTGATTACAATACATCAGACTCAGGAAAGGACCTCCTATGTGATCTTGGTTCTTTGATAGTTTATCCAACACTGACTGAAATCCAACATTTTTAAACCAACAGTTGGGATCCTCTTTACAATGTCCCTTTGCTAGTTGTTTTTTATAAATCAACAATGTCTCTGCTTCTGAAAGATTATCCATTTCTACAGTTATGTTCTTTTGATGCAGAAAATTTAGTTTAAAATTTTTCTTGACTTCATCAAATACATGTGTGTGAATTCCAATGACAATTTTTGTTTCTGATTTAGAACTGTCAATTTGTTTCAGAACCTTTTCAATGCTGATAACAGCATCTTGTGAAAATACACTGGCCCCAAATTTTCCAAATAGATTATCGCAAAGAATGATTGTTGGTTTTTCATGAGAGATTTCCCCATTGATATTTTCAGGTTCTACCCATGCAGTCTCCCAGTCTGTTTTTTGAAAGTGGTTTTGGATTGCCTTTAATGCATGTGTTTTTCCACACCCAATCGCACCTTTTAGAATCACTACATTCCTTGATTTAAGATTTTTCAATGCTGTGGTAATGTTTTCTGTAATGACAATGCCTTTCTCCACTGTGCAATCTGGATTCAGCTTAATACCTTTAAAATAAGAAGTATAACATGTAAAACATTGAACACATTTAAAAACATAGTCATTGGTATTATATATGTTGAAAACATTCATCTTGGTTACAGGGGATTCTTTGAAGTCATTTGATTTATGAACTTTGCTTAATCCAAAATTTGTTATTAATAATAAAGTAAAACTCATTTAGTATGAACTTGTATATAGCAAAATCTCAAACATAGCAAAGTTTTGTGTAGTCCCCAACAAAATTCTTTACAAATTTTTGTAATCTATTAAACTATTGATTTTATTTCTCCAAAGAAAATAGTTTTATTTAAGGTCAAGATCTATTAAATGAAAGGTGCCTACAGGTTTATGAAATTCAATAAAGAAATTCATTATTTCATTGATGCTTGATAGGGTGTATCGGGGCTTAAATATTTGGTAGACACAATGAAAAATCATTCTTTACACAATCATTTTCTATTAAATTTCAAGGAAATAAGTAACAACTCTCAGAATTTTGTCCATTTTTGACAAATGAAATATATCTAGAATGCATACAGTCTCTCTAAAAACAACATTTAACAAGCTCTTGACCTCCTCTTAAAAATGATGTCAAATGGAATATGATCAGAATTAATTTTCCTGTGATTTAATATAGAATGCCAAGAAATTGTTTCATCCTCTTGGTGCCCCAGTATTATTCCGGTAGTCACGATTTTTACAAATTAGATCTACATTATTTATAGATGTATGCATAGTAATATCCCAAACTGTTGCATTGAAGTTCTTGAGAAGAAGATTTTTAAACATTTTCCTATATATGTTAAACTTTGAACCCCGCCTTGGGCCTCATTTTTAGTCTCATATATGCATTTAATTAAGTTTCATTCTGGACAATTATTAATTTGAATTGACGACCGTCTCCCTGCCTGAAATCTTTCAAAAAGGACTATGAAACCTATAATTTTAGCGAAAAACTTAAAGATCTGGTCTACAAAATCATGAATTCAGTTTTCAGGTGTGTTGGAGTAAAGAAGATAAATTTTATTTTAAACATTATATGCATTAACACAACACATCCAATTTGTCCCTGCCCTAGAGTAAAACATCAATACTCCAGGGGACATGAAATTTAAATCTTTTTGTAGAGGACTTCCTGGTAAACATAAATATGAAGCCAGTTTTTTTTAACAGATGTGTGAGAATAGAGAAGTAGATTTTTAAACATTAAATGGCCATATCGCCCAACCCCTAGGTCCTGATTCCCTGATCCAGGGGCCACGCATATCCCAATTTTAGTAGAGGGCTTCATGAACACCATAACCATGTATTTAGCTTTTAATAAATTCATGTATATATGGGAAGTAAAGAAGAAGATTTTCTAAGATTTAATATATTTTCAAAATATGTCCATATTGGCCCCGCCATAAGTCCTGAACCCCTGTTCCATGGGTCATTAATTTCACAATTTAGGTAGAAGACTCAAAGGACATCATAACCATTCATTTAGTTTTTAACAAATACATGTGTATATATGGGAGTAAAGAAGATTTTCTAAGATTTAATACATTTTTACTATATGGCCATATTGGCCCCACCCTAGAGCCTGAACCCCTGACCCAGGGGCCACACACTTTACAATTTTAGTAGAGGGCTTCATGGACATCATAACCATGTATTAAGTTTTTAACAAATATATATGAGAGTAAATAAGAAGATTTTCTAAGATTTAATACATTTTTACTAAATGGCCATATTGGTCCCACCCTACAGCCTGAACCCCTGATCCAGGGGCCACGCATATTCCAATTTTAGTAGATGGCTTCATGTATATCATAACCATGTATTTAGTTTTTAACAAATATATATGGGAGTTGAGAAGAAAAATTTCTAAGATAATACATTTTTACTATATAGCCATATTGGTCCCACCCTAGCGCCTGAACTCCTGACCCAGGGGCCATGCATTTCACAATTTTTGTAGAGGGGTTCATGGGCATCATAACTATGTATTTAGTTTTTAACAAATAAATATTGGAGTTAAAAAGAAAATTTTCTAAGATAATACATTTTTACTATATGGCCATATTGGCCCCACCATACAGCCTGAACCCCTGACCCAGGGGCCACGCATATCCTAATTTTAGTAGAGGGCTTCATGGACATCATAACCATGTATTTAGTTTTTAACAAATCTATATGGGAGTTGAGAAGAAAATTTTCTAAGATAATACATTTTTACTATATGGCCATATTGGTCCCACCCTAGCTCCTGAACCCCTGACCCACGGGCCATGCATTTCACAATTTTGGTAGAGGGCTTCATGGACATCATAACCATGAATTTAGTTTTTAACAAATATATATGGAAGGAGAGAAGAAGATTTTCTAAGATTTAATACATTTTACTATATGGCCATATTGGCCCCACCTTAGAGCCTGAACCCCTGACCCAGGGGCCATGAATTTCATAATTTTGGTAGAGGGCTTCATGGACATCATAACCATGCATTCAGTTTTTTTCTAACATGTGTGGGAGTAAAGAAGAAGATTTTATAAAAAAATGGATATTTTTAGTATATTTGGCCCCGCCTGTGGCGCCCCAGGGGTGATAGAGCAACGAATTTCACAATTTCGAGTCCTCTTACAATAGATATGGTTCACACCAAAAATAGTAACAACTATACGCGATCGCGATCTCGTTGCGAGCAACGAGATGTCTTCCGTTTGAATGCACCATAAAAAAGACTATAGGGATAGTTGTTCTTTCCTACCATTTCTTAACACTGGGTCTAATAGAGCAAAACCAATACCGGATATCTAAAACGCTATGTAAAAGTCAAACCAATATTGTAAAATCCGTATTGTGACGTATTGCGAGACTCGGACAACTCAATGTTTACGTCAGCTGCTTGCTAGACTCAATCGGACAGTCACTTCGCCGGCATAAAAGGCATGCCGCCGAAACAACAATGCATCAGGTTCCAATGGTCTAACTGCATTAGAAATAGTTAAAAAAAGGTTACTGCAGATTGAAAAAACAACTATTTTTCTTATTGATACTAATACAGGTAAATATCGGTATCTCGAACATGGGATATCTCGAATACCCCGCTTATGTCGTAGTCTTCCGACGGTCCCGGCCGTTTTCTCTATATAAATGATTTAAAAAACTCCTGATATCTCGAATACGGTCATCTCGAATACCCCGCTTATGTCGAAGTGTTTGAAAAGGCCAAAGCCCTAATTTTACCTGGTTTATCTCGAAGTGGAGCCATTTTCCTGGTCAGTTGAACATAATTGGTGTCATTACTTCACACATTTCTGCCCGCGGCAATTTTCACACCTTTCAAAACTAGGGGTATATCAAACTGCACGATGTAAGTTAATTAGGATGGTAGCTTGGGTGTTTTTACATTTAGTACCTTTTTATACAATTCAAATCAAAACACAGCCATGATTACCAATAATGTGTTTAATAAAAAACACTGTGTACGGAGAATCGATCTAGCATTGATTACTGCCAATTTTATAAAAACGATTAATTACGGAATCGAGTTGTTTTTTTTTTGTTGTTTTTTTTTGTACTCTCCAATAAAAATGAAGCCTGGTTGGAATACGAAGATTTATAAGAAAACTTATTTAAATTTAACAGAACCAGTCCATGTATTGAACACGCAGGGTGTAAAGTGACTTCCGGTTCATCGTACACGGGTTGTTTCCAATATGAGTACTAGAGCTGTGAGCGTAATGAGTTAATATAAGATACGTTAGTTCACAAACAAAAATGAAATAAAAACATGTGAATTCTAATTCTTGATTATTGGTGGGTCTTTTTTAAATTTTCAAATCCGTATTTTTCGTTTTCTATGTGATAAATTTCAAACGTTATATTGCAAGTGCTTCTTCCAAGTTCAAACGTCGATAGTAAAGAGGATGTGAAGTCGTATTATTTACGTAATATTGATTTTATAATTTGATTCCTTTTACAAATATTGATTATATTTCACAAATAAAAACACACAAACTAAAAATATTTAATCAAATGGTTGATTATTCGTTTATGAGTAATAGAAAAGTTCACGCTATACCGGTACTAATACACGTGTTGATATAAGAACATCAGGGACTTAGAATTGGAAAGCCACTTCGGATATCTCGAACCCCCGGATATCTCGAAGTTTTCTTGAGGTCCCCCCAAGTTCGAGATACCGATATTTAACTGTATTTAAAATTATCTTTATGTTTGGAATTACTTTATTAATAGTATGGAGAGAGAGAGAGAGAGAGAGAGAGAGAGAGAGAGAATATATTTTGCTTATTGGAAGACACTTTATATTTAGTATCGACATCTTTCTGGGATGACCCGTGAATTCAATCTAGATTTGAGAACGAGAGAGAGAGAGAGAGAGAGAGAGAGAGAGAGAGAGAGAGAGAGAGAGAGAGAGAGAGAGAGAATGAATGTTTTGCTTATTGGAATACACTTTATATTTAGTATCGACATCCTTCTGGGTTAGAGAGCTACGCACAAGCAAGGCTTCAACTGCAGAAAAGTTTCAATGAATTGTTTAGATCCGGGTTTACTCTGATCGTGTTTTGTGTTTTTTTCCTTTGGACTTTTGAGTTTGAAAACTGTTCGTTATCACTACATGTCATCGTAGAGACGGAGTTCAGACATTTACCGCTCATGACTAGACTGAGAGAGAGAGAGAGAGAGAGAGAGAGAGAGAGAGAGAGAGAGAGAGAGAGAGAGAGAGAGAAGAGTAAATGTACATTGACAATCCAAACATGTAAATAATCTGTAAACAACGTTTGTCAATAAACGCATGTATACATGCGTAGCTGTATCCAAGTATGTGGATAAACATTAAACAACCCTCCGTTTAAAGTCACGTAGAATAATTGAAACATTGGCATTTTGTTCGGTGAACGGTTATTTCCTACCCGCAGTCGCGGAATGTTGTGTGCATACAGTCATTGAGATGGCGGCATTTCTTTGATGCCAGCAAAGCGACCCGGCGAGCTCTAATGTCTAATGCGGTCGTATTGCTTTTTTTTTCATGACTTTGATGCCGGCGATCTGAATCTAGATAGCTGCTAACAGAATCAAGACCGTCACAAAACGGGAAATTGACGGTAGTTTAAAACGAGCTCTATATTTGTACTGAAAAAAGTCACCAGTGGCGTAGCTTTCATTGAAGCACGGAAGCACGTGCTTCCACATTGTTTTGAAAAAATATCAAAGGCAAATAAAAAAAAATAGTACTTAAAATATTATAAATATTGAACACAAATAAATTAAAATAAATAAAATACCTTTGACTACCTTTTTAGCCGCATACAACGTTGTCGTATCTTCTTTAGAAGATATCGAACAACAGGGCGATGACCATGTCTCACGCTTGTTCAATTACAAAGTTGGATTTTATTGTTTCGTTTGTCTTTTTGTTTTATCCTAACATTTTCAAATATTTGGAAATGCTTGCATGAATGCCCGTAACTTTAGCAACCACAGAACGCTGTTTCAGCGTCATGCGTCGCTTAAAGACAAACCGTCATGTACCTCAGGTCAACAATGACGGGACAAAGAATGTCGTCTTTAGCAACTATACACAGTTACAGGGATATCGAAGCCAATGTAGCAGCTGTTATCTCAGATTTTGCTGAGGAAAAGCAAAGACGACTTGCCATTTTTTCAATAAATAAAAAAATAATAAATTGCTCTTCTGATATTTGTATATTATTATTTGCATACAATTCCATAACCTGAGTAACAGATTGACATTGATTATGAATAGATTATCGAGAATTAACGGAATCTTAAAGTTTAAATATATAATTAGTTTAAATATATAATTATTTTTTGTATTATAAGAGTATTTTTGTAGACAAAAATGTTATATACCAGTAGGAGAGAAAGCACAAGACTTATTAGATAAAAATTAAATTAATCTCATCATAAATCAGGCACTACTTTTCTCCTTTTTCTGGATACTCAAAATAAAGTGTCTGAAATGTTGAAAACTCGCTATCTTCCGGAAGCTTCGCCCCTAGACCCCCACTGGTCCCATTGGAGCCTCCCCTAATTTGCTTCCACATTAAACAAACCTAAGCTACGTCTCTGGTCACTATCAAACAATTAGACAAATCACTTTTAATTTGCTTCACGAGCTTTAAATAAATAAATGTACCTGATTAGCAATTGAACTAAAAAATTTCAAAGGTATTTTTCGTAAAGTTTCATAACTAGGCTTGCAATCATTTATAAGAAGATAAAATTAAGGCCACATTAAATAAATTTTTAGAACCTCACCCCCCGCCCGCCCCTCTGAAAATGATCCGCCCCTATGCATTTTATTTTATTTTGAAAAAATTGGGTGGAAAAAAAGTTTTGGGAAAAAAAATTAGGCTCGGTATACAAAAAATTCAAAACATTTTAATGGCTGCCTAAACATTTGGATTACAGTTTTATTTGTCATGTGTGTTATCATAAGGATACAAATGTCTTCATGCATTAACAGTTAAGTCAAAATAAAATGATATTAAAAGATTTACAAATGGGTTTGTGTACTCATGAGTATGACAAGAGGCCCATGGGGCCACATCGCTCACCTGAGCAACAATGACTTTATATGGGCATTTAAAGAATATTGGGGTTCACGATTAACCTTCAGTTCCCTTTATTTTAGCCCCCCCCCCCCCCCCCCCACACACACTTTTCTATACGTGAAAGAAGAAGATTGTATCTCAGTGCGCTCATTCTCGAATCAAAAACATTTAAAAATTGAATTGTTCTTCTCCATTATAAATGATTATCATTTACCTAGCGTGAATTCATCTCGTATGACGTTTCATAACCTTACTTGACTGATGAATAAACTATAAAACTGAATTATGTTGTAACATGATAATTCTAATCAATGTATTGACAGGCATATCGCTCTATTGTATCAAGGCCCATCCATTATTTTCATCTTCATTAAAAAAGAACAAATGGCTACAAACAAAGATGCTTTTCCACTGCAATATTTTTTTTAAAAACAACGATGCTTTTATCCTCATAATAATGTGTCAGAACTATGGCAACTGTTTAAACGACTTCGTTTTTATTTACTTGTGTTTAAAAAACTATCAAAATTGCATATTATCCTTTTAGCAAGACATTTCTAATGATTAATCAAAATTTCAGCGTGAATCATAGAATTATTAGGAAGATACAGACCTTGTTTTGAGTCATGTTTTTGTTTACATGCATGAATGTATTGCATTCAACCTAAGATTTTTAAACTTGGTATTTTCTATTCAGCATTTAAAATATAAAGAAATTAAAGCATTACCTCAACTCTTTGTACAAACATAGCATTGTGCACAAAGCTCTGTATCTTGCTTATAACTCGAAACTTGACTCTTAGATAGGTCAGTAAATTATAGAAAATTATAAACAATGAAAACAAGAAAAAATGCACTGTAAACAAAGAAGGAGCACAATTTATTTTTCATCATAAAAATACCTACCAGTATATATTTCTATCAGCGAAAATAATCTCCGTTTAGACTGAAAATGCTAAGCATCTTAACAAATCACGTTGCAATTTTCAACCATTACGTAGAGATCGTACCGAAATACAAATAAAAGGAATAGTACAAATGAATTTTCTTTTACGATATGTTGTTAATGCATCAGATTTTGCTCATTTTGCGCAGGTAAACAATCAGCTGTCTGATTTACCGAAGTCTATGTTTGATTTGATACGTAAATATTCCAAAATACAGGCGATAGTTCCCCTCAAGTTAAAAGGCATAATTAACGAAAATGAAACTAAAATCAAAACAAGCTAAAACCATCGTGACAAGTAAACATGTCAACGTATTGAAACATTAAACCTCAATTTACTTCAAAAAATCGGCACAAATATATTTTGCAAGTTTCAAATATTCCTGTTGCACAACAAGCAAATTCATCTTTGTCAGTTTGACCAGTTTTCGTGCGTAAAACATGGCTGTTCTAAACAAACCCTCGTTTTCGATATACGAAATACCGAACCCGAAGTTATAAACTGATCGACCCCCAATTTCTTTGTTATTATTTTCGTAAATTACTCAAATTTGAAACAGAATTAGCCCATTAGTTTTGCAATTTATATTTTCCTTTCCATAAGGATTATGTAGGCTAATTTAGGTTGAATTTGACTCAGTAGTTCTTGAGAAGAAGATTTTTAAAAATGCACCACCCTTTTTTTTACAGTTTCGAGGTTTTATCCGCTTTGAATAAAGATCGGTCTTTCATTTCTGCAATTAATATTCGTCTTATCATAAGGATGCTTTGTGCCAAATTTGGTTGAAATTGGCCAGGTGGTTTTAGAGAAGAAGTTCAAAATGTAAAAGTTTACAGGCGGACGGACGGACAGACGGACAGACGGACAAAATGTGATCAGAAAAGCTCACTTTAGCTCTCAGCTCAGGTGAGCTAAAAATGGTTTCATATTCTTTACTGCACATCATTTGGTTATGAATTAGGTGGACGTATATCTACCCGGTTTAAATATATTAACTAAGTACTAGTAAGCCTAACAGTTTCAATTCAGGTATAACTTTTTTTTTTCACTGAAGACCAAGTAAAGTATTTCATTCTAAATACATGCATGCATGTAATTTATAAATTAGATATAATTGATTGTTACAAACTGAATGGAAGTCAAAATCTTCTCAAGTAAAAAATACACTCGTTACATTGATTCAATAGCCACCAATTTATAGGATATAAATGCACCTTTAAAGATATAAGTTACCGTGGTGCAGAGGAAGTGAGGTGATGCTAGTAAACGAAGGGTCCAGTGTTCAATCCTCGTCTTGGGCGTTTTTGATTTTTTTTTCATTTTTTTTTCTGGAGCAAAAACCGTTTTTAATAGCTTTTCTGTCATAAAGTTAATACATTTTCTTGGTAAATTAAGAACAATATTGAATTAATTTTTTTTTTATTGGCTTAAAGGTGGCTTAAAGAAGTTTGGACATTAATGACCTATAAGTTGTCCTTAAAGGTGGCTTAAAGATAGTATTTTAGCTGCCTTTAAGCACCTTTAAGCCATCTTTACGCTTTCTTTAAGCCACCTTTAAGCACCACATATAGCTTAAAAGTGGCTTAAAATATAGTCTTTAAGCTACCTTTAAGCACCTTTAAGCTATCTTTAAGGAGAACTTAAAGATGGTCATCCATCCTGTGAAAAAGTATTTAACTTGGTATTTGATATACACACATATTCAAGATGGTATATGTGCATTTTCATGAGATTTAAACATATTTTGAATCTTAAGAAAAATATTGAAATAAACTGTACCTTCTTCTTTTGTTTTTAAAATAAAATGTCTCAGAATTATTTTCGCTTTGGATAAAATAAAAAGATTATGAATTGAAGATTTAACAAAAAAGAGAATAAACAAGATATCTGTGAGCCAATGCTCACTAGTAATACCCCCGCTCTGATGTGAATATTCAAAATAAGCAAAGTCGTTATTCCCACAATATATCCCACAATATGGCATGCCTATACAAATAGTGTGTTAAAATTTTAAGCATCTGCGATAAATAGCTGCTGAAAAATCTTTGTTGAAAATTTGTTTGAAAATTTAGGCTAAAAATAAACACAGTCGTCATTTAACAGGAAGTTGACGTTCGATTGGTACAAAAATTTATCCCACGATATGGCATGCCTAAACAAAAGAAATTTTTGTTACGGACAGACGGACGGACGGACGGACGGACGGACGGACACATAAGGGTAAAACAGTATACCCCCTTATTATTCGGAGCGGGGGTATAAAAAATCCTAGCCTTACCTTGGAAACCATCTGTATCAATATTGTGGTTGGAATGTGTTCGAATGTCTAAAAAAACAAATTGCAAAGTTTTAATCTAGATTTTATATGGAAAAATAATGTACTTCCAAAAATTAACAAAATGATATGCTTTGAAGAGATTGGTATACAATAATTATGAAATCATTTATTTCCTCCTTCTAGGGGCTTGATTATTTACCTTTGATTCAAACAATTTAAAAAATAAGGAAGAAATAAAACTCAGCATTTTGAATGTATACCATCCAAATTGATTAGAAAAAGATGGCAAATCTAATAAAGATCCCTTGACCCTCTCTTAGATCCATAGAGCCCTTCCCCAACCATGGGGTTGTAAATTTCACAATTACTATATCGAAATTTAACCACTACAACCTGGGCCTCGTGTTTCACAGTTTTGGTGGAGGATTCCTTATGTTTATGATAATCATATGCTTAGTACGTCTGCTAAATATCTAGCAGTAAAGAAGGAGTTTAAAAAAATATATAATTCATATTTGTTATGTGACCCTTGTTATATTACCATCCTACCACCAAAACACCTGGCCTTGAGGCTTTGAATTTCAAAATATTTGTGGAAATATTCTTGCTCATTATATTAACCATGTGCTTAGTTTCTCTGGTGACTTTCAGGAATTAGAGACAGTTTTATCAAGTTTTAAAGTTTTATTTTCTAATTATATGGTCCATAATACCCGGGAGGGGGGTAAACTTCAAAATTTATGTTTCTCTCCTTCTATAGATGGTAAATACAAAATGTGGACAAGATTATAATTTTAGTTTCATAGAATAAGATAAAAATGTTCAAACGTTGACACACGAATAATAGCACAATTATAATTATTTGTGTGCTTTAAATTGTAAGTTTTGTAGTAGGTGGAAAACTAACTCAACAGCATGTCAACCCAAATTATTTTATTCATATACTACTAGCTACATTGTAAGCCCTGAACCCATTATCACATGGCCATAATTTCACAATGTTAAAAATCATGTACTTTGTTTTGTTGCTAGATGCTTAGAATTAAAGAGAAGATATGTAATAAATTACTCATCATTTTTTTTCTTTTATACCCTAAATTTTTAGGCATTTTGGAAAATGAGTATGTTGGGGTTAGTAATTATGAACTTCAAAAAATCTATTTGCACGATCTCTTCCAAATGTCACACAAAAGATTTTGTTAAGACTGGGTCAATAGTTGTGGAGGAGAGGTTAAAACTAACAACTGACGCACTGCAATGAACGAAGAACAATGGGAGTATTTTCAAATCATAGAGTGTAAAACATTGGACTATTTTTTAGATATTTAAACTATAAGACATAAGTGCATGCACCAAAACACACTAAAACTTTTATGGTGTAGCAATCTACATGAATTTTAATCATTTTCTGAACTTTGTACTTACACAGATAAAATTGCAACATATGTTTAACATATGTTAAATATATGTTCTGAAGCAAATGTTCGCCATAAAAAACGAGCACTATATGTTTAACATATGTTAATAAACATATGTTCACCATATGTTTAACATATGTTTAACATATGTTTTATATAATCATATGATTAACATATGGTTATGAACATATGTTTATAATATGTTCAACATATGTTGAGTCTGCCATATGATTAACATATTTTTCAAACATATGTTAAACATATTTTTCAATCATATTTTTAACATACTGTGAAAAATTCCTATGTTTAACGTATGTTCAACATATGTTCAACATATCTTACTCGAAACATAAGTTGAACATATGTTGCAATTCTACCTGTATATAGCAGTCTACAATGTCTACCGTTTTGATTTTCTCAGAATACTTTTAAGGCAGCTGAAGCTACATTTATACTCTCTGAACTTGAAAACTGTCATGTAAATGATAAAATGATATCTAATGCATAAACAATTGATTTGTTTATTATAAAAATGATACAAGAGGTGTACAGCAAATGTTGCTGGGTTTTAATAGAGTTGTTAGATTTTTTTCAATAAACAGTGTCATGTGATATTTAAACGGTAACAGATTGTGTTTAATTATATGTAAATTTTGTTTTGTACTAAGGCCCACCAATTTTTTTCATATTTATTAATTTTTTTTTGTGTTTTCATTTAAACATATAGTTACAATCTAGAACAAACAATTCTGTCATTGGGTTTAAAATCATTGGATATTGCATCAGTTACTACAATAAAAAGCGATCTGACCTATTGACGTTAATCAGAAAATGTCAATTTATGAACTCTAGTTCGAAAGTTATTAATTTAGTGTGATTTTCTACAATTCATAGCAAAATGAGTACGATCTGCGAAATTTGGCTGTTTTTTTTATATCTTTGGCAGGTTTAGCATACACTGGCTCTGTAATAAATGAATGAAATAACTTTGAAATGAATTTGAGTTCAACATTTTAAAATTTTCTTCTTTTTTTTTATTTTTAGTATCTAGATTGGTAAATATGGGCATTGTAATGATTCGTCAAAATTTGAAAGTCAAACATTAATGACAAGCCAGATACAGAGTTCGAAATTTTTTTTATGAAAAAAAAGTTCTAGTCTTGTTAAAATTGTTTACATATAAGTGGCATTGTTATGAGATGTTGCTTTTGTGTTGATAATTATACTATAATTTTGTAACACATTGAATCAGTTTGTCTTTTTTGCACGAATCAATTTGTCAAAGAAATTGTAATGTCTGTACTTTGCATTATTTGTAAACAAATATTAAACTCGAGCTTTGTTCACAAAACCCTGTATCTTGTTTGTAACTTGACTTCTAACATTCAAATTTTTACCAATCATTCAGATCGCAAGTAAACAATTTTAAATAGAAAAATATAACCGTTTTGCATATTTGTCATAATTGGTCTTGTAGTCTTTAAGAAGACGTTAAGAATTCAAAATTAAAAACAGTCGAGGCATGATGACGGACGAAGACCAATTGCTATAGGTCACCTGATTGATCCCGAAGACCTAAAAAGAAAACCTCCCTGCTGCATCTATTTCATACAAATAATGGTCTGAAAACCAAGTAATTTTAAAAAATTTTATGGCCCATCATCTTGTTTCTGAGGGAAAAACAACCATAAAAATGTATCATACTGCTGTCAACTTTATATTCTAATTATTTTATAATTAAACATTAAAAACTGTCATCAAATGTTGCGATTTTCATAAGGATTTCTGCTAATGTCAATGGATTTTTAGAAAAAAAATATTTCAATGTATACCTTGTTGTATCAGTGGCTGTGCTTGTTCAGGTGGTTGACCGTTTTCAACATCTAAGAAAATAGAAAACAACCTTTTACATGAAAGTTTTAATAATACAATTACCAAAGACGGACAAATATTTCCCAAATGGTGCTTTTTTGTTTAATTCGTAGACTTATGATGATGTAAACTTGACCAAGTAAATTGTCCTTAATCAAGATCACGGGTAATACTAATAGATTCTGTCATCAAATGTCGCGATTTACAAAAGGATGTCTGCCAATGTCAATGTATTTTCAAACATAAAATAAATATTTTAATAAATACCTTGTTGTATCAGTAGCTGTGTTTGTTCAGGTGGTTGACTGTTTTCAACATCTAAGCAAAAAAGAAAACAACCTTTTACAAGAAAGCTTTAATAATACAATTACCAAAGACGGATAAATATTTCCCAAATGGTGCTTTTTTGTTTAATTCATAGACTAATGATGATGTAAACTTGACCAAAAAAAAATTGTCATTAATCAAGATCACAGGTAAAAACTAATAGATTCTAAGATATGTGGCCTGCTTCAAAACATTACTCTATCAGAAGCTATTTAGAGCACGGTTTTCAGCAGTTTTATATCCAAAACCCCAGTTATTTTTTTTATGAAAAGGAAATTCTACTCACTACTTTGATAAAGATAATTAATAGTAATTCCATTCTTTTGATCATAAAAGATTAACTCTGTATCCGGCTTAAAACTCATCGAGTAACATCAAACTTTAAACTAGGTACGGTTTCAATCATATTTTGCCCTGTTTTAGAGTGATTTTTAAAAAAAAAATCACAAAAATGGAAATGCAACATTTATTTACACAAAATATCCATAAACTTAAAATCTATAAATAGTTATCTGAATAGATATTTCACAAGAGTAATTGTGACGTCATAAACAATACATTTTCCCGTAATTTTTATAAAACTGGGCAGAAGATACCGATTCTTCAGTGGGTTTTTTAATAGAAAACTATGTTCGCAGCTGTCGCCCACGATGAAATTCACATTATAACTTTATCATGTGATATCACAAAAAATATATTAATTTCGTTGTGGGCGACGGCTGCGGACACATTTTCCTCTTAAAAAAGCTACAAGAAAATGCCATTTTTTAAATCATTTTTGACTAAATTTAAAAAATATGCCAAAATGTTGAAGTCATAATTATTTTTTAAAACAAGATAATAATAAAAAGTATTTAACTTGGTATTTGATATACACACAAATTCAAAATGGTACATGTGCATTTTCATGAGATTTAAACATCTTTTGAATCTTGAAAAATAATGAAATAAACTGTACCTTCTTCTTTTGTTCTTAAAATAAAATGTCTCAGAATTATTTTCGCTTTGGATAAAATGAAACAAAGATTAAGAATTGAAGATTTATTAAAAAAGAGAATAAACAAGATTTCTATGAGACAATGCTTACTAGTAATAGCCCCGCCCTGATGTGAATATTCAAAATAAGCAAAGTCGTTATTTATCAGGAATTTGACGTCCGATTAGTACAAAAATATATCCCACAATATGGCATGCCTATACAAATAGTGTGTCAAAATTTCAAGCATCTGCGATAAATAGCTGCTGAAAAATCTTTGTTGAAAATTTCTTTGAAATGTATGCTAAAAAAAACAAGGTCGTCATTTAACAGGAAGGTGTCGTCCAGATAGTATAAAATATATCCCACAATATGACATACCTATACATATAGTGTGTTAAAATTTCAAGCATCTGCAATTCATAGTTGCTGAGAAATCTTTGACGAAAATCTCTTTGAAATTTAGACACTGGATGAAATATCTGGTTTCAGCACTGCGGAAACCTTTTGGAAACTTTGCGGAAACTTAAGGTTACTTTAAGTTTCCGACAGGTTTCAGCACGGAAACTTCAAGTTTCATTTAGTTTCCGCAGTGCTGAAACTTAGGCTGTCCACGAATCCAAATGGTTTCCGCAACGGAAACTTACTGAAACTTGAAGTTTCTGCATAGTTTTACCCTCCATATACGATTGGGATACATATTGTTTACAAAGGGTTTCCGCAACGGAAACTTGCTGAAACATTAAGTTTCTGCATAGTTTCAACCTCCATATACGATTTGGATACATATTGTTTACAAAGGGTTTCCGCAACTGAAACTTACTGAAACTTTATTATTATTTGTTTTTTTTGCTTTCACAAAAACTCAGCATGGTTTCTACTATATGTAAAAACAACACAATTTCAAACAGTTCCAAATTTATTTTGTTCACAGAACTGAAATTGTTTCCAATTATAATAAATAAAATACAGCCAAGATACAATAATGGAGAAACATCCATATGGCAATTCCCTTATCAGGGACTTTCATTTAAAAAATGATAAAATTGCACAACACAAAAACTTCCAATAAAAATTTGTACATTTGTACTTGTTTTCTTCTGGATCAAATGCATATCAAACTTCCCTTTAAAAATGCAAAAAGATCTTACTTTTTTAAAAAATATGAATGCAATTTACAAAATAACTGCATGTACATAAATAAACAAAAAAAAAACTTCACTGTTACATGAACATGATACACTTGTCTTAATTTGTTTTGAACTACAATGAATATGTACACCATAAAATATTTTTGAAAAGGCTAAGGTGTCCATCTTTTGTAAAAAACATAAACTACAAGATAGTAATTGAATATAGAGGTATGACCCAGATTTGATTTGAATATGTATGTCCATAAATTCCAAAATGAGGTCAAAGTGACCTACTTTCGAGTAGGGATAAACCTTTTCTTTGTTAGTTATATAATCTAATGTCTTACATTAGAACAGGATTTGACAGCATTTATTAGATAATCCATAAAGTCCAAAGTGAACTTCTCAGTTCCCCCCATGATGTATCAACTGATCAGATTTGAATGTCCTACTCCTATCAGTATTTAAGAGATGACCCAGAGGGAGATATGAAAAGCTTGTGGGCCGATGAAAAGCTAAACAATGGAGCAGTCTGTCAAATCATGTGCAAAAATATGATGTACACATTTAAAATAATTATGCAACACACTTCATTCCTGATGAATATTGTTCTTTACACACGGTTTACCTTCCTACATTTTACTATTTTACCTACATTGAAATTTTTAAATCCAAGTAATATATACATGTACATTGTTTATATATGTCAAGTGTTACTACATGTGCATGTACATGTACTTGCTTTTTGTAGCATGAATGTATAAAATACAAACTGTCACACAGATCATTCGCTTTACAATTCTCATCAATACCAGTATTTTACTTATGTTATAAAAGCTAATTCCAATATTAGTTACATAACACAGATAAAAAAAAATCCACATGGAAACAACTTTCCATGCAAGTACTTTTGTTATATAAAAATTGTAATACATGGGGTATATGTTGTCTTTATATATTTTCATATCCAACATAATTGAATAGTGTTTGGTGTATTTGATCATTCTTTGACACATGCATTCATCTCCTAATGCAGTGTTTTTACATGTATTTAAGATTAGTTTCATAATTTTCATATATTGCTGCATATAAGAAATCAGTTATCAAAAAATGTTTAATCAAAGAAAATGAAAGAAAACAAAATGTACTTAACATTTAGATATATTTATATATCTGATTTAGGAAGGGATTTATATTATGATTTTTCAGACAACCTGTTGAACGGTTGGTTAGTATAAATAGATATGTCTTTTCAGTTCTCTATTTAAAAAGTTACACATCATACTGGCAAAATAAAAATAACATTCGGGGTTGTGTTTGGATTGTGAAAATATATATGAATCAACTACTAGGTATCAACAACATCATTAACAATGCATGTATATTATCAACCTGGAGGTGGAAGGATAAATGTTACCTGGAGTCTAATATTTTATGCAATATTTGCAAATATAACAAATTATTTAAGAAAATGAAAATTAATATCAAGGTCTAATCAATCATTTGATAAGTCAAAACCATGTGATTTTCTAAGATTTTAGCTTACCGACAGACATTGTAATTTACTGGTATTTGATCATATAAAAAAGTTCTTTTATAGTTTATAAGCTTTTTGAAATGGGAATACTTTACAGCTACAAAGTCTTGTTCTGCAGACTGAGGTTTAGTCAGGTTGTAGAGATGTGTCCATTAAAATCAATGAGGAGTGTCCTTGGCTGTTGTTGATGTAACCTGAGTCGTAGTTTATGGAAATAGGCCTTTTGTGGGGATTTTCGAGCATTCTCCAGGCTTGTGAAGCACTAGCATAAAATCACATCGACATGGTTATAGCAGACTTGGTAGTTCTGGACAGTGGTAGCATTAAAATTCTTCTTCTTGCAATGAACTTGTTCCTTTCACTGGACTGTACTTTATGTCTGTTCTTTTTATCTTAAACAAGAATGATAAAGTTTCATTTACATTTTTAAACAATAACATTCAGTCTAACATGTAATATAAAAGCATAAAATTTATTCTGAATATAGAAGAAGCTAGTATTTGTTAAAAAATGTTTCATTTTATGTTTGAAACTAGGTTATTTTCATTTTGATTCAATAAGTGTTTGTTGAACAATGGAAAACCTAATCAACAATAAGTGTGTTTCACCACCACCCCCACCCCCCCCCCCCCCCAATCAACCTCCTTTTCCAGAACTTAGACCTGGATTTCCCCCAAATTACTACAGTAAAGTTATAAACATTCAACACATATATAAGTTAATGGTGAAAATAATCAATTTCAAAGCAATACCTTGCGTTCACATCGTCCAGCTGGTCAAAACATTCACCGAAGAGAAGATTAAACTAATCACCGGAATCATTGACTTCGTATGCTGTCAGTGCTGAAAAAAAGAAAAACGTGAAAGATTTCATTTTCCGGATTTAATAAATAATAATTTTTTTACTTACGTACGTTACATTTAGAGTTTGTAAATTGTGTAATGTGTGAAAAAGATTCATTGTTCGTCTTGTTTACAACCAAGCATCCATATATTCCAGGGACGTTTATATATACGTATACCCTGGATATTCTAAGAAACTTTATCTTGAGTATCATGCATATAAACTTGGTTAATGGTTAACTTGGTCAAAACGTATATTTTAAAGAGATACGGTAATAAAAATTAAAATGCCGAACCAAGTTTGAAAAAAATGACGCCATTTTGATTTGATTGCGCGAGATATCGTTTACAAATGAGAGACAATTAAGAGCCTTGAAAATGTAATTGGGAGTATCTATATTGTGATTTAAGTACCTTGATATCAGTTCTTCGTTCCTGTATTATCTTCTTGTTGTAGAGGCTATTCATGTTTCTCAATTCTTCATTTTACAACAGCACCTTCTTGTCCATTTCAACCTTCGCTCAGGAATATAAAGTGTGCCAATACTGACCAATCAGAACCCGCTAAATCTTGGAGAAGTGCATCATGGGATAGTTTAAAATAAATAATGTTTAATCAAAATTATCACTTTTTACTGAGTAGAATACTTTTTACATATATTTATTTTAAATAGGAACTGTTGGAGTCAATATTTCCTGGTTAAATACGACAAATTATTGGGGTGGTTTTGTTACAGTTGTAACACGTGATTAACAAAAAAATGGCCGAACGTTTGTTTACAAATGTTTTATGTAATTAAACATGCTAAAATAATTCTAATGAGCGATATGTTTCAGATTTTGTCTTTAACTATTATTTATTTACATGTTCTGATGATTTTGCCAAACTTAATATGATAGAGCCATATATAGTGTACTGACAAGGTAATCTTGACTTGTCCAAATTTCACCGCAATCCTAAGCACGGTCATTGTCTTATTAAAAATATAGAGGTGTGAAAATATAATGTTCAACACAGAGCAGGTTCCGCATGAACACACAGAAATCACAAGTATAATTAGATGCCGATCAATTAACGGAGGTCTTGACTGTGGGCTGGTTAACAGGGTTCACCCGTACGGTCAATTTACAACTACGATGAATTGATGGCAATTATTTTACAGTTACACATCTGCACTGCTTGGTCATACGATGAACAGTACGTTAAAAATACTTATTAAATACAAAAGCATTAAACATTAAACAAGCCGGGAAGTAAGACGTACATGTGTGACTGATTTATAAACAAATATAAAATTGTCAATAACAGATTATGTTGCAAACCATTACGTCAATGGATTTTGACAAATTTTATTGGAACTTGACCCCTACATATGAATAAAATAAGTATTTTAAATTCATAACTTTACATGTTATAGGTTTAGGAAGTATTAATTGACATAGACAGGAGCTGTTCTGTGCTAAAAGTGTTTGGAATACTTTCTATATCAAACGTATACGAATGTATCATCAAATTAAAAAAATGGGATTGAAATCACTTGCACTACATGACTAGTGCTGGATTTTAAACTGATTTTGTAATATAACGTATAACTTCAGTAAAATTATAATAATTGCTTATTATATCTTATTACAGAAACATGTGCTTGTTTCATAAACATATATCAATGATTGTGTTAACCGTAGTACAGAAAGTAAATACATTAAGTATAGAAATACACGAATCATGATACAGTCACACATACATGTATATACATGTAGTAAAGTCTAAAATGCATGTAAATAAACAATTATTATATTAGGAACAAACTCTAAGTGGTTTTTACTTAATATCATTATCAACTGTAGACTTATAAAATGTTTTTTTCTGTGTACATGTATTGGCGTGATATTTAAAAAAAAATGAGTTAACTTTAAACTTCAGGTTATAAGATTATTTGGTATGGAACCATCAGTAATCTTAGACTTAAGTTTCTGCTGACTGAAACCTAACGGATACTTGCTGAATCGATATAATGGTTTCCGCATTGCGGAAACTATACATGAAACTTCAACTTCAAGTTTCAGCAAGGTTTCCATATAGTTTCAGTTTTGCTGAAACTGGATTTTTCATCCAGTGTAGACTAACAGAAAAGTCTTCATTTAACATGAAGTTGACGTCCGATTAGTACAAAAAGAGATCCCACGATATTGCATGCCTTTACAAACAGTGTGTTAAAATTTGAAGCATCTGCGATAAATAGCTGCTGAAAAATCTTTGTTGAAAATGTGTTTAAAAATTTAGGCTAAAAATAAACACAGTCGTCATTTAACAGGAAGTTGACGTCCGATTGGTTCATCAACATATCCCACGATATGGCATGCCTAAACAAAAAGAGGGTTAAAATTTCAAGCATCTGAAATAAATATTGCTGAGAAAATCCCTTTGAAATTTTTGTTACGGACAGACAGACGGACGGACGGACGGGCGGACAGACATACACACAAGGGTAAAACAGTATACCCCCTTCTTAATCGGAGCGGGGGTAAAAAAATCCTAGCCTCTCCTTGGAGATTATATGTATCAATATTGTGATGGTAATGGATTCGAATGTCTAAAACAACAAATTGCAAAGTTTGGATCTAGATTTTATATGTAAAATAATGTACTTCCAAAAATTATCAAAATGATATGCTTCGAAGAGATTGGTATACAATAATTATGAAATCATTTATTTCCTCCTTCTAGGAGGCTTGAATATTTTTTATTCAAACAAAACCAGTTTACAAGGCAAACTTTATTTACCTTTGATTCAAAGATTTTCAAAAAAAGGAATAAAACTCAGCATTTTGAATGTATACCATCCAATTTGATTTGAAAAAGATGGCATATCTAATAAAGATCCATTGACCCTCTCTTAGATCCATAGAGCCATTCCCCAACCGTGGGGTTGTAAATTTCACAATTACTATATCTTAAATGCTTTTTTGCCAATTTTAATTGCAAGATATTGTTTATTCTTGGTTTTTCTACTAATAGTTTAGTCGAAGAGAAAATATCTTCTTAAGAAACAATTCATATAGATCCCCACCATAAGATCAAAATTTAACCCCTACAGCTTGGGCCTCGTGTTTCACAGTTTTGGTGGAGGATTCCTTACGTTTATCATAATCAGGTGCTTAGTACATCTGCTAAATATCTAGTAGTGAAGAAGGAGTTTTAAAAAATATATATATAATTAATATTTGTTATCTGACCCTTGTTATATTACCATCCTACCACCGAAACACCTGGCCTTGAGGCTTTGAATTTCAAAATATTTGTGGAAATATTCTTGCTCATTATATTAACCATGTGCTTAGTTTCTCTGCTGACTTTCAAGAATTAGAGACAGTTTTACCAATTTTTAAAGTTTTATTTTCTAATTATGGTCCATAATACTGGGGAGGGGGGTAAACTTCAAAATTTATGTTTCTCTCTTTCTATAGATGGTAAATACAAAATGTGGACAAGATTATAATTTTAGTTTCATAGAATAAGATAAAAATGTGGAATCGTTGACACACGAATAAAAGCACAATTATAATGATTTGTTAGCTTTAAATTGTAAATTTTGTAGTAGGTGAAAAACTAACTCATTTATTATTTAATAATTTCACAATGTTAAAAATTATGTATTTAGTTTTGCTGCTAGATGCTTAGAATTAAAGAGAAGATATCTAATAAATAACTCATCATTTTTTTTCTTTTATACCCTAAATTTTTAGGCATTTTGGAAAAGGAGTAGGTTGGGGTTGGGAATTATGAACTTCAAAAAATCTATTTCCACTATCCTTTACAAATGTCACACTACAGATTTTGTTAAGACTGGCTCAATAGTTTCGGAGGAGAGGTTAAGATTAACAAATGCCGCACTGCAATGAACGAAGACCAATGGGAGCATTTTCAAATCATAGAGTGTTTAACATTGGAATATTTTTTGGATATTTAAACTGTAAGACATAAGTGCATGCACCAAAAAAACACTAAAACTTTTATGGTGTAGCAATCTACATGTATTTTAATCATTTTCTAAACCTTGTACTTACACAGGTAATATTGCAACATATGTTTGACAAATGTTGAACATATGTTCTGATGTTCGCCATAAAAAAACGAGCACCATATGTTTAACATATGTTCATAAACATATGTTCACCATATGTTTAACATATGTTTTATATAATCATATGAACAACATATGTTTATGAACATATGTTTATAATATGTTCAACATATGTTGAGTCTGCCATATGATTAACATATTTTTCAAACATAATTATGTTCAATATATTTTTCAATCATATGTTTAACATACTGTGAAAAATTCATATGTTTAACGTAGGTTCAACATATGTTCAACATATGTTACTCGAAACATATGTTGAACATTTGTTGCAATTTTACCTGTGATATAACAGTCTACAATGTCTACCATTTTGATTTTCTGAGAATACTTTAAAGGCAGCTGAAGCTACATTCATACACTCTGAACTTGAAAACTGTCATGTAAATGATATCCAATGCATAAACAAATGATTTGTCTAATATAAAAATGATACAAGAGGTGTACAGCAATTGTTGCTGATTATCTTTTCCTGGAACCTTAGAATGTATATTATATATAATTACAAATAGGAACATGCATCTACAAAGTTATAAAAATATTTATTCCAGATGAAGATGCCCTAATATACTATTCAGAAAATTCAGATATAAATTATTCCATCCGATTGAATGGAAATGCCAGAATACATTTTAACACATTTAAAACATTTTCTATTTAAATTTTTTTAAAAACAATAACTGTACAAAAAGCATCTCATCAATACATACTTAAAATGAGTTGTTGGACTTTACCTGTGAATCCAAACTGATTCCTTTTGTAGAAAACCACCAATACTGATACCAAAACGAAAGCAAATAAAATTGCGACTATTATCCCTCCAGTCACACAACTATTGTTATTTGACCTGTAAAATTAATACAATGTCTGTATTACGACAGGAAGAATTTGGAATAACTAGGAATATTAATCCTGGATGGACAAATTTTTGATAAGGCGTACCATTAGGTTAAAAAAACCCACTTGTTACATGTCGATCAAACATGACAAGAGCCAAACATTATTTGTTACCTTCAATTATATATCGAACTTGTAACATTGTTGCTTCTATAAGGAAAATTTTATTGTTACCTTTACTACACTGTATGCAGTTCATAAAAGTTTATAGTCAAATTTGAAACAATATTATATTTATCAAAAGTAATGATTGTAATCAACCACATGCAGCGTATTTGAACTAGAATAATCCTTTGATGGAACAACATCAATGTATTGATCACAAGATATTCACACAGTAAAAATGTATGGTCGGTTTGATAGGTTACAATATTACCATTTTTTAAAAAGTCTTTCAACCTCAGAATTTGCAACAATCGACCCAATACCTGCTTTTGAATGAAATTCTTCAATTCAGTCTGTGTATTTGAATTGTAACCTAATCGCTTCATTCAGAAAAAGCTACATTTATATGTATATGTAGCTGCCAGGAACTATAATTGTTCTTATAGAAGGAACTGGTCGGGGTTTTTTTTTAGCTGAAATGAATCAATGTTTGAATTTCTACCATTTCCGTTATCTGCTTTTTTCATATATTCTTAACGAAAACAAACTTACTGTACATTATTCATAGCAATTTTAAATATTGAAGCAAAATTAAGTTTTTAATAAAATTGTTTCCATTATTTTCCAAAGTGAACGTTTTTCGTTTCTCTGGAGACCTGCATATTAGAGGCTATGTTTGTTTGTTTAAATTTAAAATGCAACAGAATGCTTTTAAAAAAAATATACATTTGCGGTGCTTAGTTTACATGTGTATTCAAATGCATAAATAATGTTTTTATTATGCACTGGTGTCGAGTTTCATGCTATAGTTACTTATTATACGACAGTCACGTGGAGTTTTCCTTGATCGTTCGATCCTTTAATTGCAATGTATGAAAGACTGTACGGACTAATGAAAGGCTTTGGAATAATTGTAGCAACCATCCATATATCATATAAAATAATGTGTCCTTCCTTCTTTGCGACATAAATATGGTGGTTCTTGGTTAAAGGCCAGTTACATGTATCTTGTATATGTATGAAGGGAAAAGTACCATCCTTCAATTTTCGCTGGCTTTATATTCATAGAAACCAACAACGAAAGCATTATATTGGATTTATCTTGCATGCATTAGGAAACTGTGAACTGATGCAGGGATGTTTATTAAGCACCTTGAATTTTAGTTTCATGCTATTCTGCAAAATAATGCAGAAATCAAACATACACAAAAAACACGAAAATAAAAGATTCAAGATATATAATTTAAAACATCGATTGTAATACAAGAAACATATGTTTACGATATATTAGTAAGTGAAACTGGAATGTCGTATAAGATACAAGATACATTGTATATTGGAACTTAAATAAAGTACCGGCATGTGTATGCATTGTTGAGAACTGAACAATATAATGCTGGGACAGATTTTTACTCTATCAAAGAAATATTTCCTTAAAGTTTGTAAATAATGCATGACACATATAAAATTTGTATTTAATACACACATGTCTCGATACTGTAGATTCCTAATTCAATGCCAGGAATAAATATCCGCGTAAAATAGCAACTCGCAGATTTTAAAATCTCGCTTTTATTTTTTCGGAAAGATGTAGACTAAAGGAATCTATGTTAAATATTCGGAGTTGGCGATTTTATATTCTCGCGTTTAAATTTTTGTTTGGACAAGAATGAACGTGATCTGTTTATTGTCCTTAAATGCATCCTAGTGATTGGATGTGCTATTCGATTTTATTGTACATACACCGATCAATACTATTTCACATGTAAGTTGCTTATAAAAATTTGAATTTTTAAAACTATTCTTTATTTCTACAATTAGCATATTAGTATCTGAATGTTGAATTTAAGAGCGGATAACTAGGCACACATATAATATTGAAATTTGAAAAAAATCATGTAGGTTCAAAAAATTTTTTTGACAATGCTTCAAATACATCATGCATTTCTTAGCACTCAGAGACTCTTGAATCACCTTAATGCTTAATGTAGCCTACGCTTGTTTGTTTGATTGATTTTTTGTATTTGAGATTTTTTTTTGTTTGTTGGTTTTTTTTTTTTGGTTTTGTTTTTTATTTGGGGGGTATTTGTTTATTTTTGGCTTTGTTTAGTTAACTGTTGGTTTTTGTAGTTTAAGCACGGAAATTCAGAATCATGCGAATAAATTCTGGAACCATTGTACTTGAGCCTTGATTATTTTGTTTGTGAAACAGTTGTACTTTTAATACGGAGTATGTTTTACTGCGGCTTTAACAATAGGTATAATCCAAGCTCAAATAGTTTAAAAGAACTCAACCTATATGGTAAATTCCGATTTAAAATTATACATTGTTACACAAATACCGCAGGTCATTTTGCTGAAGAGATCAGTTAACTGCATCTCATTTTACTAGTTTTTAAAATATTTTAAAGAACAAAACTTGTTTAAACTCACCCTTGTTCTGTACTTTCCCCTTTAGGGTTGTCATGTTTTTGATAACATATTTGATCTACAAAAAAACCCACATCTGTACATTTATAAAGTTACAGTGCAAAATCTTTATCGTACATGTACACTATCTGTTTTATATTTATAAATCAAGATGAGATACCCACTAAAACATCACCCTTACATTCGAACACTTCATCACTCCTGTAAGATGTGTTTGGACAAGCTGTGTCTTTACAAGGGGACCATTGTAAGTATCCCTCGTTGGTGAAAATTGGACAGAATCCTGCAAAATACACTCGGATTACAAAACAAATGTTATGTATTCATTTGACAAAACAACGCTACGTTCAGGGGCCCGTTTCTTAAAAATGCGTAAATTTGGGCTTAAGTTAGTCCGACTAACGAAGTTACGCCAATATATAGTCGGGTCTAAGTTGCGTTTCTGAAAGAGGTGTAAGTTACGGTTTAAATGTCGATGAACTTAGACATCTCCGCTGAGTATTAAGCATGCGCATATCGTATTTTGTTTTCCCTTTGAGGCTATGATTATATGGGTGGATCAAATTTCCAATTCATAGTACATGTACTCGAAAGTACACATGTTATACATTTATCACAGAATTTGCATAGTTAAAGTTGTTCATAAAGGTTTATATTAATGACAGTAAAACAAATCCTTATACGTTCTAAACATTATGTAATTTTAGAGAAAATTCAGACGATATGAGAGAAGCAGATAGTAAGAGTTTGCAAAAACTTAATTTATGACAATTGAATGCATTGCAACCGATATTGAAGCATAATAGTGCATAATTAAACGAATAACAATGCATAGAAATTAACTCCAATATTCGTGTAAAATTGAAAATTTTTATAGAATGCATGGACAGGGTACAGTAAAAAATTGCCAGCATACGTGTGCATGCAGAATGATAAGTCATACTTCATAGATATTTAGACAGTTTCAGATGCTGAAATAAGGCTTGATACTATTTTATCATTTCATATCACTGAATTTATAGAAAATAATTTTACTATGATTTAAACAACAACCTACTGAAATCAAAAATTTCTACTGTATAAATAGCATGTACATGAGCCTTGTCCATGTCTACAGAAGGAATAACAGTTTCATCCTCTGTTCCAATACTGTAAGAATTTAGACAATGACATGGAAACGATTCTTGATTTTCTGCGATTTAAATGGTAAAAAGTTTGAAAGATATTGTCTACAATTAACAACACAAGACTTACATGTATCAACATTACAGGTCGGGGTCTCCCAGAATCCCTTTCCTGTTTTTTTGGTTTAATAAATTAATTGTTTTGTTTCTTTTGTATTGGGTATGTAATTAGATATTCTATACATTTTTAATTGATGTATGGTGTTGTGTAAATTATGCCAAGGTTTGGGGTTCACGACCCTTGGTTTAACCTCACGAGACGAAGTCGAGTGAGGTTACCCAGGGTCGTGAACCCCAAACCATGGTATAATTTACACAATACCAGACATAAGTTAAATTATGTATGAAATATGTTTTAAGCTATGATTTACCAAAAAATGTTCATTCAATTTTATGGTGTTTTTATGAACAATGCAAAAATATGTTAAAATGTGCAATATAAATATCCCATTGAGGGCGCCAATTTCGACGTGACCATCCTTGCATCATTTTCAGAAAGTGCGGCAAAAAATGTCACTTGCACCGTCCAGTCCTAATCATTTCATTTCAAAACATGCGGTTAGGGTATCAGGATGGACTACCTGCTTTGCGATTTAAATGTTTTTGTCGCTTTTGACATTTAAAAGAATTAAGAGGAAAACATTCAGCTTAGTCAGATAGCAGACATGATAGACCAGGATTACATTAAAGAAGAGACGATGGTTTCCGATTTCAGCGAACTAAATTTCAGTCTTGATCACGAGCATTCAGATGCGCATATGGACATAAATGTCGAGCAACCCCAGGAGAAGTTAAAACTGAATTGGCCAAAATTACCGCCAGGCCAGATTTGGAAAGTCCGCTCATTACGGTGATTTAAATGAACTTATTTCAGACGCAATGCCACCAAACACAAAGAAGAGCACATCATGGGCTATAAAGGTGATTGACGAATGGCGAAAATCCTGCAACGAAAACGGCGACCTTATCCCAGAGCTTGCAGTGTTTACTGTGGAGGATATAAAAACCATTTGCTTACACGATTCATTGTGAAAGTTAGGAAGTTAAACGGCTATTTTTATCCCCCAAAGTCTCTGTATTTGCTTATTATTGGGATTCTACGGGGCATGCGTGAGCAATGGAACATCAACAACTTTATGAATGAGACGGACAACCGTTTTCTAAAAGTTAGGGAGACGCTATATGCACAGATAAAACTGCTGACTGCTAAAGGTAAGTGTAAAGTAATCATTTTAGTCGATATGTATCATTACGTACGTGCCATTATCTGATTATTAGGTTACCTTAAATTAATACCCCCCCCCCCACTTTTTATATTTAGCAATGCATAATGTGAATGATTCGGTCGCGGATCCAGAAATTTATTCCAAGGAGGGAGTGGGTTCGAGTCAATGTTTCGGTAGTATTACTTTAAATTTAAGGAACTTGAAATTTCCGAGAGAGGTCCTTATCCCCCCTTCCAAGACTGTCTCTATATCCGCGCATGTAAATCCAACGTGTCCTCTCTATAGCTCTAAATAGTAAATAAGGTGTTATGCAGCTGTTCCTTTCTTTGCCTATCCTAGTTGTCTGTTTTTTACAAGGAGCCATAAAAATATGTTTTGTTCCACTATAAAATGCACTCATTTTTTTACTTTATTTCTAGGTTATGGATCAGGAATTCGTTAGGCAGATCCCATTAGTAAGGAGCTATAGGCATCCGAAGTCATTGGGTATTCTACAAGCGTATCTCTACTCTATGGGGTTTTCTTTTACAGTGGTAAGCTTTTTGGTCTGCGAGGAGGAGATGAGCATCATGACTTGTAAGTCTCTCAGTTTACCATGGGTGGGGATGAATTTGGTCCCTTTATTCTGTTTATTGGTTTTTCCAACAAAACTTTCAAAGGCGGTCTCACACATCGCAACGTAGAGCACAAGAACATAAAGCATTACTTCACAGATGAAGACGCTGACCGGCGCCTGGCCCGTTTCTCAAAAATGCGTAAATTTGGGCTTAAGTTAGTCCGATTAACGAAGTTACGCTAATATTTAGTCGGGTCTAAGTTGCGTGTCTGAAAGAGGCGTAAGTACATGTAAGGGCTTAAATGTCGAAGAACTTCGGCATCTCCGCTGAGTACTAAGCATGCGCATATCGTATTTTGTTTTCCTTTGAGACTATGATTATATGTGGTGGATCAATTTTCCAATTCATAGTTCATGTTGTCGAAAGAACACATGTTACATGTATACATATACCAAAGAATGTGCATAGTTCAAGTTGTTCATAACAGTTAATATTAATGAAGGTAAAACAAAAGCACATACGCTTCGTAACATAATGAAAATTTAGAGAAATACATATGATATAAAAGAAGCAGTTATAAGAGGATGCAAAAACCAAATAATTACATTTATATGATAATTGAATGCACTGCAGACGATATTGAAGCACAATTGTACATAATTGAACGAAACAATGCATAGAAATTAACTTCAATATTCGTGTAAAATTGAAAATATTTATAGAATGCAGGTGCAGGGCAAGGTAGAAATGCCCGCATACGTCTGCAGAATGATAAGTCATACTTCATAGATATTTTGACACTTCAGGTGCTCAGATAAGGCTTGATACTTTTATTATTATGTCACAAAATTATTTATAGAAAGTAATATGACTATGAATTAAACAGCAACCTACTAAAATCGAAAATTCCCTCTGCATAAATAACATGTACATGAACCTTGTTCATGTCTACAGAAGGAAGAACAGTTCCATCCTCTGTTGAATACTGTAAGAATTTAGAAAATGATATGAAAACGATTCTTGATTTTCTGCGATTCAAATGATGAAAGTTTTGAAATATATTGTCTACAATTAACAACACAGGAATTATCAACATTTGAGGCTGGGGTCTGCACAACTTCCTTTCCTGTTTTGGTTTAATCAGTTGATTGTTTTGTTTTGTGTATATGCATATGCACGTAG
Source organism: Magallana ariakensis (assembly GCA_020458035.1). Classification (NCBI taxonomy): domain Eukaryota; kingdom Metazoa; phylum Mollusca; class Bivalvia; order Ostreida; family Ostreidae; genus Magallana; species Magallana ariakensis. The sequence continues at coordinate 15,370,167 of CM035814.1, forward strand.
ATCATTGATAGTAAACCATACCTATTTTAAAGAATTACAATCGATGTTAAATATGAACGCATTTGACCAATTAATCCCATAATTAATAAGATCAATGAATTTGATTTCCGAAAATTCAAGGAGGCATGCATGCGAAATTTTAGAATCTTTGACAAACGCTTGTCAATAGATCTAAAATTGGTACAAACTCTGCATTCTAAAATATATTTTTAAGTTAAATTTTAATAGATTGTATCTTAATGCGAGATCATAAACGTTCGATATAAATAACATGTACTGTAACTTTCATACGGTTTTGTAAAGATACTAAGAGTAAAAAAATCAGAATGAGAATACAAACGTGTTGGAAAATGGAATGTAATATGGGTAAGCGCAAGCACATATTACAACTAGAAACGTTTTGAGTTGCTCCAATTTAAAGGATTATTCTCAATATTTTGAAATCAGTATTGTTTCGTAAGTTCGAATTTGATTAGAAACATTAAATTGGTCTCAGACTTAGTCTACAACGTATACATGTATGTGGTACTTCTTCAAATGATGTGAAGATACATATATTATTAGTTGAACAGTGTTAACTTAAAAGGTTTTTAAACTAAAATCTAGTCTATGCTTACTGAGTACTGATTTAAAAATCAATCATCTATCGGTATATACGTACTAATATACATCTATACATGTACGATGTAAAAAGTCAGAGTTGTTGTTGTGGAATACATGTATAATTTAGAATTATAGCATTTTTTTTAAATTTTTGTTCTTATATCTGTTATCTTGGTATACCCATGCATCTTTTATCCTTCATACTTTAGGTAAATTTTATTAACGAGTAGTAATGGTTATTTCATATGTTTAATGAGTTAAGCCGATTGTTTATCAAATTAATTTAATCGAAATTTAGTTAGAAATAGGAACAATTATCGAACAATAGGTACATAACAATAATGCACACAACAGTGTGCATTGTTAACAAAGAACTTGGTTCACTTGTGACTTATTTTGGCCCTCGGATAGGGTAAAATTTCAAAGTTGTCGGAACAAATATTTGTGCATATATAAATACTTTCTGGTTTTACCTGTTATCAAAAATGTATAAGTACTTGTGATTGCCCAAGTGTATATGCTAAATAAATTGCGATAAAATGCCGTGGGAATGCATATTTCCGGAAAAATACACGAAATGCTGTGAATGTTTTGGAAATTTGGATAGGTCCGCATGAAATCACCATCGCCAAATTTTGTCATATTGAACAACTTACTTATATTGAGGTGTATGCAAAAAATCGTGATGGTGATATTGTGCGGACCATGTTTATTTTTTAAAAAACAAACCGTATTCTGATAACGTCAATATAACGTTATCGTGTATCAATAATAACGTTAGATAAATAAATCGGATAAGTATAAATCATACTTAAAATGTAAATAACATTTAAACATTCAAAAGTATGTGTATTAAAAATATTAAACATGAAAGGAAGACTAACTATATGTCCGAAAATCTTGTCTTATTGCATGCACTATCTACTTCCGCGTCTCCGTAGCCTAGCGACTTTAGACATTATACCAACTGAAGAAGTCGAAGATACGATAACAAGTAATACATGGTATAATTCGCCAAGGATGGTTCTACAATGTACATCAATTTTTCAAATATGTGAAAAACTAGCTGTTCATCGTAATTTTCTCAAATCATAGAAAAACGTGAAATAACTTCATGCTTTGTATGGAGCTATCACTTGCTTACACAGTCATGTAGTTCTACCGGCTGTATATTTATTTTACAAAGAAATGAAATCGTGTACATACACAATTATGTGGTAGGAAATTTAAATACTATTAGTGTAAGATTCATGCCTTTTAATTGTTTATTTACATTTATCTAGATGTAAATATGTAGGATAAAAAATAGTTAAATCAGTTCAAAGTTCACACATCGTACCTGTCGATGTGAAAATGTATTTTATGCTTTCTGCAGTAGGATATTTTAATGCACTATGTAATTCAATTCGGATCTATCAGAGTTAGAAATAATAAGGATGTTAAAAAGTTTTTTTTTTGGTTAAATCTACGATTGTATGAATCATGTAAACAGACGACACTTATGAAGTACATGCACCTATAAATTAGATATGACGTCACTGTAATACTATGATGACGTAAGTAATACAAAGACTTGTTAAAATTTCACCCCAACATTTAATCTTATATACGATGTTAATTATTCTGCGAAAATTTATACAAGTTGTTGCTTTTGAAATAGAAGGTAAACTATCTTCATTGTATGAATGACGCGGTCTTTATAATATTTTTTTTCTACAACTAGACTTAAACCTGTGAACGCACAGGTTGTTGGATCAAGATCAACAAAATTTTAATTTTAAGTATAAGTTATAAAGTATTAGCTGATTAAAGTATTGCCGGAGTTATATACTTTTTACTACCTATCTCTTTTAAAAAAATCTTCAAGGGATTTCCCCTTCCATGGGATGTATGGTCTTTAACACCCCATCCCAACCCCAACTCCCGTATTCTCTTCTTATGGTTTAATAAAGTGGTTACCTTTTGTGTATGTGGGATGTATTCTTATTTTTGACCGCTAATTAATAGTCACCATTCAAAAGAAAGTTTCCAAAACCAGTCTAATTTTTTTCCATACATTTGTCAAGCGTCGATTTATGTGTTCGATTCATTTTCCGATGTGTGCCTGCCCCACCCCCCTCCCTAAAAAAAAACCCCATATGTTTTAATGTATGTAATGACTTATTAATCCCATGTTACTCGCAAACCCCAAATCTTGACATGCGTGTATTTATTTTTTCTATTCTTCGTCTTTATGTGTTTAATAATTTTTTTTAATTTCTCAATGTATTGAATAACAGCAAGATCATATGCAAAACTTGTAAAGTTCTTTAAAGCTGAAAATCTATCGGACGAAATCTAAGATGCAAGGGCAATTTCTTTAGCCATCTACATAAACGGAAAATTCCCAATTTATAGCATAACGAACTCCTAATATAAATATACGGTAATGAATTTTCTTTGAGATTTGAGCCACACCTAAGTTAATTCTAAAATATATCCTGGACTACAATTTACTCCATACTCAGATCTCTATCTATCTCTCTCAAAACAATATTTCAAATGTAATGTAATTTTCCTTATCTAATCGGTCAAAATGACCGGTAAATAAATATAAAAAATACCAAATCAAGAAGTTAACATTTTTACAAGCAGGATTTAAATTTTTGCAAACACCTTTAATTGGATTTAACAAATCGATTCACACTTGACAAGATCTTAATTAGCGAATTGTAAGGGTAGGCTAATTAACGAAGAATTTTAAGATGAGTAACTTACGATAAAGTCTCAGACAGCTATTTATTTACATCTATGATTTCCAATTTATTGTTCATTGAAAAACTGTTTTAATTTCATTAATAAAAAAATGATAACAAGTAATTACATACCTCAAATATTTTTTTCCGAAAATTTTTATACAGTGGGGCTTCAGATATCCGGACGCCAGATATCCAGACGCTTCAGTTTACGGACTATTTTATTTGGGAACAGATTTTGTATACGATATTTTGTCTCATATATCCGGAATTTCGCGTTCCAGATCCGGACAGTTTGTTTTTACCACAAAATACTGTTAACTATAAATTTTGCTTCATTTAACCGGTCGGTAAAATTTAATGATACTCCGATTAATACAATAGAAAGATTAAGTCTATCAATTGAGTTTCACACTTTTTCACCTGCTAGCCCCCATGAGTAGCTTGTATAAACACTCTGACTTCTCAAATAACTTTCAAATATTACTGACATTGCTGGTTAGACAGGATTAGCCGCGCCTCACTGCACTTGGCTTGGGTATCTTTACACTGTGCACCTGTCAAGTGCAATCACTTTTTAAAACACCCCTCTATTTAAAAGGAAGAATGTGCTTAATAAATCTAGGAAGTTTTTCATAACTTTGTGGTATTTATATTCAAAAAAATTATTTAAAACGAAGTGTCTCAAGCTTGCTTTTTTAGATAAAGTCAAAACCGGAAGTATAGGAAAAAAACAAAAAGGAAAACATTTCAACTGATCGGAAGTGCATTGGTTAAACATTGACGTGTCTAGATATAGATTGTTAAAAACAGAACGTAAATAGGCACATTTCACACTTGGACACAATATATTTAGCTACATTTGGCTATTATTATAGTTTGGTTTATATTTCCTGATTAAATAACAATATAAAGCAGGGTTCCTTGTATTAAAAACAGGTGAATTAAGTATGAAAGGCAAAGAAAACAGTATTAACACCCATAATAAACATATAAATTATCATTTATGACAACAATAGACTCATTTCAGATATCCGGACGCCTCACCTATCCGGACGATTGGACTTTGGAACGAAAGAGTCCGGATAACTGAGGCTCCACTGTAGTTATTATTTTTAAATACAACCGAACTATGCTTACGTTTTCAACGCAAAGAAATTAAAGGTAAAGAGTGGAGATTCGGGGGAATTTTCTCTTAGACTACTTATAAATTGGTCATTTTTAAATACTGTTTTGTATCTTTTGTTTGAAAGCCAAATATATATGGACCTGTAAATATTTATTCAGACCGGTAAATTTCATCAAATCACCCGGTCCACTTGACTAGTAATTTTTTGTTATCTTTCTTATAATGCCTGGCACCGGAAAACGATATTATCCCCGTGTATTATTAAAAAAGAGAGCAAAGTTCAACGAAAGAAGAAAATGTTTCAAATAATAAAAATTATGGAGGGTAATCGTGTTAAAAAATCCAGACCTGTAAACTTGAATGTAGAATATGCAATCGTGTTCATGCGCGGATCCAGAAAAATTTTCCAGGGGAGTCCGAAGGTTAATTGTGTTTGCGGGGGGTGGGGGTGGGGGGGGGGGGTTCGAGGCATAATTAGCGGTATTTTTACAATGTAAATCTACATGTAATAATTATCATTATCCAGGGGGGGGGGGGGGGGGGTCGGTATCCCTCGACCCCCCTCTCTCTAGATCCGCGCATGGTGTTGGTGTCTGAGCTGTGTAATTCCGATCGTATAACCTATAAAAATCCGGGCATAAACACTTCAAGATTTGAATCTGTTCCTTTATATTAAGCACATTTTGCAACTTAATTGTTTTTGTTAGTTAATTTAATCTTCAACTTCGCACATTTTTAATTCATAGTTTCTGCATTTGTTTCTTTATCATCGGATATAGCACATCTGACATGTTACAAATCAGCAAATGTAAAGTTTACAAGTTTGTCGAATTTTGACATGACCTTATATGGCAAATGCTTGGTGCGGGGAAAAGGCGGCATGCCTTTACGGCATGTATAATCCGGAATATACCAAAATAAACATAATATTCAGTTTAATTGTTATAATAAACGATACTACAGTGTATATTCTTTGGATCGAGAATATTATTTTGAGAAAAAAATATTGAGGTTTGATTCAACAATAGGTGAATGTATGTAAAAATCGGTGCCCTGGTACACCGGTGTGACGAAAGCGCTACTTTCTGTAATATAATTCCCATGGTATTATACGATAAGGGTTAACATTTACTACAAAAAGAAATGTCTAATATCACTTAAATAATTTGACATGTAATTTAAACTGGAAAGTATAAGTTGAATACGTAAGGCGGAAATGAGAGGGGTCAAGCATTTTTTTGAATATAATATGCACATCGATAATCTCACCGAAAGAGAAACATAAAACGCGTATGATCCGTATAACCCGAAAGGACTGAATGCATCACAAGATAGAATTGTCTACCGGTATTTTCTATCAGTGTTATCTGAAATGATTTTCTCTGAAGATTTTTGAAAAACAATGTATATACGCAAATTCAAAATGAATGCAGGATGAAAAGTTATGCCGGTGTCTCAAGTAAACATACTGCACAATTTGTATGCATGCGACGTTATCATAAAGAATAATGACGTCATGACGTTTCTGGTGCACCTGACACGAAAAACAATAGTATTTTTCAACAGCTCTATACTGAAAACTATTAATGCTAGGATAAAAAATTAAGCTGATTCTCAAAGGGCGTTTCCTAGACTGTTTTTGGAAAACATATGATAAAATTTTGAGACTGGGCCGATTTTGACCACAAGTGAACCATGTTCTTTAACTAGCTTCTCCTACTTATTATATAAACAATTATATACCCCCAAAAACCTAAAGCAGATAGGAAAAAAGTAAGACTCAAATATACTTCTTAAAACCGCAAAGACCCTATCCGGAGGGGGATGGTGGATTTTTTAGATGCCTTTCCATTAAACTTTTATAAACCTTTTATTCATAAAACTTTCTTCAAAAAGGGAGGGAGTTCTTAGCTTATTCTTGTTATATCTATATTTTTATCAAGATATATATTACTTTCGATACCCAATACAAAAAGAAACGAACAAAACAATTTATTTAACCAAAAAACAAAAAAGGGATTTTGGGAGACCCCGGCCTGAAATGTTGATAATTCCCGTGTTGTTAATTGTAGACAATATCTTTTATTTTCTATAAATAATTCAGTGATATGAACAAATAGAATCAAGCCTTATCTCATCACCTGAAACTGTCTAAATATCTATTAAGTATGACTTATTATTTTGCATGCACACGTATGCGGCCACTTTTTACTGTACCCTGTCCATGCATTCTATAAATATTTTCAATTTTATACGAATATTAGAGTTAATTTCTACGCAAAGTTTCGTTCAATTATGCACAATTGTGCTTCAATATCGTCTGCAATGAATTCAAATGTGATATATTAAGATTTTGCAATCTCTTGCTATCTGCTTCTTTCATATCGACTGTATTTTTTTCTAAAAATAGACTTTGACCCGTGCGTGCACGCGTTGACATTGCATATGATATCGGACATTTACGAAATAGATACATCGACACACCGTTTTGTCGACATTTACATAACCGAGCTTTAAGCCTACAATAATGCTATTAATTTCACTACATTCTGCTTATTTAGAATAATCTAACTGTGTCTCGGGACAGGCCTTCAACACAGTTAAAATGCCTCCCATATACCCGTAATGTAGCAAAAATTTTCAGAATCGCTCCGGAACGACTTTGGAAAAAATTAATGAAGTTGCATTTAGCGTGAATGTAACGCGCATGCGCAAGATTGTAAAATCCAAAAAATCCAGATGATTTCCGGATTTTTAAAAGGAATTTTCGTTGATTATTAATTAGTGAAGCTTGATTGAGAAAAAATAAAAACAAATTGGTAATCTTCAAGTACCAATGATGTTTAAAATATATATAACAAAAGACAGTACTCTTCCGATTTCTCGGTATTAAAGCCCAAAAATTCGAGTCTATTATTTTAATATAGTGGTATAGATTACATAATGTTAAGAGGCATATAGACATTTGTTCTACTGTCATTAATATAAACTGTTATGAACAACTTAAACTATACATATTCTGTGATAAATGTATAGCAAGTGTTCTTTCGACAACATGTACTATTTATTGGAAAATTGATCCACCACATATAATCAATATAGCCTTCAAGCAAAACAAAATAAGATATGCGCATGTTATAATTCAGCGGAGATGTCTAAGTTCATCGAAATTTAAACCATAACTTACAGTGAACTTGAAATAAAAGATACCACTGCCTACGTCATCTGTTTCATATTTGGATATTTTACTGGAAATGGACATTGATGGTAACCTAACAACCAAACTTTATGATAAACGCGATTACTTCAGTTTTTCTATAGTCAACTTTCCTTACTTATGTAGCAATATTCCATCATCACCTGCATATAGTGTTCTTCTCTCTCAGTTAATTCGATACGCAAGGGCATGCTCTTCGTATAAACAGTTTCTAAGGCGAGGCAAGCTACGGACAAACAAGTTGATAAAACAGGACTATCAACAGTCTCGTTTGAAGTCATCTTTTCGTTAGGTCTATGGTCGATACAACGACCTTTTCAGCAAATACAATCTTCCACTGGGTCGCATGCTGACTGACGTTTTTCATACTACATTGTAATTGTTAGACCATAATTAATCACCTATTTGTCTACGGACTTTTCCGGTTTTTTCCCGATTACGACAAAGAGCACATGGCGGGTGTGACCGGTCAGCAGAGGATGCTCACTCTTCCTTCATCCTACCTCTATCTTTGTGGAGGTCCGTGTTGCTTTGCTTTGAATTTGTATTTCGTTTTATAGATTTTTGAGATGGTTGACAGTTTGTTATTGTCATTGTTTCATTACACCTCTTTCAGAAACGCAATTTAGACCCGACTAGATATTAGTCGGGCTTAATTAAGCCCAAATCTACGCTTTTTGAGAACGGGCCCCAAGGTCTTATGTTTAAGTTTGTTTAAAGTCTAAAATTGTACAAAGTCTGCAATTATGCAATTTTTTCTAAAATAATTTTTTTATCATTCATGTACTTTTATATACTTATAGATGTCTTCAGGATTGTTTCAAAATTGTATATTTCATGCTTTCTTCTTTTTTTTTTTTTTACCTTATGTTTGCTTTGAAAAGTGCAGATGATATTACGCAAAATGATTAAAATAAAGAGCATGCGTATGTTCTCTATCTGTAGAAAAACGCTAGATACAATGTATAATGGAAATGCATACAACAGTAGCAACTCTTAGCAAGTTTTATATAAATCTAAAACTTGCTTAGAGTAACTTCTGTAATATGCATTTCCATTAAATTAAATTAAATTAAATTATTATCATATCATATCATATCATATCATATCATATCATATCATTATATCATATCATATCATATCATATCATATCATATCATATCATATCATATCATATCATATCATATCATATCATATCATTATATCATATCATATCATATCATATCATATCATATCATATCATATCATATCATATCATATCATATCATACCATTGTATTGTATTGTATTGTATTGCATTGCATTGCATTGCATTGCATTGCATTGTATTGAAACTAAAGTGTAGACGCAGAGTGGTATATGTAGTACAATGTATGTACTTAATATAAAATTTGTTCCCAAATCTAGAAAACGTTTAACTATGGGAAAGTACTATTGCCAATACAATATAGGCCTCTAGTAATCCGATTTGATATTTTAAAATAGTTTACTGTTAGGAAATACAGCCAACATCTCTAGACAACACCATTAAACATTTAATTTATTAGGACAAAAAGATGGCGAAATCAAATGGTATAAAACCAGAAATTAAGAATTTGACAAGTTGTAATTGATACCCTTTGTATACAGGCTGGTTTCTGTGCACTGTTCCCTCAGTATAACTCCGCCCTCGGTCAATAAGCAATGGTAGGAATCCGAACCGTTACAGGTCGTGTGGGCAGCCCTCACCTTCCATTCTGACTCATTGAAGGGACACTTTTCTACCACTTTGAAGAGTTTTCGTATCGCTTGTGCATCTATTATAGCAAAATAATATCGTTATCGGATCCGAAAGGAAGGAACTTTTAGAGCAGGATTTGAATCTTGCATCAGGTGTTCTAAAATTGCAACCGAGAAATTTGGCACAAAAAATTATTTCGTTATATAAGACTTAAAAAAATATGAATTAATGGTATACAAATCGTTAATGAAGTTAATAATGCACTTATTGCCCTGCTGCTGTCCATGAACACCAAACTTGAATGATATACATTAGAGCCAAATAATTCATGGACATTACGGCTTATTACCATGTATCTTGTAATATTGTTTTTAAAAACTAGGGAGGGGGTTAAATTTAGCTGTAAAATTATGTTTGCTCAAAATGTACAAAAAGGGTCGAGATATCTAGTTTATTGTTTGGTTTTGTTCTTGTTTTGTGGGTTTTTTTTTTTTACTGATTGTTTATCTAAATTAAAATAAAGAGATTCAATTACAAAAATTCATTACACGCCAACTTGTTACTTGTATATTTTTTTTTCTTATCGTTTGTTAAAATTTGCAAACTTGTATTATAACATTATCAAATATATTTTATTGGAAAAAAATAAAAAACTACATGTTAGTACGGTTTCAATAATATTTTACCCTGTTTTAGAGTGATTTTGTAAAATATCACGAAAATGGAAATGCAACATTTATTTACACAAAATATCCATTAACTAAGAATCTATAAATAGTTACATCATTAGACTTTTCACAAGGGTAATTGCTACCTCATAAACAGTGCATTTTCCCGTAATTTTCATAAAACTGAGCAGAAGATACCAATTCTTCAGTGTTTTTTTTTAAATAGTAAACTATGTCCGCAGCTGTCGCCCACGATAAAACTCACATTATAACTTTATCATGTGATATCATATAAAATATATTAATTTCGTTGTGAGCGACGGCTGCGGACACATTTTCCTCTTCAAAAAACTAGAAGAAAATGTGCCATTTTTCATAATTTTTGACATCTTAGAAATATGCCAAAATGTTGAAGTCATGATTATATTTTGAAACAAGATAAAAGTGTATAACTTGGTAAAAGGGCAAACATTGAAATAAACTGTACCTTCTTCTTTGAAATTATATTTTACAACTAAAACAAATGGGCATTTGCGCTTTCTTATCCTCCTATCTTCTTTGAAAGATTGACAGCTATTAATTAAAATGTTTAATGACTTCTTATGATTTGAGTACAATCTGTATTGGTCCTCAGCGTAACCGATTCAACTTATTCACATCTAACAACAATAAATAAATTGACGGAAGCGTCAAAAGAACGGCCTCAAATCATTTAACCGAACAAAAATAGGGTTAAAAACAATATCGCGATTATTGCATTACATGAAAAATCACTAGCAGACACATGAACATAAATGTAGTGGTCACTCTGTAATATTAATATGTACACATGGTTTTGTCATATCTACGTGTTTAAAGGTACATATAGGACCTAAACTTGGAATGAATTACTATTTGAATAGTTTCTTTTCCAAAATGATTGATAAAGTACAAAAAAAGGTATCTTTGTTACATCGTAAAAACTCTCTCTCTCTCTCCCTCTCTCTCTCTCCCTCTCTCTCTCTCTCTCTCTCTCTCTCTCTCTCTCTCTCTCTCTCTCTCTCTCTCTCTCTCTAGAGCGTCAAAGCGTTTGGCTGAAAAAGACTTGTTCATAATCGCTTCACAGAAGCGCATACCTACATGTACTTAAAACACCGGCGGCCGGTAATCAAATTAAAACATCCTATGATGTCATTACGTCTTTAACAAATAAAAAAATGGATTTATCTTTCAAACAATAAATTTAAAAGCCACCTCTATATTTCTTTCCAAATATTATGTTTCAAAGGTTTTTTTTCTGATACCTGTCAAACATTGAGACACACATTAATATATTAAAGCGCCAGGAAACAAAAGTGTATATAATTATACTTACCTTGTAGACAAATTGAAGTCCACAAAATGATGATCAGTCTAAAAGTGCCGAAATATGTGCACATTGTCATGTATAATCTTCTACTCAGTTAACAGCTGAAAAACTAAAACGAAAGTAGTGTCGATATTTTGATACACTTCTTTAATTTATATTTCTACCTTTTAATATCATTTAATACAACTTGCATTTAAATGTAACACAAAACATACGTTTTGTCCAACTTACCAATTCATAGGATATGGTTACATGTACAACCACCGTGTATATTCTATTGATATGACAGATGCGTAACCGAAACAGGAAATGATCCTAAGATTGTTGGTATTCTATGGGGTGCCGTTTTAGTAAATAAGTTTACCTTTTTAAAAGATAGGTGAGCTAGCGTTGTAGCCATCATAAAAATCAGACCATTGGTTTAATTTTTCAATAGGAGGGCACAGTGGTGCACTGAAATTGTGTTTGTGGTGGGGTGGGGGTCTTAATTTAGAATATCGGCACTGGTATAACTCATTCACTGTGCTAAAATCATTTTGTATTTACTGTAGCTGAAAAATAAGAGATCAGTAGACCCAATGGTACTGTCTTGTAGCAATCGTATCTTCTCGGGCCTTTCCGGCAGGCTCGGAAAATATATCCGATGTTGTTTTCCGAGCTTAACGGAAAGATCCAGGAAGGTAGTTAAGAAAAGATAGCTATTCATTATTTCAAAAATAATTCGGCATTATAAGACCTAAGCTACTGTTACTTTCTGGCATTTATGTACAGGTTGAACAACAGACCACAAAACGTAAGATCATATGTAGATGATAAAACGAAATTCACATACACATGTAGTACAGTCTATCTACAGAAGTATTTCCAGAATGCCCTACCGTGAAGTCGAGCATGCGTTGTCCAGTAAAAAAGACAATCGTAACTACTCGGCCATTTCCGCTGGCGAAAAATAACATCGTAAGCAGACAGAAGAAATTCTTCCAAAATCGTTCGCCGGAAGTATATCCGCATAAAGTTTCAATAACATGGAGGCGAGCCTCGAATTTGCTCGGGCGAAATTGAGACTGCGGTTTTCTCTGAAGGATAAACAGTTGGAGACACTGAATTGTTTATGGAGGAAGCAAGATTGTATTAGTGTTTTGCCTACTGGATACGGGAAAAGTATCATATATCAGCTTCTGCCATGGTTTTGGCAGGGGAAAAGGAAAAATACCGGCATTGTGATAGTCATTGCCCCATTAACATCTATAATTGTAGAACAGGTGTCCTTTCTAACGCACAAGGGGATAAAAGCGGCATGTCTCAACTTTGAAGGGACTGGCCGTCGTTCCGCTGACGAAGAAGAGTCTGCATCAAAAGTACAGGATACATTCAAATCAATCGAATATATTGATAAAAAAAAATCACAGATTCTTGTTTATAAAGATATTATGCTAGAGGAGATAAAGCGTCTTATATCCTGCGTTATATAATACCAAAGTAAACAGTATATGCATCACAATGTTATTAACTTTTTAGCTCACCTGAGCTGAAAGCTCAAGTGAGCTTTTCTGATCACATTTTGTCGGTCGTCCGTCCGTCTGTCCGTCTGTCTGTCCGTCTGTCCATTAACTTTTTACATTTTCAACATCTCCTCTAGAACCACTGGGTCAATTTCAACCAAACTTGGCACAAAGCACAAAGGGAATTCAAAGTTGTGTAAATAAAGGACCACACCCTTTTTCAAAGGGAGATGATTGGGAATTATTAAAAAAAATGAGAATTTTTCAAAAATCTTCTTCTCAAGAACCATTTGGTCAGGAAAGATGAACCTTAAGTGGAAGCATCCCCAGGTAATGTTAATTCAAAGTTGTGAAAATCATGACCCCCGGAGGCAGGGTAGGGCCACAATTGGGGGGGGGGGCAAATTTTACATAGTAATATGTAGAGGAAATCTTCAAAAATCTTCTTCTCAAAAACCATTTGGTCAAAAAATTTAAAACTAATGTGAAAGCATCTTTATTTTGTGTAGATGCAAGACTGTGAAAATTACTATTGCCAGGGATATAGTTGGGCCATTATTTGGGGTTGATATTTAAGACGTGTTTATTTGCACTTTTAAAAATCGGGCTCGGTATTCCGAAAATTAAAACGTGGTTCTTTGCAGCCATATTGCCAACTTTGTTTCGTAGTTTGACTGAATTGACAATTGCAGTTAGCTTCATAGATTTTCAGGTTCTGTCCAGGTAATGTGGTCGAAATGACAACAAAGTGACTCACTTATGCATTAAGTTATCATATATTTTGTATCGATAGACGATTATAGTAATTTAATTGTTGCATTGTTTGTGCTTGTTTTCTAAACCCCGTAGGATTGCATAAACGTGAGTTTGAAAGTGGTTTGATCTACGATGTTTGTTTTGAGTTTTCGATACTTAAACTTGTTTTTTTTTATATTCTGCCATCGAGTTTCAGAGACATCATGTTACTATTAAAACAACTTCGACATTGTACAATAGGGTTGACTTTGTATTTTTCAAATTAAAAACAGGGGGCCTTTTTAGCTGAAGGCAGTGCATTTGAAATTTGAAATACTTAATTACCTATTTCCAAATTTAACTGGTTAACATTAATAATTTATTCGTGTGTAGGACACATCCACATTTTTCATTATAGACAGTAGAAAGGTGCATGTTTGTCTTCTTTAATTTTCTTTTTTGAAAATGATAAGCCAGTCATACTAAAAGTTAAAGACTATTCTATTTTGTTTACCATACTGAGAAATCTAAACAAAATACATGTTTATTGATATTTAAAAAAAAATTAATCTAAATAGGAATTGAATACAGACAATGTGTCAAAAAATACAATTACAACTAAATGCTGAATAAAAGTTATTTAGTGGGGGTTATTTCAATGGGTTTGTAGATCGAAGTTCATCAAATCAATCAATTTTTAAGTTTGTCCTCACTAGAAATAAGCATAGCGTGTATACAGACAAGTGTGGATAAAATGTTCTATTCTTAAAATGACAGATGTCCTACGGACCCGATTTAACGATAAAATTCGTCCCATATACTCACTTTGAAACAAATAAAAAAAATATATCGAGCCGTATCTCGCCTAAATTTTCATGTGATTAGCCTCAAATACCTACAATGTTGCTCTTTTATAATCCCATTTTACCACATTAACTGTTTTTGCAACGAAATCACTGCCACTTTTAACATCAAGTTTGAAAATTCGCTGTTTACGGTCGCCATGTTAATGATAAAATCCGAGACATTCCGAGTGCAATTTCTTACAAAATGGCAGGCAAATTCAAACGTGTATATTAACAAAATGCCTTGGTACGTTTATTAAATGGATCTTTTGTGGAATTAACTACACATGCATGTTCAAAAAGGTTTGTAATGTATAAAAATGTGTTCTTCCCATGCAGATTATTTTTAACAGACTTAAAATTGACTCTAAGCAGATCCGCTTCGCGGCTGCTACTTTGCAAGTATATGGGACGAATTATTACTGTGACCTGAGCGTAGCCTGGTCACGGTAAGATTATTCTTTCTAAGACAAGTGTTGTCGCTGTGATTGATTTGTAATTTATGATCAGTCGGAAAGGTTACTTATATATGAAAATCGATTGGAGATTCTATAATCTATGATATTAAAATTACATATCGATCATCAACTTTTGGGTTTTGGAATTTTAATTTGGATATGTATGATGCTAGAATTTTCAACAAAATATAAATTGACTTAATATTTAGTTATGTCATCATAATGAGTTGAAGTGTTGAATTGATAAAAAACAATAATCAATTGACAATCATTATTTTATTAGTAAGTGTTGGGCCAATTATCGCTAACAATCGAAAGTCAGTTGCCAAATGTCTCCTATAGTCTGTCCCAAGTTGTTGCTTCCATCACTTTTTGATGATTTTTAATAAAAATACACATACCTGCATGTGAAAGAAATACAGTTGAAATCGATAAAAGGGAATATAAAATATTTTCATTGAAAAATTATCTTTTTTCACTCATTAAAGTTCACAAGAATGAAAACAAATTTCTTACAGAGATTTATAATGGGAAATGTTTACATCTTTTCTCCATTCGAAACTCACTCGGAATACCTTGCACAATTTTTTACATTATCAGCCGGGCTATTTAATGGCTGATGCAAAATTCTCGTAGACTTTCTGTTTTGGGATATGTATTGAAACCTGAACCGATAGAGGGGGCATTTCAAAACAGGTAATCTGGACATTTTTCAGATTAGTGGATGATTGAGTTTGAGCACAAAGGTATTTATGATTATCGAAATATCATGCAAAAAGTGGTGGAAGCAAAAACTTAGGACAGAGTATAGCTAAAGTCAATGATCGATTCTAATTTTCATAATCGATTATTTAGAAATAATAATTAAAACGTAATAAACGAATAACCTTTGTACGACTTGTTATTTTCTTCAAAACAAAAGGAGGTAAAATGGCGGCGCCATGTGCAACGGATGATGAGGATCCAGGTGTCTCACATGACTCAGGAAATTTTTTCTTTTTTATACCAATCAGGTACAGTACATAAAGTTGTAGGTGCATTTTATAATTTTTATTAATATTTTTGAATAAATGTTTTAAAACAATACAAAATTTTGTTCAGAAAAAAATGTTTTATTCAATTAAGAAAAATTGAAAAGTTTCGTCGATTACACACTTTAAAGTTTTGAATATATCCTATAATCGATTATGAAAATGTTCGACTCCCCAATGTAGTTAAAGATTTTAAACTAAATTTACACCTGTCTAAATGCAGATGATGTGTTGGGAATATGTGACATTTTCATAATCGATTAACGATTTCTTGAAACTAATTATCAAATGTAATCGAAAATTTTGATACTTCATAGTTTACTGCTGAATAAGTATAAATAAACGTATGATACAACCAACTGAATTGCAATGCTACTTAATTAAGCTTTTGTATCTTAAGACTCCTAAACAAAGTTAACAGAGAAAAATTATACACTATATTGTAAATGGTTATAACTTGAAAATGGAGAGAGATAATAACAAAGGATTTTCAATATCATATTTTGACTGTTAGAGGCAATATATGGGGATTATTAGATTTATTTAACCCTTGGGGTCATTCCCACCCCCAGGAATTAGAAATGTCTATATATCCTAAAAACGGTTTGGATCCTGACCCCCTAAACCATATATATTTTTGTTCCTTGTGTCAAGATGCATCAAATGGTATGTAGGTCATTGGCCCTGGGGGTGGTCCTGACCGCCCTCGAACAGGAGGTGCCCAAATATCTTGAAAACTGTTGAGTTCCCCATCCCTAAACCATATATATTCTTGTTTCTTGTGTTAAGGGGCATCAAAAGGTATGTTGGTCATGGGCCCATGGGGTGGTCCTAACCCCCCTCGAACAGGAAGTACCCAAATATCTTGAATACTTTTAAAATCCCCACCCATAAACCATATATATTCTTGTTCCTAATGTGAAGGGGCATCAAATGGCATTTAGGTCATGATACTCTGGGGTGGTCCTGGACCCACCCACCCCAGGAGTCAGAATGTGTTTACAATTGATTGCTACTTTAATATAATTGATAATTTTAAACATCACTACATAAATGCAATGAAAACATTATTTAGCCAAGGTAAAATTATTTGAAATCTGTTTATTATAAGTACCGGTAAAATAACAAACATATAACAGTTTAATTTAATTATTAGAATAGACAACATCGTTTAATTACTTTGACTTTTAAGTTCATTAAACAAACAATTTATCTCTGGAAAGATTGCTCACATTTAGAATAAAATTTGGTACACAGAATTTAGGTCAAGTTTTTTCTTACCGGTAGGTACCATTGAATAAATTTTTTGGCAGAGTCATCCAGAGGGGGGCATACCATTATGTGTTTTACAAACATCTCTTAATTTTTTGTTGCAGCATTGCACTGTTTTAGTTAAACAATAAAGTCATATTTAGAGAATGCATTACGTGAAATTGTGTTTATTTTAGACACAGAATGCCTCGCAAGAACAGTTGGCTACGGTCGTTGGTTAAGATAGGAAACCAGAGTCGGGCCAGCAGTAATGACCATGGACTCGTGGAACCTGGCCACGTAAAAAACAGGAGCCAGTTAGACCCAACAAAAGATACGTTACGTTTGAAAGACATGTAATACTCGTGGAACCTGGCCACGTGAAAAACAGGACACGAGACCTGGGGGATACTGCCTCATTTAAAAAAGTACATAGTTTGCCTTCGGGCGCCAGTAACATTGCAAATTTGCCTTCGGGCGCCAGTAACAATGCAGATTTGCCTTCGGGCGCTAGTAACATTGCAGATTTGCCTTCGGGCGCCAATAACATTGCAGATTTGCCTTCAGGCACCAGTAAAATTGCAGATTTGCCTTCGGGTTCTAAGAAATGTGCTACTCGGCCTTCAGGCTCACTTTGCCTTCGGGTGCTAATAATTTTCAAGATTTGTCTTCGGACTGCAAGAACTCTTCAGATATAGAGAAAATTTCACTCAGTTATATAAATGAAGAGAAGCAAGTTTGTCCTAGAAAATTGATATTTGGCTCATTTCATCAAGGAGATGATAGATTTTCTTTATTTTCAAGAGGAAGTCAGTGCACCTGCAATGCTCTTACAATGCTGGTTAAATGTTATGAAGGATTTTCATTTACATCTGAATTTATAGATAAGATATTAATATCAGAAGACCAGTTTTATGTTACAGTTGTAAAAAGTTTGCAAGAAAAAGGAAAATTTTTTAACAAGTTTCTCTCTTTTGATGAATTGCCTCTTAACATAACATTAGTGGAAAATCATCATGTTATTTAGAAATTTAATAGCATTTGGGGATTAGTAGTCTCTGAAGAGCAAAACAGCCAAGTAAAAAGTTTGCATCAAACTTTGGAAGAATCATTCCGAATTTCAAGATACTTAATGATAATGATTGGGTCTATTTGTTCTGCGATATATACAGTGTCCAACAAGGAGAACTACTTCTTTCACTCGCATTGTCATGACAATGATGGTATGTCATCTTTTGATGGTAAATCTGTACTAGTGCTCAACAGGAATATTGATGATTTGGTCTCTTATTTGTACAATATGTATAGTAGTATGCATATTGATTTTGCAATGCAATTTGAAATTTTACCCATCTCAATTGTAACATTGGGCCATAGCTTCCCAGAAAAAGATCCACTTCAGAAAAGGTTTTATAGAATGGATGAAAAGCAACCAGTGACAAATTTAGTAACCAAGGAACGAGACAGGAAAAGCTATATGAGGGATTACATGAAGAAAAAGAGACAAGATAAACATTTCAAACAACTTGAAAGAAGCAAGGAAATGTTGTCAAGAAAATTAAAACTGCAAAACGTTAGAGAAAGAAAAAAAGAATGTGATAGAGGTGCTAGAAAATTAAAACGGCAAAGTGTTGAAGTGAAAGAGAAAGAAAATGAAAGGGAAACAATTGCAAGAAAATTGAAAAGTCAAAATGTTGAAGTTAGAGAGAAAGAAAAAGAATGTGATAGAGGTGCTAGAAAATTAAAACGGCAAAGTGTTGAAGTGAAAAAGATAGAAAATTAAAGGGAAACAATTGCAAGAAAATTGAAAAAGGCAACATGTTGAAGTTAGAGAGAAAGAAAAAGAATGTGATAGAGGCGCTACAAAACTAAAGCGACAAAGTGTTAAAGTTAGAGAGAAAGAAAAAGAATGTGATAGCGGTGCTAGAAAACTAAAGCGACAAAGTGTTGAAGTTAGAGAGAAAAAAATAGAATGTGATAGAGGTGCTAGAAAACTAAAGCGACAAAGTGTTGAAGTTAGAGATAAAGAAAAAGAATGTGATAGATGTGCTGGAAAACTAAAGCAGCAAAGTGTTGAAGTAAGAGAGATAGAAAGAGAATGTGATGAAGGTGCTAAATACTAAAACGGCAAAGTGTTCAAGTAAGAAAGATAAAAAGAGAAAAAGAGAAGTCTGCAAAGAAGCTTAGAAGACAAAATTATGAAGTAAATCAGAAGGAAAGTGAAAAAAATAGAATATCAAAAAGAAAATACAGAGAAAAAAAAATTAAAAAACTAACACAAAGAAGTGACAATGTCTTTAGACAAAATGAAAGGCAATGTGATAGAGAAAAGAGACAAGAAAAAAGGTTGAATAAAGAGTACTGTAACAAAGAACGAGAACAAAATAAACAAAGGATGTTTGGAATACATCTCCAGAACTGCATCCAACATTTTCATAAGTAGATTAAACATGGTCCCATTTTTGTTTGCTCATGCTGTCATCAAACTTGGTTCAGAGGAAGTGTTTTAAATGTAGACAACACAATACTAGATAGCGCAAGTAAAAATAAATATCATACAAACACAACATCTGCTGAAAATACAGAATGGATTTGCAATACCTGCTATTCATCAATACGAGAAAATAAAATTTTAAAGCTATCGGTTCTAAATAACATGAGTTGGCCAACCAAGCCAAAATAATTAAATTTGTTTCCATTAGAAGAAAGACTTGTGTCACTAAGAATTCCCTTCATGCAAATAAGAGAATTGCCAAGAGGTGGTCAGTATTCCGTGAAAGGAAATATTGTGAATGTTCCTGTTGATATTCAACCAACTGTGAATAGTCTTCCTAGAAAGATGGATGAATATATCACAGTTCCTGTCAAGCTAAAGAAAAGGCTGTGTTACCAAAAATGTGATTATCAGGAAAAGGTAAGACCCACAAAAGTATTCATGGCATTACACTGGTTAACGAACAACAGTGACTTCTACAGGAATGCAAACATTAATGTTGATGAAAGCTGGTTTCAAGGAATCACTTCTACAGCTAATGAAATTGTTCAAGAATTTGTAGAGACACAGGCTAGGAAAGATCAGAATACTGATGATGATTCTGAGACAGATACTGTGTATGATGTATTTTGTGAAGTAGATGGAGATGGTAGAGATGGCAACTGTGATACTTTATTAGAAGATGCCTCGAAAGATATGAATTAGATATATACATTTGCACCAGGAGAAGGACAGCGTCCTCCTAGTTTATATCAAGATCAGAATACAGAATACTTATCATTTCCAACAATATTTTGTGGAAAAGGAAGACTCACTGATGACGAAAGAGTAGTTCTTGTTTCATATGCAGATATAGCTAAGTGGGAATTGAGAAGTATGGATAGGCGTGCTGCCCAGTCAGTTCCAAACTTGTTCTTCAAGCTAAAAAACATTCAAATGAAGCAGATCACTGATAAATGTAACTTGGCTCTTAGAAAATGCAAAACCAAAGGAAAAGTTATTACAGCAAATGAGATAAAAACCCTGAACATGTGAATAGCATAGTAAGACATGATGAAGGTTTCTTTGTGTTTAGACAGTTGAGAAATTCACCAGCATACCTTGAAACTAGAAAAAAGGATGTATTAATGATATGACATGGAATGAAAAATCAAAATTGGTACAAAAGGACCCTATCACCTGCACGAGATACTTTGATCATAGGTTTCGAGTATTTTTGAATTCTGTTTTGAGGAGTGATCATCATCCAATAGGCATTGTGAAAGACTTTTTTTATAGAATTGAATTTCAACAGAGAGGGTCTCCTCATGTTCATATGATTGTTTGGAATGAAGATGCACCAAAATACCAAGAAAATAGTGAAAAAGAGGTAGTGGATTTTGTTGATCATTACTTGAAATGTGAAAAGAATGAAGATGATGAGTTGACAGGATTACAAGTGCATAAACATTCACAGACATGCAAAAAAGTAGGTAAATCTGTTTGCAGATTTGGATTTCCTTTACCTCCCCTTTAGAAAACTATGATTCTAGAGCCTTTAGAGTCAGATGTTGACAAGTACAAGAAAATGTATGATGAATTTCAGAAGAAATTGAATGATTTGAAAAATGACTGTGATTTATCACACAAGGAACTCCTGGAGACAGTGTTAAAAATATCCGAGGAAGAGTACATCAAATGCATTAGAGGTTCTCTTAGAGGTCCAAAGGTTTTTCTAAAAAGAAAGCCATTTGATATAAGAGTCAAGTCATACAACAGTGTTGTTCTAAGTGCTTGGAAAGCTAACGTTGACATGCAATTCATATTGGACCCATATGCCTGTGCAATGTATATTGTGTCATACATAAGTAAATCTCAAAGAGGAATGAGTGACTTACTAAACAGAGCTGCAAAAGAAGCCAGAGAAGGAAATCTTGACATAAAAAGACAAGTGCGTCATATTGGAAACCATTTTCTCAACAGCGTGGAAGTTGGAGAACAAGAAGCTGCATACTTAGTGTTGCAAATGCCTCTAACAAAAGCAACAAGAGATGTTGTATTTATTAACACAAGTCCTTCTGATGATAGAGTAATTCTCATTAAAACAGATGCTGAATTGGAAAAGTTGACACCAAATTCTACAGATGTTGAATGCAGTAATGTCATTAAAAAGATATGCAAAACGACCTAAACAACTAGAAAACTGGTGCTTAGCCGATTATGTATCACAGCTTGATGTAGTTTTCCCAAAAGAAAGTGGAAATGCATTCAATGAAACGGAGATAAATGTTGATGAAAATGAGTGCAATGAGAATGATGAATCGGATGTTGACTTCAGTGAAAGTGATACTCTTGTTACTCTGAAAAATGGCATTACCATCAGGTGTCGGAAGGTACCTAGAGTGATTAGATATGTTCGGTTTAGTCTTAAAACAGATGCCGAAAATTACTTCAGGGAAAAGTTAATGTTGTTTTTGCCCTGGAGAAATGAATTAATTGACCTGCTATGTGGGAACTGACACTTTTGAGAAGTCTTTTAATCTTAAAAGTTTTTTTCTGACACACAAAATCAAAGAATATGAATTCAATGCTGAACAGCTTGATGCAGCTTTGCAGATGGCAAATGAGGATTTTGCAAGTGCTTTTGATGAATGGGCACCTAATGCCCAGCAGACAGAGGCAGAAGATGAAATTGAGGGATCTTTGGAATCTGAAAACTTTGTGCAGTTTAATCCTGAAAGACCTGTTGAACAAAGAATATATGACATTGGAGCAGATGTTGGCATTTCGTCAAGACAAATTACAGAGGAAAGTTCCGTGAGATTGCCTGATGATGAATATTTGAAACTTTTGGAAAGCCTGAATGTGAAGCAAAGGGAATTTTTCAATCATGTGTTGCTTTGGGTCAAAACTAAAAAAGAACCTATTTATTCTTTCTTATCTGGAGGTGCAAGTTTTGGCAAATCTGTTTTAATAAGAGCACTTTATCAAGCTTTGCACTGATATCTATGTTCCTCAGAAGGTGAAAATCCAGATGATGTGAGAATACTTCTATGTGCCTACACAGGAAAAGCAGCTTATCATATTGGAGGATCAACCATAGCATCTGCTTTTCATCAAAACATTAATGAAAGCCAACAAAGCTTGCATTGTGACGAATTGAACACTTTTCGTACAAAATACAGAAATCTGAAATTGATTATTATTGATGAAATATCAATGGTAGGCAATAGGTCTTTAGCTCTTATTGACAGTCGTCCACAGCTTCTTACAGGCATCATAAAACCTTTTGGAGGTATAGGTATCATAACTGTTGGTGATTTTTTTCAACTCAAACCTGTGATGGACAGTTGGGTCATTCAGGATTTAAAGCGTGATGCCCAAGCTCTTGCAAACAATCTTTGGAAGGAACACTTTTGTGTGTTTGAATTGGATGAAATAATGCGCCAGAAAGACGATCTTGAGTTTGCTCAACTGCTAAATCATCTTCGTTACAATGAACTAACACCAGAAGACAAACATGTAATACAAAGATGCATGATAACAGAAACAAGTGACAATTATCCCTACCATGCTCCTCATCTCTTTACTCAGAACTCTAAAGTAGATGCATACAACAATCAGTTGATTGAAACACTTGAAGAAGAAAAGGTCACAGTAAAATCAGTAGATACTGTTATCAAAGATTACTCAAAGGAAGTAAAACAAAAGCTTCTTAGGTCTTTATTGAAAGAAGATGATGTTAGCAAAACTGCCAATTTAATGCAAATTTTGATTCTTGCTGTTAGGATGATATACGATATTACAGTCAATGTAGATGTCTCTGATGGGTTAACAAATGGGTCATCATGCAAGGTTCAGTTGATTGAAAGCAGAATGGAAGGCATATCAAGACCAAGCATAGTTTGGGTCAAATTTTTTGATTTCGCTATTGGGAAGTCAACTCGCAAAAAATACAAACATTTGTTTCATGATGGAATAAATAACGAATGGACACCTATTTTTGAAGTTCAACGGTCTTTTGTATTGTATCATAATACTTTCCAGAGAATTCAATTTCCATTGCGACCAGCCGCTGGAAAGACAGTTCATAAAGCCCAAGGTTGTACCGTTGATGAAATTGTAATTGACTTGTCTCAAACTCAAGTTAGGAAAACTCCACACATTCACTATGTGGCTTTCAGTCGAGTACGGTCAGTAAATCATCTACATATCCTAAACTTCAACGAGCAGGCATTAGCTATGGATGAAAAAGTGCTTGAGGAAATGGAAAGACTGAAAAAAGATGCACCATTGCAACTTTGTTACATCCCATTATACCAAGTCAATTCTAATTGTTTTAAAGTTGCTTTCAACAATAGTAGATCACTTCATAAACACTTTCCACAGGTAAAAAGTGAGCCAAATATTCTTGCAATAGATGTAGTTGGTTTTTCAGAGATAAGACTATGTGGTGTGGATGAAGTACACAATTTTCAACTACAGGGCTACACAGCAATATTTAACAATGAGGTTACAAGTCATTTTAATAGGCGTCCACATCATGGAACAGCACTGTATGTGAAAAATGACTACAGGACAACATGTATCTCAAAGTTTAATAGTACACAATTTTCAACTACAGGGCTACACAGCAATATTTAACAATGAGGTTACAAGTCATTTTAATAGGTGTCCATATCATAGAACAGCACTGTATGTGAAAAATGACTACAGGACAACATGTATCTCAAAGTTTAATAATGGCGCAGTTGAATTCATCAGTGCAAAGGTGCATTTAAGTCAAAGTAGAGATGCGCAGGTCGTTGTAATTTATAAATACCCATCTTGTTCTTTGGGAAATTTTAAGCAACATGTAGACATGCATCTAAAGCCTTTAATTGATAACCAAAGGGATTTTCTGCTTTTAGGAGATTTCAATTTTGACTTGTTTGCTGGTCATTTTGACTTTTTAACATTTTTTGAGAAATGTTTTCAATGTAAACAAATTGTTACACAGGCTACACATGATACTGGTTCTCAGCTTGACATGATTTTTACTAACATATCATATGTGCAACAGACGTAATTGAAGCATACTGGTCTGATCATAAAATGATTTACTGTGCTTTTGAATGAA
The DNA here is from genome assembly GCA_020458035.1 of Magallana ariakensis. Taxonomy (NCBI): domain Eukaryota; kingdom Metazoa; phylum Mollusca; class Bivalvia; order Ostreida; family Ostreidae; genus Magallana; species Magallana ariakensis. The sequence goes on from CM035814.1 coordinate 15,395,000, forward strand.
TTAATTATGTTTCTAAAAGAAAGGGGCAACAAAGTATTTGTCAGAGGGAGCTGCAAAAATAATGCCCCCTCCCTCATCACATTTGTCACCTTAAAAAAGGTGACAAATGAACTGTTGATTTAAGTATTTTAAGACACCAACCATTTGCTTGTGGTATAGTCATGGATTAAATGGTCGAGGGGAAGGAGTTATTATATAACCTTTCCTCAATATGGAGGAGTATTATTGTTCCTGAAGATGGAGAAGTATTCTAAAATAGTCCCCTCCCCACATGAAAAACATGACAATGCAAGTCTGTTGAATTCCTATGCTATATTAATATATTATGTTCTTATTTACATATATAATGTGTATTGTTCATTTTATTTACTTGTAGTTATCATATTTTGATTGAGATGTTCGTGTGTATTATTGGGTCACCTCTATGTCTGTACAATATGTGCTTATTTGTTTAAGTCTTATTAATTAAATCAACAAAAGAGAAAAGAATTGACAATAGCTGAACCACAAGCGAGTGAACCGTGAATATAATAACAATTGTGGAAAGGTCATGAGCTTACATTTTCTAAACCGTGCACAGAATTATGACGTCAAAAAAATAAAAACGTTCCTTCTTAAAGCAAGCATGTGCAATATGACAAACTATTGCAGGAAGGAAGAAGGACTGATAGTAATTAAAAGAATCATCTGTACTAATTTGTTGTATAATGAGTTCTATATTGATGTTTGATTTTAATTTATTGCTTCTGTCATTTTTCCATGTTGCAAACACTTTCATAACAATTGTACTCATAATATTATATATGATTTAGAAGATGTCACAGCAATAATATTTGCATCTAATGTGAAAAGTTAGACCATATTTTTAAACTTAATGTTATTTAATTATGAGTCCAGCTGTTACCGGCAAATACAATAAATTCCTATTATATCAAGCAATGGTTGGTGTCTTACAATACAGTAAATTTATGTAAATCTGTAATCAATTGTTATTTTTCAAAATTATTTAATATTTAGAACCATTTTAACAAGGCCTTGGACTTGCAGCGGGACGTAATTATTTCCTACGTCAAACAAGTTAAAAATGATGCTAGTTTCAAGCGAAATATACATCGATTGCGTAGTCTTAGCTCAAAAGCCAGACAAATCTTGTTGATTTCAAAGAGCCATGGCTGAGTGGCCTACAATGAAATAGACAGGCCTACGTCACATTGTCGTTTGACACAACTACCCAAATTCCAAGCATTTGTTAAAATGGTTCTAAATTTATACTGACTGAATATTGTATACTGGTACATGCAATACTTCCTTCATCGAGTGCATAGTAGATGTAATCATGTAATAATTTATAACGATATTAGAAAAAAATGTTGAAGCAAAAATATTGGGTGACCTTTCTACAGTACTTTTTCTTTCCATTTTTTGTTCGGATTTGCTGTTTATAGATTGTTATGTTATATATGTACTTTAGACCAATTCATATCTCTGTAAACAATAACTACCCTGGTAATAATGGGTATACTGGTAAATTGTTCATAATGAAAATTATATTTTGCTTATTGTTATTAATTAATGTGAATGCATGTATTCATTTTAAACATACTAAACGCGCTAGTATTTTAACTATGTGATTTATAAGTTCCAATCATTATAAAAAGACAGATTAATATAAAGAAAGGAGGTCACTAGCCAGCTCGTAAAGGGAGGTAAACCTGCCTTCTACACTAGAGTGTGTGTGTGTGTGGAGAGAGAGAGAGAGAGAGAGAGAGAGAGAGAGAGAGAGAGAGAGAGAGAGAGAGATATGACATATCATATCATAAAACAGATAGCAATATGTTTAACAATTATACATTCTGATTGCTTAATTGCATGGTGTACTCTCAGTTTACACTTTAAACTAAATTATATCTCATTAAAAGAAGTTGAAAAATGATAAATACATGCATTGCTGCCAATGATTTGATGTTTTTCCAAACAAATTTATACTAGTAGTTTTCTATTGGCAACATAATTTTGAATCAATTTAGCACTCTCGATGATTGTTACATGTATATGTATAAAGTGCATTATTTCCTGCAATTGTTTCGACAATGTTTATATTACATGTACACAGATCCAAATATGTAAACAAATATTTTTTAATCATTTCCTGATAATAAACCATGCATCTACTGTTTTTGTAACAGTTAAAAAATGACGCATATCGATACTACTAGTGGTTTTTTTTAAAAATACCTATTTACAAATATCTTTGTATATAATTTTGTCTTTTGTTAAGACATGCACTGTTCATAACCTTTCTATTTTCGCCATTTCGAAGAAAGGTTATGAAAAAAGCAGTGCAACTTGTAATTTTTTTTTTTAAAAATATCTATCTACAAATATTATCTCTATATATTTTGTTCTTTTATAAAGACATGCACTATTCATAATCTTTCTATTTCCGCCATTTCGAAGAAAGGTTATTAAAAAAGCAGTGCAACTTATTCACTTATTTTTTTTGTGTTGTCTTTTTTAAAGACATTTACTGTTAATAACCTTTCTATTTTTCGCTATTTCGAAGAAAGGTTGTTAAAAAAGCAATGCGACTTGTTTTATTTCAGCTTTGTAAAAAAATGTATTTTAATACAATGTACATACATGTAGTTTAAATGTATTACTGATTAACAGTATAAATATGACTTGCATTATAATAACTATACTTTATAAACATGAAAGTCAAATGTGATCATATTTGTGTGTTGTCATCATTTAATTTATAAATGTACAACGTATAATTTTTTATGACCAGAGTAACTGCATGTACATTGTATACATGTACAGTTATTAAATTTGTTTAAACTAATGTATTTTTGTACATGTAACAACTTTTTAAATGTATACATAGAGAATGCTTAATCACTTAAGGTTCTTTTTAGATAAATGTTTCTTGTCTTGTAATAAAATTGCCTTGTTTAAATGAATTTTATGTCTTGCATTTAATTTATATATTAAAATTAAATTCATATGTTAAAAATCATGTCATATTGTGAACAAAACATTTTGAAAGATTTCACAGTCAAAACAAAAAAGTTCAATTAATTTGATGGTTAGTTTGTTGACCCTCGATCTAGCCAATCAACCCAGAGAAGAATGGCATCACAATAACAAATGCTTAGTGCAGGAAGCATACTTTTGTTTGGTCAATGAAATAACCAGATACAGAATAATCTTTCCTCAATTATTGTAAGTGTACAAAAAATTCCTCAATTATTGTAAGTGTACAAAAAAAATCAATTTTGTCCCATAGAGCTTAATAGTTTATGTCAGTTACCATGGTTTATCAAAAACCATTTGGCCAGAAAGGTTTAAATTTTTGTGTAAGCATGTATAAAGAAAAATCTACTTAAAAACAATTGGACAGGAATGCAAATCATGATCCCCAGGGGGTAAAATATCTTCTTAAAAACCAATTAACCAGGAATGCTTTAAATTGTGTTGAAGCATTCCCAGGTAGTTTCAAGTTTGAACAAATGATGAACCCCGTGGGTAGGGTGGCCACAGTGGGGAGTCAAATTTTTACATAGGAATATGTAGAGAATTTTTTTTTTTACAAATCCCCTTCTTAAAAACCAATGTGATATGACTATAAAATCACCCTGTTGCAAAAGGGGTTCTATTTTTAACATAGGAATATCTGAAGAAAAATTTGAAAACACTTTAATGCAAGCATCTATTCTACTACATTGTCCAGATTTTTTTAATATGACTTTATAAAGATGATTATATCATGGCTATTGTTGTTCAGGTGAGCGATGTGGCCCATGGGCCTCTTGTTTCTGTTCTTGAACAGATGTCTTGAATCTAACAACGTCCTACATTACATCAAGCATTTTGTCTGATAATCCTTTCATAAAAGTGCACATATGCAATGATTTATCTACCTAACATATCTACCTAACATATTTTACCTGACTAATTCTGAAGACACAAAGTTTAATTTTTTACTTGTCAGATACTAACTTGGTTGTTGTTTAATACTTTATACTGAAGAAAAACACCAGGATCATTTACTTGCAATTTTCTTTAAATTAATGAGATTGCATTTAAATTTGGATCATGGTGGACCATATATCTAAATGTTTATATTATACTAACCATAAGCACTCATAAAAATGCTTTAAATAATGTTGTATTTAAGCTGGTTACAAAAGATATGCAGTGTATCATATATGGTGATGTTGAGATCTTGTACAGTCACCCCGAGGCTATTTTTACCAAAAGGATTGGTAGGATTCTTAGGTCCCAAATTTATCAGGAATATGTGTGTTGTGTAACGATTGACGAGATTCACATGATCAAGGAATGGTAAGCAATGAAAAATCAGCATAACCATAATTGGAAATAAAGTCATGTGCAACATAAAGTCATGAATAAAATCCTCCCTTCCAAGCCAAACATTGCATGTTAGTGGTTAAACCTATCTTTTATAAATATAGACAGGAACTTCTCAAAATTGAACAGTCATATAATTTACAGGGGAGAAGAATTTAGACCAAAGTTTAAAAAACTCTGAGAACTCACTTGTTTTTCCAAATGCGGCGCACCATCTCTTACTGCAACAGCTACGGAGACTTCAAGAGAAAATCTTGGCGAAGTGCTCCAATATATAAATCCGGAAGTTATTAAAGCCAATCCAGACAGACCAAATATTTTCTTTAAAAAGATTATGCGCCCACCTAATATTGACAAAGTGAAAACATTAGACACAATCATTGAACCACTGTGTAAAGAACTCAAGGAAAAAAAGGAACATTTCCCCGTGACTATAGTTTATGTTGAAAACCTTGAATCTTTAGGTTACTTTTACCAATATCACCACGTATAACACAACATGCAGGGTGTATGCTATGTTGTACACGTGGTGTATGCTCCCGAAGCGGCGGAAAGGAGGTCAATCGACGATTTTTGTCTAATGTCTTAACTTATGGACTTATTTCACCGGTCAGAATGTGCTTACGGAAGAAAGCATTTATTTAGGAATATATAGACAGGTCCGATTTCATCGTACACGTTCTAGTTTTCTCAAACACCTCAACACAATTCCAACGATCAGAGCAAATTTGACCATGGCGTATGTTTATGATCAAATATCAGGATAAAGCTTCGGTTTATTATCATTTTTATATTATTTACAAATATGTGTAACCTGTATATGTTTACACATAGATTACCGTAAAATAAAATCAATCGTATACAAAGTTATTGATGAAAAACTGATGTTGTACATGGGGTGTATACAACCTGTTGTACCAGGGGTGTATACTCCCAAATTATATATGGCGTTAATTTATATTGTAGAGGGTGTTTTACAATTTAGGAGAAAAAATGTTGAGATTAAAAGTTAAAGGATTCATTCCTAATTAAGTCGGTATATTTTAGCATTTCAAAAAATACGAAATGCATAGTCATTAGATTACATCGAAACAACATACCCAACAAAAGATATAACAGAATTAAAATACAAATGAGGACCAAAAATCAATCAAGAAAATAAGAGTGAAGCTATACATGTAGGTTTTAGACCCCGATGGCCATAGAAATGAGAGGGGCTCGCTTTTAACGTTTTCACGCTTGCAAATGGAACAAGAGGCCTACAGGCCTTGACAGTCACCACTGTACCATAGCCCTTAGATTGACGTGTCCGAGAGTCTCATGTTTGTATTTAATGCTTCATTTTGAAGTCTAAACCCTAATATGAGACTCCTCTGACTGTTACCCCGCTTTTATTATTCGATGAAATTCAAGAAAATGGGGAGGGGGTGTCTAGAATAGGAGGAATTAATTCCTATAATCTATAACAATTGTAAACTTTTGGTAATACATGTAAGAGACACGTATCTACAAGAATACAATGTAGATTTACTAAAAAAATAAGAACATTTATGGAACGCCTCAACTGCCTTATGTGAATAAACTTCATTATGTGATGGTACTTTAACATTACGTGATGGTACTTTGACATTACGTGATGATACTTCGACATTACGTGATGGTACTTTAACATTACGTGATGGTACTTGAACATTATGTGATGGTACTTTAACATTACGTGATGATACTTCGACATTACGTGATGATACTTCGACATTACGTGATGGTACTTTAACATTATGTGTTATTATACTTTCATGTTAAATACTGAAATCTGATTGGTTTAGACGCAGTTGACAATCCGTTCTAATACCCTCAGCGTTAGCAACACACTTGGCAACGGGCCGATAGAACGAATTGTTACATGCGCGTAGATTATGCGCGTACGGTTCGCCGTAGAACTTACGTCTTTTCTATATAAAAACATTGAAATTTGCTATAAAATTAAGACATTCAGTATAATAAAATAAATAGTGCCTTTTAAATTGACACCCCTCGAAAACCATTGTCAACCTCCGCTTCGCGGAGGTTGACAATGGTTTTCGAGGGGTGTCAATTTCAACTGGTACCCTCCCAATCAGACACTATTTATATAATGGTACTTTAACATTCTTCATTATATGATGCTACTTTACTATGCGGTGGTTCTAAAAATAGGGAAGCGTCGCATCGGGATCGAAATACATGTACGCCAAATCTCTAAACACGTGGATGCCTGTAAAAAAAATTTTAACACTGGGCTGATTCCCTGTTTCAGAAATTGATCAGATAGGACTAAGGTCCACTGAGACTAGTTTAGATCAACAAATACTTTTGTTTGATTAAGTGTTGCCTTAAACTTTTAAAAGGGTCATTTTAAATTTTAAAGAATGGCTGCTTGGTGAGACCATTTGGGCTCCCCATCAGCGCATAAAAATCAGGGGGTACGAAAAGTCCCCCAGGGGATTTTTGGTCCAAAAATGTGAACCCAATCATTTGGCGCTTGGTCAGAGTGGACTGCTAAAACTTTTAATAGCACCTAAACAAAGACTTCTGTAATTTATGTTAGAGATTGGACTTATGGGGATTGACGGGCTCTCCCTGTGTAGGAGTGGGCAATGTAACAGGCACGTAGCATCAGCCTCCCCCCTTTGGATCCTTAGGATTTTCATGATTTTGGGAAGTTGTCTTTTTTCTTTTTCTTTTTTTTTTTTGCTTGTCAAGATTTTTAGGATGAGTCTGCCCTCCCCCTTTCTTTCAAAAACGATGCTACGTGCCTGTGTAAGCACTGATTTATTCAACAGTACAGTTACTGTTAAAATCAGATTCAACAGCAATGGGGGGGGGGGGCGGATGCTACGTGCCTGTTACATTGCCCACTCCTACACAGGGAGAGCCCGTCAATCCCCATAAGTCCAATCTAACATAAATGACAGAATTCTTTGTTTAGGTGCTATTAAATTTTTTAGCAGTCCGCTCTGACCAAATGATTGGGTTCTGAATGCACATTTTTGAACTAAAAATCCCCTGAGGGACTTTTCGTACCCCCTGATTTTCATGCGCTGATGGGGAGCCCAAATGGTCTCACCAAGCAGCCATTCTTTAAAATTTAAAATGACCCTTTTAAAAGTGTAAGGCAACACTCAATCAAACAGTAGTATTTGTTGATCTAAACTAGTCTCAGTGGACCTTAGTCCTATCTGATCAATCGCTGAAACAGAGAATCAGCCAAGTGTTAAAAAACCTTTATAGGCATCCAGGTGTCTACAGTTTTAGCGTACATGTATTTCGATCCCGATGCGACGCTTCCCTATTTTTAGAACCATCGCATAGTAAAGTAGCATCATATAATGAAGAATGTTAAAGTACCATCACGTAATGTTAAAGTACCATCACAAAATGTTAAAGTACCATCACGTAATGTCGAAGTATCATCACATAATGTTAAAGTACCATCACGTAATGTTAAAGTACCATCACGTAATGTTAAAGTACCATCACGTAATGTTAAAGTACCATCACATAATGTTGAAGTACCATCACGTAATGTTAAAGTATAATCATATAATGAAGTTTATTCACATAAGGCAGTTGAGGCGTTCCATAAACATTCCTAAGTGACAGTTTACCATGAGGTTTTTAAAATTAAGTTAAAATTGTATATGGATGACACACAGCAATACCCCTAAGTAAAAGTACATGTTCAATATATTGGCATATTAATCGACCCTCCCCCCTTTACATGTATGAAATGCCTTTTCTTCTGCCCCATGGTCTGGGCAGTGAATTTCACAATTTTAGGTGGTATGGGACATCTGTCAATATTAATGTGAATTAAAGTACATTACAATTAAAATACTTTCACCGGGTTAGATTTTTCAAATTTTACAATATTTAACCCAAAAATACGTTTTAAAAATTTTTGGAAAGGTGAAAAAAAATCCCTAGTGGAATTCGAACTCATGACCAACAGATCCATAGTGAACTCTCCAACACACTGCGCTACGCTGTTAGATAACAATTTTGGGAAAGAAACTATTTATAAAATTATACTTGATTTTATTGTTTATTTCGATAAATAATACGTCACAACATGGAGTTGTCCCATACCACCTTCACATCAGGACATTATGAACATAATAACAATGCAAGACTTTCTCTCCCACGTCTGTGATAGTTCAGAAGAAAATTTTATTGAATCAATATATTTTCTCTAGGTAGCCATATCGGTCCCGCCCTAGAACCTGAACCCCTGATCCAGGGACCACAAATTTCATAATTTACGTAGAGGACGTCATGGACATCATAATCATTTATTTAGTTTTTCTAAAAAATATATGAGTAGAGAAGATTCTTAAGATTTTATATATGTTCAAAACATGTATATGGGAATATTGGCCCCACCCTAGGGCCTGAATTCCTGTCCCAGAGACCATGAATTTCACACTTTAGGGAGAAGGCTTTATGGACATCATAACTATACATTTAGGTTTTTTAACATATATGGGAGTAGAGAAGAAGATTTTTGAAATGTTGGCCGTTTTGGTGGGCATATTTCGCCCCGCCTATGAAACCCCAGTGGCGGTAAAGCTTTATATTCCTCTTAATCTAGAGATGCTTCACACCAAACAATGTAACAATTGGCCTTGTAGTTTAGAAGAAGTTAAGAATGTAAAATATTGTTAACGCACGAAGGACGACGGACGACGACGGATGAAGACCAATTGCAATTTAGGTCAACTGGGTGATTCTGGTAAAGTATAAAATTTTAAAAGTGTAACTGAGATCAAACGTAAGCTCGTATAGCCATCGGGCCAGGCATAATACAAAACATATGTTAGCAGAAATGTTTTGCTATTAGCTTAACAAGTTGCTGTCCTTTAAAAAGGACTGCAATACGTGGACAATATGCATGTGTTTCTAACGGAAACGCGAAAGCCTTTAGATTTTCAGAGATTCCACCGACTCCAGCCCCCTGCTTTATATAAAGACATCTACGGGGAGACCTGTGATTGCAAAAGTGTTATGATGAATTAATATTATAGTAGCAAGCCTGTATATAGTGCCTTTAACCACTGAATGTGTACGTTGTATAACGTAGAGCCCTGACCTTTTACCTCAGAATTTAAACATAATTATGAATTATATTAATGAAGACATTAATGAAGACATTAATGAAGATACTATACATGTATAGTATTGGGCGTTCAGCGAATTTCACTATTTGCGTACTACTTTGTTCACTATGTAAATTGATTTCGTATTTTGATGCATTTCTCTTGAAATTTAAACTTTCATACAGTGTCATAATTATTCAATGACGTATTATATACAGTCACATACTTATTACATCATGCTTAAATGTGCAATTGTTTTTTTAATCGGGAAGTACACTAGCCTCGTCGTATAGTTAAGCTATTTCGGAAAACAATAAAACATCGCGATTTATGTCATTAAATGCATGTTGTAGTTTCGGCATAATATTAACGTAATCCATGATGCTGATAATTCATATCACATGTCGATCATTTCTTTAAAAGAAATATTTCAGTTTGTTTCTGTACTGTTCACCGACAACTTTACAAATACAATGAACATGTGCATATATAGCATGAAATCCCGATCCCGATTCAGATACACGTGTGCTAGCCTGGTTCCCTTATCTACCCATAATGTCGCGCAGGAACCAGATTAGCTCATGCGCAAGCTAATTTTCTCCAGTGTATCCGGTTTAACCTCGCTTATATATTTTCTGCGTGGCCCTCAGGGTCCACGCAAAAACATGTCAAATTCCTTTATGTACCATATCTGGTAATTATTTATGGTATAAGTCTTTGAATATGAGATGATCATATACGGTCGGGTGTCGTCAAATCCAATAAGGCCCGGAAATTTGATTAGATAAGGTACAGATAGTAATAGAGAGATTAGTTTCCATGGGTCTGCTGTACGGATAATGTCTATACATGCAGATTCAGGTCTGATAACAATAAAACGAATCCAATGTTCTAGATGAGGATCTGTGTTGGAAAGATTTAATCATTTTTCAAATGTGAAAAAATACTGATATATATTTCATACTTATTATAGTCTACTAGCTATAACACTTAACATTATATAGAATAATATAGACGTTACGATTTCATTACCATTAGTTATTAAAGCAATCAACGTTGCACAAATATTTGCAAGAAAATATGAGAGTATACACCCCCTGGTACAACAGGTTGTATACACCCCATGTACAACATCAGTTTTTCATCAATAACTTTGTATACGATTGATTTTATTTTACGGTAATCTATGTGTAAACATATACAGGTAACACATATTTGTAAATAATATAAAAATGATAATAAACCGAAGCTTTGTCCTGATATTTGATCATAAACATACGCCATGGTCAAATTTGCTCTGATCGTTGGAATTGTGTTGAGGTGTTTGAGAAAACTAGAACGTGCACGATGAAATCGGACCTGTCTGTATATTCCTAAATAAATGCTTTCTTCCGTAAGCACATTCTGACCGGTGAAATAAGTCCATAAGTTAAGAAATTAGACAAAAATCGTCGATTGACTCCTTTCCGTCGCTTCGGGAGCATACACCCCGCATGTTGTGTTATACGTGGTGAATATGTGACTCCAAATCTTACAGTAATTTGATTTTGAAGAGTCCTTATACACGGGGCCAGCAGAGGACTGTTGCAGCAATGGCAGGGCTAATAGTTTACAGTGAACTTGTTGGCAAGGTAAGGTAAAATTACATGAGTATTATATGCTAGTATGGTACATGTACCGGTTAACAAAAATTTATACAAGTACCGGGTACATACCTAATACATACCCCATATCAGTCTTCTTCATCTGAAGACAACACATCAGAATGATCGCTGTCTTTTTCGTCATCATGATCATCATCTTCAGAAGGAACTGGATTATCTCTAAGTAGTCTCTTTAGAGTATCTTTCACTTCCACTTGGAATAAACTAACATCAAAGGAGAAGGGCGATTTCTCAAAACCTTTAAAGGAATTCAGAGATCGCTGTTCTGGAACCCAGGGAAGGTTTTCTTCAAAACTCTTATCATAGCTTGAATATCTTCCTCAGATGATCTTTTTTATGCTTGGTATTAATTTTTTTAATCAATAGCATATTGTCGTAATTTTGGACAATCTGTTATATCACTGGGGCTGCTTTGGAAATTGCAACTATTGAATTTTCAGTCTTGTTTGCCCCTAAACCTCTTATCAAGTCTTTCAGTAGATTTACCTCATTTTCTTTGTGCATGTCTGCAGCCTTATTTTTTTCCTCACCACCATGAACATTGACAAATGATGCTGCACGGACTAGTAAAGTAACATCTGGGGGTAGAGTTATTTCTGTTTTGAGAATGTAGTCAATGCACTCAGTGAAATATTTTGACAATGCTGAGTAGGAATAAAAAATTTGGATCAATGTTTTCAAAATGATATTTGTTCTGGTAATATCACCCTCATGAATTGTGTCTTGAAGTTGTAGAATAACAAAATACCATTGGAGGTAATTGATGACATAGTTATAAAGATCATTTCTGTGCCCATGGTCTTGATCTCGATATCTGATGAACATTTCCACGTGATTAACACTAACTCTGCATCCCTCCCTCACTTTTGTTAAGGAAATTTTAATGTTAAAAAAGATTTCCATTTATTGAGATGGGAATTGTGACTATCTGTTCATCAACTTTTGATGGTACAGTAAAAGTCTCTTCTCCAATCTGTACTGATATGTTGATATGGTTAGGATCCTAGAAAAACATTGAATTAAGATATTCTCTTCATAAATGTTGTCATAAAATATTTATATACATGTAGTATGTCGTTTTAGAATGAGTGATCTTCATATTCCTATTTAACAAGCAAGTTGTCATTCTGACACACAAGAAACACTAACGTTAATACCAACCTGAGATTTAAAAGGAATGTACAGGTCTTTTAAAACTTCACCAAGCAGATTTTGAAAAATGTCCTGTTTTCTAGTCCTGTGAAGATTGTTCACATTTTCCGGAATAGTATGGTGCGCAGGTTTATCAGACAAGCTGGTCATGTGAAACTTCTCCATTATGTAACTCAAGAAGTAGGAATGGCCGACAGAGATAATAAAATCTTCATGTGCCTATTTTAAAAGCAAATTTAAACTGTTTTATGCCAATTTATGATACTTATGAAACTAAAATAAAGTATAGCTTTTTGTCATCTAATATGCACAGCGACTATGAACTCAACCTTTATAAATAAATATTACCTTAAATATACTCTTTACATTTCCATTCACATTGGACCTCTGAATTTCTATTTTAAGTTGAGACAGGGTCCTTACATCTCTTCCTTGATTTAACTTCAAGAACTTCTTGCACATTTTCTGTGAAAGGATCAAATATCTTTGTTAACATTATTTGATGGTAGGCTAATAATTTCAATTTAAAGCCATACAACTTTGTTATTTTGAAAATCTGATATCTGAATTATGAAATTACCTCTATAAAATCTTGCAGTGTGTGAGATAGTTCTATTATGATGGGATTGAGTTGATCAAACCTCTCCTGTACTGTATGACAGCCATCTCGCAAGGCTTTAGCAGCTTGGAATCTCACCCTTGTTAACTGGTCCCCATCTACTGGGAGTTGGAGTCCTTCTAATTCATTTGCTAAGAGGAAAAATATAACAAAGTTTGTTCCATATACATATACATTTGTTACAGGTATTATGTCAAAAGTACATTCTAAAGGGTATTATTCTAAAATCATCATCAAAAATACATGTAAAACCAAATCATACTTTTTCTATTCAATTGAAACAACAACAAAAAAACGTTTTGTATATCTCTGCCTTTTTTTCTGTACCACTTGTTATTCCATTCAGTATATTCTTGAAGTATATGAAGACAGCCTACATATGAATACCCATTGTTTAATGGGCTTTGCCATTTTCTCCTGATAAATATGCGGAATATGGCCTGGTACTACCTTGGAAAGCCATTGGAATACTGGAATTAATTCAGCCATAATTCTTGCTAAGAGCACTTTTAATTTCAACTTCAGGTTCACTAGGAATGCATTTACTGATGTCTTCAAACACAGCCTGCCTGTCTGTATTAGTAGAAAGTACGCGGGATATCCTGTCTATTACAAAATTTGAGGCAAAAAAATGATAGTTTTGTCTTTGTTGGACATTCTTATGTCATTGGTATTGACCCTAATATCCAGATTGTCCCCATTAAACTTTCCCTTTTTGCCCCGGCAAATATCTTTAACTAAATTCTCTTTAAGAGCTCCTCCGAGCTCCTTTATCAAATTCCTCTTTGACGAATCAGACATGGTGTTGTGGGCTTTATTGAGACTCTGCAAGAGCTAAAAATATCAAAGTTAAATCAATTTAAATTTTAGGAATAACCAGTTAAAAAAATAATATACAGTTTTTACCAAGTTTTATTTAGTAACTTTAATTTTTTTCAATTTTGGAATAAACAGTTTAAAAAACATATACGTTATACACATATTTTATCGAGTTTTATTAACTACCTTATTATCTGCATGATACCGGATTGCCAATGTTGAATACAGTCTCTGAATTCCAGAGGCCAGAGGATCTCTGCTATGAATCAACATGCCATAAATAGTCGCAAATGTTACAATTTTTTTCTCTGGTGCATCCATTGTCCCTAACGAAGTGGAAAGAACCTCAAGAAGGAGTGGACAGCATTCTTGCATCTCTATCACACATGCTGGGAATAGACTGCATTCTTGTAGAATATCTGCACCTTTTTTCAGAAGGATGCTCTTTCACCCACATATTAATTTGCTCAGCTCTTTGTTAATGCTTTGGCTGTATTCACTGAAAAGGTATATAGAGGACAAATGTCAAATCTTTTCTTAATGTTTGAAAATCCTGAGAACAGATCAGCAACAGATTATGGTCAATGTGTTGTGGATTGTAAGTAGTTTACATAAATTTTACTCAGTAATATTTTACTACAATTTACTTCGATGAAAAAATTAGATTGATTTATATAACTAAAAATTTACATTACGAACAACATCTGAAAACTTTATATAAAATTTTGGGTTTCCAGGATTTGAACCTGGATGTTCTCTACTAATTTGTTGACAACATGCCATAATACCGATTGCAAATCAATTTATAAAGAAAAAACATGCATAAAAGATTTTCTCATACAAACTGCAATGGAGTTCCTTCATATGTGTGAATGTACAGATATTTTGCCATCCTTACTCATGTGCTATAGACGCTATACCATTTCCGTTTTTGTGATCTGTTGTTGAAATTGAAACTGTTGAAAAATAAATAACACATGCAATCTAAACTAATCTCAACAATGGTATATAGAGCATACCTGATGTTGAAACTAGATTTGTTCAAATGAAGAGAGACAAAACAATTTAAATTATTCATTTGATCTGATATACCACTGTCAAGTCACAGCATTGAACTTCATAATCATGAACTGAGAGTACTAAAAGACGGGGTCTTGAAAGTTTGAATTTGTAATTGTCCACGTTTTCCTCGAATTTGCTTTAAAAAAATGAGTTTGAATCAGGTATTTCAATCTGTGTTAAAATTTGGCTTTTTGTCAGATACTTTGCCTAAAATATTTACTAAATCCCGGCCGGGACTGTCTTTCATAATTTTAAAAAATTGACACAACAGTATTTTATGTAAAATATGACCCCAAGGGGAAAAAATACAACAAAGCGGGAAAATCAAAACAACAAAACCTAGGTAGATAATTTAAATTTTTACATTCATTCAATTTTGTGATTCAAGGGAAAATTCACAAGTCGGTATCAGTTATACAAGGTTTATTAAAACTCCGGAAATTCTCCAACTGCTGAATTACCGAACAAAGTTGACATTTGTAACAGATAACAAACACAGGCACATGAAGTTAGAAATATTTCTTATAATGATATGATTATACCAAGTACTATAACAATAACAAGGTTCGTCACGGTCGCCATTTTGATTTTTTAGACCGGCTTATGTGCCACGATTTTCTGGCAGCGATTCACGTAAAATAAATAGGTAAAAATAAATTTATTCGCCACTTACTATTTGTTTTTTGTGTGAACTCGTGCATCATCTATACGAATTACGATATAACCGTTCCTCTTATTGAAAATCATACTCCGAATTCAGTCTACTGCTTTTCAAATCGATAAATCTAGAAAATGGAAACTGGAAGTGAATGAATCACGTCAGACTTTGGGGAAGACACTTCCTGATTGGCTGTTATAAAGGTTATGTCGTTAAAAATAAAGCAACAGAATGATAAAAACATAACTGATAAATGTAAAGAAATAAGTCAATTAAAGGACTGGTTAAAAAAAAGTAGAATGTCCAGATCAGTCACTTAGTGCAAATGAAAGAGAGAATGTCTCATGTCTAAGAGAAATATTCACACGAAGGTTGTATGTTTTATTATTATACTTTCATGTTAAATACTGAAATCTGATTGGTGTAGACGCAGTTGACAATCCGTTCTCTTACCCTCAGCGTTAGCAACACACTAAATTAAAATTATTAGCATTACAATTTTCTCTAGAATTAAGACATTCAGTATAATAAAAGAAATAGTGCCTGTTTGGGAGGGTACCAGTTGAAATTGACACCCCGAGAAAACCATTATCAACCTTCGCGTCGGTTGACAATGGTTTTCTCGGGGTGTCAATTTCAACTGGTACCCTCCCGAGCAGGCACTATTTATATACTGTCATTTGAGAAAGCAATGTTTATTGCATAATGGTTTTTAAATTGTTAAATTTTGCTATTAATTCAAAATTATTTCATTTTAACATTTCTAATATTTGCACAAAGTTAACGCTTTTAACAGCAAAATTAACAAATGTTGTCATTTCAGGGATCTGTATCTCTTCAATACACTAATGACTATTAAGCGCAAATTTTCATGCGTGTCTTGATAAAAATGAACTTTTTTTCGAAAGCGATTGAATTTGATTTTTTTTTTCAAAGAGCTACAAAAAAGGATTTGTAAATTAGATTTTAAAACTACAATATAAACTATGAGTTTTTATCTTCTTAAAATTGAGATAAGTACTTCTTCTATTTACATTTACTACCACACGGTAAATTAAAAATTTAAAACATAATACAACCATGCAATATTTCTGAATTCATAGGTCTAATATTGGTGTGAGATATTTACCGATTGGAAAAAGATCAGCTGAGTTTCTGATGCTTGACATTAAGATGTTGATGAAGAAATTATTTTATTCATGAAGGTGACTGGTTTTGTTCGTTATAAAGTATTGAAAAAAGTGTAATCTTAATATGTCTCATAACATGTAAACAAAAAATTACATATATACACGTATTCCAACTAAGCCTGACAACATGAACATTAACATTTAACTTGGTTCTTCAATCGATAAGATTGTATATATTGTTTGATGTATTGGTCACCCAAAAAGTATAATCTATATTGATTTTGCTTAAAGAGACAGTACGGCGCATCATATTAAACAAGAGGCCCATTGGCCACATCGCTCACCTGAGGAACAATAGGAATCATAACATCAGCTAAATTGAATCATAATACAAACTATCTGGACAATGTAGATCCTGTATAAATCGAAATCCTTTTCTCCCCTTTAATATTCTTATGTTTATTATCATTAGCCCCTTTTCTAACAGGATGATTTTATAGTAAAATCACAGGTTGAGCATTGCAGTTCTCAAAAAGATCCTAAACAATTGTTTATAAATAGGATATAGGATATAAACCTACATCAAACTCTGAATCCTTGTGAGACCCAAGAATCGTCCAGGGGCCAAAGTCTAAACAATTTTAAAGAATCACCTGGCTGATAAGGTTCTGAGAAGAAGATTTTTAAAGATTTACTCTATATATTCCTATGTAAAAATTCAACCCCCCATTGTGGCCCCACCCTACCCCCGGGGATCATGATTTTTAACAACTTTGAATATAAACTACCTGAAGATGCTTCCACACAAGTTTCAGCTTTTCTGGCTGATTAGTTTCTGAGAAGAAGATTTTTAAAGATTTACTCGATATATTCTTATGTAAAAAATCGACCCCTCCATTGTGGCCACATCCTTCCCCCCAGGGGACATGATTTTCACAACTTTGAATATACACTACCTGAGAATACTTCCACACAAGTGTCAGCTTTCCTGGCTGATTTGTTTCTGAGAAGAAGATTTTTAAAGATTTACTCTATATATTCTTATATAGAAACTTGACCACACCCCCCCCCCTCCATTGTGGCCCCACCCTACCCCCGGGCGTCATGGTTTTCACAACTTTGAATATACACTACCTGAGTATGCTTCCACACATGTTACAGCTTTTCTGGCTAATTAGTTTCTGAGAAGAAGATTTTTAAAGATTTACTCTATATATTCCTATGAAAAAAATCGACCCCCCATTGTGGCCACATCCTACCCCCGGGGGTCATGATTTTCACAAATTTGAATCTACACTACCTAAGGATGCTTCCACTCAAGTGTCAGCTTTCCAGCTGGCTAATTAGGTTGTGAGAAGAAGATTTTAACAGATTAATCTTTATATTACTATATAGAAGTATGACCCCCCCCCAATGTGGCCGCACCCTACCCCCGGGGGACATGATTTTCACAACTTTGAATTTAAACTACCTGAGGATGCTTCCACACAAGTTTCAGCCTTCCTGGGTGATAAGGTTTTGAGAAGAAGATTTTAAAGATTTACTCTATATATTCCTATGTAAAATTTCGACACCTACTTCCGGGGGTCATGATTTTCACAACTTTGAATCTACACTACTTAAGGATGATTCCACACATGTTACAGCTTTTCTGGCTGATAAGGTTCTGAGAAGAAGATTTTTAAAGATTTACTCAATACATGTATATTCTATGTATAAATTCGACCGCCCCCCCCATTGTGGCCACATCCTTCCCCCCGGGGGTCATGATTTTCAAAACTTTGAATATACACTACCTGAGGATGCTTCCACACAAGTGTCAGCTTTTCTGGCTGATTTGTTTCTGAGAAGAAGATTTTTAAAGATTTACTCTATATATTCCTATGTAAAACTTCGACCCCCTATTTTGGCCCCACCCTAACTCGGGGGTCATGATTTTCACAACTTTGAATCTACATTACCTGAGGATGCTTCCATACAAGTTTCAGCTTTCCTGGCCAAATTGTTCTTGAAAAGATTTTTCTCAATTTTTTTTAATAATTCCTAATTATCTCCCCTTTGATAAGAGCGTGATCCTTAATTTTCACAACTTTAAATCCCCTTTGCCTCAGGATGCTTTGTGCCAAGTTTGGTTGAATTTTTTTTTTTTTTTTTTTTTATTCAAACTTTCATTTACAGGTTCATATCTTCACATATAGTTAGATAATAGTGTATTACATTGCACACACATTACATATTCACTTCGTTTAAGGCAGATATATAAACACCATCACATTACCGTATAGATAAACATGCGAAATGTACATACAAATATATACACCGACAGACAGACATATCTATACAAAAACAATGTCAAATAATTTCTTTAATTAACTCTTTATCCATGAAGTTTGAATATTTTAGGTTGGGGGGGGGGGGATGAAAGAGAGGGGAACACTAGCTTTCTAAAAGTCATACATATATATATATATATATATATATATATATATATATATATATATATATATATATATATATATATATATATATAACCTATATATATATATATAGGTATAAATAAGTAATAAGCTTACAACTGCATTTGCAATAATTTGCTTGCATTTACTAGCTTTTGTAAACATATTTAATAACATATCACAAACTGTTTGCCAATGCTTTTCATACTCAGCAAATTTACAATTCTTAAGCAACATTAGTTTTTCAATATGTAATCTATCAGTGACAGTTCGTTTTAACATGAGCATAGAAAGTTTTGGGACATTCTTATATTTACTGGCAAAAATAAATTGTTTCACTGTAAGAATCAATAAGTTTTGTAGTCTATACATATTTCTATATTTGAATTTACCGAAAAGTATTGTTTGTTTATCAAATGTCATTTTACAATTGAATTTGCTTCTTAACCATTCTTCAAAGTAGTGCCATATTTCTCTGACTTGAAAACAGTCAACAAATAAACGTTCAATAGTTTCTATATCTTGGTTACAGAAAGAGCATGCTGATGAATCAATTATATTGAGTTTAAAAAGGTATTCATTTGTTGGCAAAATCCTATGTAAAATCTGGAATTGCAACCATTGAAATTTGGATTCTTTTGAGGTTTTAAATGGGAGTTCAAAAATTTTATTCCATTCTATGTCTGTATACAGTTTGGTTGAAATTGGCCCATTAGTTTTTGAGGAGATGTTAAAAATGTGAAAAGTTTATGGATATACAAATGGACGGACAGACAGACAAACGGACGACAGACAAAATGTTATCAGAAAAGCTCACTTGAGCTTTCAGCTCAGGTGAGCTAAAAACCGACTTGAAAAGATTTCCGATCGGGTTCGGTATTTTTGCACTACTCATAAATGTATAAACTTTCAGAAAATTACAAGTTTCTCCTTGAAATAAATCTTAGACTAATTATTTCATTAAAATTAATAATTAGGTATAACCTATACATATATACATCGCCACGTGTTACGGGGTTCCACCTTCTATACCATAACGCATGGCTATTTACTTTAAACAAAACAGCACGGCGAGTAAGAGACCGGGTAGGCCTGCTTACTTGACTGAATTGGGAAAGAAAATAAGGTAATAATTGTTCAAAGATTTTAAAATAACCACAAATGAATTATTATTTTGTAAGCATGTAGTTTGCGTGTTTTCATAGGAGTTGCTACAACCTAAATTCATTTTTTTGTAAGTGAGGCCCCTTGAGGGGTAATTTGACATATTTATGTCTGTTAATTTTAAGATGAATTGAAATTGGTAAACCCTTAACAAATTATCGAGAAAGTGATGATGTGTTCCGTTTAGAGAGTCCCTTTTACCTCGTATACATGTACCATGACGACCGTAGTCGGGCGAAGATCTTGTAGTTTTCAGCACGTGTCAATCACTGTCAATCAAACTCCACGTGGTACAAATAAACGATATAATATTATTTCGGTTTGTACGACCCTTAAATTTCCGGAAGCTTATAACTGCATTAATTAGCCTAAATTAGGTATGTAAAAGGGATTTTTATGTACTTCAACTGTCACAATCAACGTTATTTCATATTTCCTAACGATACAATGTGTAAAACTGAAGTTATTCACACATGTATTTTCAACTGTACTGTCTCTTTAAAATGCATTGTTCAAAATTTAAAATTCAGTTTAGTTAACTAAAGTCAATGAAAGAGAAGGCAAATTCAGACTTGTTATCATTTTCTATGTACAAAATTCGTCGTAAGACAGCTGTGTATAACCGTTCAGATTTTAACCTCGGTTCGCGCATGAAGTTCGGTAGTATTCAGGCGATAGATTGTTAAAATAAAATTCACAACTTTTCAAAAATGGCACATTGCGTTTGTGAACTTTACTTTCGATTCAACATTCAACCCCTTCTATTAATTAATGAGCTCGTCCACCAACTGAATCGTCAATGGCGTTGTGCATTCAGTTACGTAACTCATTCCACAAATCGCTTCAACTATTGAATCCGAGCAAGAATATTTTGATCAATAAAACTATTTGTTTATTTTCTTTATAGAATTTGGATTATACATATATGACTTAAAAAGATTTAATGTGTGTTTTTTATAATATATATTTACTGAAATGCAAGAAAACTTTCGGCACTCTTTTCTTAAGCGTAGACTCAATTCATGTGTTCTACGCGTGCCTTCTGGTTTGATACTTCGGCTGACAGTAAACTAAAAGACGGGGTCGCGTGACCCGTCTAAAAAGCAGAATTTTATTAAATAACAAACAATAGAAAATAACATAACAATGAATAAATATGATATATGCAAAATATCTTGACTTTACCTGCATTTACTCTCCATTTAAATACACATATGGACAGACCTTTGGCATTCATTAGTTTAAAAGTATTTTGAGGAGGTAGGGACACTTTTGCTTTTCGAAAAGGGGGTGGGTGGGGGCAGGGGAATAACCTGACTTTTTATTCTATTGGTCTGCACAGATAATGTCAAGATACATGAAAATAAGCATGGAAACTTGCAAACTTCAATCAAAATTCACATACCTTCCATTTACTGGATTTGTAATTTTCGCATAAAGTTTGTCGTCCAATATGTCAGAAACTTTCTCTGACACATTCTGTAAATCCTAAGGAGTATAGGAATGGTCTGTCGCTACAAAAAGTTTACGACATGCCTTGATGGAACTCGATTCATCCTTAGCTGAAGTTGACTCCTCATCATTTGTTGAAACCTTTAGCTTTTCAACTGACCTATATTGCGGGAGAAAACATTGAATAAAAGTTGGTGGAAAATTAAAGGGGTCCTGGTTTTGCCCAACGTTGAAACAGCATGCATATTTCAAAAATTAAAACAAGTTAAATCGTATCTAGGTACATATTCAAACTTTTTACATTTTATTGACTGATATCATTTCTTCAAAGGAAAGACTTACTTCATCAGCTGATCTACGACAGAACTCTTCTTGGTCTGGCCTGACCGTACATTAACTGCGAGGGTGGTGTCTTAGCAGATCGTTTACCTCTGTCTACGGGGGTTGTTTTCATTAATATCGAAGTCATAGTATCACCTGTTTGTGTGTTACAGGCCTTTATAACATTTTCTCGTATTGTTGATATTGGGAGATGTTTTTACGCAAATATTCTTACTTTTAATTGTAGTTAATCAATGTCGGAACTGACGATTTAATGCGATTTTCTATTTGAAAAAAAGCACATTTCTTGCTAGAAAAATTGTAATATTTACTTTTTGCTGTCCCACAGCAGACACACAGCGGTTAGGATGACGCCGCCATCTTTACTGTCATGTGACTAGAAATAATGCGATAATAATTAAAGCAAAAACGATGCGTCCATACCTGTTTTATTAACGTAAAAATGCATATGCATATTGCAGATTATACGCTTCATGTAATCAGATTTAAATGATTAAGGTACCTCACTACACCTAGACTTATACTTTATAAGACACTAAGTCACAATCTGGCTATTTAAATGTTCTGTTAAATTGGTTGTATCAATCGATTTGATTGAATATCGTCATAGCTCAGTGGTTAAGGTATCGGACTTGTAAACCGCAAATCATAAGTTCGAATCCGCCTGGGGCTTTTGTTGACATTTACTGAATTTAATCTTTGAAAATATAATCTTTTATCCAAAATTGCACATTTTTTTCGCCTATTTGACATATATACTTCTTATTCATTATGCTATTTACCATAATCAAGTAAAGGATGACTGCACTTAAGGACAGGCGATATTTGCGAGAATATAAACTTTTAAAAGAAGATTTATTCTTTCAATTGCAGAAATGTTCAACATCTAAACTGCAACTTTACGTAATTGAGTTAAATAAAAGTATGTTATTACCAAGTACGAATTTGTTTTCACAGGCGGGGGTCATTACGATTTCTTGAATCTCCATACGATAATGAGGACGCCCACTTTTATATTGACTTCGTACATAGTCAGCGCATGTTTGTCTATTGTTCTCCGTTTAACAGTAGTTGTATATTTGCATTATCAAAGTTATGTCAAAAGGAGATTAATAGACAAACATGCGCTCATGGTTTAAATGAGAAAAAACTGCTTATTCTTACTTTCGCTTTCCTTGTTGTAACCAAGGGTTGATGCATGTTGAATATTATAATCCACCACGTGATTTCTCACCTCATGTACCTTTGTGAATACAAAATTCTATCACGTGACGTGTAAGGATACATGTTATGTACTAACTAGGACAATGTTTTCGAACAGGTTAAGTTGTCAAGCATTGATTTAAAGTCTTATGTACTTACAGTGGCGTGGTCTATTTGTTTAAACCATAGTATATAGAATAGGTAGGGTTATGGTGAAAGAGTGATCACATAAATTTTTATACATGGCATTGTTATTCATGCTGGTCTAATTTTAGTACCTTTCTGATAATGGCAGCTCCACCTCTCATGCATATTAATATCAATCTTATGTTTGATCAAGGACAGATAAGCGAAAATTCTTCTTTTTTCGAAAGTTTTAAGGAGAAAAACATAGAATAAGCTTATTGTATCACAGTCTAAAATCTTAATTCATGTTGGAAAGTAACTAGACTCTTAAAAAAAATTAACAAAAGTTATATAAGGTTAAGAAATAAACGAAACAGAAGCGACCAAAAAGGGCCCAAAATCCGGCGCTAAGTGCAGTCATCCTTTCTGCTGATTTGAGAAACTATTTCAAGGTGAAGTGAACCAGCCCTTAATTGGAGCAAACAATTATTTGTTTTGAAATATATATTTATTTTATATTTTATTGGAATAATAAGAATGCCCTTTTTATTTTAATGAGTCTTTTCATCCCAAATCTGAGAGAATTCATACCTTCCCTGTTCTTGAGGGACAATTGACTAGTATATTATACAGAGCTAAAAATCAGAATTTTTCAGTAGTGAAATTCCTTAAATCCTATAATGTGATTATGTTTGGTTTTTTTTTTAAACTGTTAATTTTCGGATATAATGAAAGGGGCTTTTTAAAATGAATTTTCTTATTTGAAAATAATATCCTCAAATTATCACAACATCACACAACTTCATATAAAATTACAGATAGTTGGTATTCATTTGATAAAGTGATTTTTGTTTTATAGCCTGATTTCAAGTTATTATCATTTTTTATGAAACACTCTGAATCGGTACGTTTTTTCAAAGCTTTTCTTGGACCGTACTGGAATAAACGACATGCGTACTAACGGAAATGTAGACATAAGAAGTCAATATCTGGAACCCTTAATCCAAACAGTGTGTAGATAAGACGGCCATCGTCGACCACACAAGTAAGTCTTACAAAGCAAATCTTAAAAGCGATTTAAAAGCATTCTATATCAATAATACTGTCATATCTTCAAAATGAAAACATGCGCATGCATGCCTTTGCTTTACATTTTTTAAATAACTAACTAAATATCAAAGTAAAATATTTCGATGATATTCATGCTATTACATGTGGCATAGTATTAAACCACATTATATTCAGTAATGGAGATAATTAAATATTTTTATATACATGTACAGTAGTTTATTCTGTTATAACAAATCAAGATGCACAAAAATAATTGTTTCTCAGTTTAGTCTACTAAGTTTACAAACAAACAGTAGTTGAAGACAAATCTCTTTTTGTCTCAACTTATCGAAAATTGGAATAGCGCATGTGTCTAACTTGTATAAAATGAATAAATAAGTAATATAACAATCAAAAGTTTACCCTCCTCTTTACTTTTACTTGTATGTATTACTATATTTATTAAAAACATTCCAGGTACCAATAACGTAGACCAGAATGAATAAAATAATCACATGTCTCTTGATTTCAACATTGCAATGTTGTCACGGTCTTCACACGGTGATGTCCAATGTCAACGACTGGGGGAATGGAAGGTTTGAGGGTCACGTGATTTTCCCGGTGCATGGTGAGGACATCGGAGGCTGGGAGTGTATCATTACCTTCTCAGAACCCGTCACAGGACTATCGGTATAACAGAGATATTCTGTTTGTACACTTTATTCCTCTGTACATAAATAAACATTTACCATATCACAAATATTTATAACTTTCAATATTTTTGAAAGTGTCTCAAGATATTTATCTTTGCTAAAACCGTTATTAACAACAAAGGGTTTTTTTTTTGGAAAAAACAACATTTTTCCACTTTCTTTATAGACATTCTTTAACGCTTAAAAAGTTATTTTAAAATGAGTTTTAAAACCAACATCCTGTCCTAAAAATAATATCTTTTGATTTCAATATAGAGCCTATCAAGCATATACATTATATCCAAAATAAAAGAAATGAAAGTCGTGATAGGATAAATTCCATTTTTTTCTCCGTATTTTGCCTTATTTAGTTTTATCAGGGACGTATATACTAGTATATACGTCCCTGGTTTTATCTTTAGTTAAATAATATCTTCTTTGAATTGATGCATGCCAACTCTTTAATTTTATCAACATAATACATATTCAACAGGGATTTTTTCTCTCAAATATTAGAGTATAAAGTGTGTGGCATAAATCTCCGTGACGCATGCATGTACGTGTAATAGTATAGAAACATGTAACTAACCGTTCGATATCACATGTCTTACTTGATCAGGATCAGCATTCTTCTTTGTTATCTGTTTATTAACATAAATTTCATGATCGACAATAATTCAGGTTAAATTCGATCGCATTTTGGAATACGTATATTTACGTCTTCGCTAGTCAAGGGTGACGATCCACGGTGTTCCTCTATTCACACCGAATAGAGAATAGTGAATAGAGAAACACCGTGGATCGTCACCCTTGGCTAGCGAAGATGGTATATTTAAAAACATCCTTGATTGTTGTAGCTGTTATAATGCAATCACTAAGTTGTTGTAGGAATGGATGGGGGACATCATCAAACACTCCACTGACAACAGAGTCTACGTCCTGGTGAATAAACCCCACACAGGAATACAGAAAGACGGACAGACCCTGGACATCACCATCCAGGCGAGCTACACGGGCAGTAAGGCTCCCACGGCCACTGCTGAGCTGGTCAATCTAGCCCACGATGGAATGACACCACCGACATCTTCTGTAGGTATGTCATTAACTGGGATGGGGAAACTGAAATTACATCGTATGAAATTATGTTTTGTAATGTATGTATAGGTGCAAGTCGAAAACAAACATAAAATTATTCCTTTCAATTCAATGTCTATAAAGTTTCATTCATGCAATGCAAAGTTGAATTTTGCACGAATGATTCTTGCTTTTACTTATAATCGGCGCGGTTTACTCCTTCTGTGATAAACCACCTTATAAAACATTTTCATTATTTTGTTAGATGATGGAACCAAGTACAATTATGATGAGGTCTTGATGAAGTCCATCTTGTTCTACGAGACTCAGCGATCAGGGAAACTGCCAGACGACAACAGAATCCCTTGGAGAGGGGACTCCTCCCTGCTAGACTCAGGAGACAACGGCGAAGATCTTACAGGGGGCTGGTATGACGGTGGGTACATTGAGTGCATAAGTAATAGGTTCTCAGTTAATGCAATTATTTTTTAAAAGGAAGAAAATTAAAATGTTTAATCATTCTTATGAAGTATTATGTTCCGTATTAACAAAAGTAAAACATTGGTGAATATCGTAATAACTAACCGTATCGTTTTGTTTGTGTTGCAATTCCTTAAAGGCATTATTCGTTTTCATCAGCTTATTAAATAACAAAACATGATAAACTTCATGTTTGTACAAAAATGTACATATTTACTACTAGGTATATACTATGCTTGAAATAACTTATAATAATCTCTCTCTAATATCATGTTCGATCACATGTCTCATCTTACTGTGAGTACATGTTCATGTGAGCACATTTCAGTCTTGTCTTGCTATATATTTTAGCGGGTGACAACATCAAGTTCGGTTTCCCAATGGCGGCCTCTACGACCCTGCTGACCTGGGGTCTGCTGCGTTACAAGGACGCCTACCATCACAGCGGTCAGTTAGAACACATGTACTCCTGCATCCGATGGCCGCTAGAATGGATGCTGAAATGTCACACTGCACCCAACGAGCTATACGTACAGGTACTCCATTGCAAGTCATCCAATTATCATTGTGAAATGCAAAAAAAAAAAATGGAAGCTTAGGTCAAAATAATTTAGTAAGTAGTAAGTAAGTATTAAGTAAGCGATGGTGGTTAAAAGAGAACATAATACCAACTTAGGTCACAAGTGAAGTTATAATAATGAAATGTGGTGATGACGAACAAGGTTCAAAATCAAAAGTCCAAAGGAAAATTACAAAACAGGGGCAGAGCCAACACACACCTCTACAAAAATTAGAGGTAGGGTCCAATGCCATGGAGGAGTGAGCACCCTCTGCTAATTTATTAACATTTTGTTGTCACTAAACTGAAGATCATGGTCAAACAAAAAGTTGCATAATTGAAGTACTGTAAGGACTTGAGTTTTCTATTTGTTATTGATTTTAGTTGTATTGTCTAGAATGCCTTGGTTTTTTAAAAACTATTTTAAAAATTGTTTAAATTTAATGCTAAATGTCTAATCACAAGCGAGACACAGTATTCATTGTACTCTTTTTTTTCAAATAGTTTTTTTTAAAACACAATCAAGTATTTTTTTCCGTGTTGATGGAATCTGTCTTTAAATTATAATTGGTCAAATATGATAATGCAAACTTTCAATACATCAAATATATGGAAATGTTTATTACTCAATACTATTAAAGATTCATTTCCGAAATTAAGACAAGACAAATTGGCTCTTGTTACATATTGTACCCTGAAATCGTAATAAAACGTTAGTATGAATGCGTATTGTGTGAATGTAAGAAGACGCGTGCTAAATATATAAATAAATGTCCTTCATGTTGTAGCTTATTTTGAATATTTAAAAAGAATGGTTTCATAGGTGGGAAATGGAAAATCGCACTCTTTGTGGGACCGACCTGAAAGCATAACAACAAAACAGAATTCATATAAAGTTGATGATACTCACCCAGGAAGTGACGTAGCTGGAGAGTATGCAGCAGCAATGGCCGCGGGATATCTAGCTTTTAAAGATAAAGGTTAACTTAATTAACCAATTTTAAAAATGTTTTCGAATCAATAATGCAGAAAAAATATTTACCAATAGTTTCGAATTATATTTGTTATACAATGTAATTGTTTGCTGACTGCAATTATTGTTATCCTTTATTGTACATTGATTATACAATAAATTGTCAACTGATATCAATTTTGTCATAGATCCTGCATTCGCTAACAAATTACTGGAACATGCCAAACAAATCAACGACTTTGCTGTAGCATACAAAGGCAAATACTCCGACAGTGTGACCGCCGCATCCGAATTCTACAGGTAGTAAAATTGTTTAATGTTTTTTATCATTTGGACTAAGTTTATAATATACAATTTGATACATTACATTGTAAGTTACATTATCGCAATTAACAAATTTGAAATCCTAATGGTTGAATATGGATGGATTAAATGCCCTTTAAAATTGTATACAACTTAGCAAGGAAATAACCGTACACTATATAAGATATGTTTTGAAACTTTCACATTTGCTTTCAATCTATTTTTTTTTTATTTTAGATTGGTGCATAGATTCATATATATTTACTGCATACCAATAGACTAACTACAGAATGATACGTTTATCGTTAGGTCGGTGGATTATAACGATGAGTTAGCCTGGGCGGGCGCCTGGCTATACAAAGCCACCAATGAAACCAAATACCTGACCCAGGCTGAGACGTACTACGTCACCGGGGCATCATGGGGACAATCCTGGGACGACAAAACGGCAGGATGTCAGGTACATTACGTGACTTTGAAAATCCCACAATGACTTGGTTTCTGTGCTTTAGAAAGTATGAGATCGAAATATATGCAATAGTGATTTCTACTCCAGGTTTTGTTGTACGAGGAGACTGGAAAAGAAAAGTATAAGCAAGATATAGAAGCCACATTCCAGGATTGGATGCCGGGTGGCAGTGTGCCATACAGCCCAAAAGGACTAGCTTTTAGGAGCCAGTGGGGCTCACTTAGATACGCATGTAAGACAGATTCTATTTCATATGGTATTTAGGTTTGTCGCTAGAATGGAATTTCAACTGCTTGATGCAAATTTTCTCATCTTAAATGGTATATTATTTAGAAAAGACAACACTGTTTGTTATCGCACTGATGTCCGTTTCAGAGCCTTACATACGTGAAAATTATGTTTTTGATGTGACACAATTAGTCACAATTACATGTACCTTCAGGGCTAATTAACCAAATGTCCTAACATTGCGTCTGCGTTGTCTATGTATCTGCATCATCAGTCCTTTGATTTTAGCAAATATGGCTTTCATGGCCCTGTTGGCCGCTGACGATGGTCTTCACTCTACCAGTTATCGTACCTGGGCCAAGAGTCAGATCCATTACGCCCTGGGAGACGCTGGGAGAAGTTTTGTCTGTGGATTTGGTGTTAACCCGCCCGTACAACCACACCATAGAGGGGCGTATGTACACATTCTATTATGAACCTTTCTACTTTTTGAAATTCATGTTATTACATGTAGAGTGACACTTTTGTTTATTATTTGCCTGCTTAAACACTCCAGGATTAATTTGATATTTTAACATCCGACCTTCTTAATGCAAAAACATCCTTTTAACATATCAATAGAAACATCCTAGACTAAGCATAAACTAAACATATAAAGTGTATTCATTTTTACAAGATATTATCCGGTTAATAACACAATATGGTTTCTAAGTAATACATTGTTAACACAGTTTTAGTATGAATATTTCACAAATCATTTTTATGCAAAAACATCCTTTAAATACAAAAGCAACATTTTAGACTAAATCTCTCAATCTATGGTCACAGTATTAATTCCACTCATACACTAGGTTTTCCCATACATCAAAACAAATTCAACACAGTTTTAGTTTGGGTATATTACTATTGAATCATAATTGATTAATTGAAATAATTTCACTTAGAATGCATCGAAAAAAAAATATGTAGTATATGGGTTACATATTCTCTATTTGATAAACCAGCCAATTTTTCTAGTTCTTGTCCTACACTGCCTGCTCCGTGCAGCTGGGCTGACCAAACTAAGAATGCGCCAAACCCGCACGTGCTGTACGGCGCGTTAGTAGGCGGGCCGGACGGACACGATTCCTACCGTGACAGTCGTCTGGACTTCCAGAGCAATGAAGTGGCGTGTGACTACAACGCTGGCTTCCAGTCGGCCGTGGCAGGTGACGTTAACATTTCTTATCAATTCATATTGTGTTTTAAATTGCAATATTAGGTTTAATTTTGAGGTGCAAATTTAATTTAATTCAACAGAGTTTCACATTTATATACATTCTGACTTTTTACTTTTGCGTCTCAGAAACTATTTTCATATTGTTTAAGCGTGAAGATAATTCTTTCTTTCTTTTCTTTTATATATTTCTGAGACTTTCGGGATAAAAGTCTAAACAGCAGAATCTTCTATTTTCTTTATCTTAGCATTATCTATCGTATAAAAAAAATAATATAATGATTGTAAAAGCTGAATGGCGTGTGTTTTAAAAATTGTAATTGATTATATACGATTCTTTGATCTAAACTGTTAATTTCATTTTAACTTTTTAGGTTTGGAGTCTTTGTTTCTGCGTGGCATGTTGAGTTAATGAATAATTTGAATAAAACAATAAATAATTAAGCGTTTTAGTATTATATTACAATTTATGAAAATTGGTATTATTATTAAAACCTGAGAAAATTATATCAATCAAAAAATTTTAATTATTTTTATCCAAGGTAATAGGTGAACGATAATTCAATGAAAAAAAAATTAAAAATTGTTGATTTTTACTTTGTAAAAATAAGTATTTCATGGCGCTCAAGCATTAACATAGTGTTTAACATACAACGATGATAATAAATTGCAATTAGTTCCTTAATATTCTTAGCATTTGACACAAGCAAGCACCATATTTCAAATCAACGAACGCCACTTAAAGCAGTTCTATTGTGTAGACATTAAAACGGTTGCCATAAGGTGTCTATAGCGATTAAAGAGGCTATTGTGTTAAACATATGTCCGCAGAAAAAATGTTTTTTGGTATTGTTAGGCGATCGTTCCTAAACGTGTTATACACTATTTATATTCTCTAGCAACGTTAAAAAATAAGCATGTATACATGTAATGCATATGAACTTTATCCTACCTTTGAATACTTCATAACATATTATCGTAACAACTGGAAATTAATATAAATCGAGATGCATGTACACTGTGATTGTATAACCAAAGGTTGCATTAGAGGTTATAGTTCATCTTTTCTTCTATTGACCTTTAGCTCCGGAATAGTCTCTTCTAATGCAACCACGGCAAGATTTGAGAATGTTGTACATTTTGGCCGTGATTTGCGACAATGAACTGCAATTTGACTTTGTAATTGTAATTATTTTCAGCTTTTTGCTACTTGTCTGTGAACATTAATCGCTGAAGTAAGTACATTCACGAAAAGATTAAATTTGTTTTAAAATGCCTCGTCTAAATATGACATTCATACCATGTAACTAATACTATACTCAAAGAACGAATACGACATTTTCAAACATAAAACACTACACTTCAAAGAGGAATTGGATATAAAAAGTTATTGGTGGTACTGCCATATTACAATGATTCATTCTGTTATGGTGTTCCGATGGGGCCACTTCGGCCTACGCACTTTCGCCTTTAGGGCGAAGATGAGAGAGTGCGAAGTTGCGAAGGCGAAGTCGCGAAGATGCGAAGGCGAATGTGCGAAGGGAAGGCGCGATACTGCTATCGCTCCTTCGCCTTCGCACCTTCGAATTCGCACTTTCGCCGTCGCCTTTTTATTTTTGTGGAGCTCTCTACCGTTTAAAGATAATTTTAGCTGTATAAAATGGCATCTGAAGAAGAAGACGAACTTTTGAGAATATTTATAACAGCCTGCGCAGAACTGGGGGGGGGGGGGGGGGGCGACGGATAATTGTACTTGCCGGGGGGAGGGGGGGGGGGTCCGAGACATATTTTTGGTAATTTTACTATTATAATATGAAATTAATAATATGAAATTTTCCTGGGGGGGGGGGGATAAGGTCTGGACCCCTTCTCCCCCTTTACTTTGTGAAATTAATGATATTTGAAATTTCCTGAGGGGTGAGGGGTTCCGGACCCCCTCTCCCACTCTATATCCATGCATGAGCAAGGAATGTCGCGTAATGAAATAAGAATGTTACTGTGCTAGAGCCACGATATTGATTTAATGTAAACAGACAACTGGTAATTGACACGAGTCTGGAAATTGCGAAAGTAAGAGTGCGAAGTTATGATTGCGAAGGAGCGATAGTAGTATCGCTCTTTCGCATTCGCACTTTCGCCTTCGCGTCTTCGCATTTTCGCCACTTCGCCTTCGCACTTTCGCTCCTTCGCCTTCGCACCTTCGCATTTTCGCCTTCGCAACTTCGCACTCTTGCATCTTTGCCCTAAAACACAAAATAACAATGTTGTAAACAAATATCGATATTGTTATCACTGTTTGGTTCATTTGAGGGAGATATGCTACGACAAAGGTAGATTAATATTGAAGCAGAGGAAATTCGGATTAATTTTTTTCATTTTCTTTTTATCTCTAAAAAAAAACATTCTATAGCAATGTTATTGCAAAAGTTAAGTTTCTACGTGTTAAATCACTGGCTGGCACGCGATTGGAAAAATCTTTAAAAGTACATAGAATTAATTCCAGATTCTCGAAAATTTGATCATTGACCTTATATAATGTTAATGTCAACAGAATAATTATACAGACAACAAAAACAGTTTTAGGCGATTAGTGGTTTGGAGCCCCTATAAGTCAGATTTATTCTAATACTCGATGAGAAAAAAAATTTTTTTTTTTCTTTTTTTTTTTGGTTTTTTTTTTTGGGGGGGGGGGTTAAATTTTGTAAATTTATAGTCTAGAGGAAATTCGGACTAAATAAAATTCAAAATATAAGCTTAAAACGATTCATTGAAATATCCAATTACTAAAGCTTTATCATTTTCCAACCAACAAATTCTTTTATTATTTTTGATTATTTCAAAATAAAGAAAACCTTGGAAAGGGTTGACAATTTGGAGAAATTTTTCAATATAAACATTCAGAGGTCACTGGCATAAAAAGTACATTGTAGGTCATTGACCTTAGGCTAGTTATTTGAAAGTAAAAATTAGCACCACAATACTAGGGTTACAATGAAGAGTAAGTAGAGTTTCGTTCCTATTGGTGGAATTTGTTTCGCCCCTGAGTAAATGTAATCCTTAACTTGTTTGATTTACTCCTATAAAAATTCTTCCAAAAACACCCCCCCCCCTCCAAAAAAAAGAAGAAATTATTTAAAAACGAAACCAAAACAATTAGACAATAAAAGGCGTCAGATTCCGTCGAGGAATCTCCTCATTTTTTTAAATTTTTTTTATTTTGGGGGGGGGGGGGGTTATCGTTGTAGGGGCATGAGTGAAGTGATTAGGGTTTAGGTACTACGGATATTTGATAAAACGCAATGCCAAATTGTTATGGGTCAGAATAACCCGAAGTGCAAGCAAAAATCACACAGTTTAACCTTTAGTTAACAAAAATTTATTTACAATAGTATATAAAAATCAAAATGTACAAACTTACAGGAATACGCAGATATACATTCCGCGTACGATTTGTTAACATTGTTTTCATTACTACGCACCCTAGCCGATTGCCGAGAACATTTCAGCCCAAAATCAAATATCACACAGAAAAAAACGGGTTCAATTAAAATACAACTCTGGTTTTAATTAAATATAAATTATATCATTAATACTTGAGTTTCTATAAAATAGCATGCATAAAAAACGAATTATATTGCATAAAAGTTTAGTTTACACATGTATACACTTTGCGTACGATTTAATATATTCAATATACAGGTAAATATGTTACCTTGTTCCTAAGAACTTCGATAGCTTACATTATTTTTTTATTTCCAATTCTTACAGTTATGATTTGCATGTATGATTGGTTAATTTTGATCTAAAAAAAGTAAGAAATTAGTATCATGATAGAATGCTGGATAGGATTTTACAATTCTTGTTCGATAAATTTTCTTATACGGCGCACTAAATGACTTGCAACTTTGAAATAAATTTGCTTGCTTATGAAAAGGCACGAAACTAGTAACACGATAGGATAAACGGAAAAACTGTTAAAATTGAACAATAAACCTGATAGGATTAACGCACGATAGAACAGTATACACGCACGATATGATAGCATTAACGCACGATAGAACAGTATTCACGCACGATGCGATAGGATTGATACACGATACGATAGGATTGTAAAAAATAACGTTGCGGGTACTGTATATACATTAACAGCAATCTAGGAAATTCCAGAAATGGTTAATACAAAATGTGACTGGAACAACCTGGACATACACGGAATTCAAGAATCAAGATTTCAAGAATGTTCTTTAACAAACCAAATCATCAACGTTTCGTGTATTCCCTATTATGACATTTTCCCGATTTTGACATTTACCTCGATTATGACATGCATAAAGGTCCGTGATGCTCTGCTTTGAATTTGTATTTCGTTTTATGGATTTTTGAGATGGTTGACGGTTTGTTATTGTCATTTTTTCACTTAAAAAAATGACCATACATGTTGACCACTCCAGAATGATACAGAAGTCTCTCTCTCTCTCTCTCTCTCTCTCTCTCTCTCTCTCTCTCTCTCTCTCTCTCTCTCTATATATATATATATATATATATATATATTCACTTTTCTAGTTTTGTTTTGTTTTTTTTTAATATTTTCTATATACAAACGATGTTCCTTTCTGTTGTCTAACGTCCTTCTTACCGAAATGTGTTGTTCAGCATTTTGACGTCCATTTCTATCCGTCGGGATTTCTTTTTTTCACTTATTGTCATCATACTTGTCAAAATATGTTCAATGTCGCTTAACTACGGAAACGTATAACCGCCTTTTGATGTTGTTTTAAATCTCTTAATGGCAAATTAAAATTAGTGCCATATTCCTATAAAATGTATACATTGTCAAAATTATGTCGACTTATACAATGAGTAAATAACAAGTCGATATATCTTTGATGATTTAACCTCTCATTTCAAGCTTTGTTGACTTTGATTAAGTCATAATATTATTTTGCGTTATAAATTTGTCGTATTTATATAAATACGTAGAAATTTTCTCGCTATCTTTTATATTGAAAATTAATTATGTTGAAATTATACAATTTGCGAGGCTTTCGCGTCCATATTTTGATGACTTCTTGTCTGTTTACAAGGAATGTCAACTTAAGTTTGTCGTCTTAAGTTTGAAAAACAATTTAACCCAATTAATGGCAATTATAAACACAATAATATAAAGCAGTAAACATACATGTAATAGCTAACTGCAAAGCTCCATAAGCGCGAAAGACAAGGGCGTAGCACATTCTTAAGTAATTAAAAAACCAACAGCTTTAAAGTGACGAATGCAAAAAAAAAAAAGGAGTCTGATACAACCAAGATTTAAACAGTTTTTTTTTTATTTCAGTAAATACTTTAATCAACACATGAGTTTATTTAAACTAAATTTGTAATACAAAACGAAGAAACTTTTAGTAAATTTTAATTAGGTTTCAAATAATACATGTATGGATGTATATTTGAAGACTTTTATCTAAACCTAATTAATGATGATTCTATATCATTCGAAGTGCTTTTGAAAGATTAAATATAAAATTACTGAAAGAAATATGCATTTCCGATTGCTCTATATTTTTCTTAAACTTTAATTTGAAAGTAAAAAAGAGAGATTAATCCTTTGTGATGGGAACCATAATAACTTAAATTATTTGATGGTAACGAAAAATAATATAAGATATCACACACACGTGCGCGCACGCACGCACGCACGCACGCACACACACACCATATAAGTAAATTAGTTATTCTAGTCGTTCAAATTTTTAGTGAAAATTTCCCTCTGACTTAGTTAAGTCGCCTAGGTGAATTTGACAAAACAATTATTTTGCAATAAATTCTGTGACATTTAATTTTGGCGGCATAGTTTTAACGCAATAATTCTACGCGACATTGCGGAATTCGACTTTAATAGATTAAAGTGCTTAAGACGTCAAAAACATGTCGAAATGGTGTCACTAAATAAAGTTTGTTGTCATAATTAAATTCCTAAACTTTGAAACAATCATATATGACAATATATTTATGTGAATATATCGCGTTCTAACGCAACAACGAGAGGCGGTTAAACGTTTCCGTACTTAACCGATCATTCACAAAATGAGTTTTGTTAATTTTCTTTACTTTAAAAGCCGCTTAGGATTTGTTTCAAGGTCTTTACAACACTTCATCAGTTACCAATGCGCCGCCTTAAACGCTGACATCGTTTTTTACTACGAGTTACAATGTAATAATTCAACTTGTCACAAAACGTGCTATAAATTCTTTAAAAAATAGTTCTTTCAAAAAGTCCTTTTCTCGCAATTTTCATTTCATTATAACTATGTTGATTTTAACTTTTCGTTTTTGACATTGCGCTTCATGTCCAATTTCTGATCGAACATGCTCTCATTTTTTTTATCTGAATCAATATTTGATTTCAAAACATTATTTTAATGCAAATTATTTGAACCCTTTGTGGCACAAGTTTTATCTGCCTTTGTCTTTGATTAACTGAATAACGCCACTTGTCTACGCTATTTTGGTACAACCCTCGTATTTTATTTGATAATACTTGCCAAGAATACATTTACTACAATTCAAGTTCATACATTTATTACATTATACTTCTAAATGGACAGAATTCAGTTGTATCTTCTGTAGAGAGAAATATACACTCCTATTTATATACAAACTCTTCGTACGAGTTATCACCACTGTGGTACTGTAAAATCAGAACAGTGTCAGAAATGTGTGGGCGAAAAAAAATATCCGATTGAAAAGTTCATGTAAGAATTAGTGGAAATAAGTGTCCATGCATAATAACGATATTGTTCTCGAATGTCCATGGCCTATTTCCTCGTAACAATTGATGTGTGTTTTATCAATATGTCTACTAAACATGTTTGTTTATTTCGTCTGGTACGGTATAATTTCACCCCTATTTACAATGTTACATAAACAACGTGAAATTGATAGCATTACTATTAGTAAGGAACACTAAAGACTTATCAAGTATTGGATAGATGCCAGAAAAATAGGAAATGAAGGATGCAGTTGAAATAAACAATCGGTGCGTTGGTTTTGCACAGTTTACATGTATGTATACGAGAGTTAGATATTAGGGTGCGGACAATTGTATACATATAGAGCCCATTGCTGTTAAAACGCACATGTCTTGGTATACTGAAGTCTAGAATCTTTAATATTTCTTTGAAAGTATTATTAAAATTGCCAAGAGGCTACTTTCTTGCCGTACCAGACAAACTGTAATCTATGGTGGCATATTTCTATCATCCACATAATTTTAGTAAACATAGCGTATCACGTCAAATCGAGATAACTATCTCGTCAAGTCAAGAAAACTTTCTTGTTTTGACTTCTATCTTGTCTAGTCAACATAAGCTATTACATTTTGTTGCGATAATTATCTTGACAAGATGAGATAGCTTATCTTGACTAAAATGTGTTGCATTTGCAAATGCTGTCATCCACAAAACGAGATGATACATATATAATAATGTATAATCGTATTGCGGAACTCATCACACAATCCGCATACATTTATAGGAAGGCAATTCTGCGTAACCAAAATGAATTATACAGAATATCCTGTCAATTAGTGCCTGATTAATTATCTTTTAATATTCAATCTTCAGTTGCAAATTTATATCTGAATCTGTAATTAACATGAATATATATAGAGCTTTAAACACATTGATTAAAAGACAGATGACGCAAGGTTGATATTGATCTGCATGCCAATTAAATTGAATTAAATCATACGATTAAAGATTAAAATGACACTTTTAAAGAACAATATTCAGAAAATTATTTATTATGCTTTAAACAGGAGTGAAAACAAACAAATATATTAGGATAAAATAGAATTCACCAAAATAAAACCAAAGGTAAAACAAGATTTTTTAATTATTAGCATAATACTTTCAATCTCATGAGTTTATAGTATTTAAGACAGTGCACCTTTATAAACATGAGGATATGGTGCAAAATACAATGTGTTTTAAAAGAGAAATTTAAAAAAAGCATATTTATATATTTTGAGGAAGACCTTATGATTGTCATTAATGATCTTCTATGCAGATGAAATGAGTCCTGGGTAATGAGTTCCAAAATTCTATATATTTTTAACTTATCTTGTATGTGAATTGCAGTATTGCAAATGCCACGAATTTTAGACAAGATACAAGATAAATTATCGAGATAGCTATCCCAACAAAAAGTCGGTCTTGATCGAGAAACTTCAACGTTATCTCGACTTGACGAGATAGTTATCTTGACTTTACGTGATATATGCTATGTTGACCCAATGTGGATGGCAGAAATATGCCACCATAGTAATCATCGTCGACACGGTATATCTAAATTATTGCTGAGATACCTTCTCAGAAATATTGCACAATTATAATTGCTTTCCACACGGTACGGTACGTTTAGGGTAGAGTGTAAACGTATACATGTACATGTATATCTGTTCGTCGCTCCATATGTCAACCTCTACAGGGATATCGATGGTTTTGCATACGCTTATTGACAGTGCAAACTTGTTTGTCTCTCAGACTGCTCAATTTCATGAATATATTTATTTTAAATTCAACCATAAGAAAGTGAAAGGGTTTAGTTCATGGACAAATGAAAACGAAGACCGTGTTATGACACCATGCAATTGACTATATTAAAGGGCATGGTCACGATTTTGGTCAAAAATTATTTTTCCGATTTTAATGTTTACAATGCTTCAGTAAGGCATTTTTAATAGGCAACCAATATTTTAGTGTCATTCGCTGAGTTATAAGCAAGTTACAGAGCTTACAATTCTTTCCTATGTAAACAAAGCTTAGATTTGTTTACATTTTAAATGTTGAAGTGAAAATTCCAGTTTTAGAGCTAAAATGAATGTGCTAAACGTTAGGAATTGTTTATTTATCCTTAAAATGAATAAGAACATAGTCAAATCAGCTTGAAAAAGATTTTTTACTGGTATATTGAACTTATGCAATCAAAACCAGGGCACGAGCCTTGTTTACATGACAAAGATTTGTGAGCGCTGTATCTTGCTTATATGTCTTCGACTTACTCTGAAATTTCATTTGAACAGTGAAAATGCATTCATAATGCATTGTAAATAATAAAAACAGAACAACAAAATTTGACCAAAATCGTGACCATGCATCTTTAAAGCGTGAATATTATCGCCATTAGTTAAAATTCCTTTTTAAAAACGTTAGAACTCATCGTAATTTGCCATTATTATTCATTATGGCGAAAAATATAGAATATCACACTGTTGTTTTCATCTCGGCCCTGGTATCAGCCCGAGCGATTGATAGCGGTTGATATCGGCCCAAGCCCGAAGGGCGGGGGCCGATACCATCCGAGGGCTGATACCAGGGACGAGATCAAAACAACAGTGTTATGTTTATATCAAATATTTTTATTGAAAATCCAATTCAAATTCCAAATAATGAATATCATTAATTATAAAGAACCCATGCATTTAGGATTGTGTTCTGATTTTCAAAACACGTTCGATTTGATTCCTTTTTGGATGTGTTTGGCACTGAAGAGTTATCGACCTTTGTTGTCAAACCGTCGTCATTTTATGTTCAATAGAATGGATTTGTCGTTTGAGATGAAGCACTATCCTCTATAAATCAAAATTATCAAGAGAGAAACTTCCAGCTTGAGCAGCTTCGTAATGAGTCAAGTTCTTTCACTGGAATTTCGTTAGTTTCCTGTCAGATTCAATTCATAAAAGTCCATACTATTAGGCTGTTGGTTAAGAACGTTCATAGTGTCAATTTCTTTAACCGCTTAATTTTTACTATCTAAACTATGGTTTTCTAAGACGTAGTCTTGTGTTCCACCCTTCTCTATATCCTCAAAATTTTAAACGTTGATTGATGTTAAATAAAGCATGCTATTGTTTTAAATACACAACCGTTGTGTAGGTTATCTCCCCATACTTAGATACATACCACTGTTTGGCGCTATTTTTAAATTATTATTTTTCAATTTTTAGCATTAAAAAAGACTATTCCGACGTGCAATGTGATGCTTTCTGTTACCAGTATTTTATTCTTTATTTTTCATTAGGCCTATTTCACAAACTTGTCATAAAAACACAGGTAATGGGAAATTTATGATTT
This sequence comes from Magallana ariakensis, assembly GCA_020458035.1. Taxonomy (NCBI): domain Eukaryota; kingdom Metazoa; phylum Mollusca; class Bivalvia; order Ostreida; family Ostreidae; genus Magallana; species Magallana ariakensis. Next base: position 15,435,533 of record CM035814.1, read on the forward strand.
TAAATTTGAGGGCAACACATCCCCTTGACGACGGGCTAAGACAGAGAAATATCAGTCCCGAGGGCGATACAGTCCTAGCTTCCAGTTGCTGTCACACCTAGTCCAAAATACCTGTTTCAGGGCTGATACACTACTAGGTATATGATATAATTTCAGCGAGATGGCTAACGTTAAAACTTTCAGTGACAATAACAACAGCGGGTATCACGTAAATCACAGGGCATGTTCATGAAGCTATCCTAGACTAAGATATGTCTCAGATATGACATCTTGGGACATATCTTAGTCTTAAGAAAGTTTCTCGAAGCTTTCCTAATTAAAGATACCTCTTAAAAATCATCTTAACTTTAAGACATTCAAACAGTTGTTTTGTCCTTAAAGGGGCATGGTCACGATTTTAGTCAAATTTAATTTTTCTGTTTTTATTATTTACAATGCATTAGGAATGCATTTTTAATGAGTCAGTCGGAGACATATAAGCAAGATACAGCGCTCACAAATCTTTGTCATGTAAACAAGGCTCGTGCCCTGGTTTTGATTGCATAAGTTCAAAATACAAGTAAAAAATCTCTTTCAAGCTGATTTGACTATGTTACGTTCTTATTTACTTTAAGGATAAATAAACAGTTCATATCGTTTACCACATTCATTTTAGTTCTAAAACTGGAATTTTCACTTCAACATTTAAAATGTAAACAAAAGCTTTGTTTACATAGCAAAGAATTGTAAGCTCTGTAACTTGCTTATAACTCATCGAATGACACTGAAATTTTGGTTGCCTATTAAAAATGCCTTACTGAAGCATTGTAAACATTAAAATCGGAAAAATAATTTTTGACAAAATCGTGATCATGCCCCTTTAAAGTAATAAACTCAACAGTAAACATGTAGGTTGTGAACCATTACTTCTTAAAAGAAGAGGAAACCGATGTCGGAGTACTTTGGGATATAAATAAGCTCACGTGCACAGACTAAATATAAATATGTAATGTATTTGTATTTCATCTGAAGATACAGAATTTCTGAATTGTATGACTTAATATACTTAGCTATATCTATCTGCTTTAGTCATATTTGAGGCTTAATACGGATGAATTATTTACGTGGTTACCTGTGCTGATCCGGGGGGGGGGGGGGGGTTACGAAAGATAATATTTTGCTTCGCGGGATGGGGGTGTCGGAGGCTTTCTTTTCAGTAACTTTACTATGTGAAGTAAATCAGTTTGAATTTAATACACCCCGATCCCCTTTCTAGATCCGCGCATGAAATATGTAACACTGAGTACATAATTTCCAGAAGATTTTGTCTCAAATTTTATTTATTAACTATAATTTCTAGACTTAAATGAGGCTTTTGTAGTTTGTATTTTATCCAACAAATAATAAGCGACTACTTATATCCCATCGGAATGTAATTACAAATTGATAATAAAAATATCATTGATAATTGTGCGAGAAAATATATTTGAAAAATGTATTTACATTTACTTGATAAAAAGGGGCACTAGCGGTTGTTGAGATGCAATTTAAAATCAATGAACACATGATAAATATTATGACGTATACATATGTATATACACACCATTGTCTACATTTACCTAAATATGGTTAAAACCAGTACAGTTTTCACTGCGTAGAAACGATTCCTCGATCTTCCTTTGCTTTAAGACTCTCCATCCTCTCCCACCCCCACCCTGGAGTTACATGAATTAAATTTTGTATCTTACACATGTACATACTTGTAGGAGTGTTCGAAACTTAAAATTAACTCGAATAATTCCGATTCTAATTAAGGTGAACATGGCTCACTGATATTTAAAATGGGTGGTTGAAATTCAAGAAATAAAATAATGTTATTAATATTAAGGCACTCATACTACTGATAAATGTAACATGTAATGAGTGATACGAAATCGGCGCGAATAAGATTAATAATCGTCATTGGTGGATCAAATACCACATGAGTAACACAGTCATTAAAATGTAATTGATTAATTAATCTAGTATTTTTAAGATAGGCATTCAACTGAATGACTGTTGTGATCAGAACAATCATATCAATGTCACTTTCATTTTTTTTATAATTCATTTGTTTTAACTTGATACATTTTCTGGATTATTTTTATTATTGAAATAGAGTGATTCTTGTGTGCCCAGAAGAAATGATGATTGTTTGTTTTGTTTTTGTCATTTAATTTAATGTAATGTTGAATGTTTACACTGGTGGTTTTAAATATGGAAATAAATAGATCACGCGATCATCAATTTAACTACAAGATTAACTACTCCGAATAAAGATTTTAATAACGAATGTAGATTTTGATACGTCAGTACCTGTGCAGGGAAGCGCGGTAGATAGCGTCCCCTCAGTGGATCACCTTCATCGAAGACGGCGATAAAGAAACAAGTTTTCATCTTTTTTTTATTTACACATTCCCTCATATTGTATCTACAGACATTCCTAACAAACCATTTAGACGGTAGACTGAGCTCTAACGAGTCTCTCATTTCATGCCATTTCCGCATTTATGAATGTTTTACTCCAAAACTTGACGCAACAGTATTTTGCTGAACAACAAATGACCATTTAAGAATAAATAAATGTTAATTACAAGATAATCAGGACAGTGTACCTCAAATGTTCAAATTAAACAAACTGCTTCTCTTATGTACACGTACATGGAGATCTACGAAACATCAATATAGAATTCTTTGACATTAATTTAAATCTTTATTACACTTTAGCTTATTACAATTTAATACATTAACCTTTTTCTTTTTACCTTCTCTCTTTAAAAGCGCAACATTTTGCATATCATAGTTATTTGAATATTCTAATTAATATACTTATTAACTAACACAATCAAAATCAATGTAGTGGAATATTAGAAATACATCAATTTCATAAATGTTACATGTAATTGTTTTTTTTTTCTAATAAGGAAAGCGTTTGCGTTTGACAATTGAACACTTAAGCATTTTCTTCAGTACAATTTATTTCACGGAATGTTTCTTTTTCTTTTGCCATGCTTTATTTGCATGCATCCTAAAAAATTCTATACACTTGAACAAAATATCATAAATTACAATAAAACAAAATGTTCAAACTGATTTTACAACAGCGTTATGTGTAAAGATGTAAAATATAATGGTAGCTAGGGAATATAAATAAATATTGAATAGATTTTGAAAAATTATATTCCCCCTTATTTATCCTCCAAGGCACCAAATAAAAGGAATTTTGATATTGTAGATATATATATACATGTATATATACAAGTGTATTTTCATTTTACGAAATTGAAATAGTTCAAGAAAGAAAATATAAACACGCTAAAAAGTGATTCATATAAATAATTTGGAAGGAATGTGAACTTTTAACAGCCAATTTTATAAACGTACCTATGTAACATTTTATAAAATCATCCTTAATTTTTTTTGACGAATTTCCTTATTATTGTCGTGTTATGGATGCCTAGTATTAATAATCATTTTAAACACATATCTTTTCGTTTAATTTTGTCGCTGGCACTTGCAGAAAGATTTCCGCAAACTCTAAATAATCATCGCGCTAAAATTCCACGATGTGTTATTTTTTTGACAAAGGTAATATGATTAACATGAGTAATTTGATTAATTGTTTACGGAAGGTTTAACAAGCCGTGAACCCCGTCTAGTGGCGACCAGTTATCTATCGCATGCACTTCCCTCTTGTAATCATAATCAAATTGTAATTATTTCGTACTTGACAGATAAATGTTGTGTAGGATTACTAATTCTTAATGAAATCAGTTGACTCCTTGAAAAACCGCACAGCTTATCAATGTTAAAAAATATCTCTCTCTCTCTCTCAAACTCTCTCTCTCTCTCTCACTCACTCTCTCTCTCACTCTTTCTCTCACACTCTCTCACTCTCTCTCTCTCTCTCAAACTCTCTCTCACTCTCTCTCTCACTCACTCTCTCTCACACTCTCTCTCTCTCTCTCTCACACACAAACACTCACACACACACACACACACTCTCTCTCTCTCTCTCTCTCTCTCTCTCTCTCTCTCTCTCTCTCTCTCTCTCTCTCTCTCACACACACAAACACACACTCTCTCTCTCACTCTCTCTCTCTCTCACACTCACTCTCTCTCTCTCTCACTCTCTCTCTCTCACACAAACACACACACTCTCTCTCTCTCTCACTCTCTCTCACACAAACACACACACACTCTCTCTCTCTCTCTCTCTCTCTCTCTCTCTCTCTCTCTCTCTCTCTCTCTCTCTCTCTCTCTCTCTCCATAGAGCGATCGATGTAGTGAAGGTTTTTGGACCCACCAGCTATAAAACATGTAGAGATCTTTTCAATTACTTTACGCAATAACACATATATATGCCCATAAAACAAAGTTAACAGGTAATTTATCCAGGCAAACGGGACAACATTCAATATTTCCCCGAAGAGAACAATGACAAATATCTTATCGACATGGATAGCCGGGTCATCCTTACGATTTATATTCAGTTTGATGTACATGTAAATTTGCACAGTGGAAAATGAAAAGCTTCAATGTGTGGGGTATTTCTTAACATTAAAGGTATTTAAAATCTTCTTCGGAAAACTGTTTGTCATGCGTGTTATCACATGCATACCAGCCCTGTTGGGATTTTCTCTCTGAAGAATTGTCCCCCATCCATCTCGACACTAGCTACTGAGTGCGATGATTTTCCGAAAATTCTGTTTTAACCAAACATGGAGCTCAACATATGGCAAGCTACAGTACATGTACATAAGACAATGCATCAAATGAAAATTTGTTGGAGGCGTTCTTAGACGGGGTTAGAATAAATGATCGGTAAAAATAAATTTAATAATGTATTTAGCATTGGCGATTTAAATATTGTTAATACACATGTTTTGCTTTGGGGAGATGACAAACTTAGTAATACTGTTAATGAACACTTGTTTTCCTTAGTTCACATATTTATTAAAAAAATCCAAAAGATTTTAATTACTTGTTTACATTTGCATCAAAATGTGCTATCTGAAACTTAATTGTAAATCATTTTGAATCTTTATATTTATAAACACATTATGTATATTTTATTTGCATGTGAAACATTTTGTATGTACATTATTGTATAGGGAGAGGGCTAAATAAGTTTTAGAACTTTTGCCCAATCCCATTGTAATCATATTACAATAAAATAAGTTCAAACCAAACCAAATGATCGGTATGTCCTGAATATTGAGAAAATACAAGTAGACCGTAATAGTCATGCAATGAAACATGGGGATGCAACAAACTAAATATGTCGTGATGCATTTATGTGATACATGTATATTGTTAATATTTGCAAAAAGGATATCTTTTAAATTTTTTACTCCTCGCATTGTAGCACCCCAAAAAATTGAAGCATAAAGATATAAACGATGGTGTAAAGATGCACATAAACAGTATCATTAAATTGGTTTTGTTAAGACTTGTTCTCAAATATCTTATACATGTATATACTTAACGCCCATGTAAATACATTGCACCAAATGTGTTTTTTATATCTAGCGAGTCATTATTTTATCGCGGAAGGGGGTTAGTGCAAAATTTCTCAACCAATGTAAATATTAACAAAGATCTCAGAGATCCTGCAATCTTGATTTTGCGTTCGGTCGTTAATGTACAAAATACTTGTTAAACCAGGTAGCACAGATTTCTGCTGACAAGGGGTACATCAAAACTGGCAAACATTTAACTATTGTTGTTTCGATCCAAATTTTTTTTTTCAAAAAGCGTTGAACCACGTGATTTTAGACGTGAATAGAAGAATCTTTATTCGCAAATTTGTTAACAAGAGGTAATTTCGGGAGTTGAAAGTTATACCTCGCACTGTATGATGAATCAAAATAAGGCATTTTAACGACCTACCTGCAAGACACATTATATTCATTGAGAATGACGCCTTTCTAGAGGTTTGAAAGAACTTCATGAAATATGCAGTGATTCTTAAAGAGCTAGTCCAACAATACATTCATATAACATTGTCTGCTTAAAGATATTGCACCCTGCTTTTACACGTGTTTGCACATCTAATGGTACTTACACGTAACATTGCTTTCATTGATTGTAAAAAAAAATGTACTTTGGGTTGTACTTTTTCACCTTATTGCTGTATGTTTGGTCGTTACGACTCGGATCGAGATAGGTGAAGTTTATTTAGATTTCGTCACATTACGAAACTTTTAAACAACATTATGTAAAAAAAAAAACCCATTCGACTTAATTATAAGAAATAGAGCAGAACTAGAATTGATTCACCAGACGCTATATCAATATGTAATTCTGTACATGCTCGTGTCACCCATCCCTTTGAAATCAAATTGAAAGAGTCTGGGGTTTTTTTTTTGCATTTTATGCGACAATAGGCCTGTTTAGTTTGAAATCCTCTGGCAATTTCTACGACGCAAATACAGATTAAATCTATCCTTCAGATTTTTATCAATAAATTTATTACACGCAAAACAAGTACTTGACATAATTTTCACGTACCCGTGGATTAATTTGAAATTGTTAATTAAATTACTGGAAGGGTGTTTCACAGTGTGAAATTTATACATTTGGAGTATATTCGTAATTATTGCGTAAATTTACTAAATTCCACACTGTCTTAATCCCACCTGAGGCACTGTCACAGATGAACAGCTAATTATTGACGTCTGTTTATATTTATTGACACTACATTTTTCCATCTTATTGCTTTTAACCTTTTTTACATGTAGGTACATCTACTAAAATGCTGTCATGTTGTAAATTTTGAATTTACCGGGTGGCAGTAAATACCAAATTTACAACATGACAATGCCATAAAATACTCAATAGATGTTTGTTAATTGATTTCTTTTAATTTGATGTTAATCATTTATCTAGTTATTTCATTGTGAACTACTTGTATGATTTTGAATTGTAAAATAGCGTCGTTATGGTGTCCGGATATGGCCGTTTGTGTCTGCGCGACATCGCGTTCAGATAAACAAGACATCGCGCTAACACATAACAAGCCGTCGCGCTAACGCAACTTTGCACAACACGCCGTCGTGCATGCTAACACAACTTTGCACAACACGCCGTCGCGCTAACACAAAACACGCCGTCGCGCTAACACAACTTTGCACAACACGCCGTCCCGCTAACGCAACTTTGCAAGTTTCACAGTCTAGTAGGAATTCGTGTCCGGAAACATCAGACTGCGCATGCTGAAATATGTAGGCCTGCATGCAAGCATGGATAGTTTTATGAATAAAGAAATTGATTAACACGTGAATTAAAATCAGCATGCGCAGTCTGATATTTCCGGACACGACTTCCTATACTAGACTGTGAAACTTGCAAAATTTCGTTAGCGCGACTGCGTGTTGTGCAAAGTTGTGTTAGCGCGACGGCGTGTTGTGTGTAAGCGAGACGGCGTGTTGTGCAAAGTTGCGTTAGCGCGACGGCGTGTTGTGTGTAAGCGCGATGTCTCGTTTATCTGAACGCGATGTCGCGCTAACGCAAATGGCCCTATCCGGACACCATACGTCGTTGGGATTCAGCATTCATTGCTGATACATACCAATACCGATGTAAAGGTCCATGCAAATTCTAGATAAAGTGTAAACGTTATAACGCGTGTTGGCTTGTTATAGAGGTTTAATGAGGCTGGGCCAAGAACATGAGAGATAAACTCGAGGGTGGCCCGGTTCTAGTTCAGCAGAGGAGGGAGCGTCCCGTAATAGAAGTTACATTTAATTTTGAAAAAAAAATTTTTGTCAATATTGTAAACTTTCAAAAATTCTAAACCGGTGAAACTATTTTGATTATTATACACTTTTACCGACATAAATATCGACGGGTATCCAATACTACCTTAAATTCTTGAAGTATTGTAGATTTTGTACTTAACACTCAAGCTTTATTAAAAAAAAATAAAAACTATAATTGAACGCTTTGGCAAAATACGATCAACACCGACGTACATGCTTTAAAGGTAATAAAAACGTTGAGATATCAAAAACATTATCATCAATTAAGGTTTGATAATAATATATTAATCATATGAGAAATATAAGCATGCTTTCCGGAATCAGACTTCAAATCATTGTGACCAAATTTTCTCAAAGTGCATTCGAGCGATATTGCCTACGAAATCTTTCAATGCACCTCCTTATAATGTATACAAGCTCGGCGAAAAAAATCCATCTATCAAACATCGACCGGATCTTTCTTCCCAGCGTATATGTATAAATAAAGTTCGCAGGAATACTAGACCATTGTTAAAAAGATACGCCTCGTTGCGGAATAGGTTAAATTTGTTTTCGAGAAGATCTAGATGCATGTCTGTACCCACTGAGAGCGCAGTGGTAGCAAGGAAGTTGATGACTGCAGGTCAAAGACACGGTAGTGAGTCGCACAGTTGATGTGACACACTCTTCAGGCTTCACTGTCCGTTTTAACGCGTCCTTGTCACATTCCCTCTCCCTCCCCTAGACCTTGAATCGATCGCGTGTCGATGCCCAGCACTGTCCGCAAACAGACCTAAATGGCAATGTCTACCAGCAAACAGAATCTGACGGCTTCGTCGCTGACCATTTCGGAAAATGATGTTCATGTTGGGTAAGAAATGTTCTATTAGGAAATTCATATATCTAGTCGTCTTGATTTAAAAGGCGACCTCGTTTATTTCGTTTGTTGACAATTTATTCATCATCATATCACTGTAAATTCATAAATGGGCAACAGGGTTTGCTTGTATGAATTCATTAGCTAGTCAAATCTGCCGATGATTGATTTCTCTCTTTTTTTTCACTCCATCCTTGAAATCATTTACACGTGATTAAAATTTGAAAGTTACCATTTTGCAAAAAGTGACTGCTAGTTTTTTTAAGCAATTAATTTGTCCAAAAATTAATTATGTATGCCTTCTAAAAGACAATTAAGATCATCTTGGAAAAAAATATGATTATTTTCTTTTATAATAAATGTCTTCAATAAATCTTCAAAAAGAATGTACTGCAAAACTCCTCGTCCATCTTCCGCTTCACAATTGAGCTCTTTTTATTGTTTTTTGTTCTTTTCGCGGAGTTTTTAATCTTTGGTTATAAAACCACAAGTGTGGGCCCGCGATGTTCGGACGAAGGAACGGTCATCTCGTCGCCATATACTCCGCGAATAAAACCGTTATCTCTTGAACCGGAGATTAACTAATCGTAAATAAACACTGTAATTAAACAGCACATTCCCTGTCTCAATCCGAACCATAATGACCAAAGATGGACAAACGAAACGCAGAATACTCCAGGTAATGTTTCATTTGAAATTTTTTATTAATAAGTTTGCTTATTTCATATTTTTCTCTATTAATTAGCTTGTCAGTGATGTCGAATGAAGTGCAAATCATTCTGAAATGTATACAATTTGACTTTTATTATAATTGTGTTGTTTTTGGAAATGTAAGACTGATGATTAAGAGGGAAAATAATTGACGATCCTTTTTTTAAATAAGCCAGAAGAGTTAAAGTTTAAGTTTACAGTAGAGAAAGGAAATGCAATGCACTTGCAATATATTTCACATAGGATCTGTAAGAATTTATTACTTTAAAAGGAAAGATGTTTTTTTTTTTATCTCCGACAAATGCTCAGATCCTCGTTCAGACATGCAGAGGACCAGTGGGTTGTCAGTTGTCGACCAGTCTATGTCAATGTTTGCTCTTTCTTTGGATACCTTCTAAAACACGTGCTTTATTAAAAGAAAGAATGCCGCATACCCTTAACACTACGCCACTGAAAAATGGTACCGTTGATACAGATGTCTTTAACCCCGTTTTCTTGGTACATGTATTTCCCTCAGCTTTAACTAAATTTCGGTCGCGTTACCATATCGTTTAGACTTGCAACATCGTTTTGTACACAAAAAGCCCGTAAAAAACCATTTTGTACATAGAAAAAATAAATTGAAAAATGCTTAGCGCAATGAAACAGAAAAAAGATCAGGGTTATAGCAAGTGAAAACTGAATTACATATTGGAAAAAATTCACAATTGCAAACAGGAAACCAATTACTTTAAAACCAGTTTGAATGACAAACATATAATGGGGAAATGATCTTCAGGTGTTAGTTCTGAAAACTCGGCTCGTTCTATGTAACGTTCATCTCTCAGGCACGTGCTCTTTTCACTTTGCACACATTTACAGCTGTTTAAATCACACACCGACCAACTTTTCAGTTGTTACATCAACTTGTTTTTCAAATCAACATGATAAATAAATTGCCTTTAAAAGACTAGATTTGAAAAGTACAATCTCTAAAACTATCGTTAAATCTATTTGTTTACTTTTCTTTTTATTAAAGCGAAAACAGTATGTAAAAATCATACAGGGCATCATTTGTATAACGCTGCAGTGCCTCTGTTATAATTGTGCTTGGACATGCGTTTATGATATGGCTTAAGGTACATGTGCATAGTATATATGTGCATGAATTTACTAGCTGATATCATTAACGTTAAAATACTTATACAGTACACTGTCAATTTACTTCAAAATCTTTTAAGTACACATCTTGATTCACGATCCACTTATCCTGACAACAGGCTGTTACTTATCCTGACAACAGACTGTTCCAGAGTTGTATGTTTTGTTTCAGTATCAAAGACACGAGGAAGGAGTCCAGATCGAACGGGATTTACTGTGTACTGATATTGGCTCTGGCCGCCATTATTGCTGTATCTGTGGCGTTGGCGGTTGTTGTCATTAGAAATGAAGAAAATGACAAAGATTCGTCTCAAAAAGCAGAGGCGGGGGCCAACATGCAGACACCTCACGCCTTACCCTCCACAACAACCGACCCCAATATCATCACATCCACCCGGGGTACGAGAAAGTCTGTCAGATTTACATATCGCGTTTTCTTATAAAAACAGTGTCACAGTGTATTCTTATAAATAATTGTGTTTCTGTCTTCATTTTACAGAAGTCTGTAATTCCCCGGAGTGTGTTCGAGCAGGTTAGTTATACATATTAACTCTTATTTAAATAAAAAATGGATCGTTTCTATATAAACGCAAAGTATAGTTCATTAATTGGTGGAGCATCTAGTAGTTAGTCTAGTCTAGTCTGGTTAGTGGACATTTCACATTATGTAATGTTTGAACATCACTAACATTGTAGTTTACAAATTGCTTATTGATTTCAATTACATGTAACTGCCCAAACAATTAAAGTGTATAATGCACATTGTGTATTTTGCAAGTAATAGATAAAAAAAAATTAATTTATACACATGTTTGCCTTTAATTTAGCATCCAGTTTACTCAATGCTATAGACCCCAAAGCAGACCCGTGTGACAATTTCTTCCAGTTTGCGTGTGGGATGTGGCGGAAAAAGCAAGTGATACCGGAAGACAAGTCCATCACAGGTGTATTTTACCAGGTGGACGACTCCGTGGATATCATCCTGAAATGTAGGCTCCAGCTCACCATAACAATGTTTGCCACTATAATTCTATTGACAAATTTACATAATAAAGATGGTTTACTTTACCTACTATATAAATGTTGATAAAAAAAATATTCACGCTCATTTTGATTAGAAGTTTTTATAATTTCTTCCGCTTGTCTGACAATGATAATTAAAGACTAAAATATTGAAGGCGTTTGCACTTTGCACGTGTAACGTAAAAACAGTAATGTTATTAAATTAATGTTATGTTGATGTAATTAAATAGTTTAATGCAAAATGACAGATTTATTGGAGAAGGAGATAGCCGATGGTGACATTGAAGCTGTGAGGAAAGCCAAGAGGTTGTACCAGTCGTGCGTTGATCTAGGTATGAATGCCCTACACAGGGACCAGTGTTAAAGATTAATAATTATAACATGTCTTTGATTTGCGTAACTTTTTTATTACTTTTTTTTTATCACGTTTGATTGGGGGAAACTCCCATACTTTTTTAAAATAAAAAAATCTTCAAGTGATTTTAGTACAACTATATGTTTCTTTCAGAGAGTTAATTAACGAAATATACTTACTCGAGATGGTTAATTCGTAAATAGAAAAACAAACTCTTAATTATTCACACTCGTTAACAGTCATTTGTATAACATGTACAAACAACCGTAATTACTTAAGGCAAGTTAATATTTTGCTTTATTGCAGAAAAATAATATAATAACCAAGGTTTTTCTCACAATGCATTTCAAATTCACAAATTCCTTAAAAATATCTAAAAGGTAGCATCTATTTGTACAAAAAAAATTAAACACCAAGAGGTCAGAAGTTTAAAATTTATTCATGTACTTGTATAGTGGCTCAAATGTGACTTGTCTTCAAAACATTATATTATTTTTGCGGCCCGTTTAAGTACCAGTTGGTCTCATTTTTATATGGTTTTTTTTTTTATCCTTTTACGGAATATATAACTATCTAACTGCTATCTGAGTAATCTAACACCGTTGTCCTATTTAAATAAAGCCAAATGAACAGAAAAAGATCTGCTCCCCAGGTGCCTCGAGGTGTTGTTTGATTCAGTGTAATAAGATCATTTTGTTTACACCTGTATATTCCGGCGTGGTATTTCAACACAATAGTGTAAAGTGGTGCAAAAACAACGATGGAAAGTCAGTCCATCAGTGCGAGAATTTGAGGATAACGAAACGGCAAGGCGTATAATTGAAATGTTGATTATTTGTATATAGAAGACTGGTGATTTCGTTAGCAAGTTTCTTGACCGAGTGCGTTGTAATTAACATAGTATTTTTTTTACCTTGGATGAACCTAAAACATTTATGAAAATAAAACATTCCGGCGTATATAACTTCATGCGCGGATCTAGAGGGGGGGGGTGGGGTCGTAAGCGGAAATATTAAGAGTGGTATAGGAAAAATTGCAGCTATAGGCATATTCGCTCCCCCCCCCCCACGTATTAGGAATGATTTTTTGACAGGTATATGTACAATTTTTTTCGAGTTATAGGTATACTACGTTACAATTTTTTTCGATTTATAGGTATACTACGTTACACCCCCCTCCCCACGGATTAGGAATTTCATGATTTTTGGAAATAAGTTTTTGTTTTTTTTTAACCCCCCCCCCCCGGAAAAATTTTCTGGATCCGCGCATGTAACTTTCCCTGTTGAATGGAACGTTTTTTCTTTTTTTTTCAAATCATTTGTAAATCATATATTGTTTATAATTTATCTAAACAGAGTTTTTAAGGAGGGAACGAGATTAATAATACATGTGTATGATAATTTAAACATGTACCTTTCCTAATAAACTTCATTTCTAGATTTTCACCCTTTAGTCAAATACCGGATTATTTTTTACATGTATTTATAGATATCGTTATCTCGCATGTTGTCGTGCTTATCATATTTGTGAAAAAGCTGATTCGACACATACCATGCATATTTATGACGGGAAAAAAACCTGTTTTTCATATTCTTTCTTTGTGATTAAAAAGCCATTTATTCTCAACGACTCGAGTATATTTAGCATCAAATGAATGTTTAGGACGATATGCATGATGTTTCCCCATTATCATTTCAAAGTTAAGCATGTGTGTATTTGAATTTATATTTCCATTTAAAGTAAAACGCATACATATATTGTAACTTATTTAAGGATGTCAAAGAGTTCTTCGTACAACTAACATACATGTGTAATTAACCTTCATATGATTGAAAAAAAAAGGTTTGAATTAATAGTGTATATCTCGCCCGCTTCAGTTTTGCAGTAGAATAAATCTTCGCATTAATCATTACCATTCAATGTGCATTTCTCTTCAATAATAGGATGATTGGAAAAGTTTATCTAACTGGTGTGTCCCGTCATTATTTGTACATGTACCTTTAAAACGTAGAATCAACGTGCACTACTGCGCACTAGCCTCAAGCTTCCCAAGGAAGATGAACAAGTTTTTAAAATGAACGCAGAGTCCAAATAAATATACCAGCTGTTAAGATTATTAGAGAATTATAATGTAAGGGTAAGAGGTGCATGTATGTTATTTAGTTATTTATTTATGTAATCCATGATTCATTTGCAAAATTAAAGCGGGCAAGACACGCAAATGTTACTATTTGAATCGCAACAAGCCACCGATAGACATGTACTAGGCATGAATAACGAATGACTGTCCCGAGATTCAGTGAATGCGTCAGTCCAAATACCAGTAAAAATTATCGAAATTAATTTTTGCTTTTTAATGACTTGTCTTGCAGATGCTATAGAAAAAGACAACTTTACTTCAGCCAAAAGAATGATAAAGGAACTGGGGGGTTGGCCCGTAATGAGCGCGGACTGGAAAGAAGACACGTTCAGTCTAATTGAACTTTTGAGAAAAATTAGGCTTTACACCAATAGCCCACCTTTGATGGACATGTACGTGTATGATGATTCAAAGAATCCAACAAGAAATATTCTCTATGTAAGAAATAGTGTTTACATTTGTTTTACTATATTCATGAGAGCGCTAGCTTGACTTTTTCCGGCTTTTTTTTTAAAAATAAAGTATATTCATGCCAATCAAAGATGGTTACAGATCCATATAACTAGAATATATTTTTGAAAATAAGATCGACCAACCTCAGCTTGGATTACCAGACAGGGAATACTTCCTGAGGGGTAGAAATGACCGGAAGTTACTGGCATATGAAAAATACGCTCAGGAAATGGCGGTCATTTTCGGAGCCGAGGAATCAACAGCTTCCAACGATATGAAAGATATTGTGGATTTTGAAATTGATATTGCAAACGTAAGATTTCGTGATATTCATTGTTTAATTATGTTTCATTTGAAGTAGAATTTTTTTTTATAAAACAAATGCAATAAAATTCGTTTTTGGTGCAGCATTTAGATATTGCAAGGTTAAATTGTAATTATAACTGAAACGAATGATGCGTTAATAATGTAAAAAAAAACCCATTATTTGTACTTCATTATTATTCTAGTCACAAAAGCGTTTGTTTCCAAAAACTGATCTATTCATGTGTATTATTGTTTTGTGATCGTGTTGCAGGCCACCATGCCAGCCGATCAGAGACGTGACGATGAGAAGTTGTACCACAAAACGACGATAGGAGAGCTCCAGACTAAGTACCCCAATGTAAGTAAAAAGGAATAGACCAGCAAATAAAATAGCACAAGAAAAACTAGAATTCATCGATTAGCATTAAAGTCAGTTATTATAGAGTCATACTCATTTTTCTTTGCGAATTAGGGCTGTAGAAACAATGAAATACCTGTGCAATATTTTAAAAAAATATAATGGTTGATTCCTCTTGCATATTCAATATTTAAAAAAAAACCCAAAACAGTAACATGTTAAATGTTTGTACATGTAGAATACACGCCACGTTTTATGTTTTATCTTCTAAAGTTTCAATGGTTACCGTACTTTCGCGCCACGCTAGGCCGTGATGATCTCAACATCAGCGTGGATAGTTCGACACCTGTGATTAACAGAAACCCGGAGTATATGGAAAATATTGTTAACAAACTTAACACAGAGAACAAAAGGTAAATAAATTTTTTTTTAAACCATTAAGTACTGTTAATATAAAGTTAAAATATCATATAAATTTATTTTTTAAATTAAGATATTATATAAATTTACTTTGTTTTAAGCTTTTGTTGTGTTTTTTTTTCAGAATTGTACAAAACTACGTTATTTGGAGAGCTCTGAAAATGTTGAGTGGAGCTCTACCTTCAAGTGCTAGAGATGCATACGGCAGATACAGAGAGGTACATGTAACAGCATACTGCAATCTTTATTTAAATGAAAGAAAAAGTTTGAGTTTTAATAGTCACATTGTTCACATTATAGAATGTTATAGGAAATATCTCTTAGTAAAACTTAGTTGAATACCGAAAAAAAATTACGCGTTCAGAGAAAAATCCCGTCCCTTTTAAATGAAAATTAATCCTTAACTTATATAACAAAGACCTCTCTCTCTCTCCCTCTCTCTCTCTCTCTCTCTCTCTCTCTCTCTCTCTCTCTCTGTGGAGTGATCAAACTATACATACGTGATTTATTGACATATACAGGCACTAATTGGATCTGCTGTACAACCCCCTCGCTGGAAGACATGTGTGGGCGTGGTTAACAGTCAGGTAGGACTGGCCGTGGGGAAACCCTTCCTGGAGGAGACTTTTGACAGCCAGGCTAAATACAAGGTACACGTAGGATCGCGCATTGTCTCTCCTATAATCTTTTAGCCTTTGCCATAATAATGGCTATAAAGCATATGCTGAGTTCATTATTTTTATTGTTAAATTGAAAATATCATGCTACATGCATCAAACAAAGAAATAGATAATTATATTTCTTTAACAATTTTGATAAAGATAAAGATCACAATTAAAATATAAGTTTAACAAGATAAGTTTCATTGACTAAAATTGAATTAAACTCACCACAACAATAGTATTTGATCGTGGTTTTTTTTAACTAATCTTGCTTCAGAAGTCACAACCAAAAATGTTGATTCATCATAAAAAGCTTACATGCATTTGGGAAATACTTTATCTCTAAGACTTGGGTTTTGTTTATTTTAGATTTTAGATTTACTGTTTAAAAAAATTGTTTAACAGTTAGTCTAATTTGTTAATTGCGACCTCCTACTTTTAAAACACAGGCTCAGTTAAGGACATACTTAAATTATTTTCTTACAACAGGCAGATGAAATGATAGAAAATTTGCGGTCAGCGATGAAAGATTTATTAAAGAGGAATGAGTGGATGGACAAGGAAACCATTGACAGGGCTATACAGAAGGTACTCAGTGTCATGTTGACAAGCTAGACAAGTTGTCATGTGGGTCAAATAATGCAACAAATATGTATGTAAAACTAGATATGTATATCACAAGGACGGTATCCGAACATGTATATACATGTATCTGATAACTATAGATTGCTTAAAATTAAGTCAAGATTTAACGTAACGTAATGTTACAACTAAACGCGTAATTCTTCATTCTTGAAGGCAGACCAAATCCAATCAAGAATCGGATATTCACCTACAGTTAAAAATGACACGTATCTGAACGAGAGATATAAGGATGTAAGTATCCAATATATGAAAATAATGTTCTAAAATTGATTTTTAATCATATGATAGATTATTGATACGCATATTGTGAAACCACTTTGTTTTATTTTTCAACAATGTTTGATCAATGTTTGCGAAATAGTTGATTTTGATTAGATCAAATTTTTATTAAATATACTCTACCTCTGATATTCTGATATTTCCAGTATGAGTTTGGTGAGACAAATTATTTTGACAATGTCCTTGTGTACTCAAAATTGGAAACGAAGGAGAACCTCCAAGAGCTGCCAAAACCAGTTGACCGAAACAAGTAGGTTTAGTCGACATCATGGAAATAGTATTTGGATGAAAGGTCACTTGATGATGAAAATTTCTGTTCAATCCACTGATGGAAAAAAACAAGAAGGCCATGTCTAGTTCATAGATATTTACAAAAGGTCGACATTTCTGAATCAAAGACAAAAACAAAAAAGGTCACCTTAATCAGAAATCATACTAAGAAGGTCAATTTCAAATTATAGACATACACAAACAGGTCTTGTTTTTCAATTAGAAATCATAAGCTTGACATGTCCAAATTATAGACAGAAAGTATTAGATTTTGTTATGATCAAAGTAAGAAACAAAAGTGGTCATATATGTCGGATATATTTATAAAAATAAAGAAGCAGGTACTGTTAATGTTGAAAAAAGTATGGATTTTCTTGTGATTTTCTGATCATAGGTGGGAAACGCCTCCAGCCACAGTCAATGCCTACTACAACCCTGCCAGGAATCAGATCAGTAAGCCTCAAGCACATTTTCTATTTGTTATCTTCATTGCTTATACGTTGTCCACATGTTATTTACAATATGTAGCAGTAAACTACATGTGCTTGCATCATTCATGAACAGTTTCTTCTTTCATACATATAATACTGTACGAGAACTGTTTCACCAATTTTTCTTCCTGTTTTTAAGTGTTTCCTGCTGGAATACTACAACCACCGTTTTACAAGAACGGATATCCGCAGTAAGTAATTTAAAAATGCTTGTTGTTTCAGCAACCCTATCAAATTATTGTATATAGATATACTTTTTTAACAATATTGGTGGTTTGATTTAAATACAATTAACAACAAACATTTATTTATCAGTTTACATAAAATAGTATCTAATTAATGATTTTTAAAAATACATGTAATTCCTTTAAGGTACCTCAATTATGGTGGAATTGGCTACGTCATAGGTCATGAGATCACACACGGTTTTGATGACAGTGGTAAGCCTAGTATATGTAAACAGGAGTTTCTGTTGACTTTTGGTTGAACACAACTGAAACCCCATCATAAATACTGGGTTAACTATTTGTTGAATGTATTACATATTACATTAAAAAACTGGGTAATATATATGTTGAATGTATTTCATATTGCATAAATAACTGGATATTATATCTGTTGAATGTATTACATATTTACATATACTGGGTATATATGTACATGCAATAAGAATTAACTAGTAGCTCAGGTATAAATAGACGTCGGTTTACGCAAGGAACGTGACCAATTTAATTAACTTGTCCATTGTTAATTAATATTAATAAAAAATGACTGAATGAGGCTTCCATACCTATTATCTGGCGAACATGCTTACTTAATTAGTATAAAGTAAGCATGTTTACAACTCTATAATTACAAGCACAACACTTTGTATTTAATTTCGCCGATTTATTTTCCGCGATTCGGAAATCGCCTCGAACAATGCGGAAATTGGATTTACACGAAAAATAAACTTGATACACGTAGTGCAAAATAAGTTTTTTTACCCGTAACAGACGGCTGAGATACCGTATATCGGATAAACGTGTTCTTAATACCAAACTCGTAATTAACCGATAACTAGACTAGTCCTAGCCGATAGCTGGTTCAGAACCAGTATAGAAACGTGAATGTATTTCAAGAAGCATTATAATTTTTTTTTCTGAAAAAAATACTCCATAAAATACACGTTAGGAATATGATAAAGTGGTAAACGGCAATATATTTTCTAAGGTACTTGCTTTCCGCGGATCCATCGGTGATGTAGGATTGCAACCCACAGTTAAAGATTTCAATGACTGGCAGCGTTTTAATACAGTGGCACGGCCATGTAGTAAACAATTATGACAGGCATATTGTTATGCAGTTACAGTGTATGAGTGCTTTACGATTACATTACATTTTACGTTTACAGGACGGCAGTATGATGGAACTGGAAACCTTCAGCAATGGTGGTCTAATGCATCCATCACGAACTTTAAGGAGAGGGCGGACTGTATGACTAACCAGTACAGTAGTTATACAGTGGAAGAGGCAGGGAAAAAGGTATTGCATAACATTATTTTTATTTGTGACATAATTGTACATGTACTTCAATATTTACAAAAACAAAAAAATTATAATCTTCTTTTGAAGTACTATCATATGCTGTTTATTTAAAACTTTTGAGTTTTACTTTTTTATTTGTAATTTTACTCAAAACGTGTTAGGAATTGTGACAAAGCAAATCTTTCACATGTTAAAAAAACATCCATTTTCCGTTGAAAACCAAGCCCTTGCTGAACATTTAAGCATTCTAGCTAGCTATTTTGACATTCTTTGTGTTAAGGATCATTTATTAATAAGTTATGTAAATTCCCATGTTCAAAATACAAGTATCAATTTTATTTGAAATATAAAATGTTTAGAAATTCAATGTCGTAAAAATAAAGTATAACAATTTTTTAATCCATGACATATTAATGTGATGTTTCTGTTTACAGCTGAATGGCAAACTAACGTTAGGTGAGAATATTGCAGATAATGGTGGATTAAAGGAGAGCTGGCTGGTAAGACATTCGTTGAATTGATTTCTAATCTAAAAGTACATAAAATGTTTGGCAAAATTTAGTTCTATAAACTCTAGATGTTTGTTTTACTATCCTTTATATTTTTGTACAACTATAGCAAAGAATGTGATGCTAAAAATTTCAATTTATTTTAGGCTTACGAAAAATGGTTACAGTCTTCGAGAAAGGGGAAACCTGAACCTTTCTTACCTGGTCTTGACTACACCCCCAAACAGCTCTTCTACCTTAACGCAGCACACGTATGTACATTGATCAAGAGTAATATTTTCAGCGTAGTCAAAATGTCTAAAAGTTTTAACATTTTTCAACAAGAAAATGTTTCTTCTATATATAACTTAAATGGATATTGTTACGACGATAGGGTTAAAATGAAGATGGAAAGTGCTATGTTATGATTAATTGCGTCTGAAAATACCTGTTATATAGTTACTGTTCATCGTCATAATGTTAAACCAGTGTCACAAATTTAGTTTGTCACAATTGAATGATATGCATATGTCTACAAATGTAAGTTAACACGAAATAAATGTATTATACACATTTTGCCCAAGTTGATTGAACCATAGGTGTTCAAGAAAAAATTGTATTTCTTTCACTGCACGATGTGAAATTCTTGTTTTCTGTAATATGTTATGCTGACTTCTTTCTTTATTGCCTATAAATGAATTTTATGCAATTGTAACAAAAGAAAATTTGACGCTTTTTATTTGATAGATAGTTAATATTAACTTGCAGACGTGCTTAAAGAAAAAATATGGCGACCATAGATTGAATTTCCTTCTTCTCTACTACCGTATCAATGTCCGCCCTGTGTATTAAATTTACTGTTATATTCCTTTCATATGAACATTTGTACCAAGCAATGATAGTTTGAAAATTAATGCCGTAAGCTTTACATTGTCTTTCTTTAAGGACTTTAAAAAAGTTAGGCCCATTTTGCGATAAGTCATATTTACATGTATACATGTATAGTATCATAATGTATTAGGGCTATATTGTCCCTTACCTTTAGATGTGCTTTTATCTTTGACAAATATCAAACGTACATTTTATATTGCCATTTTTTGCAGGTGTGGTGTGGTTTGGTGCGACCCGACGAAGCAGCACGTAGAATCCTCACGGACCCTCACGGGAATTTCAAATCCCGGTAAAACTGTCATATACAATTTACAGATAAAACTTCTTCCTTATAATAATATCGTGCCTGAGTATACATAAATAAATAATGAGTTTGATTTTGTACATGTATCATATAATCAGAAAAAAAATCTTAAGGCTATTTAAACTTATAAGAGTAGTCTGTGCAGGGTAAATGTAATACTTTTTTAATTGAGCTAACTTTTTTTGACAGGGTTATCGGACCTCTACAAAACAACGAAGAGTTCAGCAAAGCGTTTAACTGTGCGGTGGGAAGTAATATGAATCCACGAAACAAATGCATTGTATGGTAAAATAAGGGCTCCCTGTGCAGTATTTGCAATGAATTCCAGAATACACGTTTTTGTAATTTTTTTTATATGCGAGTTTTTCACTGTGTAAATCATGGCATTGAATGCCAATTATATATACGTATCACTGTTTAGATTATATGTCTTCTAATGGTTTTGCTAATAAAAATATATGGCCCCTCTCGTAAAACTTACTATCTTTAAACCAATAGAGGTGTACATTTCTAATATCAGATCCCACTTATTACAATATAGACATTTGCATGTAAATAACGGGTATTGTTACTGTATTAATTTTACAGGTGGGGTTACACGTAAACTATGTGAATTGTATAATTATAATTGTGAGTTTCTATATAATGTGTATTTTCATCCTCATGTAATTGATGTTTAATCTCTTAATTTCTTATGTTAACGGCAATTTGAAAACATTGTTTTGATATTAAAAGCCAATTATATCTTGTTTCCTTTTTATTTTTTTTATTTTTATGGTATATTTTCAGGAGTATTCTTGTATGATTCATCAACTTAAGAACCCCAATAAGTTTTCATTTATTCATGATAACTAAGTTGTTTGATCTGGGTTTTTTCTTTATCCAAAAAGTAAATGTATTATATGATTCAAATGAACAAATTATCTTAGAAAAATAAAATGTTCACCAAAATATGCTATCAGAATTTGTATATTTTCAAAAGTCTTGAAGCAAGTAAACAATAATTATAAGTAAATTAAAATCAAAAGCAATGTGCATGCATATGGACAATGGAAGTGAAAAAAAAAAATAGAAAAAAATCCATTTGGCTTTGGTTCGCTGTATTTTGGGCGGATAATTCCTTTTTTTAATTTATTTGATCAGTGCTTACTATCTCTTCAAGATATATTACTAGAGTCAGGTATACTCTTTACACAATTGCGCTGAAAAATCTAGTTCCATTCATGATCAGCAGAAACAACATTACAACAAATGTTTAGAATATTGATGTATATGGTATACGTGGAAGAAAACACAATTAATGTACAATTAAAAAATCACATTTTCTCAAGAATGTGAATGTGAAATAAAGTTGCCTCCTCGGTCTTTTTCACGAAAATATATCTCATTCTTCGATTGACAAATTTTTCACTAATGAATAATGCTTATATTATTACAATAATTATAATACTTTAATGATTATTGTTCGTTAATTATCACACAATCTTTTTTAATTATTTATTGTGAATGAGTGTGTTTTTTTCTTCTTTTTTAAATGATGGAATGGTTATGCAACACCTGCACCAAATTTCTGATCGCACTCGTGTAGACTTGTGTGCACTGTTTGCTAGTGATGCAAGACTGGCGGCAGTATTTGCTACGGACATGAAGAACAATATACGCCAGTTTCTAAACAAGTTCGGTTAATTTAAACTTACATGTAGAGTTCGGCTGAGCACAGTGAAAATTCAAGTAATTTAAATGAGGAATATCTTGGACATGGAGTGACCTTTCTTGTTATATTTCACTGGCAGGTTGAAATGTTGACGAGAATTGACGCGTTAATTTTGACGAAATTTCAATTTCAAAGGGAAATATATCCACTCAAAATCAAATTATATTTCACCCTGGGGCACATCTTTTACCCCAGTGAACCCCAATAAACTCCGATGAACCCCAAATTGAACCCCAATAAACTTTGATGAATCCAGTTATACTAAATATGTGCATAAATAATATCCTGGATGGATTTTATGTACCAAAATGATAATTAAAAAAAATATAAACAACATTACAACGTATACTGTTATACCAAATGATAAGCCAGTGAATCCAAATGATATCACAGCAAAACTTATTGATACCCCAAATGAATTAATCTCACTGATACCCCCAATGAACCATTTAAATATCAAGAAACCTAAAATGAGTCCCATTTAATGATACATTCCCAAATTAATTTCATTTTTTCAAATAATACAGAAGTTATCACATTTATACTACAACAAAATAAAGCAACCTATATTATCCCAAATATTTACCAAATGAACCTCCACCATACCTTTATATTAACAATAACGTACTGCAATGACACTAAATTTTACCATTAACGATACATATACACAAATGAAACTCCATGGGTCATTGACAAACCCCAAAAATAACAAAAAAAAATTTAAACCTAATATTTCCTTTATATCCTAACGATAACTATTGTTTTTTTTTTAAACGAAACTCATTTCAACGATACGCACCCTTCTGAACCCCATATCATCATTAATATCCCAAATGAATTCTAATTTAAGAAGTATTTTATTCAAGTATACAGATACATTGAAATGGATTGAACAGCAGGCATAATGCCTATTTATGTTCTCTCCTGTAGTCAAGGTATAATATGAGTAATTATATGATTTTATATAAGTTATATATACATATATATTGCAACTGAGTTTTGTAAAAATAGATTAATATCATAAATAGCATTGGAAGGAGGTACAGTGCAAAAAAAAAAACAAAACAAATAGCTTATGATAGGAAAATGAAAGTCAAAAAATAGAAAAATAATGGTTAATTGCTAAGGTTGAAAATAAAAAAGTATATGTAGTGTAGAGAAAAAATGAGAAAGAAAGAAAAAAAAACATGTAATAATAACAAAACAAGAGTTGATAACAGAGTAGAAAAAAATGGAAAGTTTGGGGGGGGAGGGGGTGGTAGGGGAAGGGGGAGAACAATAAAAAAAATGAAAAAATGAAAAGAAGGGAGTGTAAGGAAAGTCAGTGGTACCCATTTTGATACATTTTTTATGCAATGTGTACATTTTTACCTAACTTACTTAAATCTGTTTGTGCTTTTTATATAAAAATGAATTTTATCAAATAATAGTAAGTTATTTTGAAATGTTAGTTTGTCACTTCCAAAAAGTAGGTTCTTAATTGTGATTGGTATGGAATTGTCATTCATATAATCAAATAGAGATTTTCTTTGGGAGGCATATATTCGACAGTGTAAGAAATAATGTTTAGAGTCTTCCACTTCAAGAAAGCACTTCTGACATAGTGGAGAAGCAATAAGGTGGTGTGAATAAAGGTCAGCATTTAAGTTACTACTGTTATTTCTCAACTGTGAATGCCAAATATTTTCTAATCTTTTGCCATGATTAAATAATTTATGCATATTCAGTTTTTTGCTATTCATATTTTTGAGGCTGTTCTTAAAAGCTGACACTGTAGTTATATTTTTTGTATTTTGAGGTAGATTGTTCCACAATATAATTGTAGATGGTATAAAACTATTGAAGTAAGATGTTGTTCTTGCAACAGGAGTGCGATAGATGAAATTGTTACGAAAATTGTAGGTATTATGTGGGGGGAAACATTCACCAACAATATTAGATAAGTATTCAGGGGTATAATTATTTAATATTTTGAACAATAATATTGTTCAAAACCCAAATGAATTCAAACCTAATGACATGTGGTGATAACGAACACAGCGGTCGTATATATGTTTTTGTTTCCGACATTTAAATTGTCCTACTAATTGATGCGATTTGTCCCTTGCGTTTGATTGCATGTTTTAATCAGGAAATTGTCGTAAATGTAAACATGAATTGAAAGAAATGAAGGCCTACAATGTATGTCAGAGGGCCTACAATGTATGTCAGAGGGCCTACAATGTATGTCAGAGGAGTTGAGGATTTATTAACAAGAAGTATGAGGACCAAACAAAAGAAGTTTTGGTTGTAAAGAAATATGCTAGTGAAATAGCGAATCATCACTTCAGTGTAAACGAAAACATCCATAAAGAGTTTAACTTTGTGAAATCCGAGTTCTAGAATCTCAACGAACGCCACATTGACCTTCAGACTCGATCTACGAGAGACAAACTTATATTTGAAGGCATCCAAAAAACCCCACACAATATGAAAACACAGATAATGTTCATAAAGATTTCCTAAAATCAGAAATGAACTTAATGGAATAGCTTCAGTTTCAAAGAGTGCACAGAATGGGGGAAGATGCAGGGCCGTCACCAACCAATTAAGAGTTAATATTAAGCAGTTTCCAAAAGAAGTTAATGACCGCAGGAGAAAAAAACCTGTAATGATCGCGATCAAACTATTTGTAAATGAAAAACATGATGTCAAATCCTTCCTTCGTCGATCCAAAATGAACGGAAAGCACATTGTCCTAGAAACCGTACATGTACAATTACATGTACTAAAGAGAGCAATACATTATAACTCTCACATCTTCGGACACTTCTAATGTAAGAATATTTTGAAATTAATTTATTTAACATTTATTTTAACTGACTGCTGATGAAATAGTACAGAAGCTCATTGAGGCAAGTTCAGCAGAAAAAATCTTTCTTTTGCGTTTAAAGGCAATAGCTTTTGCGATAAATCACAATCTTTTGCGTTAAATCGCAATATGTTTTGCGTTTAAACGCAAAAGATTACTTGGGGATCAATGTACAATTGATCTTTTGAGGTTTATATGAGTTATTATAGGGAGGAAGGGGCCTTTTTCCTTCATGTATTATTATGGGATTGATTTGACCCCATGAAACAGGAAAATACCAAACATCTTGAAAACTGTTAAGATCCCCACCACTTAACCATATATATTCTTATTTCTAATGTCATTATGATGCATCAAATGGTGTCAAGTACATGACCCCCAGAAGTTGTCTTTAACCCCCACCCCCCTCTGAAATAGGAAATGATGATATATTTTGATAACTTTTGAGATTCCCACCCCTAAACCATATCTATTCTTACTCTTTGTGTCATTGCGCATCAAATGATATATAGGTTATGCCCCCTTGGAGACACCCTGATTTTCCACCAGAACTGGAAATAATACTGGTCATATTCAACATAACGCCAAATGTTAGGTTACAAAGGGCCGTAATTTCCAGAAATTTGACGGAATTGAAATTTTCTTGTAAAATGCACATCTACACATTGTGTCCTAAATACCTACTAAGTTTTACGAAATTCTGTGCAGCGGTTAAAAAAAGGAGTTGCGCTTACAACCACCACCCCCCCCCCCCCAGGATAACCGTCCGGAATTTCCCATATGGGGATCTTTTTTTCTGAAATCATACCTTACATGATACTACGGCATAGATCTAGCAAGTAATATATTAATGTTTAGGCCGAGCTACCTTGGTAAAACTGCATTTAAAGCTGCTTGGTCCGATTTTTAGTTATTACAGTATCAAATAATTTTCCATACAAACCAATTATCTTAGAAATTATGGTTTTTCTCTTAATTACACCAGCGGAATCGGTCTCCTTTCGAAGCCAGAAATATTCAATGTAAAAAAAAAAAACAATTTCTTTTTGGGCAAACGAAAAAACAAACCAAAATGCATCATGGGAATGTTTAGAAAAGGGAACCGTTTGATTTCGTCCCCGAATGATTGGGTTTATTCAACCCGCATGTTATGCATCAATTTTAAACAAAGCAAACTTCAGAAATATTAGCGAACAACATATATACAGGTTAATTTTGATTTGTCTGAACATTATGACCTTTATTTATAGCGATGTCAAAGTCGTAATACAGCCATACCGGTCTCGGCGTCAGGGGCGAATTTTAACATGAGGCGAAATAGCGCGATACCATTTTATGTTGTTTGTTTTGTTAACAAATTTTGTACATATTTATTTCAGTGAAATTTGACTTAATTGTACAAATGTAATTACTTACCCGAAATTTTTTTTAATATTAAAATAGCTTATTTTGTCACATACAGTGTCAGTAACACATGTAACATGTACCGTAAAGAGCAAACTGCAAGTAAATAAACCTATATCTCCCATCAAACATGGAAATATTGTATAATTGTTGACCAAACGTCGCCTGAAAGAGGACTCCAGAATTAGGCGATGTGTACCTTGTGTATTATTAGGTAGGGGGTATATTTTTATCATGAGATAAATAAAGAAATTCTAAATAACTAGGTTGTCATTCATAGAAGTGTTTAATCACTTTGGAAGTTAACTGATTATCCCAAATTCTGTTCGAGTATCCTAGTATGTTTAAACAATTTAGAAACCTTATCTAGTGAGGAACCCCTGACAGTATATAAACCTACTAGAAACATTAAAGTTGCAAGAAGCTCAAACCAGCGGCAAACAGGAATGAGCCTGACGGGTGTTGCCGTTCTCTGCCTCCTTGTGGTGGGTGTTTGGGGGCAGTGTTGTCCCCCGGATGTGTATGAGGTCACACAGGACGTATATGCAGAAGTTCGTAAAAATGGAACTGCGGAAATAACAAGAGTAAGGTTGTTATTTGATATTTGAAAGACTAATTATGACTGTTATAATCAACTACGCATTACACATGATTAAGGGGTTAACATACGGAATTATATTTGTTTTGTATGATGTCACTAAAAAGTGCACCAATGGCAAACTTCAATGATCCAATCGTGGCCAAAGACCGATCAATCTGGTACTAGTAATAGGAAAAAAGGCTGCATAGTCCGTCTAACATAAAATAATTCATGTATAATATGTTATTTATTTTACTTCTATATTGTA
Organism: Magallana ariakensis; assembly: GCA_020458035.1. Classification (NCBI taxonomy): domain Eukaryota; kingdom Metazoa; phylum Mollusca; class Bivalvia; order Ostreida; family Ostreidae; genus Magallana; species Magallana ariakensis. The sequence goes on from CM035814.1 coordinate 15,463,450, forward strand.
GCGGAGATAATCGGAATTTCGTATAATCGACTTTTGGGACCATTGTTTTGATTAAAATGTATTCTTGAATATTGATAATCATTAAGATAACAGCCGAATTAAATAAAAAAAAATCGAGTGTTCTTTAACGAATTTATGCCAAAAGCATTGATTAAGTGAATTAGATGAATACTTATATTGTAAAATCTGATAACATTAATCTCTGAGCCTGTATTTTGTGAATAAGTGCATGTATTTTTATAACCTTTCAAATCTGACAAATCGTTTTAGCACGGAAATTTTTGATTTCAGGGAATGCAGCGCGTGTCTTATGACGGAGAGTCCAAACGGTTATATATTCATGGAATCGACTACACTAAAAATATAGTCTCTGAAGTCATCATGGACTACAAACATGTAACTTTAATTTATTTTTCACAGAAATGATGACAATTATGAACTAAAGTAAATATAAAATCTATTCATATTTTTATGACTACTCGGGTTTAGCTAGCAAATGATTTACAACGGTGTTAAATTTTAATAATTGCTAAATATTGCTTTAATCTAAACAAATTCCTTTTCCCTTAGGGAAAGGAATATGTATGGGCTAACGGTTACTGTCGAGTTTTACCTGTCGGAAACTTCAGCAAGTCATGCATACCAGGTAAGATGCGAACAACATGCAGGTCCTGCAAAAAAAGGCTTTTTTTGCAAAGACATACAAGTATTAGTATGTTATCGGTCTTTAGATGAAATATGTTTACATTTCAGAAAATGCTAAACTTTTAACCCAAACATATATGGGAGCACCCCCACATCAACTATCGGTACAGATGTACTCATTTGAGAAAGACTCCAATGAAGCGTTTGCCACGGTTACCGAGGAATGTACACCTATAGAGGCCCATTTCTCCAAAGGTAGAGGAAAATCTTACGTTGTATTCAATCAGCAAAGTCTTTTTCGGTTCATGTTTTAGGTAACAAATGTATAACAACCACATTTTGTTCCTAATAATGAGTGGCTCGATACCATTTAGGTAATTATGATATCATTTTGAAGAAGTTATCAAATGAAAATACTCCACTAAAAGAATTTTCAAAATGTTGATTATTATCTGGTACATATCTTTCTTTTGGAGGCACATTGGAAGTTATTACTTCACACTTAGATTGCTTTATGACCTGAAGGTGTGTCATGACCTTGACCCAAGGTCATATGGGCAAAGTCAAGAACACTTGCAGGAAAAGTGCAAAGTTCGTGTACTGTCCATAACTTTCTTCTGGAGGACATTGGAAGTTGTTACTTCACATAAAGATTGCTTTTAACCACGGGGTGTGTCATGAACCTGAAAAAAAGTCATTTGGACATTTTTGCAAGTTTAATGTCACTTTAAAAAAAGAAGCATTTATTATTTTTCAGTAGAGATATATCTGAGTTTGATATTTTCTTGGCGGGGGAATGATTTGTAAGCTTGCTCAGAGTACCTTCAGTTTCACTTTCATTGTTATTTATCCATATTAGTTTTACCAAAACATTTTTGGCAATACTATAATACTAAAGGTTAAAATTTTATATGTTAGTCAATATTGTTATGCGTATATTTTGTTAGCTTTATCTCAATACTTCATTTCAAAAGATAATTAAAAAATATTGAAAAATGAAAAAAAAAAGATAAAATATACCATATATCAAAATTTTATCATTGACCTCGTATAAATGTTTTGCGAGCAGAACAAGGTCAATATAAGAAGTTTAATGCTTAAAAAGATTTTGTATTATCATCATTTACATTTTTTTTGCTAAATGGATAAAAAATGAGTAGGGATTTGAAAACTATGGAGGAAATACGAACCAGAATATTTTTTGTTAACTTGTTAATAAAAACTCTATGCTTTGTATTTATTGAGTGTCACTGCTATTCGTACACTGTATCCCATTTTTAATGAGGTTAATTTCTTTGTAATATTTTTACAATTAAAAAAATCTCGATCGTTGTGTAAAAATTTAAGGGATTTTTCTTAATTTTTCCAAAAAATATTTAATGAGTGCAATTAACTCAAAAAGTAGTTCATTGACCTACTATTTTGAAAGTGAAAAATAACACTACAGTAAAAAGGTCTATAACATACAATGGAAGGTTTTTCATTATCATCTGTGAAATGTTTTCATTACCGTCTTCCTTGGAAGACAGTATAAAGAGTTGAAATAATTTACAGTTCCGGGTTGTGCACTTCCTCTCCTTTGTGATTGGTAGAAAATACATGATGTGAAAATTTACATTTATTTCATTGGTTGAAAAACTGTTCGGCGCAAGGAAGATCATTTTTTGATGATCATTTTTACGTACGACTTAACAATTTTCGTAAATTTTAAATCTTAAAAAGCGAGAAAACGAAAAAAAGCAATAAAATTAGCTATCAATGAAATCCAGGCTTTAATTTTTCAGTACAACTAGTTAAAAGCAATGTTCTATAATATCTATTGAAATTTTTTGTTCTTTTCTTTTTGGATTGTTTATGCAAGTACAAAAATGTGAAAATTTGATAGGGTATGTCTAATATAAGTAAAAAAAGATACGGTATCGGGTAAAACTAGAACCATTCTAACAGGAGCTTGGACTTTGGGTAGTTGTGGCAAACAGCGTTGTGACATAGGCCTGTCTATTTCATTGCTGGCCATACAACCATGGCTCTTTGAAATCAACTAGATTTGTCTGGCGTTGGAGCTAAGACTACGCAATCGTATATATTTCGCTTGAAACCAGCTCATTTTTAACTTTTTTGGACGCAAGAATAGATAGTTACGTCCTACTTAAAGTCTAAGGTCTTGTTAAAATGGTTCTAATATCAGTAAAACAAGTGCTGAATGCTGTATTATTAAGTTTGATTTTATTAAAATAATACGACCCTTCCTAAGATCTCTTTTTCCCTACTATAGTCGATTTCAACTCACAAGCACGTGGTACGCATTTCTCTATTTTAGACACGCACGCTTAAAGCTGAACACCGCTCGTAAATAGGCATTGTCCGCCATATTTCTCTTTCAATACTGCTGTCCCTAGAACCCCTATATAAGGCAAAGACCTCTAAACAGTTCAAAGTACTTTGCTGTAGAGGTCTCACCTGTGTGGACGTACATCTTGCCTCGCCGTGTTACTCGGTCGCGATGAAATTCTCAAGTTTTACGCACTTTTTCAAGCCATGAGAATACTAACATCAAATAAAATGGTCAATGCATTATTTACAAACAGAATATGCACATAGAATATGAAATAAATGCAAAAAATCCAAAGAACACGAAAGGAATACTACACGTCGGCCACGAGTTTCAGGTGTGCAATCGGGTGTAACGAAATCGAAGGGTTTATATACCAGGTATCTGTGTGACGGTGCCTATTTACGAGCGGTGTTCAGCTTTAAGGTACATAAAAAAGGTTTCAAAAGGCATTGCATGTAGAGGAAGGCGACCTTATATTTAAAAAAATTGGATTTTCTTTGATAACTTAAGCTGTTTAAAGTTTGCTCTAAAGCCGGTGAGCTTTTTTGAAAAGCTAAACTTGTTTTTATTAAACGTCATTCTTAAAAATTGCAAACATATTACAAAAACTTATATTCAATCGATCTGTTAATTTAAGGAAACATTTCAAGATAATCGAATATTGCACGTTAATCAATTCACTTTTCCCCGGTAAAGTTGTTTGTGATAGAATAATTAGATGTTGTTTGTGGTAATTCATGAGGATATAAAGATTAAATATAACTACATTAACTGCATCATTCACAAAAGTCCTTACAAACAGAGATATATAGCAGGTTCCAGTAAATGTTCTACCAAACCTCTCTCTTTACTCCTTACAAAAATTCTTACAGAAGTTAAGGAGAAGCTTAATGAGTACTGTACAACAATCTACTCCACAAGTGGTGTGAATCAGATGTGGATACTAAAAAACTCTAAAGAATTATTAGAAACTTGGAGGTCACAAAATCTTACCAAAATCAATAGCATCAAAACGTACGATTTTTCAACGCTTTATACAACCATTCCCCACGACAAATTAAAATTTAGACTTTTTTGATATCATCGACAGTTGTTTCTTCAATAAAAATGGAAGTCGTAAAAATGCTTACCTTGTCATTGGAAATCTGAAAAACTATTTTGTTAAAAACCATTCTGATTGCACACACAAGTACTCTGAAGTTGACATTAAAAAGATGCTTGAATATCTGATAGACAACATCTATGTAGTTTTTGGAAATCAAGTCTTCCAACAATCTGTTGGAATTCCCATGGGTACCAATTGTGCCCCATTGTTAGCAGACCTATTTTTGTATTCTTATGAAGCAGAATTTATTCAAAAACTTGTACGTGAAAAAAATAAATCACTCGCTGTGGCCTTCAACTCAACATTTAGGTATATCGACGACGTATTATCAATTAACAATTGTTTTTTCCATACTTACGTCGACTCGATATATCCCAGTGAACTTGAAATAAAAGATACCACAGAGTCAGCGTCATCTGTTTCATATTTGGATATTTTACTGGAAATGGACATTGATGGTAACCTAACAACAAAACTTTATGATAAACGCGATGACTTCAATTTTTCTGTAGTCAAATTTCCTTACTTATGTAGCAATATACCTTCATCACCGGACCTGCATATGGTGTTTTTGTCTCTCAGTTAATTCGATACGCAAGGGCATGCTCTTCGTATGAACAGTTTCTAAGACGAGGCAAGCTACTGACAAACAAGTTGATAAAATAGGACTATCAACAGTCTCGTTTAAAGTCATCTTTTCGTAAGTTCTATGGTCGATACGACGACCTTGTCAGCAAATACAATCTTCCACTGAGTCGCATGCTGACTGACGTTTTTCATACTAATTGTTAGACCATAATTAATTACCTAATTGTCTACGGACATTTGCGGTTTTTATTTTCCCGATTACGACAAAGAGCACACGGCGGGTGTGACCGGTCAGCAGAGGATGCTCACTCCTCCATGGCACCTGATCCTACCTCTATCTTGGAGGTCCGTGTTGCACTGCTTTGAATTTGTATTTCGTTTTATGGATTTTCGAGATGGTGGACGGTTTGTTATTGTCATTTTTTTCATTAACTGCATCATTCACAAGTTTGGAAACCCTAGGTGTGAAAAATGGACATCAATCAACCATACTCGTCCATGAAATGTACTAGGACCCGACACTCTAAACCAAACTTCACGACATTTTTCCCCTTTTGTGATGCATAATAGTACATATAGTAAAATAGTAAAGAGTGTGTCGGCGGTTTTTGCCCAAAGGCCCGCCTCTTCAGGGGTCCACGTCTTGTGGTAAACGTGATCTAATAATTATATCGCCCATGGTTTTGTCCTTGCTATAAGCTATTACCGGTTCCAATGTAAATATTTCTTTGCATTTCGTGTCTGTTTTCATTTCGTTCCAGTATTTTAAAATGCCTTTTTTAATCTTTTGATTCTCGGATTATATTTTGTGACCATAACTAATTTATTTTGGAGTTTCGATTAGCTGTTGCTTTTATTAGGATCTCATTTCTGTCTGCTCCCGTAATTCTTGAGACAATAGGGTCTATTTCTGTATCAGAATAGCCTCTCTTTGACAAGTGTTTCTTAAAGTCTTGTAGAATTACTTTGAGAGTTGTAGTGACATTTCTCACATGTCTTATACATTCACCGTTAATAAAACCTTTAAATACCGGTGGGTTGTGAGAGCTTTCTCTGTGTATATACTAAAAATTGTTTGTTGGTTTTATGTATGTTTTGCTATCTAGTTTATTGGATTCTTAAAATTTTCTTCCTGAATACACTGTAGTGTCTAAAAAGTTCACCGAATCAACAGAGAATTCAAAAGTGAATGACATCGATTGCCCAGTTCAAAGAACTCCAGACTCTCTTTGAACCATTGAAAATCATGAAACCATCATCTCTAAATCTGCCATGAAACAAGACTTTATTTTCATATTGAAACTAAGCCATGATTGATTGTTGAAAGTTTAGATAAAAAGAAATTAAAATGTAATCAATTATACCGACCGGACAAATGTTCAAAAGGAAAACACTAAATAGGCTTGAACATTTACCTAATGTTAGATGAAATCTCATTTTTTGGTACCTGGTCTATCTAAATAGTTAATCAAACAAATGTAATATGTTTTAGTTTCCTCTGCATTCACAATTTATAAACAATCAATCTTGTCGGGATGAAATTTTCATTAAATTATCTCGCTAGTTCACACAGACCTATATCATTGATGCGAAATAGAGATATATCACAGAACGATTTTTGACTGGTTCCTAAAAATTAGATATTAACTATTTTTGCTTCACCCCCTTTAAACAAAAAACATGTTTGTTGTCTTTTGTTTAAACATAGTGGCAGCAGGATACGTTGAATTCATCGTGTTCTCCAACTTCTCGACTGGAATAAAGGACACCAGCGTTTTCACCCCTCCAGCAATCTGTCAGAAAGAAATGGTAATCATCATTTAAAGCTGCATGCCTCCGATTTTTTGACTATTACAGTATCAAATAATTATCCATACAAACCAATAATTTTAGAAAGTTAAAGACTTTCGCCTATTTGGTCTCCTTTCAAAGTAAGAAATATTCAAATTTGATAAAAATAATTCTTTTTGGGCATACAAAAAACAAACCAAATGCATCATGGGAATGTTTAGAAAAGGAAGCGTTTGGTTTCCTTCCCCGAATGTTTGGGTTTATTTAACCCGCGTGTTATGCATCGATTGTAAACACAAAAAACTTTAGAAATTTAATAATTGTAAATTTAAACAAAATGTACCAAGATTTACTTTTGATTTGCCAAAACATTATGACCTTTATTAAAAGCGATGTCAAAGTTGTAATGCAGTCATCCCCGTCTCGATGTCAGGGGCGAATTTTAATATGAGGCGAAATAACGCGATACTTTTTAATGTCGTTTGTTTTGTGAACAAATTTTGTACATCATTTTTTCATTGAAATATGGCTTAATTGACCGAGAAAACTACTGCAATGTCTATCATTATACACATACTTTAGTTAGTATAACCATCGTTTAAAGGCGTACAGAAAATTTGATATAAAATCGGTCCAAGCAGCTTTAACACTGTTTAAGAATCAACAATTCAATAATCAAGCCAACCAATGAAATAATCTTATTTGAATTGTTACCGCTAATTATTTTTTTTTTCTTTCAGAGTTCTGCACACATAGCTGGGAGAAGAAAGCGGGGATTTACTCTCTTTTAAAAATTTAATATGAAATAATATGAAGGAATATATATGATGATATTCAATGTACTAGTATTAATTTACTATAACCTTTATCCAGCTTGATGTACGCATTGATCTATTTGTTTTTGGTTAATAAAAAGTGAACTAACACAGCTTATTCATTAGGCGTCTTTAGAGTGCTAATGTCGAATCTATAGTACAGTTAGGAATTCAAAACACGAAGTTGTTTCATACCCAAAATAATAAAGCAATCTTATACTTTTATTAATAAGACAAGTTCATTTTCTATACCGTCCCCCCCCCCAAAGAGAAAATAAAATCATGTTACGCTGCATTCAACACATTTTAATGAATTGTGACTATGTAGCGTAGTGGACAATGCACTCGATTCTTTCCGTGTGAATTTACGTGTGCGTAGAATGCGTTTTACGAAAGGTCGTAATGTAAATTTACATGTAATCTTTGTCGTCGTTTAAAAATGAAACTCTTCAATAGAAAAGGTAAAAAAACTAATATTGGCAAGTAACAACATTGTCTTTGTTTGTAAGGCACATTATATTAATTGCATTTTCAAAGAACTAGGTTTCGATTCTACACATGCTAATCCTACTTACACCCATAGCAGCCTTTCCAAGCAGGGTCGAGTAAATGTTCTACCAAACCTATCTCTTTACTCCTTACTAAAATTCTTACAGAAGTTAAGGAGAAGCTTCAAGAGTACTGTACGACAATATACTCCAGAAGTGGTGTGAATCAGATGTGGATACTAAAAAACTCTAAAAAATTATTAGAAACTTGGAGGTCACAAAATCTTACCAAAATCAATAGCATCAAAACGTACGATTTTTCAACGCTTTATACAACCATTCCCCACGACAAATTAAAATCTAGACTTTTTGATATCATCGACAGTTGTTTCTTCAATAAAAATGGAAGTCGTAAAAATGCTTACCTTGTCATTAGAAATCTAAAAAACTATTTTGTTAAAAACCATTCTGATTGCACACACAAGTACTCTGAAGTTGACATTAAAAAGATGCTTGAATTTCTGATAGACAACATCTATGTAGTTTTTGGAAATCAAGTCTTACAACAATCTGTTGGAATTCCCATGGGTACCAATTGTGCCCCATTGTTAGCAGACCTATTTTTGTATTCTTATGAAGCAGAATTTATTCAAAAACCAGTACGTGAAAAAAATAATCACTCGCTGTGGGCTTCAACTCAACATTTAGGTATATCGACGACTTATTATCAATTAACAATTGTTATTTCCATACTTACGTCGACTCGATATATCACAGTGAACTTGAAATAAAAGATACCACAGAGTCAGCGTCATCTGTTTCATATTTGGATATTTTACTGAGATGGACATTGATGGTAACAACAAAACTTTATGATAAACGCGAAAACGCGATGACTTCAATTTTTCTATAGTGAACTTTCCTTACTTATGTAGCAATATACCTTCATCACTTGCATATGGTGTTTTTGTCTCTCAGTTAATTCGATACGCAAGGGCATGCTCTTCGTATGAACAGTTTCTAAGACGAGGCAAGCTACTGACAAACAAGTTGATAAAACAGGACTATCAACAGTCTCGTTTAAAGTCATCTTTTCTTAAGTTTTATGGTCGATACAACGACCTTGTCAGCAAATACAATCTTCCACTGAGTCGCAAGCTGACTGACGTTTTTCATACTAATTGTTAGACCATAATTAATTACCTAATTGTCTACGGACTTTTGCGGTTTTTATTTTCCCGATTACGACAAAGAGCACACGCGCAGCACAGTTAAGGCTGTCAATAAATTCCGTTCAGACAAAAAGTACGGGAAATGTGCATTATGACATCACATAATATTACAAACCTCGAAAGTACTAATTAATTCATTTATTAGCAAAATTAATTTATACTATTCTTTTAATCAAGAACAACGAATGCTATTACTTACAATTTCGATGTCTGTTATATCGTACACACTGAAAAATAAGCGAGAGGTCGTTCTCGCTGTACTACACAATATGACGTCATATGCTTCAAAATGACGCATTAAGTTAAGTCATTGAAGGCTATCATGCGGTTTTTTAGCGATGAAAAATAAATTTCATAGATTAACGGAACATTATAAATGAATATTTTGTTTAACATTATTATTAGTAGAATGCTACCTATATAGTCTTATTTTCAATTTGTTATAATTATGCATCATATTAAGAGGCAACCTCGGTTTTGTATAAAATATCGTATATTTTAAAGCTGGGTGCCTAAATAAATCACTTTATTGCAAGGGCATACACTTATCTGATCATGACAAACTTTTACATGTAAATTTGAAATATGCTATGTAATTTAAAAACTTCTAAGATCCTTGTGAAATCTCACAAATTAATTATTTTTTAATGAAATTAACACTGTGACCTTCAAAATTATTCAACATATGCATTATAAATTAGGGTTTTTTCTAACAAATAATATTATCTTACAAAGTTCACAGCATTTTTAAAAATCTACTATATAACATCAAGTTATTTTATAATTCAGTTGTGAATTTTGATATGAGTATGCCCTTGCAATATTCACATTTTTAAATGACCTCAAAACCACAGATACATCTGCTTGTACCATGCGACTGCCATATCACGTGACCACTATGAACATAAAATATTGTACTATTATATATATATTTCAGAAATATATTGCATTTGAGCGACTGTTATTGATTTTAAAAAGGACATGTCCGATGAACTAAAGTATACGTGTTTTCATTACAAAAATTCGCCGATATTTTTATTGACCGCCTTAACTGTACTGCGCGGCGGATGTGACCGGTCAGCAGAGGATGCTCACTCCTCCATGGCACCTGATCCTACCTCTATCTTGGAAGTCCGTGTTGCTTTGCTTTGAATTTGTATTTCGTTTTATGGATTTTTGAGATGGTTAGCAGTTTGGTATTGTAATTTTTTCATTACAATGAATGCAACGCATGCGTTTTGATTTTTTTCGACGGTCTATTTGGTCAGAAGAAGAAATGGGCGTCATAGCTGAAGCATGTTCCGCACAAAAGAAAACTATCCGAGATTAATACGCTGACTTCAGATATGAAGAGCAAGGCTTTAGAATCGGTCACAGAAAAAATGCGTTTTGTTAATTTAAGCTACAGCATATTATTAATTTTTCCCATTACCGACAACTTTTCCTTTAATCTTTATGAAGGTGTTTCGCATATCACCAAAAGTGTGGAAATATTTTGATTATCACATAATAGATATTTAGCATCAAATATCAAACTCTTTTGACTTAACTGTAGGCGGAGTTATGCAAATGAACTAAGATATGCTGCCTAAGGGATTTCTGAGGTGGCTCTAATGCACGACTCACCTCAACAAGTTGCTGCTCAAATTACCTCTTGTAATTAAGTTCTTACGGCGGAACTACGGTGGCCTATTCTTTTATCTATTGTTCCTCAAAACCTAGTACAGTAAAAAAAACCAACAAGAGTCCCTCAGGCCTTGACGGTCAGCCGAGTTCCATATCGCTTATATTGACATGTCAGAGAATCTCATGTTTGCATTTTAAGCTTTATTTTGAAGTCTAAACCCTAATCTGAGACTCCTCTGACTGTTACCCTGCTTTTATTGTTTGATGTTTGCAAAATATTAATGGAAAGGGGGGTTGAGAATTCAAGAGTAGGAGGAATCTCGGATTATCTATACCTTAGCTCCATGGGCCAAATGTTTTGGTAAAAAGAGACCTGCAGGCCTTTAATCATGATGATCAATCTTTTATTATATTCAGAGTTTTATTTATAGTGCACACAAAATGCACATAGCTTATTAGAACCCAGCTCTGCGGGCGCCCTATATTGATCAGTCTGTCCGTCAGTCTGTCCGTCCGAGAATGCTTGTCCGGAGCATATCTTCTCTCCCCTTGGCCCAATCTGGCTCATTCTTCACCCACAGAGTGCCTTTGGGAAAAGGGTGTGCAGTGACCTTGAACCATGTTTCTATATATACAATCCTTGTCTGGGGCATATCTTCTCTCCCCTTGGTCCAATATGGCTCATATTTCACTCACAGACTGTCTATGGTCAAAGAGTTTTCAGTGATTCTGACTGAAAATTTGTAGTTCAAGGGTCAAGGTCATATCCGACCGCGCAAAAATACCTTGTTCATAGGATATATACTTTTCACTTGAACCATTTTTCAAAGTCAAATGTTAAGGTCATAGCAGAATTATATGAAAAATCCTAGTCCGGACCATATCTTCACTCCCTTTGCTCCAGTCTGGCTCATACTTCACCCACATGGTGCCTTTGATCTAAGGATATGCAGTGACCTTGAATAAGGTCAAGTGTCAAGGTCATATCGGATCACACAAAAATCAGTTTTTAAGAGCATATTTATATTTTCCACTTAGCCTTATTTGGCTAATATTTTACTTAAACAGAGTTTTTTGGTTAATGGCGTGCAGTGCCTTGAACCAAGTAAATGTGAAGGTCATAGCGGATCTCTTTATAGTCAGTTTTAGACCGTATATTATTTCTCATTTGCTTAATCTTGTTCAGATTAAATAAAATTGCCTGTATCAGTGTATGTAAGAGGTAATGAGATTGAATTAGAAGTTCTATGCCAGCTGGAAAATTTCTAAGTTCTTTTCATCCTATTGCCCATTATTTAAGCGGGGCCCTTTGAGATGGTCACAATCTCAATGTTGTCTAATTTCTTCAATATACAATGTACAGGATATTAAAGTAGATTTCCTAAAATAGAACACATATTTAATTCAGTATTGCCAAGTGACAATTTACTATATATTTTTCATGATGAAGTACAAATTGTTAATGTATGTCACACAGCAATTACCTTAAGTAGAAATACCTGTACATGATCAATATATAGCCATGTTTATCCCCCACCCCTTTCCCCCGATAAAAAGCCTCAACTTCTGCCCCATGGCCTGGCCAGTGAATTTCACAGTTTAACATCAGGACATCGTGAACATAATAACAATGCATGACTTTATCTCTCATGACTGTGATAGTACAGAAAAAATATTAAATCAATACAGTTTCACTATTTGGCCATATTGGACACGCTCTAGGACCTGATCACCTGACCCTGGAACCATGGATTTCACAATTTAGATAAAGGACTACATGGTCTTGAAAATGGTTCCCAACTTGTTGACCCCCAAGTAGGTTGAATTCCAAAGAGGATTTCGGGTCTTGTAAATGGCCGTCTATATAAAAAACCTTGTCCCACCATAGAGATGTAAGATGCATATATATTGTACAAACTTCATAGCGTTCCAGATTCAGAGAAGTGGCAGATCGATTTTGAATGAATGTTCCTCTGCGATATTTTGTATGCATCATCTCGTGTCATGATGTAACTATTACTTATGGCGCACTAATTAAATAAAAAAATACAATATGAATTGAAAACTTGAAACATGTTATTGAATGATTTTGTTAAAATTGTTACACACCCCCATATACAAGGCTAATAGCACTATCCATGCTTCACCTCATTCCTCATAAACCAGCAAACTAAACACTTGCAATTTGATTTGGGATGTCATGTTGTTTTGTAAAAAGGTTTCAAAAATTCTCTGGTAGTCCTGGGTGTCAAATAATGGGTAAAAATGACTTTTTTCACAAAAAAACCTAGTTTCTCGAACTCCTCTTACATATTTAACAGCAGACAAATCATCTATAGATGTCCTATAGATGCGTAGCAAAGTTTCAGAAAGTTCAATTTTGTCAAAAATGACGGGGTTTTTTTTAATGTCTGGTTTCAAACACGTAAACATTTTTCGCAGTAGCCAAATGATCTACTAAAATATGATTGGGGATATTTTTAGACCATGATGATAACGTTGAAAAATTGTGCGGTCTTTTGAGTGACTTCCTCAATGTCAACATATCCCATTATAAATCTCCGTAAGAAATCTGTTTTCGATCCTGTGAATTTTTCTGATTAAAAATTGATAATGTGTCAATAAAGGTTTTTCTTGGATATTTCCCGTTTCATCTATTTCAATTGCATCTTTTACAGGTATGTGTATTTTTTAAAAAAATCGTCCAAATGTCAAATGTGCTGCATAAATATTTCGGGATCGACAGACTTTAGTCCTATTTTATAATCTGAAAATCAAACCAGGCAACGTCTAGAGCTCTCTATTCGGATCATATGTATATAGCTGCATGAATGAACAACTGCCAAGTAATGCAAACGTAAACAAAATTGCATTGCTAAAAATACTACCGTAGTTTCACTAGGTACCAGGTATTTTAAAACAGTAGAAGATGTAGACAACAAACGCCGATATTAGAGGTAAAATAAAACATAACATGAAATCCACAACGTTATTGGTCCAATAAAATGAACTTATTTTTTTTTTTTTTTTGGTAAAATGATATTTACAATAGCGGGACATGTTTGCAAATAGATGACGCAGCAAGACTTCGTAAAGATGTTCATGAATGTCGTCAGTCATTCGGTTTTTTTTAAATCTCAAAGATACTGTATCGTCTATATGATTTGAGATCGTATAGAACACCGAAAATTCTATGTTGATGTTAGTATAAACATCATATTTGAAATATAAAAATACTCATACAACGCATCAAAAGCTTTCACTAACTGCGTTACGTTGTTATGCCAGCAATGCCATATAAGAAAAAGTTATAGCTAATTTACTCTTTTAATATTTCACAATTCGTATACATTTGATTTTTTCCGTTTCGTACTCAACTAAAGCCAATATTGAATGCAATGCTATATTTGATAGACAGTCATAAGAATATCAATAAGACAGCCACATGTTAATCATCATTCATTTGAAATGAATAAATAATACAAAGTAAATCGTTTCTAGCCAGTCTTCACAATTTTAAAGCGATAAACGTGATATGATATTTTTCGTTTTCCGTTCCGTTCCGCTTTCCGTTCCGTTTTCCGTTCCGCGTTTTAGCAACACCCCTGTACCAGTATCAATTACATGTTCAATCTCGGTAAAGTTTCTGAGATCACATCCTGGTCCTCTGCTACAAGGTTTTCGAACTGTTTTTGTTGACTTTTACTCAAATTTGTTACTGACTTCTGTTACAATGGATTTAGATAGTCTGGGATCTTGGACAACTTTGAAACAGGCTTTGTCTCCAATGATACTGGGTTAGCTTCAACCGCTTCTCCAACAACAGTTCCTTTGTGAATGGTATAGTATCAATCACTAGCGTTACTAAGCAGTCTCGGCATGTCTGCTCAGAGTACATCTCGGCATTAATACTGGGATATCATTTTGTTGTTCAATCAAATAGTTTCTAGCCAATTTCTCTGTAAGTTGTCCATTGATGTGCACTGCTTAATTCGGTGGTAACACCGTTTTGCTTGGCAAAGTAGCTTTTGCTACTCGGGGGAGTTCCTTACTTTTCCCGTATGGAATGTGTCAGAATTGATGATAATCTGTTGTTTACAGCAGTCCAGCTGTACATTATTTCTCCTCATAAAATCTAGTACTAGTCCTAGAAGCATGTCATTATCCATAGGAGCTACGTAGACTTCAGATGGGTATGTTCTGGTTCCTATGTTAATATCAATTGGTTCACTGATGAATGTTTTCAGTTTCATATCACGACCTGCGCCATGCATAACAGTGTTCTTTTTGATTAGTGATTTATTCTGCAACATTTCATAAACTTTATCTGAAATGATAGTGACCTCTGCACCTGTATCTATAACTGCAACAATGTCCTTGGAATTAACTTTTACATTTAATCTAAGCATAGACGCTTATCCCAACTGAAGGATGGTCATTGTTTTGTCTCTATCTGTATTTTTATCTCCAGGAAAAGTTTTCTCATTTCTATCTGATGGTTTGTGTCAATATCTTCCTTTTTTGCCTGAGTTTCTTTGATGTCTGTCTAACTGACCTTAGCCTTGTTTCTTCTAGTGCATTTGTTTCGAGACGTGTCATGTCATCAACCATTTTACCCTTAAATCGCAACTAGCGAGCGAGCTTAGAGTGCCACGCCACCGCATGGTACTATTTATATTACCTGATCACGTGACCCGAAACCTATTCGAGTACGTATAAAAACCCATAATGCACATAATTTTAAGTATGCGTTGTGTGTGCATTATAATTGATACTGTTAATATAATTTTAAGAAAAGACCATTAAAAACCTGCAGGTCTCTTATTACCAAAAAGATTGGCCCCTGGGGCTAAGGTATAGATATTCCGAGATTCCTCCGACTCTTGAACTCCCAACCCCCTTTTTATGAATGAATATTTTTCAAAAATCAAACAACAAAAAGCAGGGTAACAAAAAAGGAGTCTCAGATTAGGCTTTGGACTTCAAAATGAAGCTTAAAATGCAAACATGAGCCTCTCTGACTTATCAATTATTTAAGGATAACAACCAGAAATATGTTGTAAAAGGCGTTTGTGGAATTAAAAAACACCAATTCACTGACTTGAGTGACTTCAAAATTGGCACAGTCAGTATATAAACAGCGCAATTCAAAAAAGGAACACTGAACTAACACTTCACTTGGATATAAATAATTGTGTTAACTTGTTTTTTTTTTGTTTTGTTTTTTTGGTTTAAGACATCTACTGATACTTCAATACAATGGTTACAATACAGAATTCTTCCAACAAATCATTATTTGAAAAAGAGAAGTGTTATTTCTCATGATGTCTGTGCTTTTTGTAAAGAAAACGTGGAAACAATTCAGCATGTATTTATGACATGTTCAGAAATACTACCTATATGGAATAATCCTAGTATGCATATTTATAGGAAAAAATTCTAATAGAGTTGGATTTAATGTAAATAATGTATTATTTGGTGAACTACCATTCAGTGGTTACAACAAAGTTGTTATTTTTTTAAATTCTGTATATACATAATTGACATATAATTTTATACATGTAAACAACTGATCTTTTTATCTATATATTTGTTGCTTTTTGTTTGCTTTGAAGAGAATGTAGTGTGAAAGGGAGAGAAAGCGTAAAAGTGAGAATCCAAAAAAAAATCTTACACATTTATTACATTGATTATAAAATCATATATATGATTGTGAAAATGGGAAAAAGAATTTAAAAATTAATAAACAAGATATCCGTGAGCCAATGCTCACTAGTAATACCCTGGTCTGAGGTGAATATTCAAAATAAGCAAAGTCGACATTTAACAGGAAGATGATAGATCCCACCATATGGTATGCCTAAACAAAGAGTGTGTTTTATTTGATACATCTGCGATTATTAGCTACTGAGAAATCTCTTAAATTTAGGCTAAAAATATCAAAGTCGTCATTTAACAGAAAGATGATGTCCGATTGGTACAAGAATAGATCCCAACATATGACATGCCTTAACAATTTCAAGCATCTGCGATTAAAAGCTGCTGAGAAATCTTTGACGAAAATTTGATCAAAAATTTAAGCTTAAAATAAATTGTCTTCTTTTAACAGGAATTTCACGTCCGATTGATGCAAAAATGGATCCCACCATATGGTATCCCTAAAAAAAGAGTGTGTGAAAATTGCAAGCATCTGTGATTAAATGTTGCAGAGAAATCTTTGACGAAAATTTGATTGAAAATTTAAGCTTAAAAGAAACAAAGTCGTCATTTAACAAGAAGTTGACATCCGACTGGTACAAAAATGAATCACACCGTATAACACGCCAAAACAAAGAGTATGTTAAAATTTCAAACATCTCCGATGAAAAGTTGCGTAGAAAAATGCGACAGAAAATTTTGTGACGGACAGACCGACACACAAGGGTAAAACAGAATACCTCCTTCTCCTTTGGAGCGGGAGTATAAAAAGTATATCAAAATCGTGAACATCGATTAATGTCAGTGACGGTGTCTGCTGAACACATCTGGGACTAGATTTACAGTTAAGGTTTACAGATCAGTTTGTCAACTCGCTCCGCTGAGAGGCAGGATCTTTGAGCAGTCACCAAGTCACCAGCAGTTAGGAAGACACGTTCATTGGCAACTGGAGTTGCTGGTCAACACTCACAGGGAATGTTTCGCCAGATTTGAGAGCAAAGGATAGGTTGTTTGGTTCCTTTCCCACCAATCAAGAGGGTTTGATTTTAAGGATACGCTATCTTCTGATTTATAACCAGTAAGTTCTTGTTTAATTCTGATTTCAAAAGACTTTGCTGTCTCAAATTTTGTGACAAAAACTGCGCTAAATAAATCTGACATGGCCTATTTTTTTTTTTTACAGGTGTCTGTTCCTGAATAGCATCACTGAACGGGTCTGCAGGTAAATCCACAAATATACGGTTTTTCCCTCTAAACTTGAATTAGAAAACCCATCACCTGTAAATATGGTAAGGGAATTGTCCTTCAAACGTGTGAGAAGAGGGAGGGCTCCCTCTTCTTTTTCCATTTTAACATTTAAAGTATTTACACCCTAAAATACAGTTTAAAAAAAATATTTAAACTGGGAAAAATTGATATTTGTCTATCTGTGAATATGATTCTGATACATTAAATAAAAATAGGATTGTGTAGTAATAATCCAATTGCAATGCATTTTCAATTTTAATTCACTGTAACCTCTACTTTGTTTGATTGGGAAAAACTTTTGTTATTTCGCATTTTCAGTTTTTCTAAAAAGTGTAATTATTTTGCTTTGAGAAAGGTATAGTAATTTACTTTAGAAGCTCTCAGAATGCAGGATTTTGCTCCTTTTATTTTAAAATTTTTCCGGGGGGGGGGGGGCATGCCCCCGGACCCCCCGAGCAGTTTCGCGCCTCAAAGCCTACGGCTCTCAATTTCCCCTTTTGAATAAAAAGGGTAGAAAAAATAAGAAAGCTGGATAAATCCCTGGGATGCACGCAGTCTCTGTTTTGGCATCTGTGGCGAACACAAGAATTCTGTTTCCGGCTTCATCTCTGTCTTCATATAACAGAAATCTCATGCGAGCAATTATCTGTGTCCACTGGTCTTGGAGGTTGATTTCCTCTGGTGTCTGGTGTTGTGGGAAGTTTTGGCATCATCTTCTCTCGGTTTTGGTACAGCACATTCTTACAGAATTGAAATGTAGAAATCTGTCTGATCTTTTCTTTCCCGCGTAGCTGAAATTTTCCAATCAAACCTTTTTCCAACCTGATCCTAATCCTCATCTTGATAGGTTGCTGTAGATTGATAGGTTGCTGTACTTTGATAGGTTGATGTAGATGTATCTGATTCTAATGAATTACAGGAGGATATATGCTATGGACTACCACATGGTCATCAACAGCATATATGTAAACTAAATAATTTGAAGGATCCGGTGGACGTTACTTTAATGTAACAAATTCTTGCGAGAACTTTTCAATATCTGAAAATTAAACATGTTTGTCATACATGTATATGACATCTTAATACATTCCAACAGATTCGTCAAATAAATTACTGGATATGAAATAAGCCAAATAACAATTTGTTTTACCTCAGCATGAACTAAGCATACCTAAAATTCATTTTGAACATCGATATCTTGGACAAATACAGGTGTTTTCAAAATCTGTCTCTAAAGGTATACAATCGGTGTGCATCCAACTATCACATTGAATCCAAAGCCGTTCAATTCCCATTGCTTCGTCATCTGCTTCTGTACTGTGATAAGCTTGACATCGTGAGTCAGTTGTACTTTCTTAGTCAAAGTAGTCAAAGTCAACTTCATTATCACTGCTATCATGTTTTGATTTCTCAATTCCTTTAATTTGGGCTTGTACTTTAATGATTGGTTGTTCTTACCTTTGGGCACACATGTCGTTTTCTTTTTCTGACTAGCCAGTTTTGTCATTTGTTTCTGATGCTCAATTTATGGTTTTTTCTCCATTTCAGCAAATGTTTGTAATTTTTTAAGTTCTTTTAACGAAAACTGATGCTTTCGAGTGATGTTAGATTATCAGGCAATGAGTCTATAAGTAATTTGCGTTTTAGTTTTGATCTGTCTGCTGCCTTTTGAAATACCATTCTCTCGGCTAATACAGGGGACACAACAGCAGCATCACTGTCTGTCTTGTTGGTTGGTATGATATCAGGAGATGTCACATCTTCTGTCGCTATATGATTGCTTGTTGAAAAGCTGTGCCAGCAGTAGTTATGCTGATGCATTTCTCCTATCTCCCTTATCTACATCTGACGGATTAGCCTTATTGTGCGGTTTTTACATCAAAACATGGGGATATTCCTTTCAAATGATATCCTTCCTGTATTCTTTTATGAATAGCGCTGGCGATCAGGAGTATTCAGACTGCTTTCGAATACTTTCAGGACACCTTCGTCCGGTCTTTGCTATTCTGTACTGTGTTTCACATTCTCTGTGTTTTTCACAATCTGATGCATCATTAATGTATGGTCGTAATGGTTTAAGCATGTCTCTTGTAAAAACAGTACCATGTACAACAGGAAAAATGACCAAAGATTGATAGCTAGGCGTTGCTTTTTACTGGAAATATGAGAAACATGAGTCTCTCCGAGTAGGGGCACTTATATTAATTACTTTGATCTTGTTGCCACAGTCTAATCAGCATTCCAAATCCGAGCTGGTTGATCTTAAAGGCCTATGCTTTGCAGAAACTCTCTGAACTTGGTGTATCATGGGTCAAGTTTTTCTTTAATTAAATGTGATTTCTTCAAATCTAGAGAGGTTTCCACTCTTTGGCTAATGTTTGCATTGCTTTGCAAGAAAGAATACTACCATTTCTAACCAGGTCTTCCATCTTTGAAGGAAGTCTGTCGCTTTTCTTTTTTAACAACAGATTGTACAAAATCAAGAAATTCGCACATGTTCAGCCCCATACCTCTTTGTGACATTTCAGATAACCAATTTGCCATGGCTACTTCATCTGCCTCAGTAAAAACTGAAGGTGGTCCGTTATAACTGAAGTGAATTACTTCACCTGAAATCCCTCTTTGCAAAAAGGAATATGACAAATTATGTTCCGATCTGCTGCTTGTCGGATTGATGATTTGTTTACAATTACTTAATTGTTAGACCATAATTAATGACCTAATTGTCTACGAACTTTTCCGTTTTTTCCCGATTACGACAAAGAGCACACGGCGGATGTGACTGGTCAGCAGAGGATGCTCACTCCTCCATGGCATCTGATTCTACCTCTATCTTTTTGAAGGTCCGTGTTGCTCTGCTTTGAATTTGTATTTCGTTTTCTGGATTTTTGAGATAGTTGACGGTTTGTCATTGTCATTTTTTCATTTAAATAAAGCTCTGCGCACTCGCTGCTTTCTTTGAGGGGTCATATGTTTCCCAACTGTTTGCAATTTTTTTTTTGGCTGATCTATGAGCTGGAAAATTGACTAAGTTATCTTTGGCTTTTGATTTCTAAATGTCAGTAATGGTTGAGAATGAAAATTAGTATTATGACACTTACAAAATGTACATCAAAATAGTATTCTATTTAAAAGTTGAAATTAAAAATAATTACAAATAAATACTATTTTCTTTTGTTTTTCTTTTTAAGATTATCATTATTAATTGTGAAAAACATACATTTGCTGCATAGTAATGATAAATAGTGAGTTTTCACATTTTACCTGTGTATATAATGCTTCGGTTGAGTGACACGCAACTGGAGAAACCCCTACGGTTTGATTTATCAATCAGTGTGCATTTTTTTTAGCATTAATCGTTGTGAATGCTTTTTGACATATTACCGAACGCATGTACAATTTTATTGTAAAGCTATTAAAGCTTTCCCACAACTCTTTCATCGACCACGCTGCAGTTTACAAAACGAAAGTAGCATCTTGGAGATGCGCGAAAATCATCACCACGAAGGCGCTTGCTTTCTAATTTCGTTTGTCGGGTGGTCTATAATGTTAATAATCTTCAGATATTTTTACTGTTTTGAGAGGACGATCCATAGATTATGACGGGGTATTTATAAAGTTTATTCCGCATTAATTTTATTAATATGACACAAAACACATGCGAGAGACCCGGAATTTGCGACTTCACTGTATACATTGGGTGAAAACTGTACTACAGTTATATCAAAGTTTAAGAAAAAAAAGTTTTAAAATAATAAGTTTGGCTGCAATGTTTTGAATTCAGCTTTTGATCAGTTTTCGGATGGACATGCGATAGTCCCATGTTAACCCGAATTTTCCCGTCTAACTACAGGTCTGCAAACATAGACACACAACGGACCTCCGTTATATTATATGTCTATGTTGCAAATAAGACTAAAGTGTAGAATCAAAACAGTGATTAAGATCTAGGCTTTAAGGCACCGTGCAACCAACATTAAATGTATATGCTTGTGATAATTGTATATATACAAAACTAGATAAATATGTTAATGAAGTCAACGAATTACATATGATGTATACATATAACATGTGCCAAATTACCCTCATATTTATTTTTAAGAAAAAACTATAGTAAGACTCACAGTGCATACTTGCTGTAAGAGTTCAATTTCACAAGACTGCTTTTCACAAGAATCTTTTTCGTTTTATCCCAAATCGTCATGCTTAAATAAAAAATTGTCTCCCTGAATCCGGGATCCAATGTCTTCCTTGTCTTTGCTGCCATGTTGATAACTAGTTGTGATGTCATTTACCAATATTTTCGAAACTCTTGATCGTCTGCAGAAAAATGTACCATTGGCAAAAAACATTGTTACCAATAGCATGACATTGGTAATTAATTATATTTCTACTAACAGTCCATATAATAATTAAGATCTCATTATTTTAAGGCTTTTCATTCTGTATACTAATGACCATAATTATGCCTACATGTATCTATTTAGTCTATATTCTTTAAAATACGATAATAGATCTTGTTTGTTTAACTATACAACCAATTTAAACATTTTATAATTATGTTCTTTAGTGTTTAATCATGCATGTACCGGTATTGGTTAAATACTTTAAACAATTTTTTTATGTAATTTTCTTGCAGAAAACTTCTGATCTATTATTATTAAAATATATATATTCTATGGTTATTTTTTATTTATTCCGATAAAGGCTTTTTAAAATCCCCTAAATAAACATATTATTTTAAAGAAGATGTATGTTTAAATTAAACCCATAGTTATATATTTTATTTAATATAATCGGTATTCTCTAAATAATTGCATTATATTTTATCATTTTAAAAATGCCAAAGTTTTGTTTTTATCAAACTATATATATATATATATATATATATATATATATATATATATATATATATATATATATATATATATATATATATATTTCTGGCACAATCCTATAAAAAATTTACTACTGCATCACAATTTCTAGGAAGACCCGTTATTATCCTAACCGCAGTTAATTTTAATTTGTCAAATATTGAGCAGAAATCCCTAAGAACTGAACCAGATTTTATTATAAGTCCCAAAAATGTTGCGAAACGTAAAGAAAGGGATTGTCTTTTTTCTCTCTTATTAAAATTAATTTGTTATTCTTAATTTTTTATTCCAATGATTTAAGTATTATTTTTTTTAAAAATAATGAAATATTATAATGCCAGACATAAGGGAAATTAATGCAAAATTATGTCTTTGAATAAAGAAAATATTCATTTCGTTTATTCAATCATATAATGTGTTATAATTTAATTCTGGTTGTAACGCGGCATTTGCTTCGCGGATTATAAAGCGTAAACTGCCCCAACCCAGGTTATACTCGTATAACTTGGGTAGAAGCGGATTATAAAAAAGCGTAAACTGCTCCAATCCACGTTATACTCGTATAACTTGGGTAGACAATGAGTTCATTTCTTAAATAATGAAATTGTACATGACTCGTAAGTCCAAAACAGACTATACACTGGTGACCCTTTAGGTGTAAAAATCACAATTTTGGCTATGTGGGAATAAGAAATTCAGAATTTTGGCTAAATGGGAATAAACCCTGTAGGCTACTGATCACTAAGGTGGGAATTGAGAATTTTAGAGTGTTGACTAAGTGGTAATAAACCTTTAGATCAACCTCGCTATATCATTGTTTGCGTAAACAATGGCTTGTTAAACAGTGTTATCGCCTCAAACATGTGACGACTACAATCTTCCGTCAAACATTGTAAACTTGTATCAACACCTGTATTTTCATATAATATCGGTAAGTTTATGAAATACCAATTTTTTTAAGAAGTAGAAAAAAGGCAAAATTCTCTCTCTCTCTCTCTCTCTCTCTCTCTCTCTCTCTCTCTCTCTCAGAGGATGGTGATTGAGCATCTTTTTTTTAAACAAAGTCGGTTGATTATTCACTGCAAAAGGAATAATTTCCCTTTTAAATTTATAAAACCTTTATTTTTTGTTGTAACAAGAAGTCTTGTCTAACATTGAATATACTAAAAGCAATCAGCAAACTGTAGTGGGCCATACAAAGACGACGTTTTTCTTTCGTTCTCAATGTTTATCTATCAATTTTGCAATTGATTATTTACATTTTATCAGCGTTTAATTGAATGGCAGACGAAATCACAAGTGGCAAATAAACCTTCGCTAGTAAGAAATTTTAAGTATCAGTTATAGAATTGTTTTTTCTCGATTTTATTTTAATGTTAATGAATCGAACAAAGGACTGCGAACGATAGCATTGTCTTGTAGCCTAAATAAAAGTCATTTTTTGATAATTGTCAATTGGAATTAAATTTATTTTTTTAATATAATAATGTAAATTTTCATCAAATATAAATGATTTGGTCAAACAAAGAGAGAAAACTTTGTATTTTGGGTTAAAATAGCTCATTTCATAATAGAAACTAACGGAAAACGAATTTTTTTTTAAAAACAACTCCCCCCCCCCCCTCCCCGTGAAAAAATCCTCCTGAGGGTTTTATAAATTGTTATTTAGGATACTTATACCATAGGGTTTGTTGTATCACGGGGGATTGGGGGGGGGGGGGTACATATGTCTACAGACCAAAATACAATCCAAAAAACAATTTTCTTTGTAACGTTTTAAAAAATAATTAACAACTACGAATTTGCATGAAAATTTAATTTAATATCCAAAATAAACATGTGATTTTTTAGTGTGTATGCACATATCGGCCGCTAAATAATAGTTTCCTCACTATGCTGTCTCCTGATATACAGCTATTTAACTCATGTAGTTTGATGATCGAATTTATTCAAAAACATGGTGAAAAGCTACCAAAAAAGAAATAACAATAATAGTGATGTACAGAGCCAAAAAATAGAAAATGTCATGAAAATGTCTAAATAAGTATAATGTAGCTTAATTTATATCAGTATATTAAAATTACATGAATAAGAATATCGCATAAAGTCTAAATGTATATATGAAAATGTAACTCCCCAAACCCTAAACCATAGAAATATATAAGTAAAAACTACTGTAAATTATCAAATACATAGCCGAGAGTATAAAGAATAACCTAACAACAAAAAGAATAAGAGATAATGACTTCCAGGTACTTACATTGTTGGCAGACTAGAAAAACAGTGCACGACTGTGCAGACCTGAGGTTGGGCGGCGAGTTATCAAAAAAAAAAACCCGTGCAAAGTACATGTTAGGAAATGGAAAGTACACAAAAAAAAAAGAAAAAACCAAGCCGTATCAGATAAAAAATTTCCGGCTACAAGACGGCACACTCACTCTTATCGACCGATTTCAATGAAATGATTTTAGACCCCCGTAAGCAAAATATTTTATATAAAAAATAATAATTTGACTAAAAATTTTAATTTGATATAAATTGCATGTAACTAGGATTTGATTGTACTTTTTAGTAGATTACTTTGTTGTTGATATCTGACAAAAATTCCAAAATATTTAGATGTAAAATGTAGGCGAGGGAAACGGGCGTTGGCGTTCGCAGTTATTTCTCCTTTACAACAAAATAAAAAGGTCGATAAGGTTATCTTAACAAAACTATTTTCTTTGTCGAAATAGATATGAACTCTATTAAAAATAAATGTATTTTATTTCGAAAAGGGATTTTTAAAATCATTTATCTTTAAATCCTCTTTTTAGAATATTAACGGTAAGTACATGTGGTTGCTTATATGTATACTGTATACCGCTCCTCTAAATATCCAGCGAGAATCTGTTGGATTTTAGTTTTTAACATAAGGTCAACAAAAACAAAGAAGAAACAAATTGAACATAGTATATTCAAAGAAATAAACAAAAACGTATGGTTCAACATACAATGCTCATTTAAATAATGAAAAAAGTATTATTTCTCGCGCGAGCGCTGAATATCAAACCCGCAAATTTCGAATTCATAATTAATCTTCTATAACGGAAGTTCTTCCTGATGTACTTTTAAGAAGGAAATGTTTAAACAAAGAAAATATTTCCTACTTTATATAATGCTTTTTAAGAGATAAGACAAACTTTAGTCATAATTGATAGTATTGGTATATATTGTTAAGTGTATTCCCCAGCGATGTATGCATTTCTGCTGACTATCGGACTTGTGGTGTCCCTGACTACAAAGGTTGCCGCTAACTGTTGTGTTCCATCTCAGTTTCAAGCCTCTGTTGATACTTTAGAATCTCTCTCTAGTGCTCGAGACAAAAGATTCATAAGACTGGTGAGTAAAAATAACACTATGAAACCTAAGGATCACGCGGACAAAATTTCAGGGAGGGTTTTCTCACAAGCAGTAAACCCGCGAGCTACCTTAAATTAAATGAACATAATTTATGGATATAATATTATCTTATTTTTCTTTAAATATAGTATATTGTTTTTTAAATCAGACTTTAAATTGTTATTATTTTGCGTTTGCACCTGTGATGAATAATTAACTTCATTTTTCGTTTTCAAACAAATGAGCCAAACTCAAACTAGACATTAAGGCGTCAACATCAGTCGAAGTAGATAATGTAAAACATGTACACCAATATAAACAATGTTTATTGGTAGTATTTCTTCCCTCCTATTTTTAATGATCTTTAATAGAACATTTTCGTACGTCAGTGTTTGTCATTGTTTTCCTAAAGTGAGTTTAAATAATGATACGGGACGTTGCATGTGATATTTAAATTATTAGATAGTATTTACCTTGAACATGTTTTGGATTATTATTCATATTTGTGATTTTGTGTTTTTTATGCAAATAGACGGTTTCATACGATGCAAAGTTTAAGAAAACAGCAGTCCATGCTATTGCCGAAACTGAAGAGGATCAGTATGACCAGATTAACGACTTCGAAGCAGTGAGTATAAAAATAAATGTTGCATCATTGTAGACGGCGAAGACATCCATAATCCGTTTCAGAACATGAAACCAGTTTATGTACGACGTAATGAGTCAGCAGCGTAATAACCATCTAAATATTTGTCTCATTTTACCTCTATAGTGATCATTGTCGAGATGTGATGGTGTCATTTACATGGAAAACGTGGTTTATCTTTTTTATCATACTGTTGATTTCATTTTAATTCCTTTTATGTTAAAAGATTCTGCTAGTGTTAATAGGCGAAAGTCTATAAATTTCTAAGTTAAATGGTTTGTATTGAAAATTATTGGATACTGTAATAGCCAAAAAAATCGGACAATGCAGGATTTAGTTATACGCATTCATTCCAACCGTACGGCTTCTGTATATTTGAAGTTCTAGATATTTATAAAGATAGGTTGTGTAAAAGGTTTCCGTTTTTGTTATTGCTTTGTAGTTGGTTTTTTAAAGATGACATGTCATTTTAAGACCTTAGTAGATGCTTTCTTTGATCTAGTTACCTTTCATAATCATAATGATAACACTGAAATCAGTTTGATACTAGTAAATGCTTTTATATCCCCGCTCCGAAAGAGAGGGGGGAATACTATTTTACCCTTGTCTGTCTGTCTGTCCGTATGACATCCCGCATTTTTCTCTGCAAATTTTAATCGTAGATAATTCAAATTTTTATATACTCTTGTTGATTTAGCTATGCCATGTGGTGGAATCCATTTTTGTACCAAGCAACGACAATATTCTGTTAAACGACGTCTTTGTTTATTTTTAGCCTAAATTTTCAAACATATTTTCGTCAGATTTTTCAGCAACTATTAATATAAGGTGCTTGATTTTTTTTTTAAAAAACTCTTTGTGTAGGCATGCCATATGGTAGAATTTATTTTTTTTTAAATTCGATGTTAATTTCTTGTTAATGTTGAATTTGCTTATTTGTTTATTTTCTCAAATCAGAGCGGGGGTATCACTAGTGAACAATGGCTCAGATATTTGTGGGGTTTTTTTTTCAGCAAAAATCCTACTCGTGGTCAAGAGGAATCTGTCATGTAGACCCTTTAGGTCCTTTCACACCAGCATGTTTACCAGGTATACTTGTAATGAAATTGTAACATTATACAGTCCTCTTGATATTATGGATGTAGTGTCTGTCCGTTTCTAATATAAGCCAATTATTGTTACCCTTGTTATCAAGATACATACTACACAACGCTGTTGGTATATTAATTAGACCTGGTATGCAAAAGTACAGATGTAAAAACCCAAATTTCATGTTAAGGTCAAGGTCACTAAATACTAAGATAATTAAAAGTCATGAAACCTTGAGATACACATACTACGTTATGACAAGCTGATTTTCCAAAAATTCTGTTATCTGCAAATATGTGTATTTTTAAGCAGAGTAAACAATAATAGGTTTCCAAAAGGAAGAATTTATCAAAAAGGAAGTCATTTTTTTATAATCACATTTGATATTAGAACCTCGTTGTCAATCGGTTGCAATCGAACGAGTGAAAATTATTTAAAATTTTTTTTAACTTATTTAAGTGTTAATAAGGTAGTTTGTTGCATAACTATGAGTCACTAAAAAAATATATTAATGATTTCAAGTTTGGTTGAGACATATAAACAAAAACAGCTAAATTTACATTGAGCATCGATATCAAACATATCGAGTGGATAAACCTAGATGCGTAAACAAATAACAAGAAAATACTATCAAACTGCAGCTGAGGCAAAGCTTGTTCGAAAATCCTTTCTTGGAGTGTCCCCAAACACGTGGAGTCTGGAGACCTATTTGTTCCAATCATCATCAGATCTTCAATATTTTTGCACCATAGGGGAAAACTGTATCCCGGTTGAACTGCTGAAAACTTCTACTAAAATTCCACAACCAGGTAACCCCTTTTGCTTGTCTTATGACTGAGTATCAGTGGAACACGTCCTATACAAGAGAATCGAGTGAATAATTCTGAAATATGAATATTTTTTTATTTTCATAAAGATGGTCAGTATATGTGGATGTTCTACAACATTACCATGGGAATCAAGGATCGATCTGTCTTTACTCCACCGAAATTCTGTTTTCAAAAGGTAAATGTATATTTTTTTTAGGAAAGGTATGTGATTTTTCTTAGAATTAGTTGTAATGTTTACATTCATGTAACATGATTCTAATAAGAGATTTTCATGATTTCAACAGGGCAACAACAAAACGAATGCAGGAAGGCATGGTGGGGATTTGTTTCAACAACCTTTTAATATTTTAGGCCAATAACGTGAAGACCTATATTGTTGAAAAACGGATCTTAGTCCTGCATGTTGTAATGTGTATACAGATACATGTATGTTGATCATCCTAAAATTATTCCTTTCCTCAAATCGTGTTTGTTTTATCAATAAAGCTTTGGTATGAGCTAAGTAACTAACAATGTGCACATGTAGCTCGTACCTATCTGTATAATCAGCTTGCAAGAGAGACATTTATATAACGATGATTTTATGAAATATGATAATGCTGATAAGGAAAAAATTGCGTTCATAAAACTGGTATAAAATGTTCTATAATTGAAATTTGCGAGACACAACATGAATTATTCAATATTTAGGTGAAAAGTGTTTTTAATTTCAAAGTCATATACATTTATTGCGTCACAGTAAGATTTATGTGATAAAATACCATTACGTACTGTAGTTTGAAAATATCTTTATCCAACTAGTATTAAAGTTATTATTTTTCTAATGGCCAATATTTATTTACATATAAATACGAAATATATCCTTGCTTGCATTTATGCATGTTTCTGAGGAAAATGTCATCCATCATTAGACTACTTGAAATTAACTTCACTACAAATAATTTTCATTTAGAAAGCATAATGAGTGACAGTGTGTTGTATGTTACTAATGCATTTAATTAAAATATGAGGTATAAGAATTCATTTGTTGTTATTATTAATTTCAAATTCTCATAATATCTGGTGATATGCTATTACTTCTATCACATCCATGTTCTCGTTAGGAGTGTAAACAAACGATTGTTTACAGTTCAATTGAGACCACGGGACGTTTACAGGAGCTAACTGGAAAAAATATCTTGTTAGGTCACCTGAGTCGCTCAGGTGACCTATTGCAATTGGTCTTCGTCCGTCGTCGTGTGTCTCGTGCCGTGCGTTAATTTTATTAAATTACATTTTTAAATTCTTCTTGAAAACTACAAATTCAATTGTTACTATTTTTGGTGTGAAGCATCTCTATGGTAAGAGGAATCTCAATTGTAGAATTCATGGCTCTACCACCCCCATAGCGCCACGGGCGGGGCAAAATATGCAAAAAAGCAAAATTTTCAAAAATGTTCTTCTCTACTCCTACACATGTGAGGAAAAAACTGAATGCATAGTTTTGATGTCCACGAAGCCTTCTACCAAACCTGTGAAATTCATGACCCCTGGGTCAGGGTTTCAGGCTCTAGGGTGAGGCCAATATCGCTTAATATTAAAAATGTATTAAATCTTAGAAAATCCCTTTATGCATGCTAATGATGATGTCCAAAAGTCTTCTACCTAAATTGTGAAATTTATAACACCTGGGTCAAGGGTTCAGGCTCTAGGGCGGGGTGTGGCAACGCACTTTGAAAAAACTACGCACTTTGAAAACTTTTTTCAAAGTGCGTTAAATTTGGGAAAAAATCAACGCACTTTGAAAAAAATTTTCAAAGTGCGTTAAATTTGGGACCATATTAACCCACTTTGAAAAAAATTTTTCAAAGTGCGTTATGAATGTACATCAACATTTTTTATTATCGAGACACTTAACGCACTTTGAAAAAATATGTATAAATCACAAATTCTGGAATTGAATTTCAAATTTGTTTATAGTATGATGATTTGCTAACACTATTAAATCGATTTACCGTCTTTAAGAAAGGGGATGGAGACTGGGGTGGGGGTTAACCAAAGATACAGGTCAATTACCAGTACATCATTTAATTGATTACAGGAAGAAGGTCCACTACCCCTAATTTTTCCTTCCAAAACATGTTATTCAGCAACTTGGAGTAAACTTGGAGTAAACGTTTAAGACTGGAAAAAGAAATATGCTTTGTTGCAAATTAAGTACAGTGATATTGAAAAGAAACGAACTGGCCAAACAGTAATTTCTCCAATGGTATGCTAAAGAATGTGTCTTTTCAATGCAAATTCTGATCACTCAAATAAATCACTTAATCATTAAAAAAACATACATTGACAAACATTGAATTATTATAAACTTAAAAATAGGCATTAGGGTGTGGGTTTTTTTTTTCTCGCACTCATCTTCTAAAAGATCGTTGTTTTTGATAAACATAACTAACGTATCCTTTTTTCACATAATGTTTGTTTACAAGCACATACAATTGAAGCCAGTTGAAATATGTTATACATTGATCTCCATTATCAGTATATATAAATCATTATCAATATATATATAATCATTTTCGTTTCCGGCAGACCCCAATGTACCAGATAAAAGGTAAAAGTTGACATAAACTGCATCGCTTAGAAATTGCCCTTTCCTTTTTTGTGTATGCATTGGATAATTCAAATTTCCCGAGTTGTTCTTTATGTGTGAATTGTCTAACTACATAAGTTTATATATGAGAAAAGAAAAAAAATTCTAATCAAGAAACTGTTTATCAAGTTAGCTTAGAATGCATTGGGTTCTTTCCAAAATATATCCCGCTGAGCTAAACAAAGTTAAAACAATCATTTATTGTATATAAAAGTATCAATTATTTCGACCAAACCCTGAACAGTTTTTTTTTCAAAGTGCGTTAATATCGACGATATCAACGCACTTTGAAAAAAAAATATTTTTTTTCAAAGTGCGTTGACTTGGTCCCAAAATTTACGCACTTTGAAAAAATTTTTCAAAGTGCGTAATTTTTCAAAGTGCGTTGTAACAGCGGGGCCAATATAGCCATATTGTGAACATGTATTAAATCATAGAAAATCTTCTTCTTTACTCCCACACATGTTGGGGGAAACTGAATGCATGATTACGATATCCACGAACTCCTCTACCTAAATTGTGAAAGTCATGGCCCCTGGGTTAGGGGTTCAGGCCGTAGGGGGGGGGGGCAATATGGCCATATAGTGTGAATGCATATAATGTTTAAAAATCCTCTTCTCTTCTCTCACACATCTGTAAGAAAAACTGACTTCATAATTATGTTAACCAGGAAGTCCTCTATTAAATTGTAAATTTCATGTCCCCTGGAATATGGGTTTTGACTCAAGGGCGGAGCCAAAATGGATGTATAATGTTAATGCATCTAATGTTTAAAAATTATCTTCTCAACTCTCACACATCTGTAAGAAAAATTGAATTCATAATGATGTTTACCAGGAATTCCTCTACTAAAATTGTAAATTTCATGTCCCCTGGAGTATGGGTTCTCTCTCTAGGGTGGGACCAAAATAGTCACATAGTGTTAGCGCAATTGATGTTAAAAAATTGTCTTCTTTAAATCTTCTGATACTGAATAAAAACTGACTGTATATTTATAAAGAAAGAAAATGAAGCCTTCTATCAAATTTTAAAATTCATGTCTCCCTATGTAGGGATTTGAATCTATAGGGCGGGGCCAAAACACTCATGCAGTGTATATTAAAGGGTTATTAATAAAGGCTGTGGCCAAAATGGTCATTTAGTGTTAATCTATATACATTTTTAAAAACGTCTACTGACACATAATAAAACCTGACTGCATATTTAGAAAAAAACCCATTAACCTATCATCTTTAATAATATTTCATGTCACCTACATGTAAGGCAATGGTTATGGCTGGGAAGGGGGGGGGGTAGTATATATTTGTCTAATTATGTTATTCTGCTCAGAAATTTCAATAAAAGAAATGAGTTAATTCACTTATTTAGAAAAGAGAAAGAATGAAGATGTCTATCAAAGTTAGATATTGTGGAAGCATTTGGAAAGCGTTCGGGGGGAGGGTTGTAACAGTTAATGGAGTTATCTCCCCTTGCTTCTTCACTTTGTAATGGAGTTATCTTCCCTTGCTTCTTCATAATGTAGTTATCTTCCTTTGCCTCTTCATATTTATCAATCATTGAATATAATGTAATTATGAAGTTGTATGATCAAAAGAGTTATGCAAGTTTTTGAACTTTTTAAATAAACAAATATACTTGTTAATAGTAAAGTGGTAATTGGATAACCAAAATCATTGATTAGCAGTACATGTAAAATGATTTTGGTATAAATACCAGATGTTGATAAAATGTCATTGAAGGTTGAATATTCAAAAGCTGGAACAGAAGTGAATAACACTTTAAAACCGGTGGGTTATTTTCATTTAAATGTCCACAGGTATAGTATCTCTGCCCCTGGGAATGGGGGATTGGGGGTTGTTTTAAATGAAACATGTATACTAGCCATCTTGTTTTAGTTTATCTATGAAAACATATACACATAAGACCTATCTTGAAAGTTAACAAAAATGGGAACATTATTTTCTATCAGAGCCTTGTACCTTTTTAATATCAGGTCATGCACTCTATTATAATCTTTAAGTTTTTCGCTAAAATTATAGGTTTCATAGTCCTTTTTGAAAGATTTCAGGCAGGGAGATGGTCATCATTACAATATTATAAATTTTTTTACTCCAGAATGAAACTTAATTAATTGCATATATGAGACTCTTCGACAAGTTTGTGTATGGGCTATGGTAATTAGGTGACCCTAAAGGCATATTGATTAAGTTTTACTTATCAGTGTATTTTTATAATAAAAGTTGCAATACTTGGAATGTGCCCGTAAAGTTCAAAGGTTAGCTTTCTTTACAGTACGCACTGTAATTGATTTTTTATGAAACGTATAATGTATTTGTGGTAACTTATAGCTAATGTCTTTTCCTTCATTTTGTCAGTTTTCTCATATAATGCATTATTTTGTAGGTCAATGCGTCTATATTCATTATAAAAGTAAAGTCATCGAATACCCGGTACTACATCTACATTTTTCCTTGACTGCTCGGTTACATCATCTTGTTTAAACATTGCCTTTTATCTATTAAGCTTTCAACAATTTTTCGCAATTAACACTGTGCTGGATAATTATGCCAGTGCCAAGGTGGCATTTTTTCACCCGCATTAGATGCAGTTTCGGAAAAATCCATATATACCAAATGATAAACCAATGTCTAAAGAGTATACAACCACTTTTGTTTTTAGTGTGTTTCACCTGACAGGTGATATATTTACCTTTAAAAATTAATATCCCTATATATAGGAAAATAATAATTCCCATAGGAGAAACGATTTTCATACAGGAAATATTGAAAATCCTATAGGAATTTCTAAAAATCAAATAGGAATTATTTTTCCTATATGAGAAAGATATTTCCTGTGGGAATTTAACTCAGACAGGTAGTTTTCCTATAGGAAATTAAATTTCCTACCGGATTTTATCAAATCCTATCGGAATTAAAATTCCTACAGGAAGTTCTTGTTTTCCAAAAGGAAATTTCTAATTTCCTCTAAGAATACGGCTTTTCCTGTGGGAAACATTATTTTCCTGTAGGAATTTAGTTTTGAAAGGTAAATATCTAACCTGACAGATGAGATACTTTGATAACAAAGGTGGTTGTAAACTCTTTAAGCAATGGTCTAAATATGGCATATTTGAATTTTTCGATAAAAGCAGCTTAAACGGGTGCAAAAATCCCACCTTGGCACTGGCATAATTATCCGGCACAGTGTTTATTAACATGTGCAACTGAGGGCATTTTTAAACAAAGTAAAGGATAAAAAGAAAATAGTAAGTCAAAGTTTAACAAATTAAATTTGTAAAATCGATCAAATTAATTTTTGTTTATTAATTATTTAATAACTTTGTAATAGTAAGATCTTACTAAGTAAAATTTACATGTAATCACGTAAATTTTACTTAATATGAACTAACTTACTAAGAACATAACCCACTTTTTCATTGGCTGATCAAAAGTTCTGCTCCAATCAGATATTATCTTTCTTACGTTTACGACTCTCTTAGCTGTCAATTGAAATATGACGTCGCTGTGAACTTAGATAAATTCTTAACAATTAAAAACATGACTTAACAGAATATTTAGCGACTGCTGATTGGATGATAAAGTGGGTTATGTTCTTAGATTTAATAGTGCATTATATCCAGCTGTTTTGCATTTCAATAACAATTCACAATTTTTCAATGTTATGTTTAAGTTATGCAATATATCTAAAGCTTTTATCAGAGAAAGGGGCGAATTAAAACGTCAAAAAATTGAAACAGTTCATACTCTTGCAACAAGATCATTAAATAAAGACACAAAATGTTATATTTTAAGTATAAAATTGCTTGATCTAATTTCTCTTTCAATATTGTGCTTTGCAATTGTCCTTGACACATAC
Source organism: Magallana ariakensis (assembly GCA_020458035.1). Classification (NCBI taxonomy): domain Eukaryota; kingdom Metazoa; phylum Mollusca; class Bivalvia; order Ostreida; family Ostreidae; genus Magallana; species Magallana ariakensis. Next base: position 15,498,351 of record CM035814.1, read on the forward strand.
AGATAAGTGTTTTAGGGGGCCGACTAAGTGTTAACGGAAATAGGAATTAAATTCTTTAACCATGTGTAACATACCAACTCTGGCGTCTTGTAATGTTTTATGAAAATCTTCAATAGGGTTCTTTTAAGTGGAAATTTCAAAATACTCGTACATTTACTATAGTAATAAATTCAAAATGTCAGTTTTCAATGATAAAAATGCTACAACAAACAATTTCCTCACATTGTAATATGTCATCAGTAAAACCAGTTTCTAGTAAGAAAAACCAAGTTTTTATATTATTTGGAGTATTGGTACAATGAATTCAAAAATTAAGATTAAGACAATTGAAAGTCCTGGTTTTTTTGTAATTTTAAAAAGAAAACTTGAAATCAGAAATCACGCATGGATATATAAAGATAGTACTGGGAGTATTAATACCCCAGACAAACTTTTACTAGTCATTTCAAAAACAAACAACGTTGATCCACACAAATTTCACATGAAATAATAATTATAAACTTCTGTAAAAACACTTTTTTAAGTATGGTTTACTTAAAATGTGATATATAAAATTATTACGCTATATATACATCAATACATCACGTTTTAAAAACCAAATCCGTTTAAAGGGACTTAGACACGATTTGAAATCAGAATTTTTAATGTAGAAGACGTTCTACTTGCGCAATTTGAATGATTGATTAAAAGTTTAATATTAGAAGCAAAATACAGAGATAATAACTTATTGGTTTGTAAACAAAGCTCCAGTCTTTTTGTAAACAAAAAATGTTAATCAAGAAAATAACTATTTCTTTGATTTGAAACAATGACGCATGGCAGACAAGATTGTGCTAGATTGCTTGATTCAATGTGCTTATAAATAATTTAATCAACAAAAGAAAGCAAGATTTGATTAGAACTTATACCAATAAAACGCATATGTAAACATAAACAATATCAAGATTCGAGCTTTGTTTACAAACCAAACAATTTCAAACTCTTAATTTTGCTTAATCATAACTCGATTTTTTTACTTTCGAATTGGGTCGATTATATAAATTGGAAATCTGCGGTACATGTCCGACTCATCTTGCATTGTTGTTCCTATGTACGCGAAGATATTTCCAAAATCTTACATTGGATAATTTTGGTTAAAATATATTGATATGCAGAGAAGTAATCAATCAAAATAAGTAAAGGAAATAAACCTAGGCTGTGATGTAAAACCTAATATCTATAAGGACGGATCAGGAGTAATCGACAAAAATACCTGTTTTTAATATACTTTTTTCTGTTTAAAAAAAAAGATTATATTAAAATATTTAAATATGAATAATATAATATTTTAAAAAGTAAATCACAGTTTTTGTCTTTGAATTACATGAATAAAAATATCAACTTGTTTTCATTTTTATCATATGCTTTTGAAAATGAATATTGAGATAAGTTTTAAAGGGCGACGTGTACACGTAACATAACCTAGACCTAGAGTCAATTGCAGGTCCATGCACAGTGCTGTCTGCAGTCAGATACAATCGCTATGTCTTCCAGCAAACAAAATCTGGCGGATTTATCAATGACCATTTCAGAAAACGATGTTCATGCTAGGTAAGATTCTCTTTTTATAACACTACTTGTGTACCAACTATGCTGAGCAGTCTTCTTGGTTTAATGGTGGGGTGGGGGGGGGGGGCTCGTTTGTTTTATACATTTACACAATGAAGTCATAAATGCTTTACTTACTGCCATAGTGAATTATTTTGCAGTGCTAGTAAAATCAGTGAATGATTTATATTTCATAAGCCTAGCCAAACGCTGATTAAAGCCTTTAAATGTTTTCAATTTGAAATTAATTCTCTATCAAAATATTCAGAAATAGCGAGAGGGACGTCGTTTAGTTTATTTCATTGTCATGTTTTGGTTGTTTCTATTTTTCATGTCAAATTAGAAAGCAGGCTAAACTTGAATGGAGAAAGTAAGTTACTTTTAATAATAAAAATGCGTGCAATAAGTTCAGTAAAAAAAACTAAGACTTGGTTTAGACATGCAGAGATTTTTTTCTGTCGTTGTCCTAGTATTTGTCCTTCTTTTGGGAACCTTCAGAAATACATGCTGCTTTGAGGGACAATCTTATGCACTGCGTTCCCCTTGCACTACGCCATACATAGAGATTTGATATTGCTAATCCATGTTTTGACCTCAATTTCCCGGTACCCTGCTCTTTAATTTTGGTCACATTACTTAATCGTTAGAGGAAAGCATCGGCCAATTTGCACAAAGATAAAAGATAATTGTCCCAGGTCAATTTAAGGGAAAATCATGGTCAAAGTAAAACAAACCTAAACAAATTTATTGCCTTCTCTGTTGAATAAAAGTTCAAACAGATAAACAGTTATTTTAAAACTGAATGACAACCAAGCAAGGCAGATTATGTAACTATGTAGTTAGTTGTTGGTATTGACAAGTAATGAAATTATAGTCAAGAAAAATATCAGAAATAATAAAGCCTTTTTGTATATTTGCTTTTTCTAAAGCAAAAATAATCCTACGATCATTAGTAAAATCAAAAATTTCTACAAAACTGCAAAATTATGCGCCTGTCATACATGTAATATAAGAAGCGCTTCTGGTAAATATATGCATACATGTACATGTAATATACTATTCGAAATAATATCGTTTAATTTTCTTTGTAATGAGTACAAATATTCTCAACTACACAATGGTTCATCTGCTTTCTGCTATTCCTTCAAACTTTTTTTCGGTTTTAGTTTTAAAGGCAAGAGAGAGCAGTACAAATGGAACAGGATTTACTGTATACTAATTTTGGCTCTGGCTACCATCATAGCTGTTTCAATTGCCATAACCGTTGTAGTCGTTAGAGATAATGAAGGCAATGACGACAAAACAGACTGGGAGACCAACAACATGCAATTGCATAATGCCTTACCCGCTACAACAACCGACCCCGATGTCATTTCTACCACAAGAGGTATGGGGTAGTTTGAATTCTGCTAGGTTGCACTTTTTGCCATTATAAGACCCACTCCCCTTAATTTACATAATTTGGTTTTTTTAACAGATGTTTGTTACTCACCGGATTGTGTCCAGGCAGGTGAGATTTTAATATAAATATCGGTAAGTAATTGAAAGTGTTTAAAAAAAAATGAAAAATATCAAAAAGCAAAACTAACATAATTATTATGATTTCTAGATATACGTACACATGCACGGGGAATGCGCACTTTTTGCGATAGGCAATAATACTATTTCGATTAGTCCTTAGCTTGGTGTCCAGTTTTTCTTAAAAATATAATGTTCATCGAGGCAAGATAAATGACAGCATTTAAATGAGAGCGCCATATACTCGAAAAATCTACGTATGTCTATAACTTGAACTCTTTCTTTTCGCGAACTTGTAATTAAAACCACATTTTTTATTCATGAGAGAAGAATTCGTAACGTTTAAATGTTTTATTGACATGTTACATTCACATAATAGGTTTCAACATTTGTAAGTTTTATTCTATGTTTTCAAAGGTTGTGTTTGCTTTCTGAAAATGTTAAAATGTCATCTTTTGTTGTTCATTTCAGCATCCAGTTTACTCGACTCTATAGACGCCAAAGCAGACCCATGTAACAATTTCTTTCAGTTTGCGTGTGGGAGGTGGCGGAAGAAGCAAGTGATTCCGGAAGAGATGTCTATCACAAGTGTGTTCTACCACGTGGAGGACTCAGTCAATATCATTCTAAAATGTAAGTACATATACAAGTTAAGTATTTACTTTTTAAAAAATGAAATAGGTATATCAATTTTGTTTTTCAAAAAATATATAAGACGATAGGACTCATCATCATTTTCTGTTTGAATATACACTCTTTTTTAAGAAATGTAAATTAATGATTAAAAAAGCCATGATCCAATGATCAATTAAGTCAATAACAATTTACAGATATACTGGAGAAAGAGATAGAAGACGGTGACATCGAAGCAGTGAAGAAAGCAAAAAAACTATACAAGTCGTGTTTAAACTTAGGTACATGTATGATGAAATTAATTCAAAATTAATTTGATATTTATTTAATAAACGTGTCTTGTGTATGTACTAATCTTAAATTATAATCAAGGTTTGATACATAGTGCACGAACCGGAGGCATGCACGAAATTAGATGAGTATGGAATATATAGTGACAGACAGGAAGCATAACAATTAAGCATATAGTACATGACATGCGCAACACAACGTATTTGTTACATGTATTATGATCTTGACGTTCGTATACTGGTGAGCCTTCCTAAGTAGATGTGATGTTTGAGTGCTGTCTAATCCCAAAAATGATCGTTTATCATCAGAAAAACATGTGTTTGATCTTTCATTTGAGTGATTGATTTTGGTTGCTTATTTATTTAACAAGTTGCTGTACTATCACAAAATAAAATCGGCAAACGTTTCTGTTCTTTCCAAAAAATTGTCATGATTTTCTTTTCCGATGAACTCGAGTTCCTTAGCTGACGATATCTCATTCATTTTTTTCTTTTACATTCTTAAAGCTGGTTGGTCCGATTTTGTATCAATTTTTATGTACACGTTTAAACAATGGATTTTCTTAAAATGTGTATTATAAAAGGCATTTCTGTAGTTTTCCCGGTCATTTGAGCAATATTGCAATTGTGAAATGATATACAAATTTGTTTACGAAACAAACTTTACATAATAGGGAATCGCGTTTTTTCATCATTTATTAAGATTCGCTCCCAACGTCGAGACGGTAATATATAAGGAATAAGGAGTCATTCTTTGAGTATTATAAGGTGATCGAATACGGTCGGGCGGGATCAAATCCAATAAAGCCCGAATGGTTTCTTTTTATTACCATGTAACAATTCCTTTTAAAATATATTAATGTTTGTTCAAAAGTTTTGAAAAAAAGTGTTTACATAGAGAAAAAGAAACATAACTCTGACCAATTATTTTTCACACCCAAATCCAAATTCCTAAAGTATGCAATAACTAGAATATAGAATAAACTTGAACAGGTGTTGAATTTTATTTTGAATTAAAAATTTCATTACTCATTGCCTAGTGTAAAGGTGTAAGGTTTTCAGTTATCCACCTGTTAGTTTGGGAGAGGGGGGGGGGGGGGGTACAGTAGATCGTAGAATTTGTTCATGAATTGATAAACCATCGCTTTCTCATTTTGTACAATGTCTTTATCTGTTGTAGATTTTTAAAATATTTTAATGATACCATTTGCAATGTGTCGTATACAGTTGAAGCATTAAAGTGCCTGAATGTTTCATAACAAAAAAAAAAGAAAGAATGAAAAGACTGCAATTTTTATATTATGTATTAACTATTGCAGTGTGTATACTTAGGCATTTGATTTGTTCTCTTGCAGTAAAAATATCACCAAAGCTTGTTTACACATTTTTCACGGTGATATTAAACGCTTGCATTATATTGCATTTAATTGGGTTTGATAACTAGATAATAATTGGAGAGCTTAACTTCCATGCATTTTAGTGGTTTTAACAAGACGTTCACCATTATTTATATGCATTTCGATGCCTTTTCTTGAAGATGCCATAGAAAAAGATAACTTTACTTCCGCCAAAAGAATGATTCAGGAGCTTGGGGGTTGGCCGGTGTTGAAACCGGACTGGAAAGAAAACACGTTTAATTTGATAGATCTTTTGAGCAAAACTCAACTTTACACCAATAATCCACCACTAATTTACATGTACGTGCATGATGATTCAACGAATCCAACTAGAAATACACTATATGTAAGAATATTTCTTTTGACTTTCACGCTGGTTTTACAATACCAATCAAACCAAAGTGTACGCATGTGAATTAATATTTGTCATACATTATAAGTAAACTATGTCATTTTATATTAGATCGACCAGCCTCAGCTTGGATTACCAGACAGAGAGTACTTCCTGAGGGGTAGGAACGACCGAAAGTTACTGGCATATGAAAAATACGCCCAGGAAATGGCGATCATTTTTGGAGCTGACACAACAGCAGCTTTTAACGATATTAAAGATGTTGTCGATTTTGAAATTGAGATTGCTAATGTAAGAGCAAGTTATATCTTTTTGTGTTTATTTCCATTTATTTTATTTTTTGTCATATGAATTGAGTTAATTATATATACTAACTATCCTTGTTAAGAGTTACATGTATACTACAAAGAAAAAAAATGTTAGGACAGAAAATTAACAGAATCAATCGTGTATGTCGTTTTCTATCGAATGAAGTGATCATTTATTATAATTTTTGCTGTTGCAAATCATTTTATTTTTAACTGTACGGTGTTTATTTGTGGATTTCATTTTATTTTGTGCTGCAGGCTACCACGCCTGCCGACGAAAGACGCGAAGATGAAAAGCTGTACCACAAAATGACGATAGGAGAGCTCCAGAACAGATACCCAAATGTAATAAAGAAGTACTTAATATGTAATTACACTTCAAACAGAATAAATTATAACTTTCATAAGAAGCATTTGCCATTTTCTAATAGAAATATCTGTTTTCTTTATTCGTAATTAGATAATTTTTGCCATTTACTTATCAGTCGCTATGAATTAACAAACATGAGAAAAGTAAACTATGTAATACTACCTAAAAATATATTATCTATCTATATGGTTGATTTTATTGATTATCTAAGACACAAAATATTGAATAATGATATTGAACTCTGTTTGGGGTAATGCATTTGTTAAGATGTCAACTCTTCTGCAGTTTCAATGGCTACCATATTTTGAAGCCACGCTAGGCCGTGATGATCTCAACATCAGCGTGAATAGTTCGACACCTGTGATTAACAGATCTCCGAGTTATATAGAAAAAGTTTTTAATAAACTTAACACAAAAAATAAAAGGTAAACAAAAGTAATAAGATAAAACCCAAAACACGTGTTTTTATGATCGCCAAAATTAGCTAAATTTTAAGACCTTTGTTTAAACTTTTTTTAGAATTGTACAGAACTACGTTATTTGGCTAACTATGAAAATGATGAGTGAAGCATTGCCTTTAAGGGTGAGAGATGCATACGGCAGCTTCAGAGAGGTAACAAAATATTGTCAACTTTCCTAATTAAAGACATTTTAAACTAAATGTCTGTTTGTTAATAGCCACATAATCATATTGGAAGGTATACTTTTGTCAATGCTAGATTGTAAAACACGCCGCTCTTTCGGTGGTTTATAAAAAGTCATGGTAACAGAACCAAACACCTCATGCTATAGAAATAAGTAAAATTAATCCATAATCTGCAAAACAGTTGTGCTTTTGCGACGAATTTCCCTCTATCTCTTTCTTTCTCTCTTTCCCCTCTCTCCCTCTTTCCTCTCTCTCTCTCTACTCTTTTCTTTCTATCTTTCATCCCCCTCTCTCTCTTTACTATCTCTCTTTCTCTCTCTTACATATGTGTTCTTTTTTTATAGACACTTATTGGGTCTGCTGTACAACCTCCTCGTTGGCAGACCTGTGTTGGTGTTGTAAACAGCCACATGGGCTCAGCGGTTGGGAAGCATTTCGTGCAGGAAACTTTTGACAGCCAGGCTAAATACAAGGTATAGTGATCTCACGAGATAATAACGCCTTCAATAAAATCGTGTAGTCTCTGTTGTGATTAATTGCACGTCTGAAAATATTTGGACTGACGACCTGGGAGCAACATTTCCGTACATGTTAAAAAGTTGCAATTTACAACGCACACATTCTATGAAAACTTTCTACTACCCTCTTAAAAATTAACTTATATTTATCTTTGATGAACCTTAATTCCATCTAATGCATGTGCAAGTGTTCCATTATGTCAATAAAATTTAAGGTTTGTTATTTAAATGCTTCAAGTGATGATGTGATGATGAGCCTGTTGTGAACAATAAAGCTTGTAAATTTTTTATTTTATTACAGTTTACGAAGAATTTTTTTTCAAATAATTATGGTTCGAATACATGTAATTCTTTCAATGAATAACAAATAATTTTACATTCTTTCAGAAACTTTTCTACTAGTACGTTGCGGATTTATTCATATAAGAATTGTTTAGGTCCATGCCACTTTCGGTGCAACTGAACTCTCAAAATAACCTTAAAAATTTAAAAGAATAGTTTTTAGCGAGCACCCTTAATGTATTTATTTGTTTAAATCAAGGATATATCCGCCTAATTTATTTTTTTAAAACAGGCAGATGAAATGATAGAAAATTTGCGGTCAGCGATGAAAGATTTATTAGAGAAGAATGAATGGATGGACATGGAAACCATTGAAAAAGCTATAGAGAAGGTACGCATTGACATGTCGACGAACTTGGAACGCCGCTAGGCCTCAGGGTCAGTAATAGTATGTCACTTATTTTACAGGCAGACAAAATGCAGTCGGGAATCGGGTACTCGGCAAAAATAAAAAATGACACGTTTCTGAACGAGAAATATAAGGACGTAAGTAGTGAATATAATGAAGAATGTTATTGAAACGTAAACGTCTTAAAGTTGTAGAAATGTTTAACCAAATGATTTTGATAAATTCAACAGTTTTGAATCAATGCGCTCTTTTGAACACTTTTTATTTATTTCATTTCAACAATCTTCCAGACTAATATTCTTAAATTTCCAGCATGAATTTAACGAGACAAGTTATTTTGACAACGTCCTTTTGTACTCAAAATTGGAAACAAATGAGAATCTTCAAGAGCTTCCAAAACCGGTTGACAGAAGCAAGTAGGTTTCGCTTTTATCAAAGACTTATATGTAACAAGAACAATAAAGTGAAATCAATTCAAGAAAAGAAAAAAAACGCCCTTTCTAGGTCATATACAGTAGCAAAGGTTGTTTCTGTTTCTGCGGAAACAAAAAGGTGTTTCCCAATTAGACAGATCTAAGTAAGTCATGCAAGTTCAAACCATCGACGCAAGGAGGTTGAATCCTGCGTTCAAAAGTCTTGTAGGGTTTTTTTTCTAAAGGTTTTTTATTTGGTTATCGTCAGAAACAATTACTTCATGTCTATTTCAAATTTTAAATCAAGATGATTATATTAAATTATAAACAAAGTATAGATATGTCGTTTAGGATTGATAGAAAAGGGTTGAATTCTATTCTTAGTTTGGTGTCCTGCTTTGAAAATCTTATATTTTATGATTTTTGACAACAGATGGGATATGCCCCCAGCTACAGTCGACGCTTACTACAGCCCTACCAAGAATCAGATCAGTAAGTCTGATCTCTAATATGCATGTTTCTTTTGTTATGTCCTCGCTGTTAATTTCTGTACTGTTAAGCACAACATAAATTCACTAGGCATTGCTTCGTGCCGATAAAAGATGATGGTCTTTTAGGTTAAACAAAAAACTGTAGCTATTTTAAAAATGTTTTTTTTTTACCAAGTGTTTCCAGCTGGAATATTACAACCGCCATGTTATAAAAACGGTTACCCGCAGTAAGTATTATAATATATATGTTAACTTATTTAAATAATTAGTGTATGTTTTAATTATTATATATTTACAAGAAGTTGTAATCTTCAGCTATTTTGATGGTTATTTGGGTTTTTTATACCAAATGAATGCACATATTCTATAAATTCAGTTTAATATATGATTGTTCATTTGTCTATATGAGTCAAATCATAATTCAACATTTTTAGAAGTGTTTCAGATCAGATTGTCTTGTTCGTTTAAGAGTTGGTATATGATACGCTTTTCACCTATTTATCTCATGTTATTTCACTCGGTGGCAGTATTTTACATGTACGTCAGAAGTGACGCTATATTTTTTATTTCACTCGCAAGCAGAATATAAAGTCGAAAGTGACGCTATACAATAACTTTTTAGGTTTGTTACTGGCTGACTACAGAAATATATTGGGATGATCGCCGAGCCGTCTATGAGATTGATCAACCCAATATATTTCTGTAGTCAGCCAGTAACAAACCTTCGCCGAGCTGTCTATGAGATTGATCAACCCAATATATTTCTGTAGTCAGCCTGTAACAAACCTAAGAAGTGTTTTGTTTTCCCGAGGACTATCAAGTGACATATTTATTCACAAAAAGCGATGATCTACGCAAACCCATGTACAAGTTGCCTAACATTTCGTCCAATTTAACTCATTTATACTCTTAAGAATTATCACCCCCAATTTTTAAATACTCTTAAAAAATCCTGGCTTCTCCTAAGTTCACTTACAATGTTTTGTTGCTACACGTATTCAATTTTAAACGTTTTCACCCTTTCCTCTGCAGAGATTTGAGCAAATTTCGACGCTACCATTTTGTTCTACTCCAAACACAACAATGTGACGTCAATAATCAAAGGGCATCTACTTTAATTTTAAAGAATTTCAAAGGGCAACTCCTTCAAATATTCTAAAAACTTATGGCATGCGGTTTCTGTATTTAATAATATAAAATGTCGAAATAAGTATGCAAAGCATTAGCCAATGACCGCCATATTGCCTAAAATTAATTCTCACCGAACCTACATAGAGATATATGAGGCAGTCACGTGCCATGTTTAAACTAATGAAAGTGTAACATTTCAGTCCGAAGGATAACAAATTATTTAGAATTCAATTAAAATCAGTGAAATATATATATTTTCTTATCTTTTTTTTAAAGAATTTGAAAAAAGAGCGCAGCTTTGAACAATCCAAATTTTTCTTTCTGGTATCAGTCTTGACTGAATATGTCTTAAGTAAAAATATTTTGTTTGTTCAAGCCTACGTTAAATTTTTCTGAAGAAAAAAACTTTATGATGTCATTTTTCGGAATTGAGGGCATTTGGATCAATATGAAAAATATATAATAGCATCATATGTACACATAAACAAAAACTTTCTTTGTACAGTGAAAATTTTCATTTTTGTTTGCCATTTTAGGCCCTTAGCAGAAAACGTTTTTGATTTCTTTTAAAGGTACCTCAACTATGGTGGAATGGGTTTTGTTATTGGTCATGAAATTACGCACGGTTTTGATGACGGTGGTATTTATTTTTATCAATGATACCATGATTTTTAGTGAGATATAGGACTTCACTGTGGAAATACATGTATATACATGTATAGCTTGATAGTCTTTGATTTCTTCTTAATTATGAACGAGGAATAATGAATTCAACTATATAATCTGATCTTACAATTGATTCAGTATAATTTATTTGTATGAAACATTAAAACATTAACAAACATAAGCATACCTGTACCATACCTGTAACATAGAATTAAATCTTTTCAATTATTTTGGTCGGACTTTACTTGTTCATCATGTATGACCACAACATGCTTACCTTAATTTGCAAAATAAACCAATCTCTCAAATTTTACATTTCTAAAACACTAATCAACGTAGAGTTATCTTTCTGGAAAACATGCATTCAGTTCGACATTGAACTTCATCATGTTTTTGGATATAATATCTTGCGTTTACAGGGCGGCAGTATGATGGAACTGGGCACTTGAAGCAGTGGTGGTCGAATGCGTCCATCACAAACTTTAAAAAGAGGGCGGACTGTATGATTAATCAGTACAGCAATTATACAGTGGAGGAGGCAGGTGAAAAGGTATTAATTAATATATAATTATCACCCATTTCCACTTTGGGTCTTTTGCACCCGTCTGGGATTTTTTAAAGACTTACTCTGTCTAATGATAGACTACTGCCTAGAGAGCATAAAACAACTTGTGCTGTCTCATCATATAAGTTAAAGATTTTTTTAAAGAATATATTTCCCTTATAAATAAGTATTTCTTTGAAAAACAATATTCCTAAAGACGTATTATATGGAATACTGTATTCAAATTCCTAAAGCTTATTTCTTTCAAGATTTTTCAAGAGTCTTTCCCAAAGAAAATTTCATTTTACTTCTTGATTTGAATTTTTTTTTTTCAATATTTGTTCAAAGCCTATTAAAATTTGAATTCCAATATAAAGTAATTCATTTCTTGTAAGAAATATTTCTGTATTGGCAACAATTTTTTCTCATGAGAACATTTATTTTCCCTGTAAATTCCTAACGGACAGGCGAGATAGATCATAAACAAAATTGATTATAAACATCAAAAGAAATAGTCCATCAAGGAAATTACGTCTAAGACGGGTGATTAAATGCTACATTGGGACAATGTTGGGTTGGTTCATTTCTGATGAATTTGTATTGCGATATTACTTTTTTTAAGCCTTTCCATCATAATTACATGTACTAGTATTTAAGATCAATTCTATGTCAGAATCGAAGATTTATAAAAGGGTCTGGCCAGGCATAGTCACCAATTTTCCTTATACTTCATACATGGACACACCTAGGTGTAAAATGCAAAAAACCACTAAAAGTTGGTTGCTTGGGGTAATCGTTGCCATGGTAACCGAGGCTAAAGATGGAAAAATAGCAAAACTTACCTACTTTGAAGCCATATTAGAACGTTTTGCCCAGTCATGTAAACTATCAAAGACATAAATCAGCCTTTGTCCTATTTTCACGTCTTTAATTATATAAAAAAAATTGATGGAGAAGCCAATACTTTTAAAATGTTACCATGAAACCATTATAAATTTTTGAAATCAGTTTTTTACGGTTTTTAAATTAGCCGAAATGGGAAACTATTACATTTTTACATCCTTTTCAAAGTCCATGCAATATATATTTATTTATTTATGAAAATTGACATCCGTTGCTATGACAACAAGGCCAAAAAATAGGAAAAACTGAGAAATTGAAGATGTTTAATTCCAGATTTTAGAAATTTTTTGCAAGTGTTTCAGTTGGAACTTGTAAAAATATATCTAAATTTGTATTATACACCACAAAAAGCTTTGTTATGCAACAGAGAAGTGGTGTTGCTATGGAAAATTAAGTTGCGTAAAAAATCACACAGAAATTCTTACTTTTTGAAAAGTCCATAGCAACGGCTGTTATTTTTTGAAAATGTCCGATTTTTTCAAGTGTTATTAAAGTTTAGGACATACTTAATTTTTTCTCACAAATTGATTTTATATATTTATTCATTATAAGTTAATAATATCCATTCAAATATGCCTAAAAATATTATAATTTACCTTATTTTTAAGCTTTTTTTTATTTTTTAAGCATTAAAATGCCATTTTTACATCTTTACCCTCTGTTACCATGGCAACGGGACCACATAGCAACAAATAAATGGTGTTAGGTTTCTTTACTCATCAAAATCTATCAAATTGTCGAGTATGAAGAAAATCTGTGACTATGCGTGGCCACCGAATTTTGATTCTTACATAGAATTGATCTTAAAACTTTGAAGTTTTGCTTATGACTTCTTTCTTTAACCATAAATGTCTTTAAGTATTGTGATTATACAAAGTTTCAACAGTTAACTTTGTTTTCACTCTGTGTTTCCCACCGCCATCACCAAACAGACTATTTAAGGATAAACAATATTTAAGCATTAGCTTTGCATTCTCTGTATTAAAAATTAATTTAATTTTTTTTTTTTTGGGGGGGGGGGGGGGGGCAATTTGTTAATGTATCTTAATGAAATTATAATTGATACTTTCTTTGCATGCAATACTAACTTACTTATTATTACATTTAGCTACATTGTTTTTATCTAATAATTTTGATTTGTCAATACTGTATGTATATAAAAGCTGAATGGCAAATTAACTCTGAGCGAGAATATAGCCGATAACGGAGGGCTCAAAGAAAGCTGGTTGGTAAGTAATTACAATGCAATTTCTTCTAAGAAAATCAGGCTGAAAATTTGTTGTATAATTTCAGAATAAAATTATGCATTTAACGTTTTTGGCAATATTAATTATCCTTAAAGATAAATATATACAGTGTGCATTATTCATTCTTTAGTTCCAATTGCAATTTCGCATTCGCGATATTACCATTTCATGAAAAGGCTTAGTGCTTGTTTAAAATATATGATGTGAATTATAAATAATTTTAGGCATACGAAAAATGGCTACAGTTTTCGAGAATGGGAAAACCTGAACCATTCTTACCGGGTCTTGACTACACCCCCAAACAGCTATTCTTCCTTAGCGCAGCACATGTATGTACATTTTTCATCAGAATTCCTTTTTTACTTAAATAAACCTATGCATTAATTAGTTGGTGGAACCATATGTGTATTGATCCTGGATAATGTAAATATAGACTTTTTGAGGGAAAAAAATCTATTCATAGTTTTACTTAATGTTATTGACTAAAAAGTTTTCAGTTAGTGTTTTCTTGAAAATTTGCTATCGTGTCTCCAAATGAATGCCCGTTTAATACAAAATATACGTTTTCATAACTCATCTTGTTTCAGCTTTAATTAACCACCAATATTAGCCAAAGGGCCGAACACATGTACATGTACATGTACATGTATTGCATTAGATACACTTAACAAATAGCCAATTTTAGACTTTGCCATTATAGGAAACAAACTATGTTGTTCGATATTTTTTCATTTTAATTAGGTTTATGTCTCATATTCATACTTCTATAGCCTTTTTTGATTTGGTAAGTATTAAGAAAGGAGTCTTCTCGTTATCAGACAAACCTCTTATATAAAGAAATTCATGAAAATTTGACACAGTCAAACAGATCATATGACAAAATGATTCTGTCAGTTTCATCAAATATGACCACCTCATTTTTGCATAAAGATCAGGTCAAGGTCACTACCTTTTTTTCTCAACTTAAAGGATGATAAACATAAACGTAGTTATCTGCAGTTACGTAACGTAGACATCTGTTCAAGATATGAAGTTTCTATTCTTGAATGAAATGATAGAATATCAGAATGTCTATCAGCTTATACTACTTAATTGGAATAAATATTTAAACTAAATTTGATAATTCTTTAGCCCACATATCCTCTAATTTTCTTAAATTTTGAAAATATTTTGATTATTTTTTTCATGCCTCCAATATTAAAATATTTCTTATTTTTCATATTACAGTGTATGAAGAATTTATATAAACATATAAATTGACAGGAAATCTGATTTTAGTGATTTTTTCACACAAATATATTTATAGAATGAGCGCTTTAAAAGCTAATAAAAATGTAATTTGATAGGCAAATCGTGTTTTAAAAACAAATCATGATATCAAAGTATCTAATTTTTAGTTCACATAAGTTGAAAAAATCCAACATTAATGTTATTATTTTTAAAAAGCTAAATAAGCTTTTGAATCTACAGCAATTCTGAATTGCAAAAAACAGGTGATATTTTCCTACGCCAATATTCTGCCAAAAATATAGTCCTTGTTTGATTCTAAACTTTGATTACTTTTTTACCCAACTTGTATGATAGTAAAAAAGAAAGAAAAATTTTCCTAACCAATTTCGCGCTTGTAAAATTTAACATATACATGTGTACGTACTGTTATTTTTGTAATTTGGAATTTCCCGCAGGTATGGTGTGGTTTGGTACGACCTGAGGAGGCAGCACGTAGAATTCTTACGGACGGACACTCGAATTACGAAGCCCGGTAATACACACTTTTTAATATTTAAATCAAAAAATAAATTTGCATACAATTATTTTCTTTATGCTTATAAATATAATGTTAATGATGCATATTTTAGATGCAATTATGTCACGTCGTATTTTATATCTTCGTGAAGAAAAATGATCAACCGTCTTTGGGTGTCTAAGTATATCTTCACTTTATCATCATCTTTTCAGAGTTAACGGACCTCTACAAAACAACTTGGAGTTCAGTAAAGCTTTTAACTGCCCGCTGGGGAGCTACATGAATCCAAAAGACAAATGTATTATTTGGTAAAAAAAAAAAAAGGTTCCTATGAAATATTATCAATAAATCTACATGTTTTAGTTTTAATATTTTATCCTTATTGTCATACATAGATCTATTTCAAGTTCAATTCCTTGTTTTGCAACATATTTATCCATCTTATCATCTAATGGTTCGGAATGGCATGTAACAGACGATATAAACTCACAGATGCAACATTAAAAAAGGCCAAATTGTAAGGATTTTTAAATAAATAAATAACAATTTTTTCTGCTTAGCGAAGTACAATTTTATTAACCATGATACATGTAGTTCATTCTTACAAAATACAATACAATGAATATTTTTAGTTAAAGTATCAAAAATGTATACTGTAGATTTTTATTCAAACATGTTATGCTACATGTATTTTCCTGATCATTAAAAATTGACACATAGGATTGGAATGGGAATCATAAAATGTTGCATGTTTTCAACAACTTCCTGCTCATTACTTGACATGGTAATTGGAATAAGGCACTCTGAAACATATAGAGTGTAATAAAAACAGAATGTCAAAAGAACACTCTTAAAACAAAAAAAACGAAACTTTACAAAACATGTCAATCACACTATCATATGTTACATTTATAATATTGAACATTTATATTAAAGAAAAGATATAAACATCTATCCGGCAATCTAATTAACAAATCTTTATTTATAACAATGACTTTTGAGTTCAAGCAGGTCGTTTGTTGGCTAATTTGTTCATGTTGTCCGAAATGTTTGTCATCCAATGGTTCGTAATCGAATGCAACAGACCCTATGAACTCACATATGCAACATTTAAAAAGGTTAGATTGTAAGGATTTTAAAATAAATAAATGACGTTTACCTGACTAGCTAAGTACAATTTTATTAACCATGATAGTTCATTCTTGGAAAAAACAATGCAATGAATAGTTTTAGATAAAGTATCAAAAATATATACTTTAGATTTTTATACAAACATTTTATGTTATTTTCCTGATCATTAAAATTAGACACATGGGAATGGAATGGGAATCATGAAATGTTACATAAGTTTTCAACAACTTCCTGCTCAATACTTGACATGTCTATTGGAATAAGGCACTCTGAAACATGTAGAGTGTAATAAAAACAGAATGTCAAAAGTACACTCGTATGACAAAAAAACCCCCGAAACTTTACAAAACATGTACACACACTATCACATGTAACAAATTTAAATATCGAAAATTTGTATTATAGAAAATAAAAAAAACAAATACATGTACATCCATGTGACAATTTTAATCTTTATTTTACATTAAGACTTCTGCGTTCATGCAGGTGGATTTTTTTTTGTCATATGGGGTACATGTTGGAAGGCTCTGTTGTACATGTTGTCCGAAATGTCCTTGTATGTAAACTTGGTATTGTCTTGAGAAGTGCTCTTGTGGAATGTTCTCATAGGCTATTCTCGATGAATCATAAGCTGTGGAGCATTTGCTGTTGTTGTTGTATTCTCCATCAGGAAGACTTTTATCACTGCGTAATAGGTAACAAAGCTACATGTTATTAGGGAATATCGATACCACTCTCACTCTCTCTCTCTCTTTCTTTCTCTTTCTTTCTCTCTCTCTCTCTCTCTCTGAAGTACCTAGTGCGTTTCCTGGCGTCGTCGTACAACATACATGTATATTCCAAAAGCAATCAATGTAAGTTCTGCAACGCTGATTCCAACAATTAAATAAACTTGATTTTAAAAAACATCATAGTTAGTAAAACATAATATGTAATGCATGTATGCAATATTTTGAATTACATTGCGTACTCAAATGCAAGCAAGTAATCATTTGAAAATACAAATCATTTGAAAATACGAAACATCAGATATATTCCTTAAAGTATCTCATATTTTAAATACACATTAAACGTACTGTCTTCTTAATTCGTTGAATAGCACAATTCAACGAATTAGGTCAACAATTCTGCAACAAAAACTTTTTTTAAGTTAAAGATTTTTTTAAGGCACTGCTTTGATTATTTTAGTTTCAACAATAGCGACACATTTAATAGACATTATGTAAATATACATGTACCTGCAGAAATATTAGTGTTTTGGTCATTGTCTGACAGTGTTTGAACAAATGTTGACATTTTCTGTGTCGTATCAGTCGATAAGAACCATACCTTGTGTGTAGTTCTTCCCGTTTGCGCTAAACATTAACCATATTCAGTGTAATAATATTGTTACATTTGTTTATCGTTATCAACATTACTATCATTGAACATTTTCAATGAGACTGGATATAAGATATTTTGCGAAGTGCGACGGATAATGTGCATTTTAAAACTTTAAAATATAGTTTTTAACAATAAATTAACACTTTTCAATATTTATATACCCACAGTCCATCCATTAATTATCATAATTATATAATTAGATCAAAATAATTAAACAGAATTTAATTTATGCTGTCTAGTTTATACTTGAACTCCTTGAATTTGTTCTTAACAATGTACCGAAGGTTTTTGATCCGTATTTTGAAGTCGTTGAGATTGTCGCTAACGTTGTCGTCTTCGTAATGGGTGGTGTAGTTTCAGTAGTTGATGAAGTTTTTGTGGACATCATTAGCGGATTTAATGACGTCGTTGGTGTTTCTGGTATGTATACTATAAAATAGAGTTTCAAGACAATGCATCGATGCTAAAGTGAACTTTTTTTCGAATTATATGTAATTGCTATGATAAATGAATTATCTCATCAATTCATAGTTACCTATCCAGTTAAGATAAAACCCTCTGTCACTATACACGCTATCAGACACAAAAGCTATGGTAATAACACTTCCTGTAATTGATAGTTCGAAAGGTTTCAAGGTACCGCAACGTTTAAAAGCCGGTTTACAACATGGTATCGTCCGATTTATCTGAAAAATATCAGTTATATTTTTCTGCATAAATACATGTGCAAACGTATTGATTAATAGGTATATTTTACTAATATACATATACTAATTATAAATAAGACACAGTGTATTACCATCATCATTAGGAAAATATCCGATGTATATAAATAGATGTATTTAGGCTATCCAAGTAACTCATTTGACCTATTGGTATCATTATTTCTTGTCAGTTGTCTGTCTAGTGTCAACAATTAAACAATATTTTCGTTTTCTTTGAAACAACTTGAAAAGTTTTAACCCAATTAGGAGAATGTTTATTCACAGTCACCAATTCATAAACTTTTTGAAGAAGTAAAATATACATAAAAATATATTGCATAGCATTGTGTCCTAAAAACAGAGTTAAGTTAATTTTAGTTTTCTGTACTTCGAAAGGTCGATAACTATGCATATCATAACAACCACAAACTAAGCTGTTAATAATAGAGTCCAATACCACTGAAAACTATTGTAATATTACAGATGATGTTTTTACCTGTAAAAAGTCATTACATCGTGGCATGGGATTCTGGTATTGAAAAAATCGGAAAAAATCAAACTTGAAATGCACAACCGATTTTGGATTTCCTGTTTTAATAGTCCACGTGTATGCTGCATTGTGTGTGTAGTGTCCAGGAAAACCTGGAGAGGTGATAATGCCCCACTAGCATTTCTTGTGGCGTCAATTTCTTTGTGGTCGTACATGTATAAACAAATGTCATTGTGGTAAATTGAAAACCATTTCATCGATCCGATACTAAAAGATCATGTTAATTGTAAAAAGAATTTAAGTTATAATTAATTAATTGTAGTGGAACGTACGATTCTCTTACCTAGAGAAGCAGTCAAACATAACTGGTAAATATAAACCAAGGCAAGAGCGTTTATCATGTTGGAAAATGTTATCCTTGAAGCACTGGCTGGAAACATAAATTGAACTCCGACTTTACATTGTAACGATATACAATTAATTTGCATAAATTGCGTAGGGTTTGTTTTCCGCCTCACAAAAAACAGCTTATCAATTATAATGATATATAATATATATGATTTTATGCCTGGTCATTAAATCTTATTTTTGGAACAAATTGAATGAAAACGTGTGCATTTAAAACTGAAAAATTATGTTTTTGTTCATTTATAATAGCCTTTGATTAGGTTAATGAATAATTAAGGAGGCTGAGTTGACAATTAATTATCCGTCAGATCTACCTCAATTTTTTTAATATCAATTTTTGAGATATAATCTATTATCTAGCGATGAAAATTACATAAATTTCAGATTATGTTTTTTATTATTATCTATTAATATCTGTATATAGAGCTATTTTTCTCAAGCTCAGTATAGTCTTAAAATGGCCACGATTCTCCAGCACTCTTAAGGTCTAACACAAGGAATTAATTTCACTATATGTTACTTTATAGCTTTTATTAAGTTAATTGAATAACTATACTCTCAGCATATTATTAATGAAAGAGAAATTATAATCAAATGCTTCAAGAAAAATTTGAGAGCAGAGAAATAATGTCTTGTGCGGCTTCTAAGAGAGATAATTGATAGTAAACATACCTACCCCAAATACTCGAGGGTTTTACATGTTGACAAACAGACTCAGCACCATCCAGGAAGTTGCATCATGCGCATCTTAAAAATAGTTCCAGTGAAATTAGTGTGACAATTCCACTAAAGTAATAATTTTCCTAGCCAATGAGTCCAAAATCAATCCTGTATGCCTAAAATAAGGTGCCAAAAAGGAAGGTATGGAACTGCAATTCAGTTCAATTTGATTGGCTATTTCCTTGCGTGAGACCTTAAAGGGGCAATCTCGATTTCTCAATACCATTCTGGATAAACCGTTTTACCTAAACAAATAGCTTGTAAATATGTTGATGTGATATTGTTGATGCTTTGGACATCTATAGTTTCAAGAGGAACATCATCGATGTTTTTACCCTATTGTGTAACAATAAATTCCAATACTCTTCTCCCTAGAATAACATAACATACATAATAATTAAATTACAAAAATGCTCAAAGTAAATATATATAACTAATACAGCTGGAGAAAAGGAAAACGTTTATTAAATGATCATATAAAGTTAGCATATTAATGAAAAGGACAATATTTAAACAGTATGTAACGTTTACAAACCATCAGTGATATTGAACTGACTTAAAGAGTTACAATGTTGTTCACGTTACCTTTTTTCAGCATGCGGAAGGACATATATTAATTTTATGAAAGTTTGGCAAGAATTTATAGACCAAGAAAAATCAAAGCAAGTAGACGTCTGTAGGGATGCATACCTCTGTTAACAAATAAAAGATGCGCTAGCAAACAGGAAAGGAAAGTGGTTTTGTTACATTCCTTGATCTTTGATCTATGTTACTACTTAACTGCGCAAGCTGATTTCATAATAATTTCTGCTTCCGAAAATGACGATGCATCTATGAGGAAGAAGATGAAACGGACAAGTAAGGGTCGCAAAATAAACAGGTATGATGTTGTAGTTTGTGCTAAAACGAGGTTCTAGAGATCTAGGCTGATCGGGAAACGTTCTGTCCTGCAATTAAGTTATTCAGTGGTAAATGAGTATTAATAACTTCAAGAATTTTAGAATCTGTGAAAGATAAATCAAAAGAGACCTGTTAAATATGTTCTTTAAAAGATGATAAGATGTCTTAAGATAAAAAGATAAAAAAGATAAAAAGAATAAGATAAAGATAAAAAGTAAATTTTAAGATAAAAAGTCTTAAAAGATGTCTGCCTGTACATAAATTAATAGTGAAATATTATATCTACATACCTACAGATATCTACATATTTTTCTAAGATTCGATACATTTATAAAGACAAGGTATTAACGCTCAAAAGTATTTAGTTCTTCATCAGAAGATGTTATGCAATTCTAGAGTTCACAACCACATAAACGAGAAAAAACTAACTAAACTAAACAATCTAAACAATGTAGTAGAATACATGTAGATCCTGTATAAATAGAAATTTATTTTTTCACACTGGATATTCTTACGTTTATAATCAATTCCCTTTTCTAACATAATGATTTTATAGTCATGTCACATGTTGACCATTGCAGTTCCCAAAAAGATCCTAAACAATTGTTTATAAATGGGATATAAACCTACATCAAACTCTGCACCCCTTGTGGGGCCCCATAATCGTCCTGGGGCCACAGGCTCAACAATTTTAAAGAATCAGCAATATGTCAAAATGCTTGCAAATAAGCAAAACCATATAACATTTCAGTTTTTGTGAATAATTAAAATGTTAACGTTTTCCTTTGTAAAATTGGATCCCCAATGTGACCCACCCTACATCTTAACATTTTGATTTGAACGAATTTGAATCAACATTATCTGAGGTTGCTTTCAGAAAAGTTAGAGCTTTTTTAGGCAAATCGTATTTTAGAAGATTTTTAAAGATTTTTTTCTGCATATTCCTATGTAAATCCCCCCCCCCACCCCAACCTTGAAACACTTCCTACTCCCATGGATCATGATTTAAACAAACTTGAATCTACCCTACTGAAGGATGCTTCCACACAAGTTTCAGCTTTTTTGGCTAATTGGTTTCTGAGAAGAATATTTTTAAAGATTTGTTCTCTATATGTTCCTATGTAAACTTTTGGTTTCTGAGAAGAGGATTTTTAAAGATTTTTCTCTATATATTCCATTGAGGCCACACCCTGATATTTTTTTCTGACTAGCTAAGTACAATTTTATTAACGATGATTATTCATTCTTAGAAAATACAATACAATGAATATTTTTAGATAAAGTATGAAAAATATATACTGTATATTTTTATACAACATTTTATGCTACATGTTTTTTTTCTGATCATTAAAATTAGACACATGGGATTGGAATGGGAATCTTGAAATGTTGCATGTTTTCAAAAACTTCCTGCTTATTACTTCACATGTTAATTGAAATAAGCACTCTGAAACATGCATAGTGTAATAAAAACAGAATGTCAGAAGTACACTCTTCTAACAAAAATACGAAACTTTACAATACATGTAAATCACACTTTCATATGTTACATTTATAATATTGAACATTTATATTATAGAAAATATATAAAAATCAATGCGGCAATCTAATTAATAAATCTTAATTTTACACAATTACTTTTGAGTTCAAGCAGGTTTTCATATGGGGTCTTTGTTGGAAGGCTCTGTAGTATACGTTTTCCGGAATGTTTGTCATCCAATGGTTCGAAATCGAATGCAACAGATCATATGTACTAACAGATGCAACATTTAAAAAGGCCAGATTATAAGGATCTTAAAATAAATACCTGACATTTATCTGACTAGCTAAGTACAATTTTATTAACCATTATAGTTCATTCTTAGAAAATACAATACAATCAATATTTTAAGTCAAATAATCAAAAATATATATTGTAGATTTTTATACAAACATTTTATGCTATTTTCCTGATCATTAAAATTAGACACATGGGACTGGAATGGGAATCATGAGATTTTTCTTCTGTTTTCAAAATCTTCCTGCTCAATACTTGACATGTCAATTGAAATAAGGCACTCTGAAACATGTAGAGTGTAATAAAAACAGAATGTCATAATACACTCTTATGACAAAAAAAAAAACCCCAGACACTTTACAAAACATGTACACATACCATCACATGTAACGAATTTCAATATCGAAAATTTATATTATAGAATATAAAAAAACAAATACATGTACAATTATGTGACAATTTTAATCTTTATTTTACATTAAGACTTCTGCGTTCATGCAGGTGGTGTTTTTCATATGGGGTACATGTTGGAAGGCTCTGTTGTACATGTTGTCCGAAATCTCCTTGTATGTAAACTTGGTATTGTCTTGAGAAGTGTTCTTGGGGAATGCTCTCATAAACTATTCTCGATGAATCATAAGCTGTGGAGCATTTCCTGTTGTTGGTTTATGACTTTTATCACTGCGTAATAGGTAACAAAGCTACATGTTATTAGGGAATATCAATACCTCTCTCTCTCTCTTTCTCTCTCTCTCTCTCTCTCTCTCTCTCTCTCTCTCTCTCTCTCTCTCTCTGAAGTACCTAGTGGGTTTCCTGGCGTCGTCGTACAACATACATGTATATTCCAAAAACAATCAATGTAAGTTCTGCAACGCTGATTCCAACAATTAGATAAACTTGATTTTAAAAAAACAGCATATTTAGTAAAACATGTGTAAAGCATGTATGCAATATTTTGAATGACTGTATTCAAATACAAGCAAGTAATCATTTGAAAATACCAAATCATTTGAAAATACGAAACATCAGATATATTCCTTAAAGTATCATATTTTAAATACATATTAATTGTACTGTCTGCTTAATTCGTTGAATAGCACAATTCAACGAATTAGGTCAACAATTTTGC
The DNA here is from genome assembly GCA_020458035.1 of Magallana ariakensis. Taxonomy (NCBI): domain Eukaryota; kingdom Metazoa; phylum Mollusca; class Bivalvia; order Ostreida; family Ostreidae; genus Magallana; species Magallana ariakensis. The sequence continues at coordinate 15,522,445 of CM035814.1, forward strand.
AACAAAAACTTTTTTCAAGTTAAAGATTTTTTTAAGGTACTGCTTTGATTCTTTTAGTTTCAACAAGAGCGACACATTTTAATAGACATTATGTAAATATACATGTACCTGCTGAAATATTAGTGTTTTGGTCATTGTCTGACAATGTATGAACAAATGTTGAGATTTTCTGTGTCGTATCAGTCGTTAAGAACCATGTCTTGTGTGCAGTTCTTCCCGTTTGCGCTAAACATTAACCATATTTAGTGTATTAATATTTAGTACACATCGGTACTTGTAGTAATATCTTAACATTGTTACATTTGTTTATCGTTATCAACATTACTATCATTAAATATTTTCAATGAGACTGGATATAAGATATTTTGCGAAGAGCGACGGATAATATGCTTTTTAAAAATTTAAGATTTAGCTTTTTACAATAAATTTACACTTTTCAATATTTATATACCCACAGTCCATCCATTAACTATCATAATTATATCAAAAATAATTAAACATAATTTAATTTATGCTGTCTAGTTTATACTTGAACTCCTTGAATTTATTCTTAACAATGTACCGAAGGTTTTTGATCCGTATTTTGAAGTCGATGAGATTGTCGCTAACGTTGTCGTCTTCGTAATGGGTGGTGTAGTTTCAGTAGTTGATAAAGTTTTTGTGGACATCATTAGCGGATTTAATGACGTCGTTGGTGTTTCTGGTATGTATACTATAAAATAGAGTTTCAAGACAATGCATCGATGCTAAAGTGAATTTTTTTTCGAATTCTATGTAATTGCCATGATAAATGAATATCTTATAAATTCACAGTTACCTATCCAGTTAAGAAAAAACCCTCTGTCACTATACACGCTATCAGACACAAAAGATATGGTAATAGCACTTCCAGTAATTGATAGTTCGAAAGGTTTCAAGGTACCGCAACGTTTAAAAGCCGGTTTACAACATGGTATCGTCCGATTTATCTGAAAATATCAGTTATATTTTTCTGCATAAATACACGTGCAAACGTATTGATTAATAGGTATATGTTACTAATATACATATACTAATTATAAATAAGATACGGTGTATTACCATCATCATTAGGAAAATATCCGATATATATAAATAGATGTATTTAGGCTATCCAAGTAACTCATCTGACCTATTGGTATCATTATTTCTTGTCAGTTGTCTGTCTAGTGTCAACAATAAAACAATGTTTGCGTTTTCTTTTAAACAACTTAAAAAGTTTTAACCCAATTAGGAGAATGTTTATTCACAGTCACAAATTCATAAATTTTTTGAAGAAGGAAAACATACATAAAAATATATTACATAGCATTGTGTCTTAAAAACAGAGTTTAGTTAATTTTAGTTTTCTGTACTTTGAAAGGTCGATAACTATGCATATCATAACAACCACAAACTAAGCTGTTAATAATAGAGTCCATTACCACTGAAAACTATTGTAATATTACAGATGATGTTTTTACCTGTAAAAAGTCATTACATCGTGGCATGGGATTCTGGTATTGAAAAATTTGGAAATAATCAAACTTCAAATCCACAACTGATTTTTAATAGTCCACGTGTATGCTGCATTGTGTGTGTAGTTTCCACCAGGAGAACCAGGAGAGGTGATAATACCCCCACTAGCATTTCTTGTGGCGTCAATTACTTTGTGGTTGGAAAAGCTAACTCCTTCTGTTTCGTACATGAATAAACAAATGTCATTGTGGTAAATTGAAAACCATTTTATCGATCCGATACTAAAAGATCATGTTAATTGTAAAAAGTATTTAAGTTATAATTAATTAATTGTAGTGGAACGTACGATTCTCTTACCAAGAGAAGCAGTCAAATATAACTGGTAAATATAAACCAAGGCAAGAGCGTTTATCATGTTGGAAAATTGTTATCCTTGAAGCACTGGCTGGAAACATAAATTGGAACTCCGACTTTACATTGTAACGATATACAATTAATTTGCGTAAATTGCGTAGGGTTTGTTTTCCGCCTCACAAAAAACAGCATATCAATTTTAATGATATATAATGTATATGATTTTATTCCTGGTCATTAAATCTTATTTTTTGAACAAATTCAATGAAAACGTGTGCATTTAAAACTGAAAAATTCTGTTTTTGTTCATTTATAATAGCCTTTGATTAGGATTATAAATAATTAAGGAGGATGAGTTGACAATAAATTATCCATCAGATCTACCTCAATTTTTTTAATATGAATTTTAGAGATATAATCTATTATCTAGTAATGAAAATTACATAAATTACAGATTATGTTTTTTATTATTATCTATTAATATCTGTATATAGAGCTATTTTTCTCAAGCTCAGTATAGTTTTAAAATGCCATGATTCTCCAGCCCTCTTAAGGTCTCACACAAGGAATTAATTTCACTATATGTTACTTTATAGCTTTAATTAAGTTAATTGAATAACTATACTCTCAGCATAATATTAATGAAAGAGAAATTATAGTTAAATGCTTCAAGAAAAATTTGAGATCAGAGAAATAATGTCGTTTGCGGCTTCTAAGAGAGATAATTGATAGTAAACATACCTACCCCAAATACTCGTGGGTTTTACATGTTGACAAACAGACTCAGCACCATCCAGGAAGTTGCATCATGCGTATCTTAACTTAAAAATAGTTCCAGTGAAATTAGTGTGACAACTCCACTAAAGTAATAATTTTCCTAGCCAATGAGTTCAAAATCAATACTGTATGCCTAAAATAAGGTGCCAAAAAGGAAGGAAGAAAAGAAATTGTCTCTAGCTATATATATGGAACTGCAATTGAGTTCAGTTTGATTGGCTATTTCCTTGCGCGATACCTTAAAGGGGCGATCCCGATTTCTCAATACCATTGTGGATAAACCGTTTTACCTAAACAAATAGCTTGTAAAGATGTTAATGTGATATTGTCGATGCTTTGGATGCTTCAGGAGGAACATCATCGATGTTTTACCCTATTTTGTAACAATAAATTCCAATACTCTTCTCCCTAAAATAACATGACATACATAATAATAAAATTACAAAATGCTCAAAGTACATGAATATAACTAATACAGCTGGAGAAAAAGAAAACGTTTATTAAATGATCATATAAAGTTACAATGTAGCATATTAAAGCTGCTTGGTCCGATTTTTTTGGTTATTACAGTATCAAATAATTTTCCCTACAAAACAATTATCTTAGAAAGTTATGGCTTTTCTCCTTTTTACACCAGCAGAATCGGCCTCATTTCAAAGTTAGAAATATTCAAAGTAAATGAAATAATTTCTCTTTGGGCAAACGAAAAAACGAAACAAAATGCATCACGGTAATGTTTAGAAAAGGGGACCGTTTGGTTCGTCCCGCGAATGATTGGGTTTATTCAACCCGCATGTTATGCATCGATTCAGATTCGATTGTAACTTCAGACATATTAGCAAACAAAATGTACACAGGTTAATTTTAATATGCCTGAACATTATGACCTTTATTTATAGCGGTGTCAAAGTCGTAATACAACCATATATACCGGTCTCGACGTCAGGGGCAAATTTTAACATGAGGCGAAATAATGCGATACCCTTTTATGTCGTTTGTTTTCTTAACAAATTTTGTACATTTTTTTTCATTGAATTTTGGCTTAATTGACTGGAAAAACTACTGCAATGTCTATTATTATACACATACTTAGCAAAACCATCGTTTAAAAGCGTACACAAAATTTGACATAAAATCAGACCAAGCAGCTTTAATGAAAAGGACAATATTTAACGCTGACATGAATCCATAAAAGCATTTGGTCGCCCTATTAGTTTCGATCGCTCCTCTACTGTCACTGGGGTATATATACCGGTCGAGAGAGTAACGGTCGGTTGCTTTCCGATCGAGGCATTCAGGTTGCACTGACTTCTAAATGCATGAACTACACATTGTACTAAACTGTCTGTAAAAAAGAATAAAGGAAACTACAATAAATCAAACACAAAATATATTTATTCTTTGAAAGAATTTCCAATGTATCCGTATCATTTTGGACATATAGTGTTGCCTTACTTCGCATGCACATCGAACACGTGTGTCGTTCATATAGAGTGCATAACGTCTGCTTCTTTTGGAGACCATAGCGGCACTACATCCAACACAGTAGATAAATGATGCAAATCCAAGAAAGTAACAAAGAAACATCGTTTCCATAGTTTCTACAAAAACACCCCGTTTCTAAAATCCATGCGATCATTGACATTGCTCGATCGGTCACAGTGTGTAGTTTGCGCATGTGCGATGTTATAACTTACACAGGAAAACGTTCTACAATTATCGAGGATTTTGAAATTTGTGTTCCTGGGATTTCAGTCTCCTTTGTTTGGTAGTTCTCTGGATATTCCTTACCAGTGCAGTGGTTGTCATAATATTTCTCTTCAAAACCCGTTTCTACAAGTCTTTTAGTCTAATGTAACGTGTTCGGGTGAATGAAATACCTGAATGCGATGAATTGTGCTATCGGCCTTATATAGGGGGTGTGTAGCGATGAGCAGAACAATAGAAATCGACAACTAATATGGCGGTAGTCCGAGATAAAAGGGAAATAATGCGTATTTATGAATTCACGTCAGCTTTAAACAGTATGTATCGTTTACAAACCATCAGTAATATTGATCTGACTTAAAGAGTTACAATGTTGTTCACGATACTTTTTTTCAGCATGCGGCAGGACATATATTTATTATATGAAAGTTTGGCAAGAATTTGTAGACCAAGAAAAATCAAAGCAATTAGTCGTCTGTAGTGATGCATACCTCTGTTAACAAATAAAAGATGCTTGAGCAAACAGGAAAGGAAGGTGGTTTTGTTACATTCCTCCGTCCTTGATTTATTTAAGCACATAGTTACGCAAGCTGATTTCATAATAATTTCTGCTTTCGAAAATAATGATGTATCTTTGAGGAAGGAAATAAAACGGACAAGTAAGGGTCGAAAAATAAACAGGTATGATGTTGTAGTTTGTGCTAAAACGAGGTTCTAGAGATAGAGGCTGATTGGGAAACGTTCTGTCCTGCAATTAAGTTATTAAGTAGTAAATGAGTCCGTACGTATTAACAACTTCAAGAATTTTAGAATCTGTGGAAGATAAATCCATAGAGACCTGTCAAATATGTTCTTTAAAAGATGTCTGCCTCTACATAAATTAATAGTCAAAAATTAGATCTACATATCTACAGATATCTACATATTTTTCTAAGATTCGATAAATTTTTAAGGACAAAGTATTAACGTTCAAAAGTATTTAGTTCTTCTTCATCTGAAGATGATATGCAATTCTAGAGTTCACAACCATATAACCAGGAGAAAACTAAACCTAACTAAACTAAACAATGTAGTAGAATACATGTAGATCCTGTATAAATAGAAATTTATTTTTTCACACTGGATATTCTTATGTTTATAATCAATTCCCTTTTCTAACAGAATGATTTTATAGTCATGTCACATTTTGACCATTGCAGTTCTCAAAAAATATCCTTAACAATTGTTTATATACGGGATATAAACCTTCATCAAACTCTGAACCCCTTGTTAGGCCCAAGAATCGTCCTGTAGCCAAAGGATTAACAATTTTAAAGAATCAGCAATATGTCAAAATGCTTGCAAATAAATAAAACCATATAACATTTCAGTTTTTGTGAATAATTAAAATGTGTTCCTTTGTAAAATTGGATCCCCAATGGGACCCACCCTACTCCTTAACATTTTGATTTGAACGAATTTTAATCAACATTATCTGAGGTTGCTTTCATTAAAGTTTTTCTAGGCAAATCGTTTTTTAGAAGATTTTTAAAGATTTTTCTAGGTATATTCCTATGTAAAATTTTGCCCCCCCCCCCCCTTGTGACACATCCTACCCCCGTGGATCATGATTTGAAGAAACTTTGATCTACCTTACTGGAGGAATCTTCCACACAAGTTTCCACCACCTATTGTGGCCCCATCCTACCCCCTCCAGGGATCATGATTTGAACAGAATTGAATTTTCCTAATTACCTGAGGATGCTTCCACACAAGCTTTAGCTTTTCTGGCCATTTAGTTTCTGAGAAGAGGATTTTACAAATACTTTTCCATATATATTCCTATGTAAAAATTTAACCCTCATTGAGGCCATACCCCCCCCCCCCGGGACTCATAACTTAAACGAAATGGAATCAACACTACCTGATAATGCTACAATCTTAGTTTTAGCTTTCCGGGCTAAATGCTTTCTGAGAAGAAGATTTTTTAACATTTACTCTATATATTCCTATGTAAAAGTTAGACCCCCACCATTGTGGCCCCACCCTACCCCCAGCGGTCACGCTTTTCACAACTTAAAATCTACAATACCTAAGGATGCTTTTACATAAGTGTCAGCTTTCCCGGATGAAGTTTCTGAGGAGAAGATTTTTAAAGATTTACACTATATAAGATTCATATGTAAAAGATCAACCGCTATTGTAACCTCACTCTACCCGGGGGATCATGATATTCACAACTTTGAATTTACATTACCTGATGATGTTTCCATCTAAGTTTTAGCTTTCCTGGCGGTTAAGTTTCTGAAAGAAAAGCTTTTTAAAGATTTACTATATATATTCCAATTTAAAAAATTACCCCCCCCCCCCATTGTGGCCCTACCCTACCCCCAGGGGTCATGCTTTTCACACCTTTGAATATAATCTACATGTGGATGTTTGCACACAAGTTTCAGCTTTCATTGCTGATTAATTTCTAATAAGAAGATGGTTAAAGATTTACTCTAGATATTCCTGTTAAAAAAATCAACCCCCATTGTGGCCCCACCTTACCCCCGGGGTTCATAAATTCTCACAACTTTGAATCAACGCTACCTGAGGATGCTTCCACATAGGTTTCAGCTTTCGTGGCCAAATGGTTGTTGAGAAGATTTTTTAAAAATTCTCAAAAATTTTCAATAATTCACAATTATCTCCCCTTGATAAAGGACAATGTCCTTAATTTTCACAACTTAAAAACCCCTTTGCCTATGAATGAGAATCTAGATTGAAGACCACTTTGAGCGGTGGACACGTGTTAGAAACTTCGTGTTTAACTATGAGCTTGCCGGCTTCTTGATATAGACAGGTGAGTCACAACAGCGGTGTGTTTTCTTTGTTTAATAAGATATTTACTCATAAAGGAAAAGAAGCTAATGTGTATGGTACGATATTCATTGTCTGAATATGATAAAACTTGTATAGCTATGACTCGAATATTTAAAATCTATAAATTATGTTTTGAGTCGATGGGCCCCAGACGGGATAATTTTGACGTTCTATTATGAAAATACATGTTGTCAATGTATGAAAATAATGGTCAATTGCAAAAGAGCTCACATCGATTGTCTTCGACACCGATATGCAACCATCCTCATAAAATTCAGACGACATATCTGATATTTTCTGTTAACAGAACACATACCTCTTTATATGAATTCAAACAAATGTAAACAAACCTCTCGTATTACTTCGTTCTGCATGCGGCTTTTCTAAATTACTATTCCCGCGCACATGCGCAAATCCACCTCAAACGTTAATCGTTTATGAATATGCATAGGTAAATCGCCGTTATTCATTTTGAAATTATGGCTAGTACCTCGTTAGTATTTATCAAAAAAATGCAAAAATTTCTATATACTTCTTTTTAATATATCTAGTCATGCTGACAAAATTTGGGTCTGATTTTCAACATTGCAAAAACACCGTTAAAAACTGTATGAATGAAATCAGCACAAACCCAACCATTTTTACAGAATGCTTGTGGTTTAACAATTTTATTTGCATCGACAATAAACCAATATTTTTTTCTGAATGGTATAAAAATGGAACAATGTTCTATAAAAGATATTATTAACAATGATGGCTCTTTCTTAACTTAGATGAGTTTTATGAAAAATTTAAATTTAAGCCCCCTTTTCTTCAATAAAACAGTCTCCTTTCCTCTATCCTAAATAATTGGTAAAAACATGTTAAAGACAAAAGACATCTTCCCTAAAGCGAGGGAAATATAACGCATTCCTTGTCTGTTCAAGGAATTAAGTGAATTAAAATGTAAAGATGCATATTGGATTTTAACTAACAGTTGCAAGGAAATAACTGTATGTATCCAAAAATGGTCAGAAATACTTGAGGTAGAAATTCCAGTCTCTGATTATAAAAAAAATATTTAATTTACCTTTTTAGTGTTGCACACAAACTAATGCACAATCTCTTCAGCTCAAAATATTACTCAGAATCATTGTAAATACCATGTCGCTTTTTAATATGAAATTGATTCCAAGTCCCAACTGTAACACAGACACTTGTAATGAAATTGACACTATACATCATAGATATTTCTAATGTAGAAGCATACAAATTTTCTGGAAAGATCTAATATATTGGTGGCAACAACATATAGAAAATATTAATCACTTAACCATGCAAGATGTCATATTTGGGATCTACTTAATGTTCCACTTAATTATTGAAGTTTCAAAATGTACTTTGAAAATGCTTTATCCATCTCATTCATTCAAAATCACCTGGCAAACAAATTAAGTTCATTGCTTTTTTAAGAAACAAGCTTCATGCGAAAGAAAGTTATTTAATATGTTCGAAGAACCAAATGCACATTTTTATGTAATAGTAAGATCAAATGAAGAGAAATCTTCGTCATGAAGAATGGGCGGAGCGGAGCGAAGCGTAGCCCATTCTTCATGACGAAGATTTCTCTTCATGTGATCTTACTGTCTTAGAACAGAACCCAAGCCAATCAAATCAAAGATTTGAGGAAAATACACCGTCCCCTATTGTGTCCAAATATTGCCGTGCCTTAATTGACATGTATGGAGCCCGGTGTATATATTTACGTGAAAATCGAACACGCGTAATTTTAACGTGGACTTCCAACCAAGTCATGCTAGAATGAATATGATCTAAAGGATATTGGTTTTGATTAAATGGGATATTGCTGTATGGTATCTGATATTCATGACTACAACTGTGTTTGCGAGAAAAATGGAGGAAATTTATCATATCGTATGAAGGTGACAAAAAATTTGTGCAATTTAAAAAGAAAAAGAATCCAATGTGTGAATCTTGCACGAATTCATTGTGATTTAAAATAATATCTTAAATGGGCAGCTTTCTTTGATTTGTGTTATTTGGGGGGTGGGGTATACAGACAGTCACGCAATGAAGAATTTCCGAAACGCCCTTTTCAAAATTTCCACCAACCAAAAACTCTTCAGTTTTCGAGAAAAAGAAAAATTCTTCACCACAAAGACTGCATTCTTAGCGAGAATTGGGGGAATTTGATTGGCTGAATAACTGGGTGATGTTTTAAGAATTATGACAGCCAATATTAGCTTACTTGTAAACTGTTATTCTTTACTATTACATTGAATGTCTTGATTGTCTAAAGTTTGCTTATCAATGCTTTCTACTATTTTAAACATCAATACCTGTATCTTTTAGCTCCATGTCCAAAGTACTCATAATTGAATTGATCTGTCTCAATGCCTTCTATTCCATTGTGAAAAATATTTAAATTGTGTTTTAAAAATATATGTACAATAATTGTTGAGCCAATAAAATATTAACCAAAAAGGATAGAATAAAAAAAAAATACATTGGAAAATTACCTTTTTTATTTATCTAATGTAATTGTCTGATATAACACAATTCGAAAAAAAACCCATTGTTTCAATACATTGTTTGGTTTTTCATTCAGAGGATTCTTTTGATTATAGTAAAATTTTAACTAAATTATGCAAGGTTCTCTATACAAACAAAACATTTATTTCTTCTCTGCGATGCATTTATATAAGTTTTATCAAGCATAAATAACGACAGAGTGGGCATTATTAAAAGTTACCTGGAAATAAGATAAGTCATTTTGAATACGATACATCGTTTGTCCCTGATGGTTCATCTTCATCCATAAAGAGCTTTAGATACATAAGATTTTCTCAAAAGTTTTAAGGATAAAGTTTTTTGCCTCAAAACAAAAAAAAAAGTTGGCTAAAATTTCAAACACCAAATGATCAGGTGACTGTTTTATAATCATAAGTTATCCCAAAATATTCTACAATTATGGTTTAAATGGGAAATATATGAATGAAATACCAACACAAATCAAATATTATCAAATATATTTTCACGTATTTATATCAAATTGCTTTATTCTAAAAGAATTCTACTGCAAATAAAACTAATATAAACCATTTGTACTTTTAAGTGCAATTCACGTTTAAGGACAGTTTTACTAAACGATTTTATTGGAAAACAAAATTATTGCTGACGTATGCTATTACATATAACATTTGAACTCAGCTTTTCAGAAGAGTTGCTTGTCTTGTAGGCAGTTTATTAGATATATATTTACCTTGCACAATATGAGAGTAAGGAAACAGGAAAATTGAAAAGACATATCTTCCCTTTTCTTTATTAATGTCTTTTCCGTATGAATAATGTGGAATGTAAAACAACTTTTGCCGGTTAGATTTTTGTTTAGGGCCGAAAGAGAAGATGTATACCGTTTTCTTACTAGCCGCAGTAACTGCCTCGTTATTTCTGAAGACAGTTCAGCAGTGTTGCGTCCCTACTCAACTACAAGCATATGCAGATGGACTGACATCCTTATCCGTAAATCGAGTAGGCCTTTCTATACGAGTGCATGTGAGTAGACTGAGAATCTTTGTTGATTGTATCAACCAAACAATTTCAATCTCTCTCTCTCTCTCTCTCTCTCTCTCTCTCTCTCTCTCTCTCTCTCCTGGTTCAATGATTGTTTTCGGTTTTTTTCTTTTTTTAAATTTCTGAAAAACTGTTTAGTAGCACTGTTAACGTTTTAAAATTCTTTCGATTGTTGAAATATTTAGAATATGCTAATTATGAATCCGTAAAAGCTTTTGTTGTTATGTTTAAAGAAAGTTAAAAAGACATTTAAAATCAGCGTAATTTTCAATTTTGCATTTTTTATCTTTTAAAAAAATTTAAAAACCCAAAGATAAGTGTTTTATTATAATTCATAAATAAGCAATTGGGAGTTGTCAAGTATAAAAGGGTGGATCGAAATATCCATAAGAGTAGAATATGTATGCATTCATGGACATTGTTGAAGAAAAAGAATCAATTCAACTGCTTTAAAATGTAAATATTTTACGTGTTGTTAACATTGGTTCAAAAGACAGTTCAAAAACTGTTTTCTCTGTTGATTGGTTGTCTCAGCATTTAATCCTTTTATTTCTCAAATGTGTATATGTATCGCTCTTTCCCTCCGTTAAGGCTGACATGAATTCATAGAAGCTAATTTTTGGTCGCCATATTAGTTTCGATCGGTTATCTACTGCCACTGGGGTATATATACCGGTCGAGAAAGTCACGGTCGGTTGCTTTCCGATCGAGGCATTCAGGTTGAACGGACTTCTAAATGCATGAACTACACATTGTAGTAAAATGTTCGTAAAAAATAATAAAGGAAACTACAATCAATAAAACACAAAATATATTTATTCTTTGAGAGATTTCCAAAGTATCCGTATCATTTTGCAAAGATAATGCTGCCTTACTTCGCATGCACATCGAACGTGTCGTTAATACTGAGTACATAACGTCTCCTTCTTTTTAAAAAAACCCATCGCCACTACATCCAACACAGTAGATAAATGATAATTAATCCAAGAAAGTAACAACGTAACATCGTTTCCATAGGTTTCTACAAAAACACTTCGTTTCTAAAATAAATGCGATGATTGACATTGCTCGATCGGCCAGTGTGTAGTTTGCGCATGTGCGATGTTATAACTAACACAGGAAAACGTTCTACAATTATCGAGGATTTTGAAATGTGTGCCTGGGATTTAGTCTGTCTTGTTTCGTAGTTCTTTGGATATTCCTTAACAGTGCAGTGGTTGTCATAATATTTTTATTCAAAACGTGTTTCTACAAGTCTTTTCGTTCAATTTAACGTGTTCGGGTGAATGAAATACCTGAATGCGGTGAAGCATGAATAGTGCTATCGGCCTTATATAGGGGGTGTGTAGCGATGAGCAGAACAATAGAAATCGACAACTAATATGGCGGTAGTCCGAGATAAAAGGGAAATAATGCGTATTTATGAATTCATGTCAGCTTTAAATATGAAACGATTAAAAGACATATAAGCATTCCCTAATTATCTCAACACGTCGGAATAACAGAATGTATTTTTATAAACCAACAATGTATATTTATGGGTCGATCCAGGGTTTATTTTCACCGGAGAGAGGGGGGTGTAGTCCGAGTGAAAATTTTGTTTGCCACGGGTTATGAGGCATATTTTCGAGATAATCTCGATAATATTCGAGAAAATCTTTTTATGAATTAAATTAATCTGCACACCCCCCCCCCCTCCACACTACTGTGCATTTTTAGAAGAAAGTAAAGCAATACTTCTTTGTTTTCTTTTTTTCTAATTTTCAATCCAACACCACTTTTAAAAGAACAAAATCTTTGCTCAATTATCCACAAAATCACTTCTATAAAATCGATAGAGTATGTATTTTTAAAAATCTTATAAAATTATTACATTTTCTTTTTTAATCGTTCTAAGCGATGTCAAACGATTTCCTAAGGGTTTTTTGGGGGGAGGAAGTGTTCTTTTAAAACGACATGCTTGCAATTAAACATCTTGCAGTGATGTACAACATATTATGACTTATCCAAAAGGTTCGGTTAAAAATTTAATAAATAGAATACACAAATATTTTTAAAAACTCCGTCTACAACTTTTCACATATCTTTATATAACATAAAGAAACTTAAAAGTCCCAAATCGAATGGCTTTTTTTTATTCGATGATGAAAGTAGTCCGATTGCAATATGATAGTTTTTTGTCTTAGTTTTAAAACGACATGTTTGCAATTAAATATCTTGCAGTGATGTACAACATATAATGACTTATCCAAAAGGTTCGGCTTAAAACTTGATAAATAGAATACACAATCAATGTATTGAGAGTACTGAAAGACAGGGTCTTGAAAGTTTGAATTTGTAATTGTCCACGTTTTCCTCGAATATCTTCAAAAAATATGAGTTTGAATTAGGTGTTAAATTCGACTTTTTGCAATTGCCTGATACTTTGTCTAATATCATTACTAAATCCTAGCAGCTGGGACTGTCCTTCACAATTTTAGAAAATTGACACAATGGTTTTTTATGTAAAAATAAGACCCCTTTTAAAAAAATACAACTAAGCGAGAAAATCAAATCAACTTTATCTAGGCAGATAATTTAAATTATAAGATTTATTTAATTTTGTGATCTAAGGGAAAATCCTCAAGTCGGAATCCGTTATACAAGGTTAATGAAAACTCCGAAAACTCTCCAACTGCTGAATTACCGAACAAAGTTAACATTTGTATACCGATAACAAACACGGGCACATGCCGTTAGAAATATTTCTTTTTACTATAAGATTATTCCAAGTAATATAACGTGACCCTGCTAAAAATATTAAAATCTCCGTCTACAACTTTCATTCATCTTTATATAAAATAAAGAAACAACACTCCGAAATCGAATGTATTTTTTATACTCGATGATGAAAGTAGTCCGATTGCAATATGGTTTTTTTTTGTCTTAGTTTTAAAACTAATCGATGTGTTTATAACAATTTCTTTGAAATAATTAGTCAACGAAACTAAATGAAATTAGGTAGCTTTTTCTCTCAACAATGTATTATATTTGATAGATGAAAATTATGTTCAAACTTCAAAAGCATGAAACATTAAGTTTTAAACTGTTAAATTTTAGAATGAAACATACGATGCTTTGAAAAAGCGGAGAGCTCTCCAGTATTATGGTGATGAAAAAGACAAAACTTTCAATATCGTATATGATTATCAAACTGTAAGTTGATATTGTACTTTTACTGTTTTAGAGATTCTTTAAGCCGATAATATAACGATTTTGAACTTTGATACTCTTTCTTCGAATAAATTCACTATAGTTGATTTTTGGAAAATAGCTGCATGTGAATCGAAATTAACAAAACTCAAAAATGCAACAAAATGAGGACAAAATAAATAATCTTATTTAACTCTTTGTAATTTCAGAATACATCATACACATGGACGAAAGAGGAATGTGTCGTATCTTATGCGGGTCAATTTCATGAATATTGTTTCTCTGGTATACGTTTTATTTAGTTTAAATTTAACTTAAAAATTAAATTTGTTTTCATGTATTTTTATACAAAGGATCCGATTTTTTAATTCTTTTCCAAGATTTGGTCTTGTGTTTGGCTGTGTTCACAAACCTCGAGTTATTTATTCGAGTTTATATTTGTGAATGCTTTTAGTCGATTATTTGCTTTTTTTAATTTAACAGTTAATTTTTAAATATGCTCAAATTAAAAATACCGCTAATACGGTTATGCAGGTTGTAGTAAGATACATGTTTTTTTCTAATACCTAACAAATTTATTTTAAGTTTAGAAGTGATCTATATAAAGTTGTATCACGCATCCCAATTAACATAGGTAAACAACAAATAGGTAAAAAAAAACCACTATTGAGACAAACTAGTTCAAATTTAGTAAGAATTTCTTCTGTGTAAAGGTGGAAAGTTAGTAAGAAAAACTTTTATGGGTGTCCATCCTGACATCATTGAACTGGAAACGTACTTGATTTCTATGTACGGCCAGCAATACTTGATAACTCTTGGCAAGAATTGTACACCTGTTGAAGTGATACAGATGGACTCCAAAACTTCGAACAATGGTACGTAAAATATTAGTTCTTTTGTTTTGTACCAAGTCTTAAAAGACTTTAGATTTAGTACAAATGTAATCCATACTTAATCAATAATAGCTTTTTTCTTTTAAAGGTGAAACCACTATGTGGATTTATTATAACATGACTATTGGAATTAAAGATGAATCGGTTTTCACTCCGCCACAAATGTGCTTTAAAAATGCAAGTTTATTTTTGTGTTTGTTTGTTTTTTGTTTGTTTGTTTTTTGGGGGTTTTTTTAGGGGGGGGGGGGTTAGTTGGATTTTTTTTCTATTTTTGTGGAAGAAGAGATTTGTCAGTTAAACATACTCTTTTTAAAATTTCTAACTTATCTCGATTTTTTTTTTTTAGGAATCCATGGCCAGAAAACAGTTCAAACTTCCGTATCACCGATCACCTGCTCTTTTTGGTGCTCTACATCCACATGGACTTATTAACTAGAGCCGAGCTCGTTGCAAGCAACGAGAAGGTCTTCCGTTACAGCTTCAAGTCGAGACAATCTGATTAAAATCATATCCTTGATCCCCTCCTTGTTTTTCTATTTTCGCTACAAGAGGATCTGAAGAAACCCCTCTTGATGTCACCCCCTGTTGAACGTTTGTTTATAAATATACATGAGTTATTCTAGCAATCAGAGCAAGTGTTAGAAACGGTAATTTCGGGTTACAAACAAAAATGGAGTTGTACGACGAAATGATGCCACATGTTCGTGAATTTTTCGGTATCAGCAAGTAAGAGATGGAGCATAAGTTGATATAAGACGCCCTTAGGGAATCTAAAGAATGTATTGGCATAACTTCCTAATCATGTAACTGAGGAATGGAACCGACGATTTCATTGGTCAAAGCAAAGTTCACCAGGAGGTGACCTCAAGTGGGGTTTCTTCAAATCATCGTATAGCGACTATATGAATTTTAATTAGATTGCAAGTCAAGAAAGGATTGTCATTCAGTCTTAATTAAACCACCACTCTTCTTCTTACATGTACACTTGTCAGGGTCTGACAGTTATTGATAGGAGGTCATCTTCACACTACCTTAACTTCTGACCAATCAAGGCTTTAGAAAATCAATTTGAACTCAAAAGGAGACAGAAAAATTAATTCATCCCTATTTTCTATATATTACTGCAACCTCCAGACTGCATAGTATTGAAGAGTTACACTTCTCATAAAACAGATAAAGGCATGTTTGTGATAAGCTAGGGGTATATATTTAGATTGTATGCAAATTTAAAGGTCATGGAAAGGTGACCTCTTATTGATACCTATCCGACCCCGTTGAGTGTAAGGAGAAAAGGGTGGGCAGTCATTAAACTGGATTGTCAATATGATAATAGTAAGTTCAGAAAAGGAGGCTCACTTTCAAAGTATTATTTTCCTACCAGACAAACTCTCCTTTTAACTTATTTCACGGTTATATCAATTGATGATAACTTAAAACACATCTCTTATATGTACATGTATCAAAATTATTCCAACCAGAAAATCGATAAATACTTGTACATGTATGTACAACTGATGACAGGATTCAAACTACTGGTATGCCTATATCATAGTGTAATAAACACAAAATCCACTGCGCTGATGCATGGAAAAAAGTGTTATGTTTCATAAACATTTTGATTCCCTATATTCATACTTAAACCTCTACCGCTAAAACATGGAATAGTTTATGTAAAGTGCAGTGTTAAAATTAGAGATTGAAAAGAACACCAATTGTAAATAAACAATATCTGAGGGTGCGCTATTAGTATACGAGACTGAGGTGCTCAGTGATAGGGGTAACTATCCGTATAATGTTTGACCATACAGGCCTCAGTATTGTTTTTGAAAGGATGAGCGTATTTATCTGAAATATTCACAAGCAAGTAAAAGAAATTCACAAATCTTCAAAATCATAATCCGCGGCAGTGGTAGGGGTTGTGAGGCATCTCTAACTTCATTTTTTTTCAAATAGGATTTTGTTTTAAATATCCCAATATTTTTTTTTTTTTGCCTTGAGCGCTCATCTAGAAAGTGTGTGGGGGTGGGGGTGTCAATACCCCAAAATTTAATTTTCTAAATGTAAATTTCAGAAAATGTTGGCAGGGGTGGGGGCAGAACTCCAACTGAATCAAAAATCCTTTTTGTCACTTTTGTGTGACAGGAAGAGAGACCTCTGGTTTACAATTATTTCTATCATGTCACATATACATGTTTTAGTTATAATATTTTGGAATTTTTTAAAGATACAATGTCATTTATTTGATAAAAATCATATATTTATGCATACATGTACACCATATTAACATGTGACGCGTGAACCTAAAAGTAATCAATTTTGTTAAGTTTTTAACTTGAGTAACAGAAAGGCATAAACCAGTGTTTTGTTCAGAGCACTGTGTACATTGTATATTTAAACCAAACCAAAAGAGATGGTGTGACGTCAAAACAATTTGTTTTTGTTTTTTAAACAAAAGAGTTCTACATAATGTCAACCTCCAGAAAATACGATTTCTCTAACATTTACAACAATTAATAAAATCCGCTGAACGACACATATCTATACCATTTAATTGTAACTTTGAGAAGTGCATACATTTTTGGGAGGCAAGTGTGTCGCTAGTCTGTAAGTGAAGTGAATTATGTCCTAAGGTCTTTTATAGAAATAAGAAACTGTCAACACTTGCAGTACTCTGATGATTTCTATGGCGACCGACTGCATTGAATAACGTATTTCATGACTTCTAAACGTGAGAACAAATAATTATTATTTAACATCTTTGACTTAAAACTTTAAACTTATATTCAACAATTGACCACTACAGTGATAGCTCACTTCCAAGTGTATTCTAATTACATAACAATTGATGATCTGCATCCATAAATTACCTATGGCTATCTGTGTCCAGGGTTGCGTGCACTTAAAGGCCGAGGTTTTTAACCGGTCAGTTTACCTTAGGTAAGTTCAGGTGGGGGTGGAAGCCTATATTGAATGAGGTGTGAAACCCCGAGGGAAACACGCTCGCTTGTGTATACGTGTCTATATACACGAAGTATTAAAGTGCTCTCAAAAGAGTTTTTCCGTTTATTTAAAAAGAATATCGTATTTATATGTACTTATAAAACAATTTGTTCTTCGTTGAAATGAATATAAACGCATGAAAAACCGCGTGCGACATGTGCAAAATCTTTCGTTTGATTGAACAAGTTTCTGTCGGGATTAACTGAGAATATATCCTGATGTTTTGTGAATTATACAATCACCCCACCGTACTCAAATACTAATGCAACCAATGCTTGTAATTTTTTTCCGATCAGCTGCTAAATTAAAGTGCACAATAATTCTACCAGCTGCGCATGCACCAGAGCTGTCTGTACTTGTTTCTCTTCCGGTTTCAGCTCGTGAGATTTCTCAAAGAAATGTGATAACTAACGATATAAATCGTGAACGCAATATTTGATTTCATTTAATTATTTATTCTCAATTATTCACAAACATCTTTATTAATAAACGACGTCTTTCATGGATACATGATCGGCACCACATGATTTTGACAGACTATAGGTGATCAGCGCATTTAGTGTGGTACATAACCAAGTACGAGTAAATTTTTAATTCATATCATTTAATATTTCTTTTGTTTAAAGTGCTAAAAGATAGCGATTTATCGTCACGGTATGCATCAAATCAAAAGAAAAAAGTTTACTGCACCGTCGTCGCGAGCGCTGGGCATGGTATACACAGGACGAGTAAACAAATGCCAATCATTTTCTAACATCCAAACTGGGGCCTCGATTTAGTTGATTAACAAGGGTTACACTGATCAGGTAAATTTGAAGGCGGTGCTTATTTTCTCGGTCTTAAAGGGACACGAGATTTTCGGTCGCACGGGGTGATTGAATTAACACGCAGACTGGCCGGATAAACTCACAGATTGCAAAGTGAAACACATTAGGAAGAAAGTTAACAAATAAGGAGTCACCAAAAATTGAATTTCGACACATATAAATTTTCGATTTTTGTTCGCCAATTTTTAAAATTCAGCTCGAGCACTGGGGGGGGGGGGGGGGAGGGGGGGCGCGGAGCAGCACAGAGATGACTTTGTTTTTAAACTTCCTAGAACGCTTCGAAAATTAATGATTTTTTTTACTATGTAAACCCTGCTAAAATTTGGTACAACGCTTAAGAAAACTTATTTTACTTTCTACACTATTTAATTTTTGTGTTGGTCGAATATTAATTCTTACACCAGTATATATATATACATATATCCATGTGCATACTTTTTATATGACTCGTTGGCCAGGCAAAGTTTGAATATTGTCTTAAAAGTGTTAAAATCTGTAAAAAGTCTAAGCAATAATTAACGGAAATGATCATGAGTAACTACAGTCGATTCATCGTCGGACCCCACGGGTTTTCCATCCGTTACATTGCTTGAAATCAGTGTAACGGATAGAAAACCCGTGGGTTCCGACGATGCAGTATATTAATCTTAAACACATATCAAGTTTACATATGCCGGTAAATATCTCGGAGTTCTTTTATTTATACAATCGGCCTTGCATATTTAGAATCGAATTGATAGATTACTGTTATTCAATTAATGAGAGGTTTTTATAAGATTTTTCGCCCTAACGTTTAAATCAACGCTAAATCAACTGAATAAGGGAGATAAATTCATCTTTCATCTAAAACCAATATAAATGAAAATTAAATAAACAAATAGTTTTGTGTTCGTACAAAATATCAATAAGCATACACGTGTGATAAGGTACATGTAGATGTCCCCTCACGCGCGATCTCCTCGGCCATGTGCGAGCGTGCGAGGGATGATCATCATTTAAAGGGGTAATCTTTGTGGTTTTTTGTTGTTGATCTAAAACATTATTAGTACAGTTCTTAGAACATTTTATACTTACAAACCCACCATTGATTTATGTCTGACGATGTTTTGGATTAGGAATAATATCGGATTTTATAATTTTCAGAATGACTTCTTAATTTACATTTTAAATAAAACATTAATAACTTAAAATTAAAACAGTTCCTGTATTTGCGGCTATATAAACTCAAAACAAGTACATGAAAGACGCGAATCTGTTGTATTAGATAACCGCTGACCGCTTGGTAGTGCACCCGCGGCCGATCTCCTCGGCCGCGGACGAGGAATAGGTTACGTAAAGTTACAACACACACAGCTCAGAACCCAGGAAGATTTGAAATGTTTGCAGTATAATAATGACTAAAATCTACCAAATAGAAGTTAATATTTTTTCTTTACTTAAAACCCACAATTAATCTATGCCTGATATTACTTCCGATTGAGAATGACATTTCTTTTATTAATTAACAGAACGTTTTCTTAATTGACACTCTATCAGTTAATTCAATTTGAGATGAATAAACGTCAATGTGTGATCAAAATTAAAACAATTCTTGTTTTCGGCTAAATGAACTCATAAATTGAGAGACGTGACTCCGGTGTATTAGATAACCGCTGACCGCTAGGTAGTCCAGCCGCGACCATGCCTACCGACTTTCTCGGCCGCAAGCGAGGGATAGCTTACGTAATGGTTCACACACACAGCTCTGATTCCAGATATATTTTAAATGCACGCAGCATGATAACTAAAATGTATCACATAGATTTATTTTTTTTTTCGGTAGTTTGTGTGATTTACTAGAAAAGAAAAAGAATGTTTATATTTTCTGTTTCTCGTTTTTTAGGATTGTGCAGAATTTACGAAGATGACTTAAACTCCTCACATAAAAGCATGTATCCTAAAAAAAAAATTTTTTTCGTATGAATTAAAGCCTCCTTTTTAAACAGGCATATTGTCTGTCGTAACTTAATGTCAGTTGTACGCACAATGACTTTCGTTAACTTGCCAAATAAACACAGGTACATCTTAACATGTAAAGCTTTTCACACTCATACTACACAACTCACCAACAAAATAACATTGTAAAGACATTTATAGGATCCCAACAAACAACTTTTCTAGCGACAGCTATATCAAAATCCTAGCCGTTTTTTAGTTATTTAGCAAAAACTTTCAAGGTCCCTTGGCCCTTAATTTAAGGGGCCAGCCCTTTTTTATTGGTGTCAAATGAAAGTCCTTGACATTCTGCACAACTTTTATTCTACATGTTTTAACAAAATGTTTTTTGTTTAAAAGATACAAAGGAAAATATGTCTAAATTTTCGCACTTTTTGGAACCCTGTTTTTTGACCCCCTACCTTTTTCTAAAAAAAGAAAGTAATCCAAAAACAAAAACCGATGTGCAAAACTTCAATGTCTCTGTTATTCAAATTCGTTGGATTCCCATTCCCTGCTATCATAGTCTCGGAGCCTTTGTCTGGAAACGAAAGGCCCTAAATTTTTTAAAAAGGGGAATAACTCGTTAACAGAAGATGATTTTTAAAATTTATGAAATGGTTTAGATAGTGTTTTGTAAAGTCCATAAGCCCTGAAAATTTGAGCAAAAACCGTTCAGAAATGAGCAAGATATGAAGCCTCAAAGTTCGCGTCTAGGAAGAAAAAAAAAAAAAAGAAAAATAAGAATAATCTTAATCTGCACAATAATATAAAGGTCTTCCGTTGGAAACGGAAGACCTTAATTAAACAAATTGACTTCAAAATTACCGTTTAATTTAAAAATATTTCAGTTTAAACCAGATAACATATCTTCACCTGCAGTTTTCAAAATACATGTAAAAAGTTTTTGGTTTGCAGATCAATTGTACATATATCAGAGATATCGATGTACATATTTTTGGATTTTAATTTTTTTTATAATTTATGCAAAAAAAACCAGTTGTTGAGTATATTCATTCTTTAGCAAATATTGCGTGAAGGGTACCCCTATTGTACGAATAACTTTTCCTACTGTTTTTAAGATAAGAATTATTATTTTTGCAGATCAAGTGTCGTGTTTCAGAGATGTGCACACTACTTTGAGTTTCATTTTTGATAACTTTCTTGCGAAAAACGCCAGTTGATGAACCTAGTAATTTTTTGGCAAAATATTCCATATAGGGTAACCAATTTCTCTGGATAGGTAGTGTTCCTCAATTCAGGGTTGACAAATTAATTATGAATACAGTTCACACAAAAGAAAACCTAGTTTGCTGTGATATTGACAATTTTTCTCTTGTTTGATTTCGTATAATGATTAATAGCTGTAATTACGTTACTTTTTAAACACTGATCGTTCCCTGAGCTAGCATGAGTAAGTAAAATTAAGCTACTCTATACTAAGCAATCAACAGGGTTTACATTAAACGGAGTTATTTCATTTAAGTGCATCTACTTGTAGCGTTTAGAGAAAATTATAATAATGCTTTATATGTGCTTTAAAGAATACTTTACCAATGTTTAATTCAGGTTTGGAATGTAATGCTATAGTAAAATTTAAAGTGTCTTATAATTTGTATACATAACATTAAAATGCATACATGCAATTTTTGGTAAAATATTATGGTAATTTTTAAAGGAAGTAATGATTTTATAATTTACAATATCAAATAGGTTTTTTTATTTAAAAGGGAAAATTATTTTGGAGATATCTTCCGCTGGTTCTTTATTTGTTAATAAAAGTACTAATGAAACGAAAAACGAGTGAAATATATTACTGAGATATCTTGCAGTGACATTTTCTAAATATCAAGGAAAATAGTATAATTTATCTATTGTAAGCGTTAATTATATCAAGGAAGTTGTGTGTTTATCCTGATGTTCTGCTTTTTCAGGCTCCATGATATGACATGAATATCATACTGCTAAGAAAAAAATATTTTTGTTATTAAAAAAAGTATAGGTCTGTGCGTCGCATCGCAGTTACGTTGATAATTAGTAATTAATCGTCATTCATTGCATTTGTTACAATTCATTGATCTGAAATTCCGTAGTCTGGTTTGGGTTGTTCAAGCTTATATTTGCAGACAAACCACTAAAATTGTTTCTATTATAAGATTTGACAAAAAGGAAAAAATATTAATGTAGTGTAATTTCAAAATGAAATTATTAGAAACTGTGTAAGATAGAATTAAAAATTATATTATTTATGTTATATTTATGATAAACTATATGATAGTAAAACAGTAATAAATTTATCATTTTATAAAAATAAAATATAAACTAAAGTTTAAAAAAATTAATAAAAAATACCGCGCAGAAATGATTGAATCAAATCAAACTTGGAATGAAAAATCTAAACTCAACAAAATGTCCAAGTTAAACCTGTATACAGAATGCTTCTTGTCAATGATCTTTTTTTTTACCTCAGCGATAACAGAAACATAAAAACATCGAACCACTTGAGTTAACATTCAAAACATTTGAAAATATGTAGCTGTTTTTAAATATACGATATTTAATCTTCCTTCAATCTCAACTATAAAGTTGACTCTTTTGGGTTATCGGCGAGTTTCTTAAACTTCGGTGAATTTACCAATTAAATAATTTTTATCCGATATATATATGTTCATGCAGATTACATGCATGATCAATCAATGAAACCAATTTGTTGTTGCCATAGGGTAGAGTTCTGTCTTATTTTTTTGTTATAACCTACCGCTCATTATTTTTTTTTCACATTTGACTCCATTTTTGTTTACATCAACATTTCGTCCTTTTTTAAACAAAAAATACATAATGGTTTTAAAACAAAAATTTTGGTAAAACAAAAGAAGATGGGGGTCCAAGATAGCGCAAATGCCCATTTGGTTTAGTCGTAAAATACAATTTCAAATTTAATTTTTTTTTTTCAAACAGAATATTCCTGATTATATTATAATTCAAGTTTACAAAAGCACAATTTCTAACTATATTCAGTTCTGAATATTTTAACAAACGATTAAAAAAATTCTAAAGTGTTTGTATTATCCAACCCAACCTAAAAACCCAAGCTCTATAATGTTACCTAGTGTCTGGTGCTTTAACCACTGACCCATTTCAGTCACAACAAGCTCTATTGTTAAATGCTATATGCGACTTCAACCACGAATTTACGAACTTGTATCTTTTTTCAAAAACGTTCAATTGTTGCTATACTAAATGACAATTTTAAGCTATGGTGGGCCGTCTTTCCACGTTTTTGTTTATTGAAATCGGTTTGATTTTCTTTAGACCTTAAATAGACTATGACAAAAATAAGAAGCTCAGTCCCACTCAATAAAAGAAAAGACATTGAAGATCTAAAAATTACACTATTTGGAGGTTTTGACAAGCATACGCCAGTTTAAATTAACATATTTCAAATATTCAACATATTTAAGGGTTATAAATCGATGTTATCAATAATTTTTCAATAATTTTGAAAGATACCGTATTGAGATACTATCAATAATTTTTCAATACTTTAGAAAGAAAGATATTATGAGGTTTGTTGATACTGCGGAAGCATTTATATTCGTGGGGGCCAATTTTCGCGGATTGTGGATTTTTTGCTTATTCGTGGGGATGTAAATTCGTGGATGTGTAGGTTTTCAGCTTCAGTAAGAAAACTAACTCTTTGAAAATTTGTTTTCATTGAGGATGTAAATTCGTGGGTGAGAGCTACCCACGAATACCACGAACATTTAGCCACTACGAATTCTAATGATTCCACAGTATTTCAATTTTATAGTATCTTATCTATCCTCATATAGGCAGTTTACACGCCTTATTCACACATCTCCTTTCTTCTATTTTTGGATTTTCCCCCCAAAGTTATCTCTCCTCTCAGAGGATCATTTGTCATTGAAGTCCAAAGTACAAATTAATTTGATAATGAAGTACCCAAAGCATGTAGTTTTCAGTCACCAGTCAGTAGAGCTTCAAAATTGGCTTTTCCCAAAACGTGGTCTTAAATTTAGCATGTCCACTGGATTTTTAGGCTCTACTGTATGAATCATCATTCCTTTAAGTATAAAGCGATTTTGGATGTATCTTGATAAGGTTTGAATAAAAAATATTTTTAGAGAAACAATCCATATATTGTACCTTAAAGATTTATTTGGAATTGAGCTTCAATTTTGCGTTGACACATAAAATGTTGTTTGTGCGTTTGATGAGTATTACGGTAAGATGCAGTAAAGGTTTCATCGAAAACTTAACCTAAAACATCCATATCTATACCAAATGTATGCTAAATAACTCGGTGTCATACGTTAAAACAGGAAGAATTCAAACCAAAACCGCCCTGTTTATTTAGAACAAAGCAATCATATTTCCTTAAGAATGGTAAATAAAACTAATAATCTGAGTCAGTTGTACACATTCGTGAAGCTTGTTCTTAACGATGCATACATTTTTTCTCCTCCCCCTCGTTGTGTTCGGGTCACTATTCCAGGGGACGGTTCTACAATGCTGTATTCCTCCTCAGCTGCAGACGTATATAGATGTCTACCTTGGAAATGGAACATTTCACACAGTTGTAAGTAGATTGCTTGTTCAAGTGTCTTCATCTACATGTACATATGCATTTCTGTTTTCAATAAATCTGAAAAACACCCAGAGACAGTTTCATTTTAAACGAATGACCAATCAAATGATGGTAGATGTTTGTATTGATAAGCATATCATCCTAAATTAACGTAAAAAATGAGGGCGATTCATATTTGTACATATAACATAATTTAATTTTAGAATGTATCATATGATGCCTTGAGAAAAAGACAAGCACTTCATGTTTACGCTGATTCAAGTGACGATGAGTTTGATTTCATTGAGGACTATCAAACTGTACGTTAATTTGTCTTTTAATATTTGTTAAAAAATAAACAATGAACATAAGATCAACAATTAATTTCATCAACATATCATGTTTATTTGCGTTCTGTTATTGATTTAACTACTGAGTTTACAGAGAATATTTGAAAAATGATTTTATGGGTAATAGAAAACTTTTAAAAGAAATACAATTTAAAAAATAGAAAGTGTACTAAAACAATGAACTAAAACATTTGTTTGTTTATTTAAAAAAATAAATAAAAAGTTAGTCATCTAACATACATGAAATAATGTCTCAATTCCAGCAAACATCATATGAGTGGTCGAAAGGAGTGTGCAATGTGTCAAAAATAGATGATTATTTTTCAGAGTTCTGTTTTTCAGGTAATCTGATAACATCTTCATTTTAATTAAACTTGATAATAAATCAATCGCCTCTATGTTTTTAATAACACAAATCTACCGTGACACGTCGTGTCACTACATATATATTACATGTACGTTATATTTACATCTACCGAGTATTTTCTCCTCTATTTCTTACGAAAGCTCTATAGAAACTGAGAGGGTGAAATTTACTCGATCCAGTTCTAAGCAGTTTATCGATCGGTCGAAACCTTCAGCAACCTAAGAAAAATCACGGACTTCACGAAATACTAGTAATCGTGATGTCAGACACGAAATACTAGTAATCGTTATGTCAGACACGAAATACTAGTAATCGTGATGTCAGACACGAAATACTAGTAATCGCGATGTCAGACACAAATTCCTATATGAGACGACTTGGTTATTCCTTTTATCTAACGTACACTAACAATAATTTAGTTAATTTTACTTACTCTTTACGGTAACATAGTTATGTTGTTAAATGAAAGGTGTAAATATAAACAATTAAAATGATTTTTGTACTGATCCATGCAGGTTATGAAGGTAGCGATCTTTGCAGAAAGCGGGTTATGTATTTTATTTCTGTAATGTCGATATCTTAATACATTATATCTTTGTACCCCGCATGAATCACAAAATAAAGGATTTTTTATTAATTAAGTAATATCTTTTCCTCGACGTCGATGTAAGTTTCACATTTGTGCTTTTTTGCTTCAAAAGACGTTGTTTTATTGTTTGCTGTTTTCCTTATTTGATAATTGTATACGTCCTATTCATTTCTCTTTGATAACTTTAATCTTGTTTACCAACAAGAATCCTGCAAAATTATAATTACCACTATAATTATTCAAACTAAAAATAATTCATTTTTGTTTAGGATGGAAATTGCTTCGAAAATCTTTTATTGGTGTATCTCCCGACATCATTAAAGTAGACGTCTACTCGATCTTTGATGATAATGTTTTAACTGTTGGGAGAAATTGTACGCCTGTTCAACTCGTTGACAACATCTCAATGGATCCAGACATTGGTTCGTTCTATCGGTTCTTACCTTTATGTGTATATACATTACGAAAATGTTTACCTTCCTAAATTTTTCAAAATAGTGTTCAACATTTGTTTTTTTTCTAGATGAGTTTGTGATACTTAATTTCTATAACATGACCATGGGAATCAAAGATGAATTGGTTTTCACTCCTCCAAAATTTTGCTTGAAAAAGGCAAGTTTTTTGGGGTTTTGTTTTTTTTTTATCTTTGTAAATTATAACACAAACATCTATCACAGATTATATCTTGCTTTATTATAGGAGTCACAAGTAAAAAGAAAACATGCAGATCGTCGAACTGCTGCTATCTTTGGTTCAACATTTAGACCGTTTAATTAACTAAAGATGTGTCATGGATATCATTAGAAGACAGATGGATCATTTTTTATCTAGTGAAATTTTTTTTTGTAAATTTTGCATTCCATCATAATTATTTCCTGTGTTATTTGGTTTTGAGAAAATGAAACAAGAACTAATTTGCTTTCATTGAGTAAATACGAGATAATAAAATGAAACAAAGATTATATTATTTGAGGTTATTGATATATAAGGTACTTATGTAATTATGGGGGGAAAATATTTCATCAATATTTCATCAATATTTCATTTAAAACATAATCGGCAATTTAAAACGTTCAACTGGATATGAAGTTGGTTGGTCACGTGATCAAATCCTGTGAATCCTGAAAGGCTTCTCAGTAGATTTGATCACATATACCAACCAACTTCATATCCGTGTGAACTTTTTAACATTGCTGTTTATTACTTATATATACGTTTGAAAAAGACAAATCGTTCAGAAATGTTAAAATTACCGAGATTTTATTTTACAATAATCCAAGCGATAAGCGCGTGCTATGATCATTGTGACGTCATGAAGAAGTTAAACATTTTCGCTATTCTATAGGTTCATGTATGACAACATATTTGCAAATGTAAATATTAAGCCTTAAACAGGCGAGTTATCCTTACAGTCTCATGTACCATGTAATATATTTTTAATAGATTTTCTTTAAACGAAAAAAACCAAAATTACTGGCACGTAGTCAATTCGGATATTGCAATCAAAATGCTAGTAATCTTTTTGATCATTATTTGTAATATAAGTCGTTTAATTTATTAAATTTCTGTTCAGTCAAGAGATATATTTAGAAAGTGTTTTACTTCTCCTATCAAATGTTCAATGCAAATAAAATTTAAAGTACTTCCTGTTTTTGTTGTGAGATGAATTTCATTTTAAAGAAATAGAAAATATTGTCCGTCTGTTTTAAATTAAACGCTTTAAAATTAATTTTAGTTGGTGTCTTTTTCTTGAAAAAGCAGTATTGTACAAATAGTGGTATGAATTTGATATAAAAATAAATACCATGAATACAGATATTAGACTCCTTTTTTAAAATAAAAAACCATCTTTCTAGACAGAAAATAAAGCCGCTTGGACTTGGTAGGAGTCGAAGCTGGACCTACTTATATTTGTTATACCTGCCTAAAATAACTTTAAAATTTCGTATGTGTAACTATAATAAAAAGCAAACTAAGCGAGGGTCTTTAGTTAATTAATACAATTCATTTTACCAAATTATCTGTTTCAATATTGTTTATTTGACATTACACGTTTATCGTACGTAGTATTAACAAGCAAATGGTATTTCAAATATATAAATGTCCTATATCATCCATAAAGATATTAAATGTTTCTATCATATGGAAAATTCGGTTACTTCTGAACAAATGCAAAATATCTGCAGGCACAAAAACAAGACATGGGTTCAGTGTAAATATACGATTAATTCACGACGCCATAGGTCAGTATACCTATTGCTGTGGCTTTCGTTAGACCACTTGTCTCGAAATTTCACTAAACATAGACAAAAAGAAACGCCTTTATATTTTGAAATGGCCACCCGCTCACAAGGAGACCTAGTAGCTGAAAACGCAATAAGAACTGTAATCAGCGCCATGTTGGCCTTGTTAAAGCCTGACTTCAAATAACTCTCTCATTTCTCTCTTTTTATAGAATGAATTGTGAATACAGAATACTTAAGCTTGTGTTTTATCATATTTTAGATCGTCGATTAAAACTTAGTATCATGAAAAAATTGATATCATGTATATCTCAGCTGTATCGAAGGACAATTTACGTAACGAATATCTAACAAATTATCATTTCAAATGGTATTTGAGGATGTTGTTTACTCAGGATTTGAGTTGTCAAAAATGAATTATTAAAGAGTTCAACGCAAGATTAATTTGTTCTAAACTTTTTTTTTCTTCATAAAAATGATTTTTTTTCTTCACATAATAACAAATATTTTTACTATATTATGGAACTAGGCTCAAACAAAATAGACTTGAAGCAAAAAAGGAAATTCGGACTGAATTTTTCTGATCCTGTTATTCACTTGAACTATTTTCGCAGCACAATAATAATAACTATAAATGTTAAGATTTTATTTATTAGGCCTAAAATGGTTTGTTTCCGTTTTCCCGAACGACCCTAGCTTTTACTGCCGACTCAAAAAAATTTGTAAAAAATATTTGATGGAAAATCGTTTATTTCCGTTTTTATCTGTTTGGAAAAAAAATTACTCAAAATTTTGGCGACAAAAAAGCTTGTAGCAGTTCTTCCTTTCAAATCAGTGTAACTCAAACGCTTTGTTTCAAAATAGCTGTATGTTTCCATGTGTTGTAGATATTAATTATGCTCTCATCGCTGGCAGAGGAAGTATCTGATATAAATTATAATTTTCTTTGTTTTCTTTAGACCAGTTTCATAATCAGTGTACGTAAAATTTCTGTTTTTATTGTTGTAATTTTAACGATATTTTATAATATTTAATACTATTACTTACACACACACAGCAACGATGTTATATCCCCTTCGCAACAAGTTGCGCGAGGGGAAAATAAAAACGACAATACATGTCAAAATCTATATCACATCTCAACCTTCAACTAATTATAGCCCTCTGGTCATCGGCCCTCGGACCGATATTGGAGTGTCGGATTGATATGGGATGATAGATAGAGGAAAGATATTAAAAGTATTTTTCATTTTATACCATTCAGCAGTGTCAGTATCTAACCGGCATGTATGGATACTGCTGAATACATTCTGCAATATTAAAGGGAAAAAATATTTGAAATTTTTTTTTTTAAATATCCGACCAAGCGACCCTACTTTTTTCAGCATAAAATCGGAAACAAACCATTATTTTTTAAGGCCTTAGTCAAAACAGTAAAAGACAATACATTTGTATATCACAAAATGTTTTCTCCCGTGGTGCTAAGCCAAAAATGACTAACATTTAACTCGTAATTAAAGGTGCCTTGAGGTTTGAAGACACGTTTTGAGTAGCGCACAAGCTTTGGTGAGACCCAATATTTTTTTATGCTTCTATTCCTTCGTATTGAGTCGAAATACGTAAACAAATGAAAATATATCTGTACGTATGACGTCACAGTCATCTCGCGCTAGATTTTACACGATAAATTTAGAGGTGGAACAAACATCTGTAATCCGGAACTATAGCTATTTCAGTATAAACGTCGATACCTGCCTTAGATGATTTGTGGGGTTTTTTAGTGGTTTTATTTTATTTTGATAGAGAGATTATAATATTATATACAAGCAAGAGTTAAGCTAATTTTGCGTGCATGAACAGTAAGCATGAGTAGGGAGGAAATTACAAAAAGGTCATTTTGAACTAAATAATAAAGAATAAAGAGAAAAAATAAACAGTTAAAAATATATGCAGATATTGCATATTGTCAAACCATTTAAATGGGAAATTACACACCTACAAACAAGGACCGGGAGCACGAATACAACGCACGCCAAAATAAACAAAGAAGATGGGGGAACAAGATAGCGCAAATGCCGATTTGGTTAAATCGTAAAATACAATTTCAAATTTTAATTTTTTTTCAACTAAATATACTTGATAATATATAAAACAAATTTACAAATGCACAATTTCTAACTATATTCAGTTCTGAATATTTTAACAAACGATAAAAAAAAAATTCTAAAGTTTTGTCGATATCGAACCCACAACCTAAAACCCTAGCTCTATAATGTTACCTAATGTCTGGTGCTTTAACCACTGACCCATTTCAGTCACAACAAACTCCATTTTTAAATGCTATATGCGACTTCAACCACGAATTTACGGACTTGTATTATGTTTCTAAAACGTTCAATCGTTGCGATACAAAATGACATTTTTTAAGTATAGTGGGTCGTCTCTCCACGTTTTCGTTAATTGAAATCGATTTGATTTTCTTTAAATCTTGTATAGACTATGACAAAAATAAGGAGCTCAGACATACTCTACAAAAAAAAGGCATTACAGTTCTAAAAATGACACTATTTGGAGGTTTTGACACGCGTACGCATACGCCAGTTTAAATCAACCTATTCCAAATATTTATCATATTTAAGGGTTATAAATCGATATTATGGTAAATATACATTTCAATAATAAAGAAAGAAAATATGAGATTTGTTGATATTTTAATTTTAAAGTATCTTTTCTATCCTCATATAAGCAGTTTACATGCCTTATTCACCCATCCTCTTTCAGTAAAAAAAATTATGGACCAGAAAAAAAAAAAATAAAAGTCAAAAAATAACAAGATACAAAAGAAAAATAATACTGTATTTACACTTTACACTTTTGACCAAATAAAGCACAAATTACATTTTACACACTGATCAATTTTCTCCAAAAGTAAAGAACGGTTTTAGTGGAAGCAAGTCCATGTATTTTGTAAGATTTTTTTTTAAATTTAGAAATAAAATATTCTCGCTTTTCCTAAAACAATGATTAAGATAAAAAATCCTTACATAATAGCTGGTGTAAGAGATTTATTTATAATATGGTTGAAGTTCCGTTTGTACAATTGGTATTATCTAGAGAAAATGTTTTCTATAGAAATAATCAGCTTGTTATAACCATCACTGGTGTACACGTGATCTAATAAATGGCTTCTTAAAAATTTGATCACGTACCAACCCAGTTCATATCCCGGTGAACTATATATTTAACATTGCTGTTTATTACTTATATTTACGTTTGAGAAAGGCAACTTGGTCAGAAATATATGGTTTTATGCTTACAATAACCCAACTGTCAAACGATAAGCGCGTGCCCATTGCATTGTGACGTCATTAAAAAGTTCTTACATAAATGAACGTTTTCGCTTTTCTCTAGGTTCTTATAATGAATCATATTTGCAAATGTTAATATAAGCTTTTATAAAAAAAAATCAAACATAAAATGTTAATCATTCTTTTAATGATCCTTACAATGAAATTTTCTAAATTAGATACA
This sequence comes from Magallana ariakensis, assembly GCA_020458035.1. Taxonomy (NCBI): domain Eukaryota; kingdom Metazoa; phylum Mollusca; class Bivalvia; order Ostreida; family Ostreidae; genus Magallana; species Magallana ariakensis. The sequence goes on from CM035814.1 coordinate 15,554,733, forward strand.
AGGAAATAACATAATGATTTTGTCTCTCTGTCAGACTATACGCCTTATATATTTAAAGTGGAGATTAAATTAAAGTTCAGTCAGTCTCTTCCTTGCCTTTGGTCAGTTGACACGATGTGTACAGTTTTTTTACTAGTCGCAGTGGGTGCCTCATTATTTCTGGGGACAACTCAGCAGTGTTGCGGCCCCTCTAAGTTACAGACCTATTCTGATGTACTGACTTTTTTCCCTGGGGGTGGAGGAAGCACTGTTGTGTATGTAAGTATATGTGTATTTTCAAAGTTATTTTTTTCTGAGGTTACACGGGTAAGTATATGTGTATTTACAGTATCATTTTCTCCGGTGTTTACAACTTACACAGTGATTTTTAACCTGTCAATATTCGTTCTTTATTATCGATCTTAGTTTTTTATAGCCTTTTCGATACAAACTCATGACACTTTCCCAGATTAAGCATGTACTAAATCTTTCTTTGATCTCAATTATACAATCAACGTTCATTTATTCATGAATGATGTAAAATCAAATATAAATAGACGATAAGTATTCGTCAATCTGTTGTTATCGATATCAGTATATATAGAAATAAATTTATGGGTTATGAAAACTATTTGATAATTGTCTTTGAACATAAATTACAACAGGCAAAGCTTGAAGCTGCATATTATACTGTTGGGCATATTATTATTGACCTGACAGATGTATTGCGTAGGAAAGTTATGCTTAAAATATTGGTACAATTAGACTTGATTATAAATTAAGTTACTGTTACACTTCGTTGGTTCAAAGTAACACAGATTTGTATTTTATTTATATATTTTAAGGAGCAGATATGTGAATTAATCTTAGATTGTATGGACAGGAAAGAAAAAAAACAAATTAATGTTTAAACTGTCGCAAAATACTTTTTCTTAAAGGGTTTGGAAATCCTATAATGTAGTGTAAATATTGTAACTTCACTACAACGTCATGAAATCAAGCGAGTCAATCTTAAAAATATATTTTCAGAATATGTCTTACGATGCTGTGACCAAACGAGAAGCTTACCATGTTTTTGGTAATTCAGTACAAGATGAGCTTGACATCGTTATCGATTACCGAGCCGTATGTGAAATTTTGGTTTAAAAATACAAGTACATTTACATTTCATTTGCATTTAAATACGTAAAAATTATTTGGAAGTATAACAATTGAAAAACTGTTTGAAACATTTGGTTTATCATGTACATGTTATTAATACACAAAAACTTGATTTAAAAAAATATTTCTATACCAAAACTCTATCCAAAACAAAAACAAAAAAAAGACACAAAGAAGAAAAAAATATTGAACGATACATACCTGGTTTTTTTCTTCATTTCAGAATGTGTCATATACGTGGTCCAAAGGGGTGTGTAACGTATCGTACGCAGGTCAATTTCATGAAATTTGCTTTCCAGGTTTGACACTCTCTAAAACTTCCATTGATAAATCAACTTTTACGTTACTGTTCATAATTAGTTGAGGGAAAATAATGACAAAACTCATACTTTACTAACATGCTCCCCCTAAATACGATGCCATTTTGGGTGAAATTAATTTCATATCAACCTTGAAACATCATTATTTCATCCGCATAAAAAATCTTTGCAGGACTTTTTAAGTTGTTTTTCTTTTTCAAGACGGATATTCTCCCATTATTTCGCATATATATGTCATGTTTAACGGAAAATTCTTGAAACAATTTAAAGCAATTTCTGCTAATTTAAATTTATTATTAGAAACTCAAAATTTATATGAAACTTGATTTTGTAGAAAATATTGCACCCTTCTTCTGGATTGAAATAATCATATACTTGCATAAACAATAAAGAACCAAGGATGGCCACAAAATAGCCCTTAGATCTACTTACATTTCTTATAAATAGGTTTTAGCTCACCTAAGCTGAAAGCTCAAGTGAGATTTTCTTATTTAAATATTTTTCAGAAATCTTCTCATAAACCATTTTGCCAGAAAATCTGAAACTTGTATTGAAACATCTCCAAGTTGTGTAGTTTCAAGTTTTTTTTTTCAAATCATGATCCCAATGGGTAGGATGAGGCCAAATTAACTATCATACGAATTTTCACATTTATAAACCAAATTATTTGAAAGAAAGCACTAAAATACACATATTATTATATTTACATAATTATGTAATGACAATTTTGTTAACATATATGTATAGAAGGAAAGTTGGTACGGAAATCTTTCATGGGAGTTTTTCCTGACATCATTAAACTAAACACGTATTTGATTCCGGACGATCAAGAGGACCTCTATTCCTTCACCATTGGCAAACTCTGCACTCCTGTTGAACTGGAAAGACAACGAACTGGTAATGTGAGAAAAAGTTGCTCAATTTAATGTGATTACTCCCAAGTAAACATAAAGTTGCCCATATTGAAGAAATGTAATGTACAAATATGAAAATTTCGAAAATTGGATCTTCCATAACCACCATACCCTGGGATTAAACTCGAAAAGTACTTAATCTACTACCCAGTATTTGAGTGTTTATACATTGTTATAAATACAATGCAATGTAAATCGCTAAAATACTCTCAACTCATGAAAATACATCCTTTAATCATGTTGATGTAAGAGCGATTCTAGATTCCGTCATTGAAAAGAATTATTTGACTTGATTATATGGCCAATTGGCCTTGGGTGGCCGACCATTGTTAGACAAAAGCTTAAACATATACAAAAAGTTTAACCTCAGTTTGACCCTCTGAGCATAGATAAAATTTCAACCCCAGGCCTAATTTTATGAGCTTTAAAACCATGTAAAATAGTGGCATATTGTTTCTTGAATTTTGAGAGTTAAATATTTAATCACATAAGGTAATGATCCATACCCCACTACATAAATAAAATACCTACAGAATTTTTTCAAATTTCTCAAACATGTGTTTGGTATGGTGGCATATCTCTGCCCCTTGTGTGCAAGTTATTTTTCTATCAAATATGTCGACATGCAAGATAAATATGTTGACATGCAAAATATTTATGTCAACATGCAACATAATTATGTTGACATGCAAGAAAACTGCAATCAAATAAGAATTATAAAAAATCTCAAACATTGTAAACTTGTGACATCTAAGATTGTAGATACTACGTATTTATGTCGACATGCAACTTATTTATGTTAACATGCGAGATAAACATGTTGACATGCAACTTATTTATGTCAACATGCAACTTAACTATGTTGACATGCACGATAAATATGTTGACTTGCAACATATATATGTCGACATGCAACTTATTTATGTTAACATGCAACTTCTTTATGTTGACATGCAACTTAGTTATGTTAACATGCGAGATAAATATGTTGACATGCAACATATTTATGTCGACATGCAACTTAGTTATGTTGACATGCAACTTATAAGTTGCATGTCAACATATTTATCTTGCATGTGAACATAACAAGTTGCATGTCATCATATTTATCTAGCATGTCAACATAACTATGTTGCATGTTAACATAAATAAGTAGCATGTGAACATAACTAAGTTGCATGTCGACATAAATAAGTTGCATGTCAGCATATTTATCTTGCATGTTAACATACATTAGTTGCATGTCGACATATATAAGTAGCATCTAGCATCTTGGATGTCACATGTGGGAGATATTTTTAGATTTTTTATAATTCTTATTTGATTGCAGTTTTCTTGCATGTCAACATAATTATGTTGCATGTTGACATAAATATTTTGCATGTCAACATATTTATCTTGCATGTCGACATATTTGATAGAAAAATAACTTGCACACAAGGGGCAGAGATATGCCACCATAGTTTGGGAATATATCCTTATCAAATTTTATCCAGTTAACTGGTCCATCGGTATTATAATAGTTAGGGCCGTTGCTAAAAATAGAACCAATTACGGAAAATGGTGCATTTTTTACATTAAGAAAACTGGCCTAAGCCTGAAATTTGACTTTCAGAAAATCATTTTTGACTGATATCCTATGTCAAATGAACGAATTTATTTTTTAAAACAAATACTTTAATGTTGCACATGCTTATTTATTAAAATAAGCTGATAAATTTGTTTATAATTGAGATAAAATGAAACAAATTTTTAAAGAGAATTTAATCTCTTATAATTTAATTTACCTACAGAATTCTCTGAGATAGTGATAATGTTTACCCCTTAAGGCCCTTAATCAATAGAAAATAAAATTACCCAAACGACCGATCTTTTTAGGATCACAATTGGCGTATTTTGGTAAAATTCAATAAAATATATATTTTGAAAAAAAAATCGTAAAAAGAAACTTCTGCATAGTTTTATCATTTCATCTTTTTAAAAAGTATATTTAGCTTTTTGTCAAATAGAAAACATTATTTGAACAAACCGTTGATCAATCTGTATCATATAAATCGCAAAAGATGGTTTTTTTTTAATATCGGTAAGTATAATGGATTGGGATCGGTATTTAGAAATTGCAGCCACATACGCGGAAAACGCTAATTACCTTATATGCTTTCAAGACAAAACCTATACATGTATGTTCGTTGCAAAGCGTATAGAGTAAAGATCGGGCACGGGCAAGACGTAATAACGCGTGGATTACGTCATACGTTGTTTGTGACGTATGGACAATTACCTTAACTATTTCAACACAACTATGTATTATTTATTGTTTATTGTAGATTCCCTGATTTTGTACCGTTACTACAACATGACTTTGGGAATAAAAAATGAATCGGTTTTCACACCACCAAAAATATGTTTAAAAAAGGCAAGTAAAGTTTATATATTTTTTCCTATATTATTAAATAGAATTTTTCTAATTTGTATTAATTTTTTAGATAGTCTTCTTAAAATTATACTTTATATATATTTTTTTTGTAATAGGAATCACGAATAGCAAAAACGTATCAAATCCCATTGCTTTATCGGCCTGCAGCAATGTTTGGACAGTTTCCTTAAATCTTCAGCCTGGGACCAATATTTGATAGTTCTTATTTTTATGATTATGATTCTAGATTTTTTCCAGGCAATGTCAATAAGATTCATATACCGTTCGATAAAAAATAACTGTCTCGTGTTTCCGTTTTCAAAACTTTTTGTGTTTTTATACCGAATTGTCCACGGATTTTTCACCGTTTTTCCCGATATTTTCCCCAAATTAGGACATTTTTCCCGATAACGACATTTTTACCGATATCACATTGGGCGCACGGCGGGTTTGACCGGTCAGCAGATGATGCTTACTCCTTCATGGCACCTGATCCTACCTCTATTTTTTGGAGGTCCGTGTTGCTCTGCTTTGAATTTGTATTTCGTTTTTTTGATTTTTGAGATGGTTGACGGTTTGTTATTGTCATTTTTTCATTTCATAATAAAAATACAATCATGTCATCGAAGAACATTTAATATCGTTATAAAGCAAAAATTCTACGACTTCTTCTTTATCATATTTCCCCTCTTTTTACCCGGAACATTGACACAAATGAAAACAAATATTTATTGTGGATCAAAAATATGAAAATGTAAAAAATTTATTCATGGAAGTTCTCAGAACACTTTTCAAAATGTTTCAAAATTACCATCCGGGTGGTTTCATATTGTTTACAACGCATCCTCATGGACTTTTTTTATACTTGGATTGAAACTTGAAGCGATAGAGGGGGTGTTTTTCAACAAAAATGTTAACTGTGTTCATTAAAGAGAATGAATGTGGTTTGGACATAAAAATATTTTAATCAGCACTATTTTTGTTAAAAATGATGATAAAAATAACATTGAGACCCTATTAGTAACAAATATCAAAGAGGAAAAATATTAGCCATATTATATTTTGTTTTGTTGCTTTAAGTTTTTGTTAACGTTTTGTGTAATATATACTTTTTACTCCCCTGGAAGTGATTCCAGTTAAGTTTGTGGTGTGGGACATCACACTATTTGTATAATAATGAAACAAAAGAAGATTCAACATTCACATCAAAATTTTATTTATCAATTGAGTTCTGTATAAGTCTGGGGTATTCATTAAACTGACCCATCATTTTCCTTAAATTGGATACACTTGTAGATGTTCTCTTGATTTTACCCTGTGTGTTTTTTAAAAAGGAGACGATCAATGGTTATAAAACGAACTAACATTTTTATTTTCATATTTTTTTACTAACTTCAAAACCAGATTGATTTTAAATTGTCATTTCGATGTTTTTTTTATATTTCTTATTAGGATAAAAATGTAATCAATTGCAATACCAAACGCATTTTATTTTTGTCAAACGTGTTATAAAAATGTCCTTGTTGTTTATAACACTTGTCAAATTAGTTCTAGAGACATCTTCTAGTAACAAATAGGGAAAATATTACATTTTTCTATCAGAAAAAGTGAAGTTGATATCAAGGAAATGTTCTGCTTTTCCTTATGTATGCATCTTCCTCGCAATTTGGATTGCCTTTTTATCAAATCATTTCATCAATCAAAAATCCTAACCTCTTATTAATTAAATCGTCTGAAATGAAATACGAGACAATTTTGACCGTTGTTTCCGTGAAGCGTTATCAACGTTTAGTCGTGGATATTACCAATTTCGCACCGTGGACTAAATAACTGGCTAATAAATACATGATTCCTTTGGTTCGAACATTGTATTTTGTAGATTGGCCAAAAATACTTGCACTCGAATGCACTCCAATGCAGCTGGCTGCAATTACTTCTTGCCTAAATGATAATTACTATCACAATAATCAAGCAAAATCGATTTGACTTTGATAAAGCTTTACACCTGCTGATTTGCTTTTAATGATCTGCATGTAATAAACTTCATTAGTAAAAAATCAACTTAGAAAAAGGTAATAAAGAGCCCCGCCAAAGATTACAATTTTTGTTACATACACAGATAATTTGTATGGGCCATTCTTATTGATTTAAAAATTAAATATTCATTTTTTTTCTTTTATTCTATTTCAATTGTATTTACCTCATAATCTCTAACCTTATGTACTGAATGCTACTTGTACAAATTAAATGTATCTTATTTATATAGGTATTGAATAATGTATATACATGCCAAGACCTTTTTTAACCCTTTTTCTATCTATATAATCACTAATGAACTAATTTTTCCAGCCAGCTGTTTTGAATGAGTATTGACACTATTAACAACATTAACACATTTAGAGAACATTTGAGTTACAAACAATATGAAAAGTGTCCAGTACCTGAGATTGTGAACTTATATAGTACTTTCATTTACGTTTGAATTTTAAAACAATTTAAGCCTATGGATATTAGTTTAAAGACTTAAAATTGCAAAGCCTCATGGCATGTCAAACATATTGTCAAGACATATCCTATTCTTTTAAATTACTTAATAAAGAAAAAATTATTTGTACATCTTTCATGCAAAGACAGGGAAGGTCACATACAAAGTTTCGATATAACACCATCTTTTATTTATTTTAAACCAACTTACTTGCTATACTTGAGTGAATATGAAATATTTAAAAAAAAAATTACGATATGATTTATATTACAATGTAAGTGACTTTTGGAAAAAGAAAGATTTATTAAGTTTTTAGCTCACTTGAGCTGAAAACTCAAGTGAGCTTTTCTGATCAAAATTTGTCCGTTGTCTGTCGTCGTTGTTGTTGGCTTTAGCGTTGATGTTGGTGTTGGCGTTGTCGTTGTAAACTTTTCACATTTTCATCATCTTCTCACTAACCACTTGGCAGATTTCAACCGAACTTGGCACAAAGCATCACTGGGTGAAGGGGATTCAAGTTTGTTCAAAAAAAGGACCACACCCTCTTTAGAAAGGGGATAATTTAGAATTATTGAAAATTTGTTGGCTTTTTTCAAAAAACTTCTTCTCAAAAACTATTAGGTCAGAAAAGCTGTAACTTGTATGAAAACATCCTCATGTAGCGTAGATTCAAGTTTGCTAAAATCATGGTCCCCAATGGCAGGGTGGGGCCACAATAGGGGAATGGATTTTTATATAGGAATATATAGAGAAAGTCTCTAAAAATCTTCTTAAAAAGCTTAAATTTGTGTGGAAGCATCCCCAGGTAGTGTAGTTTCAAGTTTGTTTAATTTATGGTTCCCGGGAGTAGGATGGGGCCACAAGGGGAGGATGAATTTTTACATAGGAATATATCGAGAAGATCTTTAAAAATCTTCTTCTTAAAAGCTGTCAGGCCGGGAAAGCTTAAATTCAAGTGGAAGCTTTCTCAAAAAGTGAAGATTTAAGTTTGTTCAAATCTTGGCCCCCAGGGGTAGGGTTGGACCACAATGAGGGGATTGAATTTTACATAAGAATGTATAGAAGAAAACTTTTAAAATCTTCTTCTCAAAAACTATTGGCCAGAAAAGCTTAAACATCTGTGGGGGCATCAACATGTAGTGTAGATATAAGTTTGTTCAAATCTTATACCCCGGGGGTAGGGTTGGGTTACAATTGATGATGAATTTTTACATAGGAATATATCGAGAAAATCTTTAAAAATCTTTGTCTTAAAAACTTTTAAGCCAGAAAGGCTGTTACTTGTATGGAAGCATCCTCAGGTAGTGTATATTCAAGTTTGTTTAAATCATGGTCCCCAATGGCAGGGTGGGGCCACATTTGGGGGTGGGGGTGGTGAATTTTTACATAAGAATATATAGAGAAAATCTTTAAAAATATTCTTTTCAAAAACTATTAGGCCAGAAAAGCTCAAATTGAAGTGAAAGCATCCTCAGATAGTGTTGATTCAAGTTTGTTTAATTATGGGCCCCAGGAGTAAGGTATGGCCACATTGGAGGTATGAATTTTTACATAGGAATATATAGAGAAAATCTTCTTAAAAACTATTAGGCCAGAAAAGTTCAAACTTGTGTTGGGGCATCCTCAAATAGTGTATATTTAAGTTTGTTTAAATCATGGTCCACGGGGGTAGGGCGGGGCCACAATGGGGGATGATTTTTACATAGGAACATATAGAGACAATATTTTAAAATCTTCTCCAGTCAAAAAATCAGTAACTTAAGTGAAAGCACGGGTTTTGCAGATTGAAGTCTAATCACACCATCATTCCCAAAAGAAAACTGGGGTCACAAAGCGGGGGGGGGGGGGGTATACAGGAATATAGACAAATCTTCTTACAGGTACAACAACAAAAAGGGCTTGGCATTTACCATATTAATATGTAGATAAAAATTGGCAGATTTTTTAAAGTTTTTGAGCAAGATCTACTGTACTTAGTTGTCAAGATATTTTGATTTTGATACAGTAATGCTAATTTTATCAGAGTTAAGGCTATTGTTGCTCAGATGAGCGATGTGGTCCCTGTTTGAATGAGCTTTTAACACGTTGGTGAATAATTATGACAATTTCATGTACCATTGAATTTTTATTTTTAGGTAAATATGTTGCGTCTAGTGTTTATGTCTTACTTTTATATGATATGAAAGTTCTGTAAAGCTATACCTGTATAACTACCTTTAATAAAAAAATGATAATTATCCTACATTAGAAAATTTAATACTTTTATACGGCAATGTATAATGTAAATATTTCACCGGTCATGTTTATGTTTTACGGTGATATGAAAGTTTAAGAAGCTGATCTGTGTAGTTATCTGTAATAAAAATCATAACACACTTCAGATTATATAACTCTTTTATACGTAATGAGGTTCTTTTGGACTTAACTATAAAAAAACACATTTTATTCTGAGTCTTCTTTCGCTTAGTAATGTCGAGTGTCACACCGATTCTGTCACACCGTTAGTTAACAATAAGATCTAGAGGTACTACAAAAATTTACTCTTTTAACGTAATGGAACTTAAAGGAGAAATTTTAAACATATTTTCTCTGAAAAATCTCAATGAAGAAAAGTATACTAGACGAAAAATTTGTCAATATTTAAGACAGACACTGTAATTTAAAATATCGTATCAAAACAAAGTTTTATATATACTTGAAGATAACATACGAGTTGTACAAAATGGTACAAATTTAAACAACAAAAGTTTTAAACTGGTTTGTGTAACGTCTAAAGCAAGAGTCAATTCCTGTATTTCCTCTCAAACTAGCTCTTTCATTTAAGTCAATAGAGATAAAATTCGCTTACGATTTAAGACTTGTCATTGAATTGAATTATCGTCCTTTTCTATTTTGTATGTTTTTAAAATTTTTAAATGTCCATCAAAACTAGGAGAATAAAAACATAAAAAATAAATTCTCAAAATAACGAAAGACGTAAATTAAAACCAATTTTTACGATTGACTTAATCACATGAAACATGATATGTATTCAATCAATTCAGTTAAAAATGTTTTATTTTTGTTATACTGCGGATATATATCAAAGGGGTTTTTAAAAAGTCCATTGCATGACAAACCAGTATTTATATCGCCATAAGAATAAAAAAAAAACCAATGAATCTTTTTTGTGTACACTTGTAAGTAGTATGAAATGATGTTATTTTAGTAAAATGTTCAAATGCTACTTTTGTGTCAAATAAGCATCGCAGATCGTAGACAATTGTTTATACATGGGATATAAACCTACATCTGAACTCCTTATGAGGCCCAAGAGGGCCAAAGTCTTAACAATTTTAAAGAAATCAGCAATTTGTCAAAATGCTTGCATATAAGTAAAACCATAGATTATAATATGTCAGTTTTTGTGATTTAAAATGTTTTCCTTTGTAAAATTGGATCCCTTACCCTACTCCTCAAGATTTTTATTTTAACGAATTGAAATCTACACTACCTAAGGTTGCATTTACTAAAGTTACAGATTTCTATACAAATGTAGATGATTTTTAAAGATGTTTCTCTATATATTTCTATGTAAAAATTTGTCCCCCTCCCCGTTTAGACCCCATCCTACCCTTAGTGATCATGAATTGAACAAATTTGAATCTACCCAGTCCTTACCTGAGGATACTTCCACACAAGTTTAAGCTTTCCTGGCCAATCAGTTTATGGAAAGAAGAATTTTACAGATTTACTCTATACATTCCTATGTAAAAATTCTACCCCCTATTATAGTCCAACCCTACGTCCGGGGGCCATGATTTTTTACAACTTTAAATCTTCAATAACTGGAGATGCTTCCACATAAGTTTAGGCTTTCCTGATTGATTTGTTTCTGAGAATATTTTTAAATATATACTTGATACATTCCTATGTAAAAATAATTCGACCCGCCATTGTGGCCCCACCCTACCCCCGGGGGTCATGGTTGTCACAATTTTGGCCTAAAAGTTCTTGAGAAGAAAATTTTTGGAAAATGTCTCAAAAAATTTCAGTATTTCCTAATTATCTCCCTTTGAAAAAGGGCGTGGTCCTTAATTTACACAACTTTGAATTCCCTTGGCCTAAGGGTGCTTTGTGCTAAGTTTGATTGGATTTGACCCAGTGGTTCTGGAGTAAATGTTGAAAATGTGAAAAGTATACAGACCGACGGACAGACAGACTGACAGACAAAATGTGATCAGAAAAGCTAACTAGAGCTTTCAGCTCAGATGAGCTAAAATACCAAACGGAAAAAAACCATGTTGTAGAATTAGAATAAATAACAATTTATGACAATATAGGACAACGGCGTATAAAGTGCACTCGCCAATTGAAACTACTTTATCTAAGTCAATATAGTGTCGTACACATGAACTATACCACTTAAGGTGGTAATGAAAATTGTCTGTTTTCAGATTTTCTAAAAAAAAAAAAAAATCAAGCACAACGAAGAACCACTGAAAATAAACATTTCAAAATGAAGTATTGTAAAGCTGTAGTTGTTCCCTAGGGAGATGATATAACCATGTTTTTTGCAAAATCATCTTAGAAGTATTTTTGTAACAATTTTGTTGGCAAACATGTTGTTTTTTTAGCTTTTTTTACAGGCTGTGAACATGATAAGCAAAAATGACAATTGTTACATTGATACAATGCTACAGATACATTTACTTATTATCATTACACTTATTAATCAACAATGATCCCAATTAAACAAGAAAATACTATATGTGAGTTTTATGAATTTATTGGCGATAATGGCCACGGCTGCTTGATATTAAAATGAATACAGAATACAAGGTGAACCCTGGGACCAGCTGTTCACCCGTAAAAAATTATACCCTATTCATTAAAACTTAAAACACATTATATTAACCATTAAAAGTCCATGTGAGCACTACTGGTAAGCTGAAATATTCGCTGGCAAGCTCAGTAGTTGTCCCCTGATTAGGCAGCCGTGACGGATGGGGTTGACTTATGGTGGCAGCTTCATCCTGAAAAATTTAATCCGCAGAGCCAGAAACAACGATCTATTAAATTGTATTCAATTTAAATAACATAAAATCCAATAGGGCAACCGGAAATATGAAGGGGAGGGGTGGGTGGGTCAAATTCAAAGCGGCGACTGATGGGATGATCTGCAGGGAGTCTGTGACGTCACAAGTTCAAGCTAATATCCCAAAGTGCAAGCGATGACCAGCTAATATGCGTAAAGGTCCCCAAAGGTTGAAGGTTTATTATTATGGTGGAAATATTTAGCTTTGATAAACCGATTTAACTTTGATGAGTTAAATCCAATTATCAAATACAAAACATTGCTTACATAGATGTCAAGTGATCAAAAATTAAACAAGAAAATACTATATGTGAGTTTTATGAATTTATTGGCGATAATGGCCACGGCTGCTTGATATTAAAATGAATACAGAATACAAGGTGAACCCTGGGACCAGCTGTTCACTCGTAAAAAATTATACCTTATTCATTAAAACTTAAACATATCATATAAACCATTAAAACTCCATGTGAGCACTACTGGTAAGCTGAAATATTCGCCACGAGACTATGCAGGCACTGCAAAGTCGGCGCCACCAGTAGAGCTAACCCACTAAAACCAATAAACACACAAAGTACAAAAACAAATTGATACCAAGTTTCGCAATCAAATCAGAGTCAGTAACACCTATAAGCAAAAAACTACTTAGCGCAAGTAGGGTAGAGCCACCAGAAAATATCGGGGGTCACGTCATCAATCAGTGTGCACCCTAAAAATCAACGAAATAAATAAATAAAAACAGAGGGGAGTCACATCATCAATCAGTGATCACCCTCAAAAAAAAATAAGGAGAGCCAGCATAATTTGCTATTGGGCATCCCAAACAAAAATTGGGGTCACGTCATCAATCAGTGAGCACCCTAATATCAACAATGAATAAAAGCAATGGGGAGCCAGCACAATTTGCTATTAGGCATCCCTGGCAAAAATTTGGGGTCACGTCGTCAATCAGTGAGTATCCTCAAAATAACAAAGAATAAAAGTAAATGGGGAGCCAGCACAATTTGCTATTTGGCATCCCAAGCAAAATTTGAGTCACATCATCAATCATTGAGCACCCAGACCAATGGGTAAAATTAAATGGATGAAGGTGGAGGCTGGCATAAAATCAAATGTAAAAATTATCATGACATAAACCTTGTGAACAGCATTGAGCCATATATATATCAATAACTTTGTTACTCCACAGAGCTGATAAAAAGTGAAATAGGCAAGGTATTTACTTAATCCCAAAAATAACCGCTAAGATCCAATCAAGCATATTGCAGCCATGGCCCATGGTCGCCAACTTTTGGCGTCACCAACACTCTGTCATCAGCCAGGAAATCCTGCAAGGATTGCTGAATTCCATGCAGGAAAAAGCTATTGCCCAAGGAATTTAGATGGACCTTATCCCTAAACAAGCAAAGGCTAGACTCCTGAAGTTCTGGATATCTGATATATTTGCCCCCTAACTCGAGAATGTAAGTAGCTATACAGCTATTAAGTCTCACTCTAGCTCTCTCCAAGGCTAAATGATTTACTTCCCCCCGCCATTGTAACCTAGGTAAAACCTGTGACCAAATTAATGTGGTATAAGGCAACAAGTTTTGCAATTTATGTAGACCCTTCTTGATATTTTCGCGGAGCACTACACACTTGTCTTCCTGACCAATATCATATCCCCAACAATGAATTAACAAGAAGTAGGGCGGATCTTCAACCTTCAATAGAGACCGTACCTTTGGGCAGACTTCCATCTCATACCCCCCTTCCCTTGCCAAAACACTGAAGCATTGAGTCTGTGTAACTGGAGATTTGCCCCAAATGAAGAGGATCTGGCATGTAAGAACGCATGCTTAATTAATGATGATCCTAAAATCCAGATTCTTTTGTGACCTACAAGGATACCAGTAATAAATCTTAATGCAGTTAGTCCACAGAAATTAAAAACAAAAAACAAAAATAACAAAAATACTATCAAACTCATACAGCCTATTGTAACAAAAATCTGTGGCTGGTTTAGCATCTAATGTATCTATGTAAACACTTGGACTTCCACCTGCCCCCTGCTGCGATCTGATCCTCACTCCTGCCCTGGACCCAGGCATCTGTGGCTGCCCCTATGCGAAATGAATGTGTTTTGTACCCTTTGGTATCTAAACCTAATTTTGCAATGAGCATGGAGAAAACTGACATAACCTGATATCTAGTGACTGGCGTGCCCCTAGCATGACAAAAGAAGGTACCAGGACAATGAGGTCTGGCTGACATGAATGACTTGAGCGACGACACCGGACAAATGATGTCATTTGTGGGTAGCAAGTTTATGAGTGATTCCTCCCCCCCCCCCCCCCCCGATCAGTTTTTGAGTGTTTGAGCGAAATTTGAATGGTGTTGTTCGATGCAATGTATCTAACATTACTTGTCTGGATGGCATGGCCAACTTCCTTACTACTATTTTGAACAAGTTCTCCCATTATAAAATAACCCAAAAAGGCCGTGATAAAGATTGCAGAGAAAAGTGAAGCCTCATAGTGTGATGTACAAACAGATGGTAGTGCAATTATGATTTTCCGCAATATTTCCAAAGTTATGGGTTTACGATTATCTGTCTGTACTTTGGAGCGGCAATAACCCAACAGTGTTTTCTTCACTATAAAGGATTGAGTTGTGTCTGAGACATAGGAGAGTTTACAATAAAATGAGATGCCCGCTAGGTATAACTTGGCTCTGCTGGGGCTATATTTGTGAATCGCCAAGTAGGCGATGAATTGTGTTAGCTGGTATGGTGTGGGAGGCCATATGATTCGATGGTTGTATGAAGTTCTGAATGCATTGAACATGCGAATACTTGCGGAGTACAATTTCTTAGTATTATTGGCTAAGGCGAAGTTCAGCAGTGCTTGAGATCTATGTTGCAGATCATCTTGTGAAATGAAATGGGCACCTTTGTCGGCTGCTCGTCGGCCCCTGGAAATGACTCTCTGAACCTTGACCATTGCTGCCGGGAAAGAGAGTATTTAATACCCTCTATGTGCTCCCCACTGAATAATACATTATGTAATAGAGATTGCAGGACTAAAGGTCTAAGTAAATGCATAATTTGCTTTGCTTTGGATGTTTTTGAATTCAAAATTGATACCAAAGCCTTGTTGTCAGTGTGCAATATAACTTTTTTACCTTGAAATTCATTGCCCCAAATGGAGAAAGCCATAACAATAGGTACTAACTCTAAAAATGTTACCTGTTTGAAAATATTGGAATATCTCCATTCTTGTAGCCATAGAATGTAAGCCCAATGAGACTGAAATATCGCACCACAACCCATGTCTGAACAACCTGCACTATCAGTAAATAACTGCATGTCAAAGTCTCTTGTCCAGTCAACTATCTGGTATGACGTCACCCCATTAAAGAAATCTAAAAACAAGAACCAAGTGTGAATGTCTTTCTTCATCTCGACTGTTACTCTACGACGATGGTGTGGTTTCGTTAGGCCGTGTGTGGCGTCATAGAGTCGGCGAAAAAATTCCCTACCTGAAGGAATAGCCCTAATACAAAAATTCAACAACCCTGTAAGTTTTTGCAATCGCTTTAGTGTTACCTTGTTTTTATTCAACATAGATACCAACTCTGCCTTGAGCTGACATAATTTGTCATGAGGAATCTGAACAGTCATGTTGTTGGAATTGCAATTAATTTCTAACCCAAGAAAAGTCAAAACTGTTGTGGGGCCTATTGTTTTTTCCTGAGCTAAAGGAACCCCCAAGTCTGCACATATGGAAATAAAGCCTGACATGAGAGTTGTACAATCCAATGTCCCTGGCCTACCGGCCAGTAAGAAATCATCTAAATAATGTATACCATTGCTACTTCCTGACTGTTCCTTAAGTGCCCATTCTAAAAAGGATGAAAATTTCTCGAACTTGGCACAGCTGCTAGCACATCCAAATGGTAGACACATATCTATGTAAATTTTATCCAGGACTTTGAACCCTAACAAATCAAAATCAGAGGGGTTTATTGGTAAAAGTCTAAATGCACTTTTTATGTCCAGGCGTGCTACTAAAGCCCCCCTTCCAACCTTAGCTAGCATATGGAGTGCAGTCTCAAAAGATGTGTAACTTACTGAACAATAATGGCTGCTGATGAAGTAATTAACACTTAATCCTGCTGGATAAGATAGATGATAGATTAGCCTAAACGAACCATCTTTTTGCGTACTAACCCAATTGGTGACAATCTAAGGTTAGGTAAGGGACTATTGGTGAATGGGCCGGCCACCCTATCTAGGTTTATTTCGTTAGTTATTAGTTCTATTGCTATTTTTTCAAAGCCCAATAATGACTGGAGATTACGACAATCTGTTGCATGTCTTGGACCGTCATAGGATAGATAAACCACTTGCGAGAACCCATGTATTAATTCAGCTGCTATGTTTTGGTCAGGATAAAATTGTAAATAATTCTGTAGCTGCGATACATTAATGGGAGTAGATGCTATTTTATTGACGTCTAAATGACTGGATTGGTTTTGGGGTGTTGGTGGCTGATGGTGAGAAGACTCTGCTCGATGGCTGCTGTATGTTTGAC
Organism: Magallana ariakensis; assembly: GCA_020458035.1. Lineage (NCBI taxonomy): Eukaryota > Metazoa > Mollusca > Bivalvia > Ostreida > Ostreidae > Magallana > Magallana ariakensis. The sequence goes on from CM035814.1 coordinate 15,571,659, forward strand.
CTGGAAGCAAAATAGTTTGTAGGAGGCTTTAAAAGCTGACATTTGGTGGAGGGGTGGTTCAGTGAGCAGCGGAGACATTGGTGTTTATAGGGGCAAGGCCTTCTTTGACAGACCCCCCGGTAATTAAAATCATAACACTTGCTCATTTGCTCGGGATTGTTTCTAGGGGAAAGTAGTGGGGCTTGCAGGTACAACAACCATAACTCTTGGTCAACCATTGCGAAAGACATATTGGGGTTTTGCTCCTTTTTTAAGCGAAACTGAACATCATAGTCGCGCCACCCAAGGCCTGGTGACCTGCTAGCACCTAAACGGACAGTATGAATGTATTTAAATAACGCAGTGGTGCATTCAGGGTGTGCTGCCACATAAATTGATGAAAATATGAGAAATAAATCTGTCCAGGTTTGGATATCATTAACAAGTTTGGCCTTTGGTTTACTGGCCATAGCGAGGCTGACATCCTGTACCGACAGAAATTGGGTTTCGTCGTCGGGATCTGAAGCATTTGGCCGTAACTTAGCTAAGTTGACATACTGCCCATTTGATATCTGAAGTTTAATTTTGTTGGGCACATTATAGCCTAACTCACAACTGTAGCTGACCACTTGGCCTGCATGATAGCCAATTTCCGCTGAACCTGACAAAGGGAAATGTAAAATTATATTACCTGCATTTTCTTCGAAGGTATGATCAGGCTCCGTAGAACTTGATGGGGTGGCGTCTCTGTCTAAGCCCGCCAATATGGCCTCGGCTAAGTGTCTTAGTTGGGTGTCGCTTATGTGCACCGGTATTTTCCCGCCATCGCTAGGCGCGGATTGTGTCCCCGAAGTCTCGCCGCCTGTAGACTGGACATGGAAGTCGGGGGTTTGTCTTGTCTCGTCGGGAACGTCGGGGGTTTGTCTCCTCGACCGCCGTCTTGCCATGGGCTGATGTTCCGACGTCCGTTTAGGCATCGCTCAGAGGTAGGAGTAGGGGTATATGGAACCAAATATAAGTATAAACTATGAAATTCGCAGTAAAAAATTAAATTAGCTTAATGACACCTAAAACAAATATGCACACATCGAGGAACTCCGAATAATACCGGAATATGCGTATAAAATGTTTAGAAATATTAATTGCGCATTAGTCTGATAAAAGGAAAGCACGTCTTACCCTTTCAAATTCAAAGCGGCGACTGATGGGATGATCTGCAGGGAGTCTGTGACGTCACAAGTTCAAGCTAATATCCCAAAGTGCAAGCGATGACCAGCTAATATGCGTAAAGGTCCCCAAGGGTTGGAGGTTTATTATTATGGTGGAAATATTTAGCTTTGATAAACCGATTTAACTTTGATGAGTTAAATCCAATAATTAGAAGCAGAAATTTGTAGATCAGCAGATAAATGGTTTCTTCACAAACAATGAAATTAAAATTGGTTGTGTATAAGTTATACTTTATATGAAGCATAAATATTCTGTTTATTTATTTCTGTTGAAAACAATGAAGTGTGTCTAGTCAGGATCGGATATCAATCTTTGTAACGACTTAAGATAAATCTTACGTACATGTACAGACTGTGAACAAAAGTATTCGCACGATTGCGTCATTTTTTGAACGCGTTTTTCGTGAATTGTCTTTCTTTGCATAGGCACGATTCAACCCATCACCCAAGATATATTAAGAAAGTCAAGGTCATTAACGTATTATTATCTATTTTCGTCTGCTTCTCTGTAATAACGAGAGTTGATGAGAGGGAAATTATGGGTCGAAAATCAACTGAGCTTAATCAGGGCTGTAAATAAAACATCGTTACATTGTTGCAGAGTGGTAAAAGCTTTGGTGAAGTTGCATGTTTGTTGTAAATACCTAAATCAACGGCGGTGTATAGTGTGTGGAAAAAAATTAGGATACACGGTTCGGTAGAAAATAAACACAGGAGTGGACGTAGAAAATTAGTGGATGAGCGTGCGACAAGTAAGTTTAACGAGAACAACAATTCCAATGTGTCATTAAAAAACAATCTGGTGTAGTTTAAAACGTTATGGTTACAGAAGATGTGTATGTAAAAAGAAAATACGGATCCAAGTGGCAAATCGTGTGAAACGAGTGCGTTGCTGTGCCAGTAAAAGAACGTGGACCGTTGAAAATGACTGGAAAAAGTAATTTTCTCGGATGAAAGTCAAATTGTCATTGAAAATGACTGTAGGGTTTACATACGGAGAAGGAGTAACGAATCCTGGCTGCCAGACTAAATTTTCCCTGGAACTGGTAAGAAAATAAGTGTCATGATCTAGGGATGTATTACGTATCAGGGTGTTGGTACGCTTTGTAGAATGGCAACATAAACTCCAAGAAATACATAGGTATTTTAGATAATAACTTTTGGCCTGTGGTAGCAAGACATTTCCACGATAATTACTATTTATTTATGGATGATAATGCACCTGTTCATCGGTCTCATCTTTCCACAACTTAAAAAATTAACAACAACATCCCAACGCTGGAGTGGCCCGCACAGTCCCCCGATTCAAACACCATTATAATAGAAAATGTTAGAAAAGTAATTAAAAGAAAACTTCAAACTCATGTTCTCACTGTTAAATCAGTTGATGAACTATATGAGAAAATGCTGGACATTTGGACTTCATTTCCCGTGCATTATGTAAAAAAACTTGTATGCATCAATTCCGACAAGATTGCGCCGAGTTCAACAGGCCCGCGGGTACATCACAAAATAATAAGGTAACACCTTGTTTTCTTCATTTTTCTGCATTTTTATGCACATTTCAATTTATTTGTGCAATCCAAATAGAACAAAAAAAAATACGTTTTATTACCTGAAAGTGTTTTTGATAAACGAAATGGCCGCCTTCATCGTGCGAATACTTTTGTCCACAGTCGGTACTTCTTAGCTGTTAAAAATAAACTGACAGTATATTTACATATGAAGGCAAATGGATTCATTCAATTATATCCGCTAAAATTAATAACATACCGTACAGGCCCGAATCCGCCAAATTTGGTGAAAGCGAGGGTATGGATAGGGAGGGTTTTGGATACAACATAAAACGGAAAATAAAATTCCCTCTGTGCACGCATGAATTTTAAGGTTTTGAATTGGATAAAAGCCGTAAATGATTGGGATGCAAAATTAAATGCCGAATCAAGAAAAAAAATCTTAGAAGCAAGGCATTTACTTACCATGAAGAACTATTACATGTAATACCAATTTTTTGACACATATATATTTTTTCTATTTCATGACCAATATGCAGTATTTTTAAGCAGAAAAAATAATACACATTAAAGAACATTCCCCACGACAAATTAAAATCTAGGCTTTTTGATATCATCGACAGTTGTTTCTTCAATAAAAATGGAAGTCGTAAAAATGCTTACCTTGTCATTGGAAATCTAAAAAATTATTTTGTTAAAACCCATTCTGATTGCACACACAAGTACTCTGAAGATAACATTAAAAAGATGCTTGAGTTAATGATATACAACATATATGTAGTTTTTGGAAATCAAGTCTTCCAACAATCTGTTGGATTTCCCATAGGTACCAATTGTGCCCCATTGTTAGCAGACCTTTTTTGTATTCTTATGAAGCAGAATTTATACAAACACTTGTACGTGAAAAAAATAAAGCACTCGCTGTGGCCTTCAACTTAACATTCAGGTATATCGACGACGTATTATCAATTAACAATTGTTATTTCCATATACTCAACATTCAGGTATATCGACGGCGTATTATCAATTAACAATTGTTATTTCCATACTTACGTCAACTCGATATATCCCAGTGAACTTGAAATACAAGATACCACAGAGTCTGCGTCATCTGTTTCGTATTTGGATATTTTACTGGAAATGGACATTGATGGTAACCTAACAACAAAACTTTAAGATAAACGCGACGACTTCAATTTTTCTATAGTCAACTTTCATTACTTATGTAGCAATATACCTTTATCACCTGCATATGGTGTTTTTGTCTCTCAGTTAATTCGATACGCAAGGGCATGCTCTTCGTATGAACAGTTTCTAAGGCGAGGGAAGGTTCTGACAAACAAGTTGATAAAACACAACTATCAACAGTCTCGTTTGAAGTCATCTTTTTGTAAGTTCTATGGTCGATACAACGACCTTGTCAGCAAATACAATCTTCCACTGGGTTGCATGCTGACTGACGTTTTTCATACTAATTGTTAGACCATAATTAATCACCTAATTGTCTACGGACTTTTCCGGTTTTTTCCGATTACGACAAAGAGCACACGGCCGGTGTGACCGGTCAGCAGAGGATGCTCACTCCTCCATGGCACATGATCCTACATCTATCTTTTTGGAGGTCCGTGTTGCTCTGCTTTGAATTTGTGTTTCGTTTTATGGATTTTTGATATGGTTGACGGTTTGTTATTGTCAATTTTTCATTCTATTGTAAAAGGCTTACTCACCATTATCAACGGTAAATTGTCATTTTGAAACAGGCACACTTTAGAAACCTCAAAACCTCATGTTCAATATCGCAAAAAAAGAACTTTAATTCCATTGTATATCATAGCAATGACACATTGTTCAATATGAACAGAAAAAAATGTTAGTATATTCTGTAATTGCGAAAATGCGTCTGAAAACCCCTCAATAGCATTGGCATAACGTATACCAACCCATATTCAATAGAGAGTGTACATAATAATGTCATACCCATTAATCATCAAAGTACAAATATCATTGTATAAACATATCATTTGATCGCCAAACCATCCATAGAACTTGTTCACACACTATTTACTCACCAAAATCATCGTGTCTAATTGTAATAATTCAATGTTAAAGAGGCATGGTCAGGATTTTGGTCAAACATTATTTTCCCGATTTTAATGTTTACAATGCTTCAGTAATGCATTTTTACTAGGCAATCAATATTTAAGTGTCATTTATTGAGTTATAAGCGAGTTACAGAGCTTACAATTCTTTGCTATGTAAACAAAGCTTTCGTTTACATTTTGAACGTTGAAGTGAAAACTCCAGTTTTAGACCGAAAATGAATGTGGTAGACGCTAAGATCTGTTAATTTATGCTTACAATGAATAAGAAGATGAAAAAATCAGCTTGAAAAAGAATTTTTACCGGTATATTGAACTAATGTAAACAAAAACAGGGCACGAGCCTTGTGTACATGACAAAGACTTGTGAGCCCTGTATCTTGCTTATAACTTAACTACTGACTCTCCAATTTCATTTGATCATTGGAAATGCATTCCTAAAGCATTGTAAAAGATAAAAACAGAAAAATAAAATTTGACAAAAATCGCGACCATGCCCCTTTAACTCGTCAATCACCGTGATTTGCATAGCTGTTGTGAAACTACGTTCAATAATACTTCCTTTTTACATTGTACATGACAGTGTACATCTATAATTTACTACATGTACATATGTATATGGCAATGTACTGTATGAAGTTATTAATGTATACTCTTTCTACATGACAAATTATTATATTAAGAGAGAAAATGAATAACAATGAATACAAAGATTCATATATGGCATTAGAATTATTGCACATGTACTCTATATGATTGAATCCCCCCTTCCATCCTTGAAGACATCCAGAGTCGCATGAACCGTTGATGTTACATCCCGTACATGTGTCGTTGCACATTTGAGAACAGCCTTTTCAATAAAAACCACTTTGGCAAGCTGATGGAAATATAAAATATAAAATGTTGGTAATTCAATATCTTCTAAAAATTTGTCTTTGTAGCTACATGAATCTCTCGACTTTTTTTTGTATATAATTGTAACCGACAAAAGGATTAAATTTATACTACCAGTCTAAAAGATTTAATGTCGACCTTGCAGGCAATCAAACATTACTATTATCGAATCATTATATCAAAAGTTACGATACATTCAAAATAATTCATATCAAAAATAAGATGAATGTTCCGACGTTATTATTATATATCTATACATACATGTAATACACAGGTCCCCCTCATAACCAGCACTGCATCCAGTTAAGCATGTCCCATTCACACTGCAACACTGACTGACATCACGACAGTGTCCACATTCCTCTTCGCATCTGTTACCATAAAACCCTTTGTCACATTCTAGAGATTAATAAAACAGAATGCTTTCGGGTATCTATTCATGTATTTGTAAATTCGGTTCATATTAAAAGATGAGAGAAATCTTCGTCATAAAGAATGAGCTGCACTCCGCTCAACAATTTTTCCTTAATATGATCTTACTATTTCTAAGATAAACATAATTATGTAGAGTTAGCTAAGTTCAAAATTTGTTGACGCAATAAAGTTGATAAAACTAATAAAATATATAGTCTTATTGATATTAAATAACTAATTATCAATTTCCAAAAGTACAAATACTTTAACATCTTTTATTATACTTTCATGTTAAATACTGAAATCTGATGGCTTTAGACGCAGTTTATAATCCGTTATATTACCCTCAGCATCAGCAACACACTTGGCAACGGGTAACACAACGAATTGTTACATACGCGTAAATTATGCGCGTACGGCCAGAGCTGTGGAAAACTGCCGGTCATGCCGGCAAGACCGGCTTAATTTAGCCAAGACCGACATAAATTGGTTAAATGTCGGAGCGCTTGACGGATGTTGTTTGCCCCGTCAGCATTAGGCAAAAAAACGCAAAATGCGATCGCTGTAAATGTGTCGATTCTTGACGCATAGGTATTCCTCGGACAACTTCGCTACATTAATGTTAAAAGAGGTAGAAGTCATGCGAGGATCTACGAGTGACTCTAACTGGTGACTCTCGGAGAACCAGGCAAAGTGTGGTAAACATGGCGAAATGGCCAATAAAATTTACTTCTGGCGCTAAACCAGGCAAAACATCAAAACGAAAGAGTGATGCAGCGGACAAAAGTAAATACGAGAAAAACAGAAAAAGAGATTTCAAAGAAGAATGGCAAGATGGGATAGAATGGTTAGAGTTTGATGGGGGAAAAAATGAGATGTAAGTTGTGTATCAAATACGGAGTGGGGGATTGTAGGAACACTCAGAATTTTGTGAAGGGTTCAACAAATTTCCGGCATTCGGGAATTATCGATCATGAAAATTCCCGATACCATCGTAAAGGTGTTGAAAGGTTTTACGTGAAAGAGGATGAACTGGGATAAAAACAATCGGAAGCACGTATCAATGAATCAGTCCACACGCAAAACGTTAGAAATGAAGTTTAGAAACGTACACGCGTTAGTTAAACAAAATAGACCCTTATCAGACTTTACATGGATTAAATCACTTGATGAGAAAAAGGTGTTGGAACACGGAAAAACTTACAACAATCGTTGGGCTGCCACTGCTTTTTTGGAATCTATTCCAGAAATTGTAAATTGTGAAGTGGTTGGAACCGTCAAAAACTCAAGTTTTTTACAATTACAATGGATGGGTCAACAGATTGTGGAACTGTAGAACAAGAGACCATGTTCATAAGATGTTGTCACGATGGGAAAATAGAAATGAAATTCTTATGCATCGGTGAGCCACGGTCAACTTGTGCTAAGAATTTGTTGACATTTGTTAGAGAGAAAATTGATGAAAACCAATTAGCTTATCATATGCACAAGTTTGTAGGATTCGGGTGTGATGGGGCCTCAAACATGTTTAGGCATCTTAATGGCCTTGTTTCCCTTCTCAAAAAGGATTATGTAGAGATTTTGGGAGTGCACTGTTTAGCCCACAGACTTGAGCTTGCCATTAAAGATGCCCTAAAAGGAAATCATCAGTACATTCAGCTTTCCACACTCCTCATAGGTCTTTACTACTTCTACAAAAACAGTGCTAAGCAGAGAAAGAATTTGAGAGAATGTATGAAGGTAAGATATTAGATATTAAATTTGCCAGGCTAAATTAAAACCAATCAGTATATCCTTTGAAATATAGTCAAATAGTCATACCGGTAATGTAATCATATGTGTACCATTAATAAATTGATCATATAGATTTTATCTTCAGGTATTGGGTCTTAAAGGTACTTTACCTCACCGCATAAATGGTAGCAGGTGGCTGCCACACATGCAGCGTGCCTTACAGTCATTCTTTAGGTCTTACCCAGCCTTTGTTAGCCACCTCCAGGACACATCCAATTCAAATGCGAAGGCATCTGGACTGGCAAGACTACTTGTGTCTTCCTCTCTCATCACATTTGCTGTTCTCTTGCAGGTAGTTTACAATGTTAAAACCATAAAGTCTAAAAAAAAATTTCACATTAAAAAATCATGCTATTAATTTTAAAATGTCAATGCTGTATGTAATCTGTCGAATACAATTTGCAGGAAATAATCAGTCCCTTAACTTAGTAAGATTGTCTCTCACTCTCCAAAGACAGGACTTGACAATTGGGGATGCAAGGATAGCAATTGCTGCAACAGGAGATTTCCTCAAACAGTTTAATGTGAGGTAACTTAATGTAGTCAAGTTATAATTACATGCACATGCTTAAATTAATTTATTATACAAGTTGTGAACATAAATAACCTTTAATATTTGTATTTATTCTATACATCAACAGTGACAGGTTGAAGAAAATTGTTGAAGAAAAGGAGTATGCAGGATATCAATTAATGGGAAGTGCCTTTAATATAGAGAGAACAGGCAGCAATGTTAAACAGCTCATACTTAAAAAACTTGATGGACGATATGGAGATCTTCATGAGGAAATCATTGATGCAACTACTATTGGGAGTCTTAAGAACTGGCCAAGTAAAAATAATGAAGGTACTAAAAATAATTTTACAGATGGAATCCTATATGAAAATGATTAAATATTAGATTTAATATGAAATAACGATTCTGTTTTATATTTATGTTTAGGAGGAAAGTTGGTACGAAAATCTTTCATGGGAGTTTTTTCCGACATCTTCAAACTAAACACATCGATTATTACCGGTTTTTCTTCACTGTTTGCAAAAACTGCACACCGGTTGAAATTCAAAGCTAATACGATAGTTTTGTGAATAAAGTTGCTGAAACTTTTGTGATAACTCTCAAGTTAACATATAGCTGTCCAAAATGAAGAAATCTGATATTCAAAACACGAAAAAATTCACAATTTGGAGCTTCCGTAACAGCTTTGTCATTAAGTTGAACTATAAACCTACTGAACCAACTATCAGTTTTTGCAATATTACTTGAAATTAATGTAAATATATATTTATCATCCCTATAATAAAGACCTGTAGTGTGTACATCGAAACAACTAAGTTGACTTGCTTAGATGACCAAGTGGCTGGCTAAACATTGCTAGGAAAACCGGATCAGTTTTTCAGGAGTTCAACCTCAGGTCATGGCGGGTTAATGTTTTTAATATATTCATGATTTACATCTTTGAAACAGTTTGCAATAATAGTGCTAATTTCTTTATTTAATAATAAACATTGAAAGTTATCTCACTAAATTAATTCATCACAGTTATTTAATTCTTATTGTAGATTAACTGTTTCTGAGACTTTTCTATAACATGACTTTGGGAATCAAAAATGATTCGGTTTTCACACCACCAAAACTATGTATTAATAGGGCAAGTAAAACTCATTTTATTTGTATTATAATTTAGAAATACTTTCTAATTTGTTTTAACTGAATCAGATATTCTTCTTACATGTTTACTATATATTATTATATTTTCTATAATAGGAATCACGAAAACAATAACCCACCCTACCGCTCTGTTTTATCGATCTGCAGCGATGTTTGGTACACCACTTGGACAGTTTCCTTAAAGTCTTCAACTTTGAGCTCAAAACTTGATGGTTTTTCTTTTAAGATATTATAAATATAGATTTTTTTCCGGGTTTATCAATAAAGTATACAGGTATATCCAACTTGTTAAAAAAAAGGAATGTTTAATACTATGTTTTCATTTCCATTACTTTTTGATTTTCTTGATTAAAACACGAGGATATCATCAATGAACAGTTAAAATTGTAAACAAGGGAAAGAAATCATGGTTTTATTATACATATCCCTTATTTTTATCCGGAAATATTGATACGAATAAAAACTAATGTGTATAGGATATCTAAAATGGAAAATTCTGATAATGTTTATCTATTCGGAAGTTCACAGAACACCTTGCTTAATTTTCAAAGTCACCATCCGGGTACTTTCATGTTTGCAAAGCATTCCTATGGACCTTTTCTTTTAATACATTTTTCAAAGTTTATTCTACTAATTTTCAAAACCAGATTGATTTTTAAAACAGATATTTTATTGTTATTTACAGTTTGTTTGGGTTTTTTAAAATTTTTATATCGTAATATGAAGATGAAATCAATTGCAATATCAAACGTATTTTATTATTATCATTATTATTATTGTTTTTTTTTTTTTGGTCAAGCGTGTTATAAAACATCGTTGTTGCTTATTACACGCGTCAAATAAATTTTAGAGACATTTTTCAGTAACTAATAGGGAAAATATTCCATTTTTCTATAATAAAAAAGTGAAGTTATTCTCAAGGAAATGTTCTGATTTTCCCTTTGTTTAAATCTTCCTGACGATTTGGTTTTTTCACCAAGTCATTTCAAGAATTAAAAATCCTAGCCCCTTATTAAATCCATCCTCTGAAATAGACAACGAGACAATTTTGGCTGTTTTTACGGGAAACATTATCGATGTCTCATCGAGGACATTACACATTTTGCACCAAAAACGAACAGACTTATTGAGCGTTTTAAATAAATGTATGATTTATTCTTTGGTTCGTTCATTGTATATTGTAGATTGACCAACGGTATATGCTCTCAAATAGGTTTGCAATTAGCCACAGTCACAATAATTAATCAAACAGTTTGTTAAAATCAACTTGACTTTGATAAAGCTTTAAACCTGCTGATCTGCTTATGTAATAAACTACATTTAATAAGTAAACAAAACTTAATTTTAAAAAAATGCAATAAAGAGTCCGGCAAAAAAAGTTTATTGTATGATACATACACGGATAATATATATAGATATATTTTTTTTTTTCAGCTTTGTTTACCTTATAATACGCCGATGTGTACTCCAACGTTTGGATGATACTTTTACAAATTATATATGTCTTATTTATAGAATTATTGATAAATATTTAGAAATGTTAATGCCCATCTATCTTCAATTACATATGAACTAATTTTTAAACCAGCTGATTAATAGCTCGTAAAGAGGAGTAAGTGTATTCAGTCACCAAAACTAAGATCGTTGCATTGAAAAAAAATATTAGAGTCACGTCTTTAACATTTCTTGTGGAGTAAATTACTTTGTGGTTAGAAAGCTACCTCCTTCTTTGTCGTAAAATGTATCCACAATTTAAAAAAAATAAATTATTTCATCGGTTTGATACGAAAAAAAATGTTAATTGTATTTAAAAAAACTTCAATTTTTAATGGCTCAGCAATGTTATGAAGTGGAACTTCTCTTGGAACGACTCTTACCTACAAAAGCAGTCAAATGTAGCTGGTAAACCAAGGCGAGGACGTTCATCATATTAGAAAATGGTATCCTTGAAGCACTGGCTAGTAATATGAATTGGAATTCTTACTTACAATGTACAATTAATTTGCCTATCAATTGCATGGAGTTTGTTTTTCACTTCACAAAATAGCATATCATTTATAATGATATATAATGTATATAATAATATTCCTGGTTCTAAAATTTATTTTTGAAACAAACCTGTAGATTTAGAAATAAAAAATCATATTTTTGACATTTATAAAAGCCTTTATTTAATAATGAAGAATAATTAAGGAGGTTTGTTTGTGAAGAAATTGAGAATCAGATCGTACTCAAGTTTTTAGATATGATTTGTCTAGTTATAAAATTTTATATATTCTAGCTTGATATATATATTTTCTCCCCTCTGTATACAGAGCTTTTGTTCTTAAGAAGGTCAATATAGTTTTAAAATGGTCACCACCATCAGCCCTCTTAAAGGGGCGATTTCTCATAGAAATTGTCTATGGACCGTTTTACAAAAATAGAAAAACTACATGTAGTAAATATATTCCTATTATTTTTGATAGTTAAAAAATATTTAGCTCAAGGAAAACTGCATAGCTTGTTTTAACCTATTATGTATCAATAAATTCCAATATTTTAATATTTGTCTTCCTTGAATAACATGACATGACATATATAATCATAATAAAATTACAAAAACGCTCAAAGTATTTTATATCGCTGGGAATAGAAATGCGTTTATTAAATGATCATATAAATTTTGCACATTAATAAAAAATCACAATATTTTAAAAAGCCTGTAACAGTTACCAATCTTCAGTGGCATTGATCTATTTTTGGAGGTCCGTGTTGTTCTGCTTTGAATTTGTATTTCGTTTTCTTGATTTTTGAGGGTTGACTTTTTGTTATTGTCATTTTTTCATTATGAAGTTACAATGTTGATCACGATAGTGGGTTATATTTCAGCATGCGGAAGGACATATATTAATGATATAAAAGTTTGGCAATAGTTTGTAGACCAAGAAAAAATTAAAATCTGTAGTCGTCTGTAGGGATACATACATGTACCTCCGTTTACAAATAAAAGAGGCGTGAACAGGGAAAGAGAAGTAGTTTCGTGACTTTCCTGTATCTTTCATCTATGTTTTATATAAAAGGCAAGCAATTACATTCATTACAGCTTTTAATTTCAACAATCATAATGCAATAAGCAGGCAACATACATTCCTGTCGAACTCTGATGAACAAAAAATCATACCTTATACAAGGTTTCATGATGCCTTCAAGCTTTCAAATTGCTAGAATCTAAAAGTTTTTACACAGATTGATTTCATGCTTAGCTCTGTATTGTGAAAAATTGTTTCCTGTAAATTCAATGAAACAGTAAGGTAACTTCCTGATTCTTCAAGCCCTTCTAATTGCGCAATTTAAAAAAACATTATAATTGAAAAACAAATAATCAGATATGCTTCCCTTTATGGATTTGAAGGGTTGTTCCATTACTAAACCCTGATTTCGGGGTACATGTATATCGAGACACTCCTGAGTTTCTAACTTTTGTGTACCCTAAACAAATTCAGCAGCAATGTCAATGTTTTTGTACACATAACACTTTAATTGTTTATGTGTTTTATCCATGGCCCGACAAAAATGCCTCATTGACCTTTTCTATTCATGATATGATAGTCTTTCTTACAGAGGTCATTTAACTCGAACAATATTTTGAAATTCGCTTACAAATAAAGTTCAACCAGGACGGGGAATTGGGTTGAAGTAGTATTGAGGATACAATTAACTGTACATTTATGTAAAAAAAAACATCTAATGAATTTTAATTCAGTAAAGTCGATAATCTTATTTACTTGGGTTTTTTTTTGTTAATGGAAGCATGTACATTTTATTAGACTTAAAGATTATTTTTGTTAACTTACAGATTTACAGTCGTAGTCTCAGAAGATCTGATGCGGGTTGAAATTTAATAAAATCAAATAGAAAAATAGTTAGAATTTTTTTCCATAACAAAAAGGCTAGAACTTTATAATGTATTTATGTTTTGATGCAAGTAAATACATATTCCCTTGACCACTGGATTCAGAATGGCCAATAACTTGAGAAAAGGTGGCTTTGCAACACTTGTTCTTTGAAAAATAGAGGCTTTCAAATTTGAGGTTTATGAAAAGGATCCGATTGTTATTCTATTTCACGATTAAGCCTTGTGAACCGGCTGTTCTCACAAACCTAGAGTTATTTGTGTATGCTTTTGGTCGATAATTTGCTATTTTGAGTTGACTTTTAATTGGTAAATATGCCCAGATCAAAGACGATGTAGAATAATAAGGGTATGCCGGTTGCAGTATGATATTTGATAAATACCTTATAAATTTATTTTAAGTTGAGAAGTGATCTGCATAAAGATTGGTCGTGCAACCCAATTAAAAGTGTACATATATCAGAAATGTAAACATTACCTAATTTTTAATTTTTGAAAATTTGTGCAAAAATACAAGCTGTTGAACTTAGTCATTTTTGGCATAGTGTTGCATATAGGTTACCATGTTGTAATTTCCAATTCCAAATGATTTTTTTTTATTTTTTAATATCAAAGAAAACGGGTTTTATGAGCTCATTTCAAACATTGATCATTTCCCTGTGTTTAAAATTATTTCATTTTCATAATAAATGTGCGTTTATTCAAATCTTTCTGTCTAATGTAACCTGTTCGGGTAATGAAATGCCTGAATGCGGTGAAGTATGAATACTGCTCTCATCGTTATGTAGGGGGTGTGTAGCAATGAGCGTAACAATAAATAGATAAAAAAAGGAAATAATGAATTTATGAATTCCTGTCAGTTTTAACCAAATACGAACTGTAAATTACTATATCTCAAATTAAGACATAGAAAAATACCAACCACTTAATAAATGGCCGCAAGTACTTTCGAGCCCGTTGGTTTACATGTCCCTCGAGCAAATTAAAATTTGGTAGGACCAGTTCATTCATTTATCTATCCTTCTAAAGTCCACTAGGGACTATGTAGACACACAAGGTCAGAATCAAATTCGTAACGGTACTATGTGCCTGGTCAAGCAAAAGTTAAACACGTTTCTTTTAATTGAAAAATGGACCTCGGCCTTTATTATATTCACCAGCGTCATGCTTGATAAATACAGAACCAGATCACAGGTAGTATTAAAATAAATGCGGAATGTACGAATCGCAGCATCCCTACCCCCCGGTTGGTTTAAATATGACGAACAATATCATTTGTTCAAAGTACTAGTTGCCAACCCCAAATCTTCCTGGGGACAATTAATACCAAGTTGTGGTCATTATATATCACAAACAGCAGTATAAAACAGGATTCGGACAAGTTTAGAGGTCTGGGCAAAGTAACTTATCACCAACGTAACTTATCACCAAACCCAGCCACACAAAACCATTTATCTTCTAGTCCTTATGCTACTCAATACTGCCATTGAAATAAAGCAGGTAAATCTTGCAGGTTTTACTCAAATTGTAGGTTCAACCACGCCTGCAACTGATATGCGACATCCATGTGTGAGGGTATTAAACACGTCTAGATTGGTCGCATCAAATGGTACACTGGGAAAAAACAGTTAATTGTCCACATGCTTTCCAACATTTCATTTAAAGTTCAATATATCCCCTCAAAACGCAATTCAGTGGCTGACAGTATTTTTGTTCTCAGTGGGTGAGATTCAGAGATCTGGTGCAAGATGCAGGTGTTAGGCCAACTCCAGTTCGCAAACGGATTTGGCAGATCTAATGGGAGAATCCAAGAAGCTTATCCTCAATTCATTAGCCCTCGGTTCATGCAAGACATACAAACCGCTCTCAAAATATTCCAAATTTTTTTTCAGAGTTCATCACAATCACTCAGTAGTGACTTGGCCTATAGCAACACCTGTTTTATTAAATGTTATAGCTTATTTGTCAATCCATCAGCAAGCTGTTAGCACTGTACAGTTATACAGTGCAATAGCTATTTTTCACATACTTAAAGGACTCCAGGATCCCAACAATAATTTTCTCATAAGTAAAGCATTACAAGGCCTCAAGCGTACTAAGGTCACAACAGAGAACTAGCGTTGTCCCCTTGCTTTTTAGATCATGGTCAAAATCATGGTTTCATTACCAACAATATGAGGTTCAGCTGTTTACGTGTGCTTTTAATTTAGCACACTTTGACTTGCTTAGGGTAGGAAAATGCACAGTCACGAGTTATAATATTACCTCACATTATATTTGATTTCAAGGAATTGAGGTTAAGTCTCGCACCAACCAAGTTAGAATAACAATTTCACTTTCAAAAACTCAACAAACAGTTTGGCAAACATCATTCAAGGTCAACCACATCCCCTTTATGTCCGATTAGATCTATTATGGAATGCTTAAAAGTCAGACCTACCACCCCACCCTCTCACATATTTTAGTACAATGTACCTCTCATTAGGTTCCAGTTTAACACAGTACTGCAACAGGCAATCAAAGTTTCAGGCACTGTTACGTTACTTTGGCACTTATAATTTTAGAATTGGTAGAGCTACCGATATGGCACTACAAGGGGTTCCTTACGATGACATTCAGAAAGCAGGCAGGTAGAGATCACCAATCAGTTTTCTAAAGGTATATCATGTAATCGTTTCAAAACATTTATAAATTCCAGACTATTGAATTATACTAACCCAAACTACGAATTGTATGTCCCCCGACAAAGATTTGGATACTCGGATCTTTATACCCTATTAGGCCATACAGTTTGCCAGATTAAGCCTATGAAAATATTTTGAAATTTACTAGCTAATATCCTTTGGCATAATAGAATAGGGGTACATTGCCCCAACTATACCCTGAGATCTTGAAACTTCTGAAATATAATTCGCAACTAAATTTTATGTTCATTCACTTAGGCTCAAATGACCTTGTAACAGAGGGTGTAACTAGTAAAATGTTTGACGTGGAAAAAATAAATTGCAGCTTGCCTCGATACAATGCACTTTTACCAAGTTAACCAGGTTAACTTGGTTTTCAATACTCCTTTGCCTATATTCGCATGGTGTACCTTTATAAAGTGGCCACAAGATTAACACATAAAAAACGCAGTAAAATAAATAAGTCAAAACATTTACCAAAGAATTGGGGGAGGTGTTATTTTGCATGACAATATTTTAGTTCACACCAATCAGTTTGTTCCGGTACAATGAAACACAACTTTCAAAAAGGGTAATCGGGTCCTTTTAAATAACATTAGGTCGGGTTTGCTTGGAATAATTAATGAATAAAAATAAGTGATTTGTTTGCTTGACTGTTAGTATAAAGGAGCATCACATCAATGTCCGTGGCGGGTTTGAGGAGATATAATTGGAAAGATTTCAACTTATCTGGACTTATTGTTTCCCCATCTCCCACCTAAGACAGGGTGTTGTTTTGGAAAAAGAAAATTCGATGTGTGTTTGAACATTGTCTAGTTCTACATTGGTGTCACTCAAATCGTACAGTCTTGGTGCCCACTCCACCTCTAGACACAGGAGGGGAGACTTTGTCCTGGAGTACATGGTACATGTAAAGTACATGTACTAACAGCCAGGTACAATCACTGGGAAACGGGGTTTACGGATAATTGAAAACTCTTTCTATCCCAAATCAAATGGGTATTATTTTCATAGTTTGAAAATATCGGTACTGGCGCTCAACACCAGGCCACAGGGTTCCCCGTTATACTTACATTGCTAGGTTGGTATGCCGGATAATATCTTCGGACCCATGGGTTAATGCAATGCGGCCATTTTCTGCCATTCTCTTTACTTGAATTGTTAATTGATATTTTTGTGATGCTTTATGTCGATTCTTAATTCAATAAATCTGTAAAATATGACTGTTGTCATGGTAACAGTTTATAAACTGATGAGGTACATGTATAAAGGACAAGATTCCTAGGTTAAAAATATGTGTACTTTGAATGTTCAATTGAAGTGCTATGAAATATCCCTTACTTATCCACCTGTGTTTTGTAAATGCTTCAATGAGACATATATAGGAAAGTTCCCCGATAAATTATATTTCTTAGATGAGTTGCATAAAATAGCTGCAAACCAGTTATGGGATTCGGCTGATACCTCCGGTTATTTTCTATCTACTGTCAGTAAAACACACTACCCGAATATGTTTTTACAAAATCAAATATCATGCCATGTAGTCTAATCGTTTAAACTATTACATATTTAATAGACGGAGACCAAAACTGCAGGTTTCCCAAATTTTATTCATTAAACTAACACCAAAATATCTAAACATTAAAACTGCTAGTTTGAAATTCATACAGCTTGTGTTGCTGTCTTCGGAAGCCAATTATTATTGTAATGTTTATGTTTTTGTGCAAAACAATGAGCAAATGGTGTCACTTTTCAATATTGAAAAAAATAATATCCAGCACTCATACAATAAACACTAAGCACACGAACTCATTTATTTTGAATTGGCAGTAAACGTATGTTAATGCACATGTAATTATATCAGTTTTAGGAATATTATGTCTATTGTTTGCATTATATCATAGGATATACATTGCTGCACATAACTATTTATCAATATTTGTATCATTGTGGAATGATATACATATATTTTATTTATAAAACCTATAATAACGCCGTAATTTACTATTAAATGAAATCATTTTTGGCACATCTTTTTTTTAAACAATTTCCACGTGAAACACTCTTATCAGCTTGAAAAAACATTCTAACTGAAATGATTGACAATTTGTTATTTGCAATATTTGTTTGCGTTTAAAGCTCTCATTATCATTATATAAGGCCTATGCATGAACACTTCATTGATTGTAATAGCGAAAATGAAAGTAATCGTAAAAAGTAAAGTATTTCGCAGTGACTTTGTTTACTACGCGAGACACCTCGGGATTTTATGTTAATTAGTGAAAAAAAAACACACGTCCGAACTACCAGCCGAGTTTCGACAGCAGTAATGTCATTGGCTTTTTGAAAAGATCGCTCTGACATGACCTCATACGGGATGGTGTTATATTTATATAGCGTATCGTATTGGAACGGCTGGTCATGTGATAAAATATTGCGAAGTCCGAAGGGTTTAAAAAATTGATGTTCACATCCCAGTAATTTTTTAGCATTATTGTTCATTGCTTATATTAACGTATGCGAACGGCAAATCGTTCAGAATTATGAACATTACCATGTTTTTTTTTATGTGTTTTAAAATAACGCAACCGTCTAAGCATGAGCTCGCACGTTCATTGTGACGTCAAATATATGACCTCTTGACTTGTGACAAAGTTCACATAAAAATGTACGTTTATTCCTTTCTATAGATTCAGATAAGGAATTATTTTGCAAAATGTAATCATGGTAATCCAAATAAAATTGATTTAAAAAACTAAATATTGACTTCTGTTAGAGATTTATTTAAAATACAAATGATGTTCCGTTTTAAAGCTTCGTTCCTACAATTAGCTTTATTTAAAGAAAATGTTTTCAAGCTTTTATGATAAGAATTAAACAGGAAATGTAAATCATTCGTT
Organism: Magallana ariakensis; assembly: GCA_020458035.1. NCBI lineage: Eukaryota > Metazoa > Mollusca > Bivalvia > Ostreida > Ostreidae > Magallana > Magallana ariakensis. The sequence goes on from CM035814.1 coordinate 15,590,730, forward strand.
TAATATTCCTCCCAACCAATTTAACAAATTAGATACAAGGAAATAACCTAAAGATTATGTTTCTCTGTCAGACTATAAGCCTTATATATTTGAAGTGGACAATAAACTTAAAGATCAATCAGTCTCTTCCTTGCCTTTGGTCAGTTGACAAGATGAATACAGTTTTCTTACTTGTCGCAGTGGGTGCCTCATTATTTCTGGGGACAATTCAGCAGTGTTGCAGCCCCTTTCAGCTTCAAACGTATGTTAATGCACAGTCTTTTGTGCCTGGGGGTCGAGGAAGCACCTTTGAGTATGTAAGTACATGTGTATTTTCAAAGTTTCTTCTCTGAGGTTTTTGCAACTTTAACATTGTTTTATTTACCTGTTAATATTAGTTCGTTATTATCAATCCAAATATCTGCATTTGCTTTTATGCCGATACAATATAAATTCATGACACTTTCCCAGATATTAATAACGCACTAAATCAACGTTCACTTAGTTATAAATGATTTAAATTCAAATTTACATGTAGTTAGACGGTATATTATTAGGGTCTTCCGTTTCCAACGGAAGACCCTCTTGTTATTCTATTGATTATTTTTATTAGGGTCTTCCGTTTCCAACGGAAGACCCTCTTGTTATTCTACGGTTTCTTTTTCTTTATTAGGGTCTTCCGTCTTTAGCGGAAGACCCTACTATTATTCTATTGTTTCTTTTTCAGGTTTCTTCTTGTTATTATTATTCTTTTTTTTTCTTACCGATTTTGTGCAGACGATTTCTCTGAGATGGCTCAATCGATTTCGTTAATATTTTCAAGATAAATGCGCTTTTATCTGAAGGTGATGTTTTCTGATCGATTTTTGAAAATTCACTTCCGGTCGGAAGTTATCGCCCGTTTACGATTTTTAAAAGTCAATTTTGTCTGTCATGTTTCTCAAAAACGAGTAAAGATAAAGGGCTGAAATTTTATGAGATGATAGATCTACCTAATTTCTAGTGCACTTCGGTGAAGTGAATGCCAGCCGTCACTTTCGGTCGTCACCGGAAGAAAATTTGAAAAATTTTAATTTTTCGACTTTTTCATTTTTTAATATTTTTCTTTGAATTTTTTACAGTTAATAGTGACCCTTTTACTGATTCAGAATATGTAATTTGTTTTACAATCAATCAACACCGTCTCGAGATATAAAGCGTCAAAGTCCTGAATCGAGAGCCGGAGTAGCTCAGTCGTTATGGTCGTGGACAGTGCCCAGACGACCCGGGTTCAAGCCCCGAGTGCCGAAAATTTTTTTTGCGTAGACTCACAATTTTATCTTTAAAACGATGAGTTTTATCTCATTTATTCAAAAATCGGACGGAAGACCCACTCGTTGCTCGCAACGAGAACGATCTAGTTATTATTATTCTTTTTTTTCTTTTTCTGACTTTTTTGGAGCGTTATTTCTCAAAACCTATTCAACCGATTTGCACGAAATGTTTAGGACTGATTTAGCATCATCGGCGCTACATATTGTCAAATTTTCAAATGATGACGTCACTTCCGGTTTCAGATATTGACGATTTTGTAAATTTTTAAGGGTCATTTTGTCCACGCATCTCCTCAGAAAGTAATCAAGATAGAAGCTTGAAACTTTTCCGGGATTGTAGATTAAAGTCTGAAGTTGTACCCCCCTGCTTCCAATTATTAAAATTGCGCAAGGCCTCGAAGCTCGCCTGAACCTGAAAATTGGGACCAAATTTTTTCACGAAATTTTCGAACATTTTCTCTAATATCTTTTGATGTATTAATATTTTGTTAGAACATGTAATGCAAAAGTTGTTTAAATTTCTACGGGCTTTCATTTGATATCAAGAAAAAAGGGCTGGCCCCTCAAATTAGGGGCCAAGAGGGCTCTCAAGTCTTTTTGCAATAAATCTTTACTGAACAATAATTTGTTATCAATTATAGAAGCAAAAATGTTTATTGTACAGTTGTTTATCTATACAGTACCACACCTTAATCATATATTACGTAATTAGGGGTTTCAAGGGGCCAGATGTCCAAAACTTTTATCATTAATATCTAGAAAAGGAGAAATATTTTGAAAAGCATTGTAGAAGTCAAAATGCTTAAAATAATGTTCTCAACAATATGCTACCTAAAAAAAATTTGTTGGTGGCCCCAGTAAGGAGTTTAAGGGTCGGCCCCTAAAACACATTAGTTCTGATATCTCTAAAACGGTCAACAATTCCTGAACACTTGTTGAACAAAATATGTTTATATTTGCGAGACCTTTCATTTAATATCAAGAAAAAAGGGCTGGCCCCTTAAATTAGGGGCCAAGAGAGCTCTTAAGTCTATTAATAATAACTTTTTACTGAAAAATAATTTGTTATATATTATAGAAGCAAAAATATTCTTTGTACAGTTATTTATCTATACAGTACCATACCTAAGTCATATGTTACGTAATTAGGGGCTTCAAGGGGCCAGATGTCCAAAACTCTGATCAGTAATAGCTAGAAAAGGAGAAATATTTTGAAAAGCATTGTAGAAGAAAAGTTGCTCAAAATAATGTTTTTAATAATATAATACCTAAAACTTTTTTGTTAGTGGCCCCATTAAGGAGTTTAAGGGTCGGCCCCTAAAACATAGTTGTTCAAATATCTCTAGAACGGTTAACAATTCGTGAACAGTTGTTGAACAAAATATGTTTATATTTGCAAGACCTTTCATTTGATATCAAGAAAAAGGGGCTGGCCCCTCAAATTAGGGGCCATGAGGGCTACAAAGTCTTTTAATAATAACTTTTTACTGAAAAATAATTTGTTATATATTATAGAAGCAAAAATGTTCAACTTATGAAGCTTAATTTAAATCTGAAATCCGTTTTAAAATCAGACGATGCATTACAGAGATATAGGGGGTTAAAAATTGATTTTTCCGGAAATTTTGATTCCACATTCTTGGTTAAGAAAATAGTGTTATGTTCAATGTTAAATTAACTCGTACCTAGAATGATTCGATATTTGTTAAGTCGTTTTTAAACACATTCGGATTTTTTTTTGTCAAGTCTTTCTTGAAATCGTTAAGGTTTTTGTTAATTCGTACTTAAAGTCATTCGGATTTTGTTTAGTCGTTCCAAGAATTATTCGATTTTTTATATCTTTTCGTTTTAAAACTCCTGGTATTGGTTTTAGAGCTCTGCTTCTTACAGGAACATCTAGCTTTTCTTTCGACATTAACGGAAGACCCACTCGTTGCTTTGCAACGAGCTTTGCTCTAGTTATTATTATTTTTTTTCTGACTTTTTTCGGACGCTATTACTCGTGAACTACTGGACCGATTTGCATAAAATTTGCAGGACTGATAGAACATCAAAAGTACTTGAGGTTGTTAAATTTTGGGCTGATGACGTCACTTCCGGTTTGAGATTTTGAGGGTTTAGTGAATTTTTAAGGACCATTTTGTCCACCTAACTCCTCCAAAACTAATAAAGATAAAAACATGAAACTTTCAGGGATAGTAGATGAATGTCTGTAGATGATTCTCTGGGTTTGATATTGAGGAAAATGCGCAAGGCGCCGAAGCTCGCCCGAGCTCGAAAATTGGCACCAAATTTTTTCACGAAATTTTTGCACATGTTCTAAATTATTTCTGAATGTGTAAATATTTTGTTAAGACATGTAATGCAAAAGTAGTTTAGATTTTCACGCTTTTTCATTTGATATCATAAAAAAGGGGCTGGCCCCTTACATAAGGGGCCAAGAGGGCTCTAACGAATTTTATTAATAACTCTTTACTGAAAAATAATTTGTTATCAATTAAAGAAGCAAAAATGTTTATTGTGCAGCTGTTTATCTACATAGTACCATACTGAAATCATATGTTACGTAATTAGGGGTTTTAAGGGGCCAGAAGTCCAAAACTTTGATCATTTATATCTGAAAAAGGAGAAATATTTTGTAAAGCATTGTAGAAGAAAAGTTGCTCAAAATAATGTTGTGAACCTTATGCTGCCTTTAAATTTTTGGTCTTTGGCCCCATTAAGGAGTTTAAGGGTCGGCCCCTAAAACACATTTGTTCAGATATCTCTAGAACGGTAAACAATTTGTGAACAGTTGTTGAACAAAATATGTTTATTTTTGCGAGACCTTTCATTTGATATCAAGAAAAAGGGGCTGACCCCTCAAATTAGGGGCCAGGAAAGCTATAAGTCTTTTAATAATAACTATTTACTGAAAAATAATTTGTTATATAATATTGAAGCAAAAATGTTCAACTTATTAAGCTTAATTTAAATCTGAAATCCGTTTAAAAATCGGACAATGCATTACAGAGATATAAAGGTTTAAAATTGATTTTTCCGGAAATTTTGATTCCACATTCGTGTTTAAGAAAATAGTTTTTTGTTCAAAGTTAAATTAACTCGTACCTAGAATGATTCGATATTTGTTAAGTCGTTCTTAAACACATTCGGATTTTTTTGTTAAGTCGTTCTTGAAATCGTTAAGGTTTTTGTTAATTCGTACTTAAAGTCATTCGGATTTTGTTAAGTCGTACCAAGAATTATTCGATTTTTTATATCTTTTTGTTTAAATTACTCCTGGTATTGGTTTTAGAGCTCTGCTTCTTACAGGAACTTTTAGCTTTTCTTTCGACATTAACGGAAGACCCACTCGTTGCTTTCCAACGAGCTTTGCTCTAGTCTTTTTATCTTTTTTTATCAATATAGATATAAATAATGAAAACTGTTTTGATGATGGTATTTGAACATGCATACTTAAAGCAGCTTACAACAAAAATACATTGTTAGACCTATAATTGCACTGAAAGATGAAAACTATTGCGAAAGATACTTGTACTTTACAATATATTATTTTTTTAACAATTAGGCATGAACGTTGGTTTAAAAGTAGAACATATTATTTTGTATTTTATTAATATATTTCAAGAAGCGATTATGTGAATTAAGCTTAGTTTGAAAGGACATGAAGGAAAACACGATATTAATGTTATCGAAAATTACTACTTCTAAAAGAATTGAAACATCCTATAATGTAGTGTGATTACTGTTATCATACTTCAACGTCATAAAATTGAGTGAGTCAAATCTTCTTTCATTTTTTAGAATATGTCTTACGATGCTGTAAATAAACGAGAAGCTCTCTATGTTTTTGGTAATTCAAAACACGACGGATATGACGTTATTATCGACTATCGAGCCGTAAGTGGGTTTTGGTTTTAAAGGAACAAGTAGCTTTGCCTCTTATACGTAATTGTAATATAAAAAAACTGAAAAATTGTTTGAAACATTTGGTTTGTCTTGTAATTTCAGAATATGTCATATACGTGGGCCAAAGGGGTGTGTCACGTGTCGCACGCAGGTCATTTTTATGAAATTTGTTATCCAGGTTAGACACTTTCTTGTAAATAGATATGGAAACTTTAATTGATAACTCAACTTTTACGGTATCATTCACGATAAATTAAAGGAAAACTCATACTTTTAACATGCTCCCCCTAAATACGATGCCAGAGTCATATTTGGATGAAATTAATTCCATATCATCCTTGATATATCATTTTCTCATCTGCAAAAAAAATTTATTGCATGATTTATGAAGTTGTTTTTCTCTTACAAGACGGATATTCTCCCGAAAATATAATTTTCTATCGTAAAAGGAAAATTCTTGAAACGTTCATTACCAAAAAATATGAATCGAATTTAAAGCAATTTCGCTGATTTTTAATCAGAAACTTAAAATTATGTAAAACTTTCATGAAAATCACTTTTATAGAAAGGAATTAGGCCATTCTTCTGGGTGGAAATAATCATATACTTGCATACACAATAAAGGAGCCTGGATGGATACCAATTAGGCATCAGATCTACTTAAATTTTTTATGTCGTTTTTTTTTTAATTCTTGAACTATTAATCACAGGAAATAAAAAAAACAAATTATATATTTTAGCTTTAAAATTTGAAAATTTTCTATATCTTTAAACAGCTAGGGCTATAATTCTTCTTAAGAATATCAATACAGCCTAAAAATGACCACTACCAACTACTATTTAAACTATCATACACATTTTCACATTTTTTAAGCAAATTAAAATTCAAAAGAGAACATTGAAAAACATAGAGCATTAGATTTACTTATGAAATAACAATTCTATTTTACATATTTGTATATAGAAGGAAAGTTGGTACGAACATCTTTCATAGGAGTTTTTCCTGACATCGTGAAACTAAACACGTACTTGATTCAAGACCGCTTTTCCTTCACTCTGGGTAAAAGCTGCACTCCTGTTGAACAGGAAGGCCAATACGATGGTATGTGAAGAAGTTTATTGCTGAATTTTATGAGATAACTCCCAAGTAAACAGAGTTGCCCATATTGAATAAATCAATGTTTAAAAATTAAGACATTTTGCCAATAAACTACAAAATGTCTGCACCAGAGTAACTGCTTACACCTTTGGTATTTCAACACGTGTGGTATGATATCCGTTTACTGTAATTGAATTTACCTGTTAAGTAATTTTTGTGTAATAAATTAAAAAACTTTTTTCATTTTCGATAAACCAGCCCGAAATAGCAAAAATGAGAGCAAAGTGGTTAACACGTTTTGGCGGATTAAAGTCAGTGGGAATTTGCGACAAAATATATACTTGCAATGAAATAATAATGAATGATTAAGTAAAGAGTGAATATATTTACATGTACTGGGAACTTATTAAGAGTATACATAGAAATTAAGATTTGACAAATGTTGATTAAATAAAATAAGACAATTCGTTTTTTTGAATGCGCAATTTTAGTTTTAAAGGATAGAACTCACTCGCTTGCGAAGCACAACCTCTGGTGAGAGAATGTAATAGAACATTCCAGGACGGTAACCAAGAACGCGGGTTTACAAATTAACGTCATGGCGAAAAGTGAAGGACGAGATCATCATGCATCGCGGACAGATACCTTGGATCGGACATCTTTGGTTAATACCAAAAAGTTTATAAATAAAAGGGAACAATTTGATGCGATTTTAGTTTTGATGAAAAGAAGTTTCAAAAGGGAGTGCCCAGAAAAGTGGGTTGACTGATTAGCAATCATAGCGAAAAATGTAGGTCGAGTTGAACATCGGGCAGATAATTTGGATCTGACAAATTTGGTTTAAAATATGCAAATAAATATGCATAATCTAATGGGTTTTTTTATTGCATACACTGTAATACAACGACAGATTGGTAGAAATCCTTATATACATTAATTTGTAAACAATGAAAAGATTGTGTTCTACGTCTATATGAATTTATGATGTAAATGCATAAAACAGGGAACCTTTTTATTTGGAACAGTGATAAAAATTACTGTAAAATTTGACATTAAAAAATCCAAAATTTGGAAATACGAAACACTAAATATCCACTCACTGGTTTGAAATAAAATAAAAGTTTTTTTTTCAGTCAGCCACAACAAACATAATTAAGGCCACGTACATGTATATATCATCCATTTCAGTTTATAATTTTTCACCCCTGCCCGCTCCTCTAAATATCCAGCCATGCAGTTTTATTTCAATTTTAAATATGTTAAGAAAGCGATTAAGAAAATGATCGGACACAGTATATACAAAAGTAAACAAAAAATATAGTTCAACAATATAAGGCATTTTAACATATTATTTTGTAAAGTTTGTATCATCAAGTATAATATACAAATACGAACATATTCAGAAATTGGATCTTCCATAACTGCCATGTCGTGAGATTGAACTCCAAATCTACTTACATGTAATCTACACACCCAGTGTTTAAATGTTGTTCTAAAAATTAAAATGCAATATTAATCGCTAAAATACTCTCAACTAAAGTATAGATACTTCTCATCCCTAATATATAATCATGTGGTGTGTGAGAACAATTCAGATTATGTTTGTCATTGAAAATAATGATTTTGACTTGTTTAGATGGTCAAGTGGCTGGTCGACAATTGTTATGGAAAATCTAAAACATATACAAAAAGTTTTACCTCTGTTCGATCCTCTGAACATAGGTAAAATTTAAACCCCTGGCTCTGGTGGATTGGTGGTGTATTGAAGTCTTTTATTTATATGTGTTTTTATAGGGATGTCAATTTTACTCGGTTAGCTTAGTCGATAAATCGGAGGCTTTAGTCGAGCGATAGTCGAACATTAAAAACTTATGATGATATATACTTGATGTGGTTGATTTAAAATAAATTGAAGAGTATTTTATTTATATATCCGTTAGAAAATCTCCTGGCTTTTCTTTTTTTTTCTTTTGACGCTTACACATAAGCTATTTATCTCTTAGGCAAATCAGATGTGACCTGCTCCATGTTATTTAAATAATTGTCCTCGTCTAATCGATAATCAAAGATTAATGATTATAAGAACAACGTCTTGAGATAATTATTGATATGATTAAATTTTTGATTTGAATATCTAATCCAACAAATAATTGATTAGAAGTGACACATATTGTTAACAAGTACATGTACATGTCTGCCTAAGTAAATCAAAAGTGATGAATTATTAGCTGCTTAAAAATACATCAGGGACACCGATTTAAAAGAATGTAATTTACGAATCAAACATGTCGAGAAAAGAAAACGGGTTTTTTTTTTTACATTAGTAGCCCAAGAACTGCCGCGTTAAGAAAAAATAAATAATATTTTTAAATTCTATTCATTTTATTACGAGTAATCAATTAAGAAAATTTTAGTCGATGATCGGTATGACCAAACGATAGTCGAGTACTTGAGTATTCGTTGACATCCCTAGTGTTTAACCTCCTTCAAATCATGTCAAAAATAGTGGCATATTGTAACTTAATTATTTACACAATTATTAAATATTTATTGTAGATTTTCTGATTTTGACGCGTTTCTACAACATGACTTTAGGAATAAAAAATGAATCGGTTTTCACACCACCAAAAATATGTTTTAAGGCAAGTAAAATGTTATATTTCTCTTTTTTATTAATATATAGAGATTTTTTTTTCGAATTTGTTTTAACTTTATCTGATTTTAGTATATTTTATTACTTTTTTTTTAAAATAGGAATCGCGAAGAACAATAACCCACCAAACCCCTCTGTTTTATCGAACTGCAGCGATGTTTGGTACACCATTTGGACAGTTTCCTTAAAGTTTTCAACTTGGAGGCAACAGGTTGATGGTTCTTCATCGTTATATATTATGATTTCAGGATTTTCTGGGCCGTATCATGAAAGTGTCTATGTATATCTAGTTTGTATAGAAAGGACTGTTTAGCACTTTTCCATTTCCATAACCTTGTTAAATGTCTTGATCATAATAGGAACCTATCATCAATAAACAGTTAAAATCGTTGATAAGGCAAGAATTCCATAATTTCTTTTTTTCATATCCCCTTTTTACCCGATAATATTGACACGATTAGAAACAAATTTGCATAGGGTATCAAAAATGGAAAAAAATGTTTCCTTTTATCTATTCGGAAGTTCTCAGTTCACCTTGCTTTATTTTCACCGTCACCATCCGGGTACTTTTATGTCGTTTGCAAATGTTTGTTAATATAAAGATGAAATCAATCAATAAACCAAACGCATGTTTTTATCAAACGTGTTATTAACACATCCTAGTTGTTTTTAACACGCGTCAAAAAAATTCTAAAGACATCTTTCAGTAATGTATAGGGAAAATATTCCATTTTTCTATCATAAAAAAGTAGATATCAAGGAAATATTCTGCTTTTCCTTTTGTTTGAATCTTCCTGACAATTTAATTTGGTTTTGATTCAATTTTTTCACAAATTTAAAGATTTCAGTTTTTTCTTTATTTAATCCTCTAAAATAAACAAGAAAGACAATGTTGATTGTATTTACGGGAAATATTATCGATGTTTCATCGAGGACATTACACATTTTGCACCAAAAACGAACGGACTTACGGGGTGTTTAAAATAAATGTATGATTTATTCCTTTGGTTCGTTCATTGTATGTTGTAGATTGAACAAAGATATATGCTCCCGAATAGGTTTGCAATTAGCCACATTCACAAAAATAAAACAGTTTGTGAAAACCAACTTGACTTTGATAAAGCTGTAAACCTGCTGATCTGCTTATGTAATAAACTTCATAAGTAAAAATGAAATAAAAAAAAAATGGTATTATAAAGAGTCACGCCAAAGTTTGTTATATGTTACATGCACGGATAATATATAAGAGTATTTTTCTAACAGATTTTATAAGAATATGTCTTTTTTTTTGGTGATAACTAGGGGTTGTTTTTTGGAATTTTTATCAAATGATTTCTTATTTTAACTTTGTTTAATACCTTTATAATACACCGATGCGCATAACAACGTTTGGATGATACTTTAACGAGCTAAACTATTATAAAAATAATTATAAAATATTTCATTTATGGAATTGATTTGATTATAACTAAAGCACATTAAATATACAATAACAATTATCATATTAGCTAATGTAATAACTGGGATAAGGTCTTATGATAAATTAAGAATTTAAGCCTAGAAATGTTAAATTGCAATTAGTGCTTATCCCAGTTACTATTATATAATGAATATAAATTTTTTTGCAACAAGAAGGTGGCGTTAATAAAAAAGAACCACAAGGCATGCTAAATGCTTGCATGACGCATGCAGCGCCACCCAGGGAAAAGGTAATTCTACAAAAAACATGATAAAGGAAAATTAAAGCTATTTGCTTAACAAAAACCATTGACATTATAACCAAACATGATAAACTCAATTAAATCTTTACTAACTTGGTAAAGGTATAATACCTAATCGTGTTGTTCAATGTTCATGACTAGTTAAAACAATATACTGCAATGACTCGAAAAACAAATGAATTTTACTCATGGGTATGTAAAACATTCGCATATTACACAACCCTTGGATGTTAGACCATTATGATATGTTCATGACGTGACTAGAAGAAACTCTGATACATTAAAACAAAATCACCTGGCAAGTTGAGAAAAAGTGTCATATACCGTGCACTAGTATGATGATGCCATGACTATGTATACATAAATTAGAGCAGACAAATTCTAAACTCATTTCAATGTTCTCAACTGCACACATATAATTCCTTATACAAGTATGACCAGGTCATGACCACATACATGTAATTAACTAGAGACAAATTCTCAACTCATTTTAATGATCTGACTGCACACAAATAATTCCTTGTACAAGTATGATGTTGTCATGACTATCTATACAAGAATAAAGCGAACAAATTCTAAGCTCATTTCAAATGTTCTAAACTACACACATATAATTCCTTGGACAAGTACAGTACCCGCAACGTTATTTTTTACAAGATAAACGATAGGATAGGATTCACGCACGATAGGATAGGATTAACGCACGAAAGAACAGTATACACGCACGATACGATAGCATTAACGCACGATAGAACAGTATACACGCACGATAGGATAGGATAAACGATGTTCATGATAAACGTATAATCGCTTTAAACGATATTTATGAATAGCCTGATAATGGCATAATTTGGGAAAAAACACGTACGAATAAAGCTTTATGTGGAATTTCTTTTTAGTAACAATTGCCGAGTAGTTAATCATCGCTGCATCATTTATAGAATGTATAATAAGACCAGTTAATTTTTTTAACAAAAATTATGAGCTTAAATGATCAATAAAATTTCTGTATTGTTAACATTGCTTTCATTACCGAACACCCTAGCCGATCGCAGCCCGAGATCAAATCACACAGAACATAGCGGGTTCAATTATAAAAAATCCAACTCTTGTTTAAAGTAAATATAAAATTTATCATTTCTTTCTGTACAAGGTTAGCTTTTTAAAAAGCTAAGAAAGTCAGCCAGCGGAATTTTAATTTTAGGACAAAAGTGAATACATAATCTATTAAAATACTAGATAAATAGTTTCCAGAACAATATTAACATGCGTGTGCACATTTAGTTTGCAGCCTTATTTTTATGGCTGTACATGTAGGTAGGTGAGGAGATAAGCGTGCAGCGGTGTACATGCAATGTAGGACTGCACATCTACTTAATATTTAAAGTTGTAACTTGTAGACATAGCTATCTGATTTTCATAGTCTGGTGGCAAACGACTTCCAATAAATTAACTTTTTAATCTCACTAAGAGAGTTAGGAAGATATACGCGGACTCCAGCTGCAGACGATTCCCATTGACACCTCCAATACATTGATGCGCAGTTTGACCTAGAAACTGACCGGTTTCATAACGTCTTCGAATTTTTCTAACACGAACTGTCTAATTTTTTCCCAGAATTCCAATTTACGCAAGCGCAATTGAAGTTTCATCCTAACTTAATATAGTCAGCCCGCGGGCTGACTAATAAGAAAATGATGCATTAAAAGCGAATTATATAGCATACAAGTTACATCTGTAAATAAATATTTACGCAGATATACATTCCGAGTACGATTTGTTAACATTGTTTTCATTGCCACACACCCTAGCCGATTGCCGAGAACATTTCAGCCCAAAATCAAATATCACACGGAAAAAAACGGGTTCAATTATAATACAAGTCTGGTTTTAATTAAATATAAATTATATCATAAATTCTTTTGTTTCTGTAAAATATGATGCATAAAAAACGAATTATACTGCATAAAAGTTAATGTTTACGCAGGTATAGACTACGCGTACGATTTAACATATTCGATATACAGGTAAATATGTTACCTTGTTCCTAAGAACTTCGATAGTTTACATTTGTTTCCCAGTGTTTACAGATATGATTTACATGTAATATTGGTTAATTTTGATCTTAAAAATTAAGAAATTAGTATCATGATAGAATGCTGGATAGGATTTTACAATTCTTGTTCGATAAATGTTCGTATACGGCGCATTGAACGACTTGCAACTTTGAAATAAATTTACTTGCTTATGAAAAGGCACGAAACTATTAACACGATAGGATAAACGGGAAATACTCTTAAAATTGAACTATAAACCTGATAGGATTAACGCACGATAGGATAGGATTAACGCACGATAGAACAGTATACACGCACGATACGATAGCATTAACGCACGATAGAACAGTATACACGCACGATACGATAGGATTGATACACGATACGATAGGATAGGATTGTAAAAAATAACGTTGCGGGTACTGTATAATTACATGTAGATATGTTAAAGTCATGACTAAATATACAAAAGTAGAGCAGACAAATTCTAAACTCTTTTCAATGTTGCAACACCTGAATAAAACAATTGCTACCTAAAAGTGATTGCATGAGCAGTTGCCTGTTGTCATAAATACCTGGATAGATTAATAATAAACTATATGTGTAAAATTAGGTATGCCTTGTTATAGAAGGGGCAGCCATATGCTAAACCCCTACCAATATGAGTCAGTGGCAGAAAAGATTTAATTGTTACTAGTATCTGTATTGATAATAGCTTAGGAAGATTTTAAAATTGAAAGGTAATGCTTGATAGCACTGGAATGCCAACGACCAAGTTGCTGAATGACATTTTCAGCCAAACCACTCTTTGCAGCCTCTGTTGCAGCACCAATACGAAAACTATGCCCTGCATACTGTGATGTGTCCAAGCCAATGAATGATATTGCATGCTTTAATTGGGCTGTCACATAACTGTGAGGAACTGGACGCCCTGATTTAAATAGTGGGCCAGAACTGTGTTTAAATTGAGTAGTTTAAGGCTTGAACTGGACAAAAAGTGGGGTTGAGGGCATTTGCAGACAGTGTTAATACTATTATACTATTGGTTGACTGTTGGCAAAGATTTTGGCATGCCTCAGGATAATCTGCACTGCATTATCATAAAAAAAACTGAACATCTTGTCTTTGTATAACTTTGGCGTAAAAGGAGATGTTCCGCGGAACAAGTTGACCTAGCCGCATGAAGGCATGAAAGGCAAGAAGAAAAACAGCTGACAATAGAACTCGTATGTCATGTTCTTGGACTGTATGTTGTAATGCAGTGAGCAATTTGATAAGAATAGCTTTTATAATTGGGAGCTCGAGTCTGGTGTCAACAGATTTTGAAAGATTGTGTAAACCCTTAAGAATCTTTCTTACTAGAAAGGAATGGGTTGGGTCGAAAACATTATACAATTTATGGACATAACTTATAGCCGAAACATGTGAAGTGATTGTGGCTGGGCCTAAGCCGTGTGTAAATAAGTCACCTACAAAGTTACAAATAACTATTACTGAAAAGGGAAAGGAGAAAGGTAAGTTATTAGACACACAGAATTTGTGTAGTAGAGTCCAACTTCTGAGGTACAGTTGTGTTGCAGACGGAGACAAGGATGCATGAAGGAGCTGTTGACTTGACTGACTTAAATGTAGATCAGTTCGTTTGGCACTACTGTTGGCCTCGAGTCCAACCATGGGGCAATCTTCTTGGCTTCCTGGAATTTAGAACGGGAAAGATAATCGGCAAGTATATTTTACTTCCCTGGAATGTGTTTTGCTTTGAATAAGATGTATTTCATTGCTGCTACTACTAATCGACGTACAAGCTTCATCAACGTTTTGTCTTTGTATGATTGTTTATTGACTACTTGAACAACTGCTAAATTATCGGAGAAAGAGAAGAAAGAAGTCTAAGAAATGCGCGACCAGAGGTTACAACTTGGCAAGCAAAGTTGAGTAAGCCAATTAAAGACTGTAATTCCTTCAAATGAACTTTTCTTCTATGTACCGTCTTAGCAAGGAGTTGTCTCAAGTTGATAAGTTTATCATCTGTTAATCTACATATCATATATATGTATCGAGTCTACTTCTATTCCATAGATGGTCAAACAAGTTATCGGGAGAATACTTTTAGATTGCTTAAGGGGTACTCCAAGTCTTTGACAGAAGTTCTCAAAATTATTTACGTCAGAGAGACATTTCTGAGATGACGGTGGTCCTATGAAAAAGAAATCATCAATTAGATGAGACACACCTGAGGTCTTGTACTTTTTCAACATAATCCACTGCAAAGATGTGCTTAATTTCTCAAATAACTGACATGCTGAACTAGCCCCCATAGGTAACATTTGTCGAAGTAATACTGATTGTTCCCTACAAAACCCAAGAAGTGATAATCTAGGGGGTGAATTGGAATGTTTCTGTACCCATCTTCAATATCTAGCTTAGCCATTTGTGCTCCTACCCCAAATTTCTTAATTAGCTGGATCACATTCTCAATAGATTCATACTGGACAACTGCCTTATCTCGAAGAATGTGTTCATTAACTGAGTTACCTTCTGGAAAGGATAGATCATGTATTATTCTAAATTCTCCCTGTAACTTTTTTGGAACAAGCCCCAATGGAGAGCAGATAGAGTTATCAAAAGGTTTAGAAGTATAAGGACCAGAAATGCGATTGAAATCTAATCCTTTGTCTAACTTTTTCCTGACCACCATCGGACTTTTTCTTACCGATGAATGATTGTTCTTAGCAGAATATGACTGAAATTCAGAGCACCCAAGCCTAAATCCAAATTTGAAACCATCAACCAGAAATGATATCAAACTTTTGTCATAACCTAGCAATTCCTGAAGCAAAACATCATGCTTTATTGTTGTTGGAACTGAAAATCTTGGAGATTTCTTTGTTTCTGTCTGACTTGTCCCGGTTGCAGTTGATTTTGGGGTGCTGGCCATTGCATAGCTGGCACATGTGTTTGAAATTGCATGATGAGTTTTTGCACTTTTTACCATTGTTGTAGCTAAAGCAGAAGTGTCGTGGTGATCTTGCACTATACTGGGTGTATGAAGAGGGACGAAAGGAATGAGTGAGAGTAGAAGCTTTGACCATGTACTCTGTGATGGGGACTTGCCGAGGAACCTTATGTGACTGACGCAGCTTACGGAAGTTCTCGTCGTAATATCTCCAGGCATTGTCACCATTGGAACTCACGATTTCCCTAACTGTGAAGCAGTATTTATACAGATTGGCAAATTCTTGGGGCAACTTTTCTGTGTATATGGACATGAATATCAGAAAGGCTGAAGTCCATTGATGTAAAGACATAATTGACTGTTTGAAGGGCTGAGAATTAAATTGAATTGAATTATTCACTATTTTGATTGACAAATCGTCTTGTTTGAAATTTGGCAGCAAACATTTGAGATCAATGAATTGATCATTCCAAATTTTGTTTTTGACACGGACAGGAACAGTTGACCCAAGAGGTATGCCATCTGCAACTGTGAGTGGGACAGGAAGAGGAGATTAAGTGTTAGAACCTATATCTGCCACCGACTCACCTGGAAATAGCTGTTGAAGGTTGTTAAATAGATTAGCGTTATTCAGATCAATAGAACTATTGCTACTCGTTGAAGCCTGCAGGTGTGTATCAGCAATAGGAGGGCTGCTTGTAGACGGCATTGCTTGCTGTTGTTGCTTGAGGATGGCTACTGCCAACTGGTCATAGTCGATGAGAGGGTGGCTGACACTGTTTACTGGTTGTGTGGTTGGATTCAAATCGGTATTGATTTGGCTCACTGGTTTTATGGACGTAATCGAATCTGCAATGGTCTGACTACTGGTAATTTTGTAGAAGCACAACGAGTGGACCTCTTTGATGTCTTTGCTGGTGGAGTGGGTTTAGGAGCTGAGGATTTTCTTTTCTTTGGTGGCATTAATATTATGTTCTACAATAAGTGCATACAGTACCCGCAACGTTACTTTTTACAATCCTATCCTATCGTATCGTGTATCAATCCTATCGTATCGGGCGTGTATACTGTTCTATCGTGCGTTAATGCTATCGTATCGTGCGTGTATACTGTTCTATCGTGCGTTTTTCCTATCCTATCGTGCGTTAATCCTATCAGGTTTATCGTTCAATTTTAACAGTTTTTCCGTTTATCCTATCTTGTTAATAGTTTCGTGTCTTTTCATAAGCAAGTAAATTTATTTCAAAGTTGCAAGTCATTCAGTGCGCCGTATAAGAAAATTTATCGAACAAGAATTGTTAAATCCTATCCAGCATTCTATCATGATACTAATTTCTTAAATTTTTAAATCAAAATTAACCAATATTACATGTAATTCATATCTGTAAGAATTGGAAATTAAAAAATTATGTAAACTATCGAAGTTCTTAGGAACAAGGTAACATATTTACCTGTATATTGAATATAACAAATCGTACGCGAAGTGTATACCTGTGTAAACATTAACTTTTATGCAATACGTATTATTCGTTTTTTATGCATGATATTTTACAGAAACAAAAGTATTAATCATATAATTTATATTTAATTAAAACCAGAGTTGTATTTTAATTGAACCCGTTATTTTCCGTGTAATATTTGATTTTGGGCTGAAATGTTCTCGGCAATCGGCTAGGGTGCGTGGTAATGAAAACAATGTTAACAAATCGTACGCGTAATGTATATCTGCGTAAATATTTATATAACTTGTATGTCATATAATTCGTTTTCAATGCATCATTTTTTTTATACAGAAAAAAAAGTATTTATAATAGATTTTATATTTACTTTAAACAAGAGTTGGATTTTTATAATTGAACCCGCTATGTTCTGTGTGATTTGAACTCGGGCTGCAATATTCGCGGCGATCGGCTAAGGTGTTCGGTAATGATCGTAAGCAATGTTAACAAAACCAAAGATTTATTGATCATTTAAGCTCATAATTTTTGTTTAAAAAAATTAACTGGTCATTTTTATACATTCTATAAATGATGCAGCGATAATTAACAACTCGGCATTTGTTACTAAAAAGAAATTCCACGTAAATCTTTATTCGTACAGACCCTGAAACGTGCTACTACACCTCTAAAACGAACCGTACCGTTCACAAAACGAAACGTACCGTTCACAAAGCGAACCGTACCGTTCACAAAACGAACCGTACCGTTCACAAAGTGAACCGTACCGTTCACAAAACGAACCGTACCGTGCAAAAAGCGTGCAATATAATTTATGCAAGACCCGCCCCAAAACGGCCAAAAAAACGTACCGTACTGTGCAATAAGCGTGCAACTTCCATATACGGCTTATTGACTTATGTGTTTCGATGAATACGGACAGAGATAATCGCTGACCAGATAAGTTCAATATTTTGCTAGATTTTAGTTATACGGGATTAAGTAACACATACTAATTTAACGCTGATATTTTTATTAAAACCGTTATAAAAATGTTTAAATCTAATTTCCTTTTTTAGACCTTAATCTTTTCTTTACATAGCGCCATAAACTGTTAATACATGTACATGTGTATGTCGTAAGTTGTGAAATGATAAGTGTCGGGAATCAACTTAAAGTTAATAAATAAGTTTTTCCTTCAAATAATAAACTAATTATACAAATAATTAGGTCTTTCCACCTTTCAGGTGAAAGACCTTTTGTTTTCTTTATGTTTTTTATTATTATTATTTTTTATCTTCTCTTTTTTTCCAGGGACAGCTTTTTTATTTCAAGAGATATTGAAACAATTTTTTCTTTATGTTATTGACCATAAAAAGTTATGATACCAAATGACCCTTTCCTCACTAACTCCCAGAACTTCCAAAGTTATTGCCCTTGTGTACAAAATGATTGTTATCGCTACTCCTCTGAAACCATAAGAGATAAAGACTTGGAACTTTTATCAATGTCTTCAGTAAACTTAGAGGGTTCTTCAATTTATTCATACCGAAAGTATCTAAGCCCCCTTCTATTAGTTATTGCCCCTAAAAGTATTTCAATTTCTATAAAATCGCTTCCAACTTTTTTATTATTTATCGTAAAGACTTCGGACCACTTGGGATGGAAGCGTCTACCTTGGCCGAACAAAATGATATAAAGGTCAAAGGTCAAGGTCATTTGGAAATCTGTTAATTAATGAGTTTTTAGATCTTTTTTGTTTAGGGTGGTAGAGAAAAACTTTTTCATGGATATAGTAGGGGTTCTTAACACATTTCAAAATATAACCCTTCAGCCCCTACATTAAAAAATTATAGAGTTATTGCCCCTATTGTACAAAATGCTTGTTATCGCTACTTCTCATATACCATAAGAGGTAGAGACTTGAAACTTTTACTAATGTATTCAGTAAATCTAGGGGCTCCTTCAATCTATTCATACCGAAAGGACCCGAGCCCCCCTTGTAGCAGTTACCGCCCCTCAAAGTTTCTTAATTTCGTTAAAAACACTTACAACTTTTGAACCTTACATCGTAGGGCCATCAGACCACTTGAAATTGAAATGTTGACCTTTACCAGTTAATATGACATAAAGGTCAAAGGTCAAGGTCAAACAAACAAAAATTGCATATTTCAGTTTTTGACTTTTTTTTTTAGAAAGTAACGCAGAGAAAATGTTTGATTAATTATATTGAAACAAAACATAAAAAATAATGAGGTGGAAAGACCTCTAATTGTTCGAGAACAATTAGTCTACTAGTTAGGTCTTTCCACCTTTCAGGTGAAAGACCTTTTGTATTCCTTATGTTTTTTATTATTCTTCTAATTTTTCTTTTCTATTTTCCTTGGGAAAACTTTTTTGTTTCAAGAGATATCGAAACAATTTATTCTTTATGTTATTGGTCATGAAAAGTTATGGTACCAAATGACCCTTTGCTTGAAAACTCCCAGAACTTACAAAGTTATTGCCCTTGTGTACGAAATGCTTGTTATCGCTACTCCTCTGAAACAATAAGAGATAGAGACCTGGAACTTTTACCAATGTCTTCAGTACACTTAGAGGGTTCTTCAATCTATTCATACCAAAAGGATCCGAGGCCCCCTTCTAGCAGTTATTGCCCCTGAAAGTATTTAAATTTCCATAAAATCACTTCCAACTTTTTTATTATTTATCATACAGACTTCGGACCACTTGGGATGGAAGCATCTACCTTGGCCGAACAAAATGACATAAAGGTCAAAGGTCAAGGTCATTTGAGAAGCTGTTAATTAATGAGTTTTTATGTCTCTTTTGTTAAGGGTGGTAGAGAAAAACTTTTTCATGGATGTAGTAGGACATCTTAAGACATTTTAAAATATAGCCCCTTGGCTCATACCTTTGAATAATTACAGAGTTATTGCCCCTATTGTATGAAATGCTTGTTATCGCTACTCCTCTGAAACAATAAGAGAGAGAGACTTGGAAATTTTACCAATGCCTTCAGTACACTTAGAGGGTTCTTCAATCTATTCATACCGAAAGGATCTGAGGCCCCCTTCTAGCAGTTATTGCCCCTGAAAGTATTGAAATTTCGATGAAATCGCTTCCAACTCTTTTCCTATCTATCATAGAGACTTCAAACCACTTGGGATGGAAGCGTCTACCTTGGCCGAACAAAACGATATAAAGGTCAAAGGTAAAGGTCATTTGGAAATCTGTTAATTAATAAATTTTCATATGTTTTGAAATACAGAATTATAGTAAGGGTTTCAATAGCTTGCTGGATTGCGCAATAAGGTATTCAATTAGGTCAGCCAGGTATCACATCAAGTCCTGTGGTTACTCAAGTGGAAATTGTTTTTACAGTGAACCCATTCATATTGTACAACGATACCTAGCCTCTAGAACACGCTCTTCTATTGTTAGGTTCTCTCTTTATATGCTTGACAATGTGTAAAGAATATTCACTTGGCGAGCACATCAGTTTTGTTCAGAGTAAGTGGGAAAAAATTCTAGTACAATATATATCACAATTTTAATATTTTTTTGTATATCTTATCGGGCAATCTAGCAATTTATTAAAAATACTAAGGTGGAAAGACCTCTAATTGTTCGAGAACAATTAGTCTACTAGTTATTATTATTATTTTCTTCTCTTTTTTCCAGGGACAGCTTTTTTATTTCAAGAGATATTGAAACAATTTTTTCTTTATGTTATTGACCATAAAAAGTTATGGTACCAAACGACCCTTTGCTTAATAACTCCCAGAACTTACAAAGTTATTGCCCTTGTGTACCAAATACTTGTTATCGCTACTCCTCTGAAACCATAAGAGATAGAGACTTGGAACTTTTACCAATGTCTTCAGTAAACTTAGAGGGTTCTTCAATCAATTCATACCAAAAGTATCTAAGCCCCCCTTCTATTAGTTATTGCCCCTGAAAGTATTTCAATTTCTATAAAATCTCTTCAAACTTTTTTATTATTTATCGTAGAGACTTCGGACCACTTGGGATGGAAGCGTCTATCTTTGCCGAACAAAATGATATAAAGGTCAAAGGTCAAGGTCATTTGGAAATCTGTTAATTAATGAGTTTTTAGATCTCTTTTGTTTAGGGTGGTAGAGAAAAACTTTTTTATGGATATAGTAGGGCTTCTTAAGACATTTGAAAATATAACCTTTCAGCCCCTACATTGAAACAATTATAGAGTTATTGCCCCTATTGTACAAAATGCTTGTTATCGCTACTTCTCATAAACCATAAGAGGTAGAGACTTGAAACATTTACTAATGTATTCAGTACATCTAGGGGCTCCTTCAATCTACCCATACCGAAAGGGCCCAAGCCCCCCTTGTAGCAGTTATCGCCCCTGAAAGTTTCTTAATTTCGTTAAAAACACTTACAACTTTTGAACCTTACATCGTAGGACCATCAAACCACTTGAAATTGAAATGTTGACCTTTACCAATCAATATGACATAAAGGTCAAAGGTCAAGGTGAAACAAAAAAAAAATTGCATATTTCAGTTTTTGACTTTTTTTTATAAAGTAACGCAGAGAAAATGTTTTATTAATTATATTGAAAACATAAAAAATAATGAGGTGGAAAGACCTCTAATTGTTCGAGAACAATTAGTCTACTAGTTATTATTATTTTTTTTCTTCTCTTTTTTTCCAGGGACAGCTTTTTTATTATAAGAGATATTGAAACAATTTTTTCTTTATGTTATTGACCATAAAAAGTTATGGTACCAAATGACCCTTTGCATAATAACTCCCAGAACTTACAAAGTTATTGCCCTTGTGTACGAAATGCTTGTTATCGCTACTCCTCTGAAACCATAAGAGATAGAGACTTGGAACTTTTACCAATGTCTTCAGTACACTTAGAGGGTTCTTTAATCTACTAAAACCGAAAGGATCCGAGACCCCCTTATAATAGTTATTGCCCCTGAAAGTATTTGAATTTCTATAAAATCACTTCCAACTTTTTTATTATTTATCATAGAGACTTCGGACTACTTGGGATGGAAGCGTCTACCTTGGCCGAACAAAATGACATAAAGGTCAAAGGTCAAGGTCATTTGGAAATCTGTTAATCAATGAGTTTTTAGATCTCTTTTGTTAAGGTTGGTAGAGAAAATCTTTATCATGGATATAGTAGGGCTTCTTAAGACATTTCAAAATATAACCCTTCAGCCCCTACATTGAAACAATTGTAGAGTTATTGCCCCTATTGTACACAATGCTTGTTATCGTAACTTTTCATAAACCATAAGAGGTAGAGACTTGAAACTTTTACTAATGTATTCAGTACATCTAGGGGCTCCTTCAATCTATGTATACCGAAAGGGCCCGAGCCCCCCTTGTAGCAGTTATCGCCCCTGAAAGTTTCTTAATTTCGTTAAAAACACTTACAACTTTTGAACCTTACATCGTAGGGCCATTAGACCACTTGAAATTGAAATGTTGACCTTTACCAGTCAATATGACATAAAGGTCAAAGGTCAAGGTCAAACAAAAAAAAAATTGCATATTTCAGTTTTTGACTTCTTTTTTATAAAGTAACGCAGAGAAAATGTTTAATTAATTATATTGAAACAAAACATAAAAAATAATAAAGGTGGAAAGACCTCTAATTGTTCGAGAACAATTAGTCTACTAGTTTTATATAAAGTTGTTAGTTGCTTTAAGGCACATTGAATCATAACATGTTATATCAGCAAGCTTTCTTGGCTTTCTTGTGTATATTAAGTTTAAGTCGCGATTATTTCCTGTGTATAGTGATTAACAAACCCAGGGTATAAAACGACATGCCCTCGGGGGTTTTCACACCTGTTCAAAACAAAAGAAAACCTACACAATTGCGTACGTCTTTGTCTAACAGTACAGCACGCCCATTTTCGATCTAACGGAAGAGATTTTCTATCTTACAGAAGAGAGAGAGAGAGAGAGAGAGAGAGAGAGAGAGAGAGAGAGAGAGAGACTTTGAGTGTTAATTATATTACTTAAATTAAAGTTTTATCGCTGAGCCATTGTTTCGATTATGGCTTTTATAGTCGGTCTTTTGAGCGGGATTTTATTTTAGGACTCCACGTGCTTCGCCTGTCAATCAGTTTAAGTATAGTAGTACAGATCACGCCATGCGCCGCGTGCTACTTGTCTCCTCCTACATAGCTAGATGAAAATTATCGAATAAAAACGTTTTAGTTTTCTGTTTTTTTTAATCCTTATTTTAAAGAGTGCTCTTATTTTAAATTATTTAACAATCATTTTGTTCCGACTTCATGATTATAACTCATGTACTGGCGATCAGAGTCTCTATCCATCGCTGTCATATTTCTTTTTGTTACTAGATAAATTCTTAATATATTTATCACTTTAAGCATTCAGTTGTTGATTGCAGGGTATTTTTCCATGTCCTGTTTACAACAAGTTTGTGAGTAAAACGGCAAATGAAATATAAACAGGTTAGCCAGCATTTGTAAAACGTCGGCTAAATCGCATGCATATAGTGAAGAGCGGACGCTTGTCTAACAAAATGATAAATATCACCATTAAAAGCTATTGACTTATTGTGTGTATCCAGTTGTGTACATAATAATTTATCGTAAGAAATATGGTACTTGTTCATGTATAGTTTCAGTTTAACTGAATATTAAAAACTAATAGTCATATTTTGACTATACACGCGATGTTATTTCAGGTAAGAGAAGCGGTGACGGGTTACATGTACCCGTAGGTGTGATCTGTGTATACGATCAAGCGCAGAAAATCATAGAATCAATATTTAAATGAATAAAAATCCGTGTCAAAAAACTTTAAAACAGTTTATTTCAAGATTTCTACACTGAAATTCATTGTTTATATTATTATTAATTGCGTGTATTTTTACATTGTCTTTCCACCAGGGGAATTTGATCGGCAACAGTACGCAATAAAAAATTATCATACGAATTATGAATACAAAAATAGAAAAATGCTTGTATATATAACAACTAGCCAAAAATCAAGACAGCGAGAAAGGAAACTAAATAAATATCGGAAAAAGTCGGGGCAATTTTTCAAAGCAATTTTAAATGCATTTGAAATATTTAATGAGTTCAATACAAGTACATGTACATGTAAAGAAATAATATTATTAAGATGCTTGTTAGAATTATCGCCAGATCGCCGAATTAACAAACATATATCGGATTAAAGTCAATCAGTTCTTTTAATCTATTTTAATAATTACATTTATCTAAAATTAAATACGAATAATAACAGACTATTCAAAATTAAAACTATCCTCCGCTTCCCGGCCGTTTTCAGCGAGTACAGGTTTCACGCAACGTACATGTGTATCAAAAACGGGAGAACGGATGGGAGTTCTGATTTTAATTAAATTGAAATACATTTGTAATATATCATATAAATAAAGAAAAAAGGCATAATTACTAACTGATCTTACCTTGTATGGCAACAAGTTAATCTACTTAGCCTTCCAAGACGTTTTGGGGAGTCTGGAAGTATGACAAATATAATAACTGGTCTAATATTATCTGCCTTGTCTATCTTATATGACTTATAATTAAATAATTTTGTGTTAAATATTACTTACAATGTCTGGTTAAACATTGGCAATAACAGATTAGTGATGAGATATAGAGTTGGACTTCTTGCACAATATGTATAGAAAAATTCTCGGTTGCTTATTGTATTGTCAATATACCATCTACATGTATGCACTTACCAGTAGTCAGACCATTGCAGATCCGATTACGTCCATAAAACCAGTGAGCCAAATCAATAAGAACAGTATACACGCACGATCTGATAGCATTAACGCACGATAGAACAGTATACACGCACGATACGATAGGATTGATACACGATAGGAAAGGATAAACGATGTTCATGATAAACGTATAATCGCTTTAATCAATCTTCATGAATAACCTGATAATGGCATACATTTGGAAAGAACACATACAGACCCTGAAACGTGCTACTACACCAGTTGCACGGTTCGGTTCGGTACGCTTTGTGAACGGTACGTTTCGCTTTGTGAACGGTACGGTTTGTTTTGTGAACGGTACGGTTCGCTTTGTGAACGGTACGTTTCGTTTTGTGAACGGTACGGTTCGCTTCTTGCACGGTTCGCTTTGCTAAAAATAGCTGCACGCTTTGTGAACGGTTTGCGCGCTTCATTAATGAGGTAGGCGTGGCCTGAACGCTTTGAATTTTCTCGAAATAATTTTGTGTAGTTTTTGCCCGATAAACTTTAGCAAGTTAGTAATTATGACAGCCTTTTTTCTTTATTTATATGATATATTACAAATGTATTTCAATTTAATTAAAATCAGAACTCCCATCCGTTCTCCCGTTTTTGATACACATGTACGTTGCGTGAAACCTGTACTCGCTGAAAACGGCCGGGAAGCGGAGGATAGTTTTGATTTTGAATAGTCTGTTATTATTCGTATTTAATTTTAGATAAATGTAATTATTAAAATAGATTAAAAGAACTGATTGACTTTAATCCGATATATGTTTGTTAATTCGGCGATCTGGCGATAATTCTAACAAGCATCTTAATAATATTATTTCTTTACATGTACATGTACTTGTATTGAACTCATTAAATATTTCAAATGCATTTAAAATTGCTTTGAAAAATTGCCCCGACTTTTTCCGAAATTTCTTTAGTTTCCTTTCTCGCTGTCTTGATTTTTGGCTAGTTGTTATATATACAAGCATCTTTCTATTTTTGTATTCATAATTCGTATGATAATTTTTTATTGCGTACTGTTGCCGATCAAATTCCCCTGGTGAATAGACAATGTAAAAATACACGCAATTAATAATAATATAAACAATGAATTTCAGTGTAGAAATCTTGAAATAAACTGTTTTAAAGTTTTTTGACACGAATTTTTATTCATTTAAATATTGATTCTATGATTTTCTGCGCTTGATCGTATACACAGATCACACTTACGGGTACATGTAACCCGTCACCGCTTCTCTTACCTGAAATAACATCGCGTGTATAGTCAAAATATGACTATTAGTTTTTAATATTCAGTTAAACTGAAACTATACATGAACAAGTACCATATTTCTTACGATAAATTATTATGTACACAACTGGATACACACAATAAGTCAATAGCTTTTAATGGTGATATTTATCATTTTGTTAGACAAGCGTCCGCTCTTCACTATATGCATGCGATTTAGCCGACGTTTTACAAATGCTGGCTAACCTGTTTATATTTCATTTGCCGTTTTACTCACAAACTTGTTGTAAACAGGACATGGAAAAATACCCTGCAATCAACAACTGAATGCTTAAAGTGATAAATATATTAAGAATTTATCTAGTAACAAAAAGAAATATGACAGCGATGGATAGAGACTCTGATCGCCAGTACATGAGTTATAATCATGAAGTCGGAACAAAATGATTGTTAAATAATTTAAAATAAGAGCACTCTTTAAAATAAGGATTAAAAAAGAAACAGAAAACTAAAACGCTTTTATTCGATAATTTTCATCTAGCTATGTAGGAGGAGACAAGTAGCACGCGGCGCAGGGCGTGATCTGTACTACAATACTTAAACTGATTGACAGCGAAGCACGTGGAGTCCTAAAATAAAATCCCGCTCAAAAGACCGACTATAAAAGCCTAAATCGAAACAATGGCTCAGCGATAAAACTTTAATTTAAGTAATATAATTAACACTCAAAGTCTTTCTCTCTCTCTCTCTCTCTCTCTCTCTCTCTCTCTCTCTCTCTCTCTTCTGTAAGATAGAAAATCTCTTCCGTTAGATCGAAAATGGGCGTGCTGTACTGTTAGACGAAGACGTACGCAATTGTGTAGGTTTTCTTTTGTTTTGAACAAGTGTGAAAACCCACGAGGGCATGTCGTTTTATACCCTGGGTTTGTTAATCACTATACACAGGAAATGATCGCGACTTAAACTTAATATACACAAGAAAGCCAAGAAAGCTTGCTGATATAACATGTTATGATTCAATGTGCCTTAAAGCAACTAACAACTTTATATAAAATTATTTGTATAATTAGTTTATTATTTGAAGGAAAAACTTATTTATTAACTTTAAGTTGATTCCCGACACTTATCATTTCACAACTTACGACATACACATGTACATGTATTAACAGTTTATGGCGCTATGTAAAGAAAAGATTAAGGTCTAAAAAGGGAAATTAGATTAAAACATTTTTATAACGGTTTTAATAAAAATATCAGCGTTAAATTAGTATGTGTTACTTAATCCCGTATAACTAAAATCTAGCAAAATATTGAACTTATCTGGTCAGCGATTATCTCCGTCCGTATTCATCGAAACACATAAGTTAATAAGCCGTATATGGAAGTTGCACGCTTATTGCACAGTACGGTACGTTTTTTTGGCCGTTTTGGGGCGGGTCTTGCATAAATTATATTGCACGCTTTTTGCACGGTACGGTTCGTTTTGTGAACGGTACGGTTCACTTTGTGAACGGTACGGTTCGTTTTGTGAACGGTACGGTTCGCTTTGTGAACGGTACGTTTCGTTTTGTGAACGGTACGGTTCGTTTTAGAGGTGTAGTAGCACGTTTCAGGGTCTGTACGAATAAAGATTTACGTGGAATTTCTTTTTAGTAACAAATGCCGAGTTGTTAATTATCGCTGCATCATTTATAGAATGTATAAAAATGACCAGTTAATTTTTTTAAACAAAAATTATGAGCTTAAATGATCAATAAATCTTTGGTTTTGTTAACATTGCTTACGATCATTACCGAACACCTTAGCCGATCGCCGCGAATATTGCAGCCCGAGTTCAAATCACACAGAACATAGCGGGTTCAATTATAAAAATCCAACTCTTGTTTAAAGTAAATATAAAATCTATTATAAATACTTTTTTTTCTGTATAAAAAAAATGATGCATTGAAAACGAATTATATGACATACAAGTTAAATAAATATTTACGCAGATATACATTACGCGTACGATTTGTTAACATTGTTTTCATTACCACGCACCCTAGCCGATTGCCGAGAACATTTCAGCTCAAAATCAAATATTACACGGAAAATAACGGGTTCAATTAAAATACAACTCTGGTTTTAATTAAATATAAATTATATGATTAATACTTTTGTTTCTGTAAAATATCATGCATAAAAAACGAATAATACGTATTGCATAAAAGTTAATGTTTACACAGGTATACACTTCGCGTACGATTTGTTATATTCAATATACAGGTAAATATGTTACCTTGTTCCTAAGAACTTCGATAGTTTACATAATTTTTTAATTTCCAATTCTTACAGATATGAATTACATGTAATATTGGTTAATTTTGATTTAAAAATTTAAGAAATTAGTATCATGATAGAATGCTGGATAGGATTTAACAATTCTTGTTCGATAAATTTTCTTATACGGCGCACTGAATGACTTGCAACTTTGAAATAAATTTACTTGCTTATGAAAAGACACGAAACTATTAACAAGATAGGATAAACGGAAAAACTGTTAAAATTGAACGATAAACCTGATAGGATTAACGCACGATAGGATAGGAAAAACGCACGATAGAACAGTATACACGCACGATACGATAGCATTAACGCACGATAGAACAGTATACACGCACGATACGATAGGATTGATACACGATACGATAGGATAGGATTGTAAAAAGTAACGTTGCGGGTACTGTATGCACTTATTGTAGAACATAATATTAATGCCACCAAAGAAAAGAAAATCCTCAGCTCCTAAACCCACTCCACCAGCAAAGACATCAAAGAGGTCCACTCGTTGTGCTTCTACAAAATTACCAGTAGTCAGACCATTGCAGATTCGATTACGTCCATAAAACCAGTGAGCCAAATCAATACCGATTTGAATCCAACCACACAACCAGTAAACAGTGTCAGCCACCCTCTCATCGACTATGACCAGTTGGCAGTAGCCATCCTCAAGCAACAACAGCAAGCAATGCCGTCTACAAGCAGCCCTCCTATTGCTGATACACACCTGCAGGCTTCAACGAGTAGCAATAGTTCTATTGATCTGAATAACGCTAATCTATTTAACAACCTTCAACAGCTATTTCCAGGTGAGTCGGTGGCAGATATAGGTTCTAACACTTAATCTCCTCTTCCTGTCCCACTCACAGTTGCAGATGGCATACCTCTTGGGTCAACTGTTCCTGTCCGTGTCAAAAACAAAATTTGGAATGATCAATTCATTGATCTCAAATGTTTGCTGCCAAATTTCAAACAAGACGATTTGTCAATCAAAATAGTGAATAATTCAATTCAATTTAATTCTCAGCCCTTCAAACAGTCAATTATGTCTTTACATCAATGGACTTCAGCCTTTCTGATATTCATGTCCATATACACAGAAAAGTTGCCCCAAGAATTTGCCAATCTGTATAAATACTGCTTCACAGTTAGGGAAATCGTGAGTTCCAATGGTGACAATGCCTGGAGATATTACGACGAGAACTTCCGTAAGCTGCGTCAGTCACATAAGGTTCCTCGGCAAGTCCCCATCACAGAGTACATGGTCAAAGCTTCTACTCTCACTCATTCCTTTCGTCCCTCTTCATACACCCAGTATAGTGCAAGATCACCACGACACTTCTGCTTTAGCTACAACAATGGTAAAAAGTGCAAAAACTCATCATGCAATTTCAAACACATGTGCCAGCTATGCAATGGCCAGCACCCCAAAATCAACTGCAACCGGGACAAGTCAGACAGAAACAAAGAAATCTCCAAGATTTTCAGTTCCAACAACAATAAAGCATGATGTTTTGCTTCAGGAATTGCTAGGTTATGACAAAAGTTTGATATCATTTCTGGTTGATGGTTTCAAATTTGGATTTAGGCTTGGGTGCTCTGAATTTCAGTCATATTCTGCTAAGAACAATCATTCATCGGTAAGAAAAAGTCCGATGGTGGTCAGGAAAAAGTTAGACAAAGGATTAGATTTCAATCGCATTTCTGGTCCTTATACTTCTAAACCTTTTGATAACTCTATCTGCTCTCCATTGGGGCTTGTTCCAAAAAAGTTACAGGGAGAATTTAGAATAATACATGATCTATCCTTTCCAGAAGGTAACTCAGTTAATGAACACATTCTTCGAGATAAGGCAGTTGTCCAGTATGAATCTATTGAGAATGTGATCCAGCTAATTAAGAAATTTGGGGTAGGAGCACAAATGGCTAAGCTAGATATTGAAGATGGGTACAGAAACATTCCAATTCACCCCCTAGATTATCACTTCTTGGGTTTTGTAGGGAACAATCAGTATTACTTCGACAAATGTTACCTATGGGGGCTAGTTCAGCATGTCAGTTATTTGAGAAATTAAGCACATCTTTGCAGTGGATTATGTTGAAAAAGTACAAGACCTCAGGTGTGTCTCATCTAATTGATGATTTCTTTTTCATAGGACCACCGTCATCTCAGAAATGTCTCTCTGACGTAAATAATTTTGAGAACTTCTGTCAAAGACTTGGAGTACCCCTTAAGCAATCTAAAAGTATTCTCCCGATAACTTGTTTGACCATCTATGGAATAGAAGTAGACTCGATACATATATATGATATGTAGATTAACAGATGATAAACTTATCAACTTGAGACAACTCCTTGCTAAGACGGTACATAGAAGAAAAGTTCATTTGAAGGAATTACAGTCTTTAATTGGCTTACTCAACTTTGCTTGCCAAGTTGTAACCTCTGGTCGCGCATTTCTTAGACTTCTTTCTTCTCTTTCTCCGATAATTTAGCAGTTGTTCAAGTAGTCAATAAACAATCATACAAAGACAAAACGTTGATGAAGCTTGTACGTCGATTAGTAGTAGCAGCAATGAAATACAACATCTTATTCAAAGCAAAACACATTCCAGGGAAGTAAAATATACTTGCCGATTACCTTTCCCGTTCTAAATTCCAGGAAGCCAAGAAGATTGCCCCATGGTTGGACTCGAGGCCAACAGTAGTGCCAAACGAACTGATCTACATTTAAGTCAGTCAAGTCAACAGCTCCTTCATGCATCCTTGTCTCCGTCTGCAAAACAACTGTACCTCAGAAGTTGGACTCTACTACACAAATTCTGTGTGTCTAATAACTTACCTTTCTCCTTTCCCTTTTCAGTAATAGTTATTTGTAACTTTGTAGGTGACTTATTTACACACGGCTTAGGCCCAGCCACAATCACTTCACATGTTTCGGCTATAAGTTATGTCCATAAATTGTATAATGTTTTCGACCCAACCCATTCCTTTCTAGTAAGAAAGATTCTTAAGGGTTTACACAATCTTTCAAAATCTGTTGACACCAGACTCGAGCTCCCAATTATAAAAGCTATTCTTATCAAATTGCTCACTGCATTACAACATACAGTCCAAGAACATGACATACGAGTTCTATTGTCAGCTGTTTTTCTTCTTGCCTTTCATGCCTTCATGCGGCTAGGTCAACTTGTTCCGCGGAACATCTCCTTTTACGCCAAAGTTATACAAAGACAAGACGTTCAGTTTTTTTTTATGATAATGCAGTGCAGATTATCCTGAGGCATGCCAAAATCTTTGCCAACAGTCAACCAATAGTATAATAGTATTAACACTGTCTGCAAATGCCCTCAACCCCACTTTTTGTCCAGTTCAAGCCTTAAACTACTCAATTTAAACACAGTTCTGGCCCACTATTTAAATCAGGGCGTCCAGTTCCTCACAGTTATGTGACAGCCCAATTAAAGCATGCAATATCATTCATTGGCTTGGACACATCACAGTATGCAGGGCATAGTTTTCGTATTGGTGCTGCAACAGAGGCTGCAAAGAGTGGTTTGGCTGAAAATGTCATTCAGCAACTTGGTCGTTGGCATTCCAGTGCTATCAAGCATTACCTTTCAATTTTAAAATCTTCCTAAGCTATTATCATTACAGATACTAGTAACAATTAAACCTTTTCTGCCACTGACTCATATTGGTAGGGGTTTAGCATATGGCTGCCCCTTCTATAACAAGGCATACCTAATTTTACACATATAGTTTATTATTAATCTATCCAGGTATTTATGACAACAGGCAACTGCTCATGCAATCACTTTTAAGTAGCAATTGTTTTATTCAGGTGTTGCAACATTGAAAAGAGTTTAGAATTTGTCTGCTCTACTTTTGTATATTTAGTCATGACTTTAACATATCTACATGTAATTATACTTGTCCAAGGAATTATATGTGTGTAGTTTAGAACATTTGAAATGAGCTTAGAATTTGTTCGCTTTATTCTTGTATAGATAGTCATGACAACATTATACTTGTACAAGGAATTATTTGTGTGCAGTCAGATCATTAAAATGAGTTGAGAATTTGTCTCTAGTTAATTACATGTATGTGGTCATGACCTGATCATACTTGTATAAGGAATTATATGTGTGCAGTTGAGAACATTGAAATGAGTTTAGAATTTGTCTGCTCTAATTTATGTATACATAGTCATGGCATCATCATACTAGTGCACGGTATATGACACTTTTTCTCAACTTGCCAGGTGATTTTGTTTTAATGTATCAGAGTTTCTTCTAGTCACGTCATGAACATATCATAATGGTCTAACATCCAAGGGTTGTGTAATATGCGAATGTTTTACATACCCATGAGTAAAATTCATTTGTTTTTCGAGTCATTGCAGTATATTGTTTTAACTAGTCGTGAACATTGAACAACACGATTAGGTATTATACCTTTACCAAGTTAGTAAAGATTTAATTGAGTTTATCATGTTTGGTTATAATGTCAATGGTTTTTGTTAAGCAAATAGCTTTAATTTTCCTTTATCATGTTTTTTGTAGAATTACCTTTTCCCTGGGTGGCGCTGCATGCATCATGCAAGCATTTAGCATGCCTTGTTGCCCTTTTTTATTAACGCCACCTTCTTGTTGCAAAAAAATTTATATTCATTATATAATAGTAACTGGGATAAGCACTAATTGCAATTTAACATTTCTAGGCTTAAATTCTTAATTTATCATAAGACCTTATCCCAGTTATTACATTAGCTAATATGATAATTGTTATTCTATATTTAATGTGCTTTAGTTATAATCAAATCAATTCCATAAATGAAATATTTTATAATTATTTTTATAATAGTTTAGCTCGTTAAAGTATCATCCAAACGTTGTTATGCGCATCGGTGTATTATAAAGGTATTAAACAAAGTTAAAATAAGAAATCATTTGATAAAAATTCCAAAAAACAACCCCTAGTTATCACCAAAAAAAAAAGACATATTCTTATAAAATCTGTTAGAAAAATACTCTTATATATTATCCGTGCATGTAACATATAACAAACTTTGGCGTGACTCTTTATAATACCATTTTTTTTTTAATTTTTTTTTTACTTATGAAGTTTATTACATAAGCAGATCAGCAGGTTTAAAGCTTTATCAAAGTCAAGTTGGTTTTCACAAACTGTTTTATTTTTGTGAATGTGGCTAATTGCAAACCTATTCGGGAGCATATATCTTTGTTCAATCTACAACATACAATGAACGAACCAAAGGAATAAATCATACATTTATTTTAAACACCCCATAAGTCCGTTCGTTTTTGGTGCAAAATGTGTAATGTCCTCGATGAAACATCGATAATATTTCCCGTAAATACAATCAACATTGTCTTTCTTGTTTATTTTAGAGGATTAAATAAAGAAAAAACTGAAATCTTTAAATTTGTGAAAAAATTGAATCAAAACCAAATTAAATTGTCAGGAAGATTCAAACAAAAGGAAAAGCAGAATATTTCCTTGATATCTACTTTTTTATGATAGAAAAATGGAATATTTTCCCTATACGTTACTGAAAGATGTCTTTAGAATTTTTTTGACGCGTGTTAAAAACAACTAGGATGTGTTAATAACACGTTTGATAAAAACATGCGTTTGGTTTATTGATTGATTTCATCTTTATATTAACAAACATTTGCAAACGACATAAAAGTACCCGGACGGTGACGGTGAAAATAGAGCAAGGTGAACTGAGAACTTCCGAATAGATAAAAGGAAACATTTTTTTCCATTTTTGATACCCTATGCAAATTTGTTTCTAATCGTGTCAATATTATCGGGTAAAAAGGGGATATGAAAAAAAGAAATTATGGAATTCTTGCTTTATCAACGATTTTAACTGTTTATTGATGATAGGTTCCTATTATGATCAAGACATTCAACAAGGTTATGGAAATGGAAAAGTGCTAAACAGTCCTTTCTATACAAACTAGATATACATAGACACTTTCATGATACGGCCCAGAAAATCCTGAAATCATAATATATAACGATGAAGAACCATCAACTTGTTGCCTCCAAGTTGAAAACTTTAAGGAAACTGTCCAAATGGTGTACCAAACATCGCTGCAGTTCGATAAAACAGAGGGGTTTGGTGGGTTATTGTTCTTCGCGATTCCTATTTTAAAAAAAAAGTAATAAAATATACTAAAATCAGATAAAGTTAAAACAAATTCGAAAAAAAAATCTCTATATATTAATAAAAAAGAGAAATATAACATTTTACTTGCCTTAAAACATATTTTTGGTGGTGTGAAAACCGATTCATTTTTTATTCCTAAAGTCATGTTGTAGAAACGCGTCAAAATCAGAAAATCTACAATAAATATTTAATAATTGTGTAAATAATTAAGTTACAATATGCCACTATTTTTGACATGATTTGAAGGAGGTTAAACACTAGGGATGTCAACGAATACTCAAGTACTCGACTATCGTTTGGTCATACCGATCATCGACTTAAATTTTCTTAATTGATTACTCGTAATAAAATGAATAGAATTTAAAAATATTATTTATTTTTTCTTAACGCGGCAGTTCTTGGGCTACTAATGTAAAAAAAACCCGTTTTCTTTTCTCGACATGTTTGATTCGTAAATTACATTCTTTTAAATCGGTGTCCCTGATGTATTTTTAAGCAGCTAATAATTCATCACTTTTGATTTACTTAGGCAGACATGTACATGTACTTCTTAACAATATGTGTCACTTCTAATCAATTATTTGTTGGATTAGATATTCAAATCAAAAATTTAATCATATCAATAATTATCTCAAGACGTTGTTTTTATAATCATTAATCTTTGATTATCGATTAGACGCGGACAATTATTTAAATAACATGGAGCAGGTCACATCTGATTTGCCTAAGAGATAAATAGCTTATGTGTAAGCGTCAAAAGAAAAAAAAAAGAAAAGCCAGGAGATTTTCTAACGGATATATAAATAAAATACTCTTCAAATTATTTTAAATCAACCACATCAAGTATATATCATCATAAGTTTTTAATGTTCGACTATCGCTCGACTAAAGCCTCCGATTTATCGACTAAGCTAACCGAGTAAAATTGACATCCCTATAAAAACACATATAAATAAAAGACTTCAATACACCACCAATCCACCAGAGCCGGGGGTTTAAATTTTACCTATGTTCAGAGGATCGAACAGAGGTAAAACTTTTTGTATATGTTTTAGATTTTCCATAACAATTGTCGACCAGCCACTTGACCATCTAAACAAGTCAAAATCATTATTTTCAATGACAAACATAATCTGAATTGTTCTCACACACCACATGATTATATATTAGGGATGAGAAGTATCTATACTTTAGTTGAGAGTATTTTAGCGATTAATATTGCATTTTAATTTTTAGATCAACATTTAAACACTGGGTGTGTATATTACATGTAAGTAGATTTGGAGTTCAATCTTACGACATGGCAGTTATGGAAGATCCAATTTCTGAATATGTTCGTATTTGTATATTACACTTGATGATACAAACTTTACAAAATAATATGTTAAAATGCCTTATATTGTTGAACCATATTTTTTGTTTACTTTTGTATATACTGTGTCCGATCATTTTCTTAATCGCTTTCTTAACATATTTAAAATTGAAATAAAACTCCAACTGCATGGCTGGATATTTAGAGGAGCGGGCAGGGGTGAAAAATTATAAACTGAAATGGATGATATATACATGTACGTGGCCTTAATTATGTTTGTTGCGGCTGACTGAAAAAAAAACTTTTATTTTATTTCAAACCAGTGAGTGGATATTTAGTGTTTCGTATTTCCAAATTTTGGATTTTTTAATGTCAAATTTTACAGTAATTTTTATCACTGTTCCAAATAAAAAGGTTCCCTGTTTTATGCATTTACATCATAAATTCATATAGACGTAGAACACAATCTTTTCATTGTTTACAAATTAATGTATATAAGGATTTCTACCAATCTGTCGTTGTATTATAGTGTATACAATAAAAAAACCCATTAGATTATGCATATTTATTTGCATATTTTAAACCAAATTTGTCAGATCCAAATTATCTGCCCGATGTTCAACTCGACCTACATTTTTCGCTATGATTGCTAATCAGTCAACCCACTTTTCTGGGCACTCCCTTTTGAAAGTTCTTTTCATCAAAACTAAAATCGCATCAAATTGTTCCCTTTTATTTATAAACTTTTTGGTATTAACCAAAGATGTCCGATCCAAGGTATCTGTCCGCGATGAATGATGATCTCGTCCTTCACTTTTCGCCATGACGTTAATTTGTAAACCCGCGTTCTTGGTTACCGTCCTGGAATGTTCTATTACATTCTCTCACCAGAGGTCGTGCTTCGCAAGCGAGTGAGTTCTATCCTTTAAAACTAAAATTGCGCATTCAAAAAACGGATTGTCTTATTTTATTGAATCAACATTTGTCAAATCTTAATTTCTATGTATACTCTTAATAAGTTCCCAGTACATGTAAATATATTCACTCTTTACTTAATCATTCATTATTATTTCATTGCAAGTATATATTTTGTCGCAAATTCCCACTGACTTTGATCCGCCAAAACGTGTCAACCACTTTACTCTCATTTTTGCTATTTCGGGCTGGTTTATCGAAAATGAAAGTAGTTTTTTAATTTATTACACAAAAATTACTTAACAGGTAAATTCAATTACAGTAAACGGATATCATATCACACGTGTTGAAATACCAAAGGTGTAAGCAGTTACCCTGGTGCAGACATTTTGTAGTTTATTGGCAAAATGTCTTAATTTTTGAACATTGATTTATTCAATATGGGCAACTCTGTTTACTTGGGAGTTATCTCATAAAATTCAGCAATAAACTTCTTCACATACCATCGTATTGGCCTTCCTGTTCAACAGGAGTGCAGCTTTTACCCAGAGTGAAGGAAAAGCGGTCTTGAATCAAGTACGTGTTTAGTTTCACGATGTCAGGAAAAACTCCTATGAAAGATGTTCGTACCAACTTTCCTTCTATATACAAATATGTAAAATAGAATTGTTATTTCATAAGTAAATCTAATGCTCTATGTTTTTCAATGTTCTCTTTTGAATTTTAATTTGCTTAAAAAATGTGAAAATGTGTATGATAGTTTAAATAGTAGTTGGTAGTGGTCATTTTTAGGCTGTTGATATTCTTAAGAAGAATTATAGCCCTAGCTGTTTAAAGATATAGAAAATTTTCAAATTTTAAAGCTAAAATATATAATTTGTTTTTTTATTTCCTGTGATTAATAGTTCAAGAATTAAAAAAAAAATGACATAAAAAATTTAAGTAGATCTGATGCCTAATTGGTATCCATCCAGGCTCCTTTATTGTGTATGCAAGTATATGATTATTTCCACCCAGAAGAATGGCCTAATTCCTTTCTATAAAAGTGATTTTCATGAAAGTTTTACATAATTTTAAGTTTCTGATTAAAAATCAGCGAAATTGCTTTAAATTCGATTCATATTTTTTGGTAATGAACGTTTCAAGAATTTTCCTTTTACGATGGAAAATTATATTTTCGGGAGAATATCCGTCTTGTAAGAGAAAAACAACTTTATAAATCATGCAATAAATTTATTTTTGCAGATGAGAAAATGATATATCAAGGATGATATGGAATTAATTTCATCCAAATATGACTCTGGCATCGTATTTAGGGGAAGCATGTTAAAAGTATGAGTTTTCCTTTAATTTATCGTGAATGATAAAAGTTGAGTTTTCAATTAAAGTTTCCATATCTATTTACAAGAAAGTGTCTAACCTGGATAACAAATTTCATAAAAATGACCTGCGTGCGACACGTTACACACCCCTTTGGCCCACGTATATGACATATTCTGAAATTACAAGACAAACCAAATGTTTCAAACAATTTTTCAGTTTTTTATATTACAATTACGTATAGGAGGCAAAGCTACTTGTTCCTTTAAAACCAAAACCCACTTACGGCTCGATAGTCGATAATAACGTCATATCCGTCGTGTTTTGAATTACCAAAAACATAGAGAGCTTCTCGTTTATTTACAGCATCGTAAGACATATTCTAAAAAATGAAAGAAGATTTGACTCACTCAATTTTATAACGTTGAAGTATGATAACAGTAATCACACTACATTATAGGATGTTTCAATTCTTTTAGAAGTAGTAATTTTCGATAACATTAATATCGTGTTTTCCTTTAATAAAATACAAAATAATATGTTCTACTTTTAAACCAACGTTCATGCCTAATTGTTAAAAAAATAATATATTGTAAAGTACAAGTATCTTTCGCAATAGTTTTCATCTTTCAGTGCAATTATAGGTCTAACAATGTATTTTTGTTGTAAGCTGCTTTAAGTATGCATGTTCAAATACCATCATCAAAACAGTTTTCATTATTTATATCTATATTGATAAAAAAAGATAAAAAGATAATATACCGTCTAACTACATGTATATTTGAATTTAAATCATTCATAACTAAGTGAACGTTGATTTAGTACGTTATTAATATCTGGGAAAGTGTCATGAATTTATATTGTATCGGCATAAAAGCAAATGCAGATATTTGGATTGATAATAACGAACTAATATTAACAGGTAAATAAAACAATGTTAAAGTTGCAAAAACCTCAGAGAAGAAACTTTGAAAATACACATGTACTTACATACTCAAAGGTGCTTCCTCGACCCCCAGGCACAAAACACTGTGCATTAACATACGTTTGAAGCTGAAAGGGGCTGCAACACTGCTGAATTGTCCCCAGAAATAATGAGGCACCCACTGCGACAAGTAAGAAAACTGTATTCATCTTGTCAACTGACCAAAGGCAAGGAAGAGACTGATTGATCTTTAAGTTTATTGTCCACTTCAAATATATAAGGCTTATAGTCTGACAGAGAAACATAATCATTATGTTATTTCCTTGTATCTAATTTGTTAAATTGGTTGGGAGGAATATTAAACGAATGATTTACATTTCCTGTTTAATTCTGATCATAAAAGCTTGAAAACATTTTCTTTAAATAAAGCTAATTGTAGGAACGAAGCTTTAAAACGGAACATCATTTGTATTTTAAATAAATCTCTAACAGAAGTCAATATTTAGTTTTTTAAATCAATTTTATTTGGATTACCATGATTACATTTTGCAAAATATTTCCTTATCTGAATCTATAGAAATGAATAAACGTACATTTTTATGTGAACTTTGTCACAAGTCAAGAGGTCATATATTTGACGTCACAATGAACGTGCGAGCTCATGCTTAGACGGTTGCGTTATTTTAAAACACATAAACAAAAACATGGTAATGTTCATAATTCTGAACGATTTGCCGTTCGCATACGTTAATATAAGCAATGAACAATAATGCTAAAAAATTACTGGGATGTGAACATCAATTTTTTAAACCCTTCGGACTTCGCAATATTTTATCACATGACCAGCCGTTCCAATACGACACGCTATATAAATATAACACCATCCCGTATGAGGTCATGTCAGAGCGATCTTTTCAAAAAGCCAATGACATTACTGCTGTCGAAACTCGGCTGGTAGTTCGGACGTGTGTTTTTTTTTCACTAATTAACATAAAATCCCGAGGTGTCTCGCGTAATAAACAAAGTCACTGCGAAATACTTCACTTTTTAGGATTACTTTCATTTTCGCTATTACAATCAATGAAGTGTTCATGCATAGGCCTTATATAATGATAATGAGAGCTTTAAACGCAAACAAATATTGCAAATAACAAATTGTCAATCATTTCAGTTAGAATGTTTTTTCAAGCTGATAAGAGTGTTTCAAGTGGAAATTGTTTTAAAAAAAGATGTGCCAAAAATGATTTCATTTAATAGTAAATTACGGCGTTATTATAGGTTTTATAAATAAAATATATGTATATCATTCCACAATGATACAAATATTGATAAATAGTTATGTGCAGCAATGTATATCCTATGATATAATGCAAACAATAGACATTATATTCCTAAAACTGATATAATTACATGTGCATTTACATACGTTTACTGCCAATTCAAAATAAATGAGTTCGTGTGCTTAGTGTTCATTGTATGAGTGCTGGATATTATTTTTTTCAATATTGAAAAGTGACACCATTTGCTCATTGTTTTGCACAACAACAAAAACATTACAATAATAATTGGCTTCCGAAGACAGCAACACAAGCTGTATGAATTTCAAACTAGCAGTTTTAATGTTTAGATATTTTGGTGTTAGTTTAATGAATAAAATTTGGGAAACCTGCAGTTTTGGTCTCCGCCTATTAAATATGTAATAGTTTAAACGATTAGACTACATGGCATGATATTTGATTTTGTAAAAACATATTCGGGTAGTGTGTTTTACTGACAGTAGATAGAAAATAACCGGAGGTATCAGCCGAATCCCATAACTGGTTTGCAGCTATTTTATGCAACTCATCTAAGAAATATAATTTATCGGGGAACTTTCCTATATATGTCTCATTGAAGCATTTACAAACCACAGGTGGATAAGTAAGGGATATTTCATAGCACTTCAATTGAACATTCAAAGTACACATATTTTAAACCTAGGAATCTTGTCCTTTATACATGTACCTCATCAGTTTTTAAACTGTTACCATGACAACAGTCATATTTTACAGATTTATTGAATTAAGAATCGAAATAAAGCATCACAAAAATATCAATTAACAATTCAAGTAAAGAGAATGGCAGAAAATGGCCGCATTGCATTAACCCATGGGTCCGAAGATCTTATCCGGCATACCAACTTAGCAATGTAAGTATAACGGGGAACCCTGTGGCCTGGTGTTGAGCGCCAGTACCGATATTTTCAAACTATGAAAATAATACCCATTTGATTTGGGATAGAAAGAGTTTTCAATTATCCGTAAACCCCGTTTCCCAGTGATTGTACCTGGCTGTTAGTACATGTACTTTACATGTACCATGTACTCCAGGACAAAGTCTCCCCTCCTGTGTCTAGAGGTGGAGTGGGCACCAAGACTGTACGATTTGAGTGACACCAATGTAGAACTAGACAATGTTCAAACACACATCGAATTTTCTTTTTCCAAAACAACACCCTGTCTTAGGTGGGAGATGGGGAAACAATAAGTCCAGATAAGTTGAAATCTTTCCAATTATATCTCCTCAAACCCGCCACGGACATTGATGTGATGCTCCTTTATACAAACAGTCAAGCAAACAAATCACTTATTTTTATTCATTAATTATTCCAAGCAAACCCGACCTAATGTTATTTAAAAGGACCCGATTACCCTTTTTGAAAGTTGTGTTTCATCGTACCGGAACAAACTGATTGGTGTGAACTAAAATATTGTCATGCAAAATAACACCTCCCCCAATTCTTTAGTAAATTTTTTGACTTATTTATTTTACTGCGTTTTTTATGTGTCAATCTTGTGGCCACTTTATAAAGGTACACCAAGGCAAGGCAAGGGAGTATTGAAAACCAAGTTAACCTGGTCGTTGGTAAAAGTGCATTGTATCGAGGCAAGCTGCAATTTATTTTTTCCACGTCAAACATTTTACTAGTTACACCCTCTGTTACAAGGTCATTTGAGCCTAAGTGAATGAACATAAAATTTAGTTGCGAATTATATTTCAGAAGTTTCAAGATCTCAGGGTATAGTTGGGGCAATGTACCCCTATTCTATTATGCCAAAGGATATTAGCTAGTAAATTTCAAAATATTTTCATAGGCTTAATCTGGCAAACTGTATGGCCCAATAGGGTATAAAGATCCGAGTATCCAAATCTTTGTCGGGGGACATACAATTCGTAGTTTGGGTTAGTATAATTCAATAGTCTGGAATTTATAAATGTTTTGAAACGATTACATGATATACCTTTAGAAAACTGATTGGTGATCTCTACCTGCCTGCTTTCTGAATGTCATCGTAAGGAACCCCTTGTAGTGCCATATCGGTAGCTCTACCAATTCTAAAATTATAAGTGCCAAAGTAACGTAACAGTGCCTGAAACTTTGATTGCCTGTTGCAGTACTGTGTTAAACTGGAACCTAATGAGAGGTACATTGTACTAAAAAATGTGAGAGGGTGGGGTGGTAGGTCTGACTTTTAAGCATTCCATAATAGATCTAATCGGACATAAAGGGGATGTGGTTGACCTTGAATGATGTTTGCCAAACTGTTTGTTGAGTTTTTGAAAGTGAAATTGTTATTCTAACTTGGTTGGTGCAAGACTTAACCTCAATTCCTTGAAATTAAATATAATGTGAGGTAATATTATAACTCGTGACTGTGCATTTTCCTACCCTAAGCAAGTCAAAGTGTGCTAAATTAAAAGCACACGTAAACAGCTGAACCTCATATTGTTGGTAATGAAACCATGATTTTGACCATGATCTAAAAAGCAAGGGGACAACGCTAGTTCTCTGTTGTGACCTTAGTACGCTTGAGGCCTTGTAATGCTTTACTTATGAGAAAATTATTGTTGGGATCCTGGAGTCCTTTAAGTTTGTGAAAAATAGCTATTGCACTGTATAACTGTACA
The DNA here is from genome assembly GCA_020458035.1 of Magallana ariakensis. NCBI lineage: Eukaryota > Metazoa > Mollusca > Bivalvia > Ostreida > Ostreidae > Magallana > Magallana ariakensis. The sequence goes on from CM035814.1 coordinate 15,633,823, forward strand.
GTGCTAACAGCTTGCTGATGGATTGACAAATAAGCTATAAAATTTAATAAAACAGGTGTTGCTATAGGCCAAGTCACTACTGAGTGATTGTGATGAACTCTGAAAAAAAATTTGGAATATTTTGAGAGCGGTTTGTATGTCTTGCGTGAACCGAGGGCTTATAAATTGAGGATAAGCTTCTTGGATTCTCCCATTAGATCTGCCAAATCCGTTTGCGAACTGGAGTTGGCCTAACACCTGCATCTTGCACCAGATCTCTGAATCTCACCCACTGAGAACAAAAATACTGTCAGCCACTGAATTGCGTTTTGAGGGGATATATTGAACTTTAAATGAAATGTTGGAAAGCATGTGGACAATTAACTGTTTTTTCCCAGTGTACCATTTGATGCGACCAATCTAGACGTGTTTAATACCCTCACACATGGATGTCGCATATCAGTTGCAGGCGTGGTTGAACCTACAATTTGAGTAAAACCTGCAAGATTTACCTGCTTTATTTCAATGGCAGTATTGAGTAGCATAAGGACTAGAAGATAAATGGTTTTGTGTGGCTGGGTTTGGTGATAAGTTACGTTGGTGATAAGTTACTTTGCCCAGACCTCTAAACTTGTCCAAATCCTGTTTTATACTGCTGTTTGTGATATATAATGACCACAACTTGGTATTAATTGTCCCCAGGAAGATTTGGGGTTGGCAACTAGTACTTTGAACAAATGATATTGTTCGTCATATTTAAACCAACCGGGGGGTAGAGATGCTGCGATTCGTACATTCCGCATTTATTTTAATAATGCCTGTGATCTGGTTCTGTATTTATCAAGCATGACGCTGGTGAATATAATAAAGGCCGAGGTCCATTTTTCAATTAAAAGAAACGTGTTTGACTTTTGCTTGACCAGGCACATAGTACCGTTACGAATTTGATTCTGACCTTGTGTGTCTACATAGTCCCTAGTGGACTTTAGAAGGATAGATAAATGAATGAACTGGTCCTACCAAATTTTATATGTTGCTCGAGGGACATGTAAACCAACGGGCTCGAAAGTACTTGCGGCCATTTATTAAGTGGTTGGTATTTTTCTATGTCTTAATTTGAGATATAGTAATTTACAGTTCGTATTTGGTTAAAGCTGACAGGAATTCATAAATTCATTATTTCCTTTTATCTCCGACTACCGTTATATAAGTTCTCTATTCATATTAGATTTTTTATTGTTACGCTCATTGCAACACACCCCCTACATAACGATGAGAGCAGTATTCATACTTCACCGCATTCAGGCATTTCATTACCCGAACAGGTTACGTTAGACAGGAAGATTTGAATAAACGCACATTTATTATGAAAATGAAATAATTTTAAACACAGGGAAATGATCAATGTTTGAAATGAGCTCATAAAACCCGTTTTCTTTGATATTAAAAAATAAAAAAAAATCATTTGGAATTGGAAATTACAACATGGTAACCTATATGCAACACTATGCCAAAAATGACTAAGTTCAACAGCTTGTATTTTTGCACAAATTTTCAAAAATTAAAAATTAGGTAATATTTACATTTCTGATATATGTACACTTTTAATTGGGTTGCACGACCAATCTTTATGCAGATCACTTCTCAACTTAAAATAAATTTATAAGGTATTTAGCAAATATCATACTGCAACCGGCATACCCTTATTATTCTACATCGTCTTTGATCTGGGCATATTTACCAATTAAAAGTCAACTCAAAATAGCAAATTATCGACCAAAAGCATACACAAATAACTGGTACGTAAAATATTAGTAGTGCCATCAGCTTCTGTCTTGAAACTGTTTTGATTTATTACAATTGTAATACATACTTTATCAACAATTGCTTTTTTTCCTTTATAGGTGAAAAAGCTATGTTGATTTATTATAACATGACTATTGGAATTAAAGATGATTTTTTTTCATTCCGTCAAAAATGTGCTTTTAAAAAAGTGTTTTTGTGTTGTGTTTGTTTGTTGGGTTTTTTTTTGGGGGGGGGGGGTTGGGGTTGTTTTTTTAAGTTGGTTTTTTTTCTTCTATTTTTGTGAAAAGGGCAAAATTTGGTGAAATTTGTCAGTTACAACACATACTCTTTTTAAATTTCTAATTCATTTTGATTTGTTTTAGGAACACATGATTAGAAAAAACCGCTAAAACTTCCGTATCACCGAGCACCTGCTCTTTTTGGTTCTCTAAATGCACATGGACTAGTTAAAACAAATTGACCTTAAAATTACCATTTAATTTAAAAATATCACAGTTTAAAACAAATAACACATCTCCTCCTACAGTTTTCTAAATAGAAGGTTTTGTTTTACAAATCAATTGTACATATATCAGAGATGCGCATATTATTTGGATCTGTATTTTTAATAATTTCTGCAAAAATACCAGTTGTTGAGCATAGGCATTTTTGGGAACAGGTTTGCAAATAGGTTACTCTTACTGTACGGATAACTCATCCTACAGTTTTCAAGATAGGAAATCTTTGTTTTACAATCAATTGTATATATTTCAGAGATGTGCACTTTATTTTGATTTTCATTTTTAGTAACTTTTGCGAAAAACGGCAGTTGATGAACTTTTTTTTTGCAAAATATTCCATAAACGGTACCCAATTTTTCTGGATAGGTAGTGTTTTTTAATTCAGGGTTGACACATAAATTATGGATACTGTTCACAAAAAAGAAAACCCAGCTTTCTGTCACATTCACAACTTTTCTCATGGGGGAAATAACTGATGGTTCTTCCTCCGAGTCGGGGAACCTGGCTCGGAAACGTGACCATTGCTGTTAAAAAGAGAATCAGCTTTAGTATTATCAAGACCCGTTATATGGTTTGCCTTGAACTGGATATTGTACAATAACCCTTACAAAACTAACTTTCTTAGCAAGTGCATGACGCTTCTAGACTTGGATGTTTGGGTATTGAAAACTGATACCAGGGTTAGTTGTCTGTATGAAGAAGAACTTTCTTGCCAGCTAGTTTCCTACCCCAAATACTAAATGCCATGGCAATTGGTACTAGCTCAAGAAATGTAATGTCCTTAATTACTTCTAAACCTTCCCACTGCGCTGGCCAGCGCATTAATGCCAATTACTTTTGCTGGATTGCACCAAAACCTTACTCTATATTCCCTACACTATCTTTAAACAACTCAAACTCAAAATCCTTGGTCCAATCTATAATTTTGTGTGATGTGGTTCCTTTAAAACAATCTAAGATTATTAGCCACATCTGTATGTCTGCCTTCATTTCTAAGCTAATCCTGCACTTGTGGTGGGGTTTCGATAGCCCGCAGGTAAAATCGTAAATCCTTCTAACAAAAACCCTACCAGCTGGGATAGCTCTAATGCAAAAGTTGAGGAAACCTGTGAGAGATTGAAGCTTCTTCAATTTAACCTTACGCTTAGCTAATAAGGACAAAAGCTGTGCTTTGAGTTGCTCTAATTTCTCAACAGGTATTCTAATTGTCATATTGATGGTGTCAATTTCTAAACCCAAGTATACTAAATTGGTTGTGGGCCCAAGTGTTTTTTCATGTGTCTATGGAACCTCCTACAGTGTAGGTGCTGACTGAGCTTGGTGGTCAGCAGCAGCTGCTCCATCGTGGTGCCTGGATTGCCGTTTAGGCCTTATTGTTGCAAGGCTTAATTGAACCTTTTGGTACAGGGTCCTGTACTCTTGGGAATTATTTATCGAAAAATTGCTCTTTTGGGGAAAATAGTTTTAAAAATATGACTCAATGCAAGTTAGCAAAGATAAAAAATTATATACAGTTTTCTTGTTATTCATTTGCATATTGCACATATAATCATTAAATAATTGTTTTAAACATAATAAACCACACTGAACAGATCACTCAGATCTATTATAACACAATACGTTACAGCTATTTTGAATTTTTCAATTAGATTTTAGAGAAAAACAGTAGATTTTCAATTGGGAATGGGTTCTCTTACAGGACCCTCATGCAAGGGTTATTAAGCCCTGCGTTGGCTGGGTAGGCTCTCGATTTTTTTTTCTCTTGGAATGACGAATTGTTCATTATGTAAATACAAAACAAAAATATATCAGGATAAAAAATAGAAAAAATGCATCAATACACCAGAAATTACATATGGGCCAATGGACGTGAAGCTGTATGCATGCGGATGAGGCTTATACCAATCCGCAAAAGTCAAGAAAAATACCCGGCCATAGGATCATTAATTCTATTTATCTTACTACTGCTTAAAAAATCTTATGCAGTAGTAATCTTACAGCACGAATTACTTGAACAGCAGTATCTTGACAAATAACGGGCCGAAACACAGTTTTGTGAAGCGTTAATTGAAAGGCACATTACCTTGTGAACTTTTTCGAGAGGACTGAGGAACTTGCGTATTACGTCACATATTTGGTGGAGTTAAACTAGATGTAATATCCGAAAGGCCAAGGAGCCTGAGGACACTGATAATACTTAATTCAGGACAAGACCCATATAAAACTTGAAACAAGCTTATTGGCTCTTCTAATAATTTAACCCTGAATGGTTAAATAAATAATAATTATAATAAATAATAATAATATAATGTAGTTGCTTAGGAATGCAATTCTATATTTTTGTCTGCGTTAAGCAAACTACATGTATGATAATTAATTAAAATGAGAGTTGTAAAACCACTCCTCTATGATACGCTATACAATATATAACAACATCCCGTGCTAGGTCTGAGAGCGGCCTTTAAATTTTGAATAAAAATTATCAAATTAGGAGGAAATTAAACTAATTAAAATTAATGTTGTCAGTGAATACTTGGTTAACATGTTAACCGCCGAACGATTCCAAATACCGAGAGACTTGGTCTCGTGGTTCTCTAATGGAATCGGTTTGTTTTGATTAGTTTTCACGGTCTATATTATTGATAGCTTTGATTGCCATATATTATACAAGTATTAAATACCTGAGTTATAATTACCTCATTTAGACCAGGAACATTATTTAGCAAGATGCCGCCGCAGACATCAAAAGCGTGGACATATTTTAAAAGAACAGTGAATTCAGAATCTGGGAAATGTATATTATATGTATATTATCATAATATCTACTGATAAATAAAAGAGATTTGATAAATGATAGACATGAAAACTGTAACGTAAATCATCCGAGTAATCGGTTACTCGATCGAAAAAGTAAGCAGGATCTGGTTAGTAAAAATACTCTGATATGACAACATTAATAAATATGTGGGTTTTGTTAAATATCAAGGTATAGTAGGTTTGGAGTATGAAGACTTTCCGATTTTCTTTAAGTTCAAACTACTTTAAGAGTCTTACATATTCGTGGCATTTATTGAAATACACAGAAAAATATTTTAACAGTTACCATTATACTAAATGATTTACTTTATATATTAAAATCTTTACTTAAATAACCAAAACAAACTCTTGTAAAGCGAACAATTTTTCATATTCGCCCCTGCTTGAAAACTTCTTATGTTAGATAATATGATCTCAATTTAGCAGAGATGTCGTTCTTTTTTTCTCACTTTTTTCTGGCAGAATGTATGATTATATGGTAGAGAGTGATCAATAATATTTTTAAGCGTTTTCAAAAAAGTATATAGATAAAAATATTTGTATTAAAGCTACTTTTAATATTATATAGATCTTGTAAATGCTTTGTCTCATTTATAGTCTGGCATTGAAGATTGCTTTTTTAATACAATATATGCGCATACCTGTTAACCTTTCAAACCTACTAAGTGAGAAAATCTTTCCCTTACCAACATAACTAAGGTGGAGTTCTTGCATAAATTATTTTCCCATTGTTTAAGATGATTTTACATTTTTGTTTAAATAAAATTTATTTCATTCAATTTTTATTAATATTTTTTATTTTTTATGACCTCTAGTTTAAAATTTATAAGCCTTTGTTGCTATCTTCGGAGGCATTATAATTATGATTTTTTTTTTTTTTTGCTTAGTTCAAAACAAGGAGCAAATGGTGTCAATTTTTAATATTGAAATAAATAATCTCTCGACCTAGAAAGAGGCTGTAGACAAGGCGACCTTATATCGCCATACATATTTTTACTTTGTGCTAAAATTTTAGGAATATTGATAAGAAATGATAAAGATATTAATGGTTAAATCATAGACGGAAATGAATACAAAATATCTCAATACACAGATGAAACTAATGGACGGTACACCTCAATCATATGATGGCATCTTCATGGTTTTAGACTCATTCGCACTGTTTTCAGGCTTAAAAATAAATTTCACAAAAAAAGATGGTTTGATCGGTAGGAAAAACATTTCAAGGGATGTATTTCACAACTTACGATGGAAATTGAGTTGGGACAATTTAACTTTTGAGCTCCTAGGTATTAGATTCTCATGATCAGTAACATTAGATTAAATGGAAGACTTAAACTATTTACCAAAAGTCTCTGAAATAAGAAAATCAATAAATCAATGGAAATCAAGAAAATCAAACCCTATTGGGGAAATTACAGTCATCAAGACATTAATAATACCAAAATTAAATCATTTCATACTAACATTACCCATCCCAAGCTCTGAATACTTGAAAATTTTTGAAAATGATATTTTTCAATTTTTATGTGGCTGTAAAGTGCATATAGTAAAGAAGAGTACAATTGTACAAGATAACTGCAATGAGGTCTCAAAATGATTGATTATGGTGATTTAATTACTGCACTCAAATCTACTTGGATAAAAAGACTTATTAGGGCTGATGCAAAATGGGTAAAACTTCTAAAATCCATTTTGAAAATTAAAATCTCAGAAATATGGAAGAATTGCACAGATTATTCATATACTTTATGTAAAATTTTGAAAAATCCTTTCTGGAAAGAGGTGTTTCTCAGCTGGTTAAAAATACAGGAGCAAAATGTGTTAAGTAAACCCCAGATTATAAATGATAATATATGGTACAATCCCAAAATCACAGTAGACAATAAGTCAATATTTTTTAAAAGCTTTGCTGATACAGGATTGATTTGATTTTTGTTGGTGATTTACTTAATATTGATGGAACATCATAAGCTTTGAAAATTTGAAACAAATTAATCCAATTACAATCTTTATTGAATATGCAAGTATAAGAACTGCTGTTAGGACCAGATTGCAAACACAAGATTTATACATACCAAACTTACAAAAAAAAAGAATATGGAACTGTTATTCCTAATCATATTCTAATTGTACTGGTTGCAAACTTACGTACAACTTATTATTAGATTAAAAAAGAGAAACGTGTACATCTTTATCAAAATGGAGAGAAAAGAGTCATAATTAAAAGAGTCATAATTAAAAGAATCATAGGATATATTTTAATGCACATAACTGTTTTTCAATATCATTGTGGAATGATATATGTTATAACACTCATAATATCCCCGTAATTCACTATTAAAATTAAACATTTTTGTCAAATGTTTTTACACTTTTCTCACGTGAAACACTCTTATCAGTTTGTAATAATACTCTGACTAAAATGAATTTTCATCTGTTGTTTACTTCCGCGTTTAAGTGTGAAATCTCTTTGTTTAATATATTTGATTGTGTTTAAAGCTTTCAATATCCTGATATTAGGCCTATGCATGACTTAACACTTTATTGATTAAAGTCAAAACGGAACTAATCGTACAAAGGAAAGTAAACGAAAATATGACATAATATATACTATCACAGCTGACAGTACTTGGATGAATGTGAATTTTGATTTGTTCAAGCTTTACAGATCATCCTAATTGCAGCGGTTGATGAATTAGAATGTTAAAACTCAAAAGATATCGGTGTAATAGCTTTATAAAGTAGAAAGATAGGTTTGCGGGAGAATTAAGTATTCGCGGGAGAGTAAATGCGCGAGCGATATACAATCGATACAAAGAGCCACTCTAAGTTTATTCATTGAATCTCATTAATTTAATATTTATTATCTTATACATGTATATGATTATTCTCTACTTTCTTCAAAAAACCCCGATATACGTTTATATTATATTCCTGATTCTTGTATTAATTGTTATCAATGAGCTGAAGCGTATATCAAAGTTTTATCAATGACGATGATATTTGTCAGAAAAAATTCCACCGCTAGATGATGCTTGATGAATCCTCATTATTTGATGTCACGGGCAAGACATTTACAATATACGGAGGCTGTTGTTCAGCCTTCGTAAAATGAAAGCCAATCAGATCCAAGCTTCAACAAACAAGTCTTAATTAAAATACTATGATAGCATTATTTCTTAAAACTCTAATGATCAGTCGTTTATTTCATGCCAAGTTATGCGAAAAAGTGCATAATATTAATTCGTTGGTGATCCATGCAAACAACAATTACTCAAACTTAGAATCGACACATGCATTTTGCCATGACTTTGTTTCCTACACTAGAGAGCTCGACGTTTTATGTTTATTTGTGAATAAAGAAACACACGTCCAAAAGATCAGCTAGTAAGATTTCGACTGCAGTGCTTTCATTGGCTATTTGAAAGACGCTCTCAGATTATATCAAAGCAAAAACGTCAGTAAATATCAGTAAATATCAGAACCAACAGCAATTTTCAGCAACAACAGTAATATCAGAAATCAACAGTAAACAATGGCACTTTCAGTGCCATTTAAAGCCAGTAGTGAACCCTGTTTTTATGTTTTAATACAACCGTCAAAACATAAGCTCGCGCGTTAAAAAAGTTCACACAAAAATGGACGTTTATGCCTTTCTATAGGTTCATATAAGGAAACATATTTGCAAAATGTAAATGTATGATACTCCCAATAAAATTGATTAACATGTACATAGAAAATCATTACATAATAACTTGTGTAGGAGATTTATTTATAATGCGGTGAGGTTCTCATTTGAGACTTCGTTCATACAATCAGTCTTATCTAAAGAAAATGTTTTCTAAAGAAATAAACAGCTTATTAAACGTTCACCGTGATACGAACTTGGTTGGTCACGTGATCAAATCCTGTGAATCACGAAGGGTTCCTCAGAAGATTTGATCGCGAACCAACGAAGTTCATATCCCGGTTAACTTTTTAACACTGCTGTTTATTACTTATATTTATCAATGACGATGATATTGTCAAATAACCGTGTTTTTTTATGTATACAATAATAATAACGCAACCGTCAAACCATAAGCGCGTGCCTACAGCATTTTGATGTCCTTTAAAAGTTAACGTTCACACACAATTGAACATTTTCGCTATTCAATAGGTTCATATAAGAAATCATATTTGCAAATGTAAGTACAAGCTTTTATAATAAACTCAAACAGAAAATGTAAAACAATCCTTTTAATGACCCTTCCAATCCATTTTTCCAAATAAGATACAAGGAAATAATATTATGCATGTACGCCAGACTATAAGCAATATATTTAAAGTGGACAATAAATTTAAGTTCAGTCAGTCTCTTCCTTGCCTTTGATCAGTTGACACGATGTATACAGTTTTCTTACTTGTCACAGTGGGTGCCTCATTATTTCTGGGGACAATTCAGCAGTGTTGCATCCCTTCTCAGTTGCAAACTTATATTGATGTACTGTCTTTTGTCCCTGGCGTTCGAGGAATCACTGCTACACAAGTAAGTATATATGTATTTTCAAAATTATTTTATCCGGTTTTTACAAGTTTAACATTGCTTTTTTACCTGCTAACATTCGTTCTTTATTAACAATCTAAATTTTTGCATTTGCTTTTATGATTTATAAGATACAAATTATAACTAATGACACTTTCCCAGCAATTAATAATGCAAATCTTTCTTTGATCTCGATTATACCATGTTCATTTATTTATGAATGATTTAAAATCAGATATGAATAGACGATGAATATTCGTCAATCTACTGATATCAGTAAATAAATAAATTTATGAGTTATGAAAACTGATTTGATGATGGTCTTTGAACATAAGTTACAACAGGCAAAGATTAATTACGTATAAATTTGCTCTGACAGATGTATTCATTAGGATATTTGTCCTTAACAATATATATTTTTCATAATATGTATTATATGTAATATAAATATTATCTCTATATTTTAAGAAGCAGGTATGTGAATAAGGCTTTCATTGTGTGGACAGGAAAGAAAAAAAACAAATTAATGTTCACGCTATCGCAAATTACTATTTCTGAAAGGATTGGGACTTACTATAATGTACTGTGATAAATATAATACTCATAATCATACTACAACGTCATGAAATTAAGCGAGCCAATCTTAAAAATGTATTTTCAGAATATGAATATATCTTACGATGCTGTGACCAAACGACAAGCTTTCCATGTTTTTGGTGATTCAAAACAGAACGGATATGACGTCATTTTCGACTTCCGAACCGTAAGTGAATTTTGGTTTTAAAGATACGAGTAGATTTGATTTTTGATACGAAAAATGATTTCGAAAGTAACATTAAAAAAATTGTTTCAAACATTTGGTTTACCTTGTAATTAATACACAAAAACTTGAATTAAAAAAAATATGTATTTCTATATTCAAAAAATCAACAACAAAAAAGAACAACCAAAAAGAAAGAAAAAACGTTGCTGTCCTTTAAAAAAGGACTGCAATACGTGAACCATATGCGTGTGTTTCTAACGGAAACATGAAAGCCTTAAGGTTATCAGAGGTTCCACCGACTCCGGCCCCTGCTTTTAAATTAAGATATCTACAAAGAAACCTCTTATTGCAAAAGTGCTATGATGAATATTATAATAGCAATCCTAGATATAGTGCCTTTAACCACTAAACTTGTACGTTGCATCACGCATAGCCTTCACCTTTTACCTCAGAATAGGTTCATACTTCTAACATAAGTATGATTACAATTGAAATTTTAGGCATTCGACGAATTTCACTATTTGCTGAAACATTACGCCTCGCGCTATTTTGTTAACTATGCATTGACAGTTTCGTGTATCTTAATTTCATATTTTGATGCGTTTTTCTCGAGATTCAAACTTTTATACAGTGACATAATTATTAATTCATGTATTATATACAGTCACATAATTTTTCAATCATGCTTAAATGCGTAACAAAAAAATAATCGGAAAGTACACTAGCCTCATTTACTAAAAGAAAAGTTAAGCTACAGGTGTGCTAGCCTGGTTCCCTTGGCTACCTATAATCCCGTTAGCTCATGCGCAAGCTGAATTTTCCCCATATCATCCGGTTTAACCTCGCTTATATATTTTTTTGCGTTGACCTCAAGGTCCACACAAAACATTGAACATTATAAACCTGAATTTTTTCTTCCTTTCAGAATATGTCATATGCGTGGGCCAATGGGGTGTGTCACGTTTCGCACGCAGGTCATTTTCGTGAAATTTGCTTTCCAGGTTTGACACTTTCTTGTAAATATATGTGTTAACTTCAATCGATGAATCTACTTTTACGGTACTATTTATCATGAATTGAAGGAAAAAACATGTAATGACAAAACTCATGCTTTAAAATGCGGCCTCTAAATACATGTCATTATGGATGAAATTAATTACATATCATTCTTGAAATTTCATTTTCTTATTACATAAAAAATCTATTGCATGATTTATAAATATGTTTTTCTCGTTATTTTACAACATATATCTTATGTTTTTAAAGGAAAATTCTTGAAACGGTCCATACAAAAAAGACCATGAATCAAATTTAAAGCAATTTCGTTCATTTAAATTAATTATCAGAAACTCAAACTTATTTAAAATTTATATTAGAAAAATCACCTTTGTAGTATGGAATAAGACCTTTCTTCTGGCTGGAAAGAATCACATATTTGCATAAACAATATAGAAGCCAGGGTGGTTACAAATTAGCCATCAAAATCTACTTAAAATTCTTTAAAAGGTTTTTTAATTTGTAAACTATTATTCAGTGAAATACAGTTCATATATTTTAGCATTAAAATTTGAATTTTTTTTCTATATCTGCAAAAAGGGCTATAATTCTTTTTTAAGGATATCAGTATAGTCTAGAAATGACCACGACCACCGACTCTTAAAACTGACTATCATACGCGTTTTCACATTTTTAAAACAGAAAAGAAACATTAAAAACGCATAGTATTATATTTACATATGTATAAACAATTCTGTTTACCATGTATGTTTAGAAGGAAAGTTGGTACGGAAATCTTTCATGGGAGTTTTTCCTGACATCATTATACTAAACACGTATTTGATTCCGGACGTTCAAGACGACCACTATTCCTTCACAATTGGCAAACTCTGCACTCCTGTTGAACTGGAAAGACAACGAACTGGTAATGTGAATAAAGTTGCTGAATTTATGTGATAACTCTCAAGTGAACATAGAGATGGCTATATTGAAGAAATGTAATGTACAAATACGAACAAATTCACAAATTGGATCTTTCATAACCGCCATGTCATGGGATTAAACTCTAAACCTTTTAACTTTTTATCCAGTATTTGAATTTTTGTTCTTGATAATAAATATAATGCTAAAATAGCTAAAATACTCTCAACTAATGAAATACATACTTTTCCTCCCTATTATAAAATCATGTGGTGTGTGAAAGCAATTCTAGATTCCGTTTGTCATTGAAAAGAATTATTATTTGACTTGCTTAAATGGCCAAGTAGGTGGCCGACCATTGTAAGAGAAAAGCTTGAAGATCTACAAAAAGTTTTACCTTGGATTGACCCACTGAGCATAGGTAAAATTTCTACCCCAGGCCCAATTTCTAGTGCTTTACAGCTTTAAAACCACGTAATAAAATCACTGAATTAATTCATCACAGTTTCATAATATTAATTCTAGACCTCCTGATTTTGAACCGTCTCTACAACATGACTTTGGGAATAAAAAATGAATCGGTTTTCACACCACCAGACATATGTTTGAAAAAGGCATGTAAAATTTCCATATTATTTTCTTGTATTATTAAATATAGATTTTTTCGAATTTGTATTTACTTTTTTAGATTGTCGTTTAAGCTTGTAACTTTATATTATTATCTTTTGTAATAGGAATCACGAATAACGAAAACGAACCAAACCCCTCTGTTTTCTGAAGTTGCACCGATGTTTGGACAGTTTCCTTAAGTCTTCAGCTTGGGACTAATAGTTGATGGTTCTTCTTTTTATGATTTTAGATTTTTTTTTCGGGCAATTTAAATAAGGTGTATGTACAGTTCGTAATATATACAATGAGTTAAAAAATAATTGTTTCATGTTTCCGTTTTTATTACCGTGTACTTCTTGTTGATTTTTTAACCTGTCATCGATAAGCATTTAAATTCGTTATAACGCAAAAATACTACGATTCTTTTTTCTCATATTTCCACTATTACTTGGAATATTTACACAAAAGAAAACAAATATTTATTATGGATCAAAGATATGAAAATATAAAAACATTTATTTATTTGGAAGTTCTCCAAACACTTTGCAATTTTTTTTAAAATTACCATCCGGGTACTTTATGTTGTTTACAATGCATCATTACGGACTTTTTTCTTCTTTCTTTTTTTTCATTTTATATTTGGATTGAAACTTGTAGCAATAGAGGTGGTGTTTTGCTACAGAGTTGTTAACTGTGTTCATTTAAGTGAATGAATGTGGTTTGGATATAAAAATATTTTAATTAGCAACATGTTTAGTTGAAAATGATGATAAAAATAACATCGAAACCCTATTAGTAACAAATATCAAATAGGGAAAATATTAGCAAACATTATATTTTGTTTTGTTGCTTTAAGAAGTTGTCTGTTTTGTGTAATATATTGCTGTATTACTCCCCTGGAAGTGATTTAAGTTAACTTTTTAAGTTTATGGTGTTTGACATCACACTATTTGTATTTTTAACTTAAAAAAAGAAGATTGAACATACACATCAAAATTTAATTTATTGAGTTCTGTATAAGTCTAATATTTTTATTTAAGTTACCCATTATTTGCTTTTAATTGGATACACTTGCACATGTTCTCTTGACTTTACCCTGTGTATTTTATGGTTATAAAACGTACTAATATCACATTTTCGTTTTCATATTTTCCTACTAACTCTAAAACCACATTGATTTTAAATTGTCATTTAGTGGGATTTTTTATTTCGTATTAATATATTTATATATAAAGTTTATAATTTATGTTACATACACAAATAATTTGTATGGGCCATTCTAGTTGATTTAAAATGTATATAGTCATTTTCTTTTTCTTTTAATCTATGATATCTTATTTCAACTGTATTTACGTCATAATCTCTAATCTCATGTACCGGATTTAACTTTAACATGTACAAATTAAATGTAACTTATTATATATATATATATATATATATATATATATATATATATATATATATATATATATATATATATATATATATATATATATATATATGCCAAGACATTTCTTAACTTTTCATTTATCAATATAATCACTTAGGAACTAATTTTTTTCAAGCCAGCTGTCTTAAGCTTGAACGAGTATTGGCTATTAACAAAAGAGTGATTGTGTTTAGTAACTAGAACCTTGAGAAAATATTACAGTCATGTTTCAAAGTATGTTATTGTTAAATGTGCTACAGTTTTATATGCATGTTCATATTCTAGTATATAATAAACTTTATCAGAAATTCAAACATACGTAGAATTATTTGAGTTACCAACAAAATACCATCTCTGAGATGATGAACTTTTATAGTACGTTTGGATTTTACAACAATTTAAACCTATGGATATTAGTTCAAAAAGTTTAAATTACAAAGCCTCATGGTTTATCAAACATATTGTCAAGACATATCCTATTCTTTTAAAAAAAAGGGGGGGGGGAGGTAACATACACATTTTCGATAAAACGCCATCTTCCTTTTATTTAAACCAACTTACTTGCTATACTTAAGTGAATATGAAATATACAAAAAATTAATATGAGTGATATTAAGTGAATTTTTGAAAAAAGGAAGATTTGTTTAGTTTTTGAATGAGCTTTCAATGAGCTGGTGAATAATTTTGTCATTTTGTGTACCATATATTTTTTTTTATTTTTAAGGTAAATATGTCACGTTATATGATATGAAAGTTTTGAACAGCTGTACCTGTATAACTACCTTTAACAAAAATTCATATCTTACTTAAGAGAATATTATTATTTTATACGGCAAGGTATAATGTAAATATTCTACCTGTAATGTATATGTTTTACGGTGATATGAAAGTTTAAGAAGCTGAAACTGTGTAATTATCTGTAATAAAAATCATATCTTTTTTTAGATTTTATAACTCTTTATACGACACATAATGAGGTTCATTTGGAATTAAATATTCAGTTACAATAACGAATGGATCGCAATTAAAGTACATACAAATTGATGAAAAAGTGACAATTATGAATATTAAGATATAAATAACGCATTTCACTCTGTGTCTTTAAGCACTTAGTTAACAATAATGAAACGAGTATCACGCCGATTCAGTCACACCATTAGTTTACATTCAGAGGTACTACAAAAATTACTCTTTTAACGTTATGGTACTTAAAAGATAAAGATTAAGCATGTTTTCTCTACAAAAATCTCAATGAAGAAATTTATACAAGGCGACAACTTTGTCAATAATGATGACTTCTTAAAACAAATCCGGAATATCTCCGCATACTGTTATGTTGTAAATTGTCATCTTGCAGTGACGTACAATTTTAACATATTATGACTCTGTCCAAGACGTTCGAAAACTTAATAAATGGAATACACAAATGTTTTAATAACTCGTCTACAACTACCTATATATATTAAGAACAGAAGTTTGCAATCCTAAATCGAATCGTATTTTTCATACTCGATAATGAAAATTGTATGATTGCAAAATGATGGATGTGTTAACAATTCCTTAGAAATTATAAGTAAACGATATTAAATAAAAATAAAATTTTTATCAGCTAGCTTTTTCTCAACAATAGATTATATTTCAATTTAAAAATGAAAATAATGCTCAAAAGTCTTAAAACATGGAACATTAAGTTTTGATTTGTTGAATTTTAGAATAAAACATACGTTGCTTTGAAAAAGCGGAGAGCTCTCAAGTATTATGGTGATGAAAAAGATGAACATATCAATATCATATATGATTATCAAATATACATTTACTGTCTTTTAAATCGAAAATATTAAGATATTGAACTTTGATACGCTTACAATTTTTCTTCGCAATAATTTACCTTAGTTGATTTTTAAAATATAGGTGCATGTGAATCGAAAGTAACAAAGTAACAAAAATGAGGCCAAAATATGTTATCTTACGTAACTTTATTTATTTCAGAATACTTTGTACACGTGGACGAAAGGGTAATGTGTTGTGTTTTATGCGGGTCAATTTTACGAATATTGCTTCTTAGGTATACTTTTTGATTTAGTTTGAATTTAACTTTGAAGTTAAATTTGTTTTCCGTTATTCTTATACAAAGAATCCGCTTTTTTTAATTCTATTTAACGATTTATATGTAGCCTTGTGAACCGTGATGTAACAGTAAATTTGTAATATATTATTAGATCAAAGACGTTGTAGGCTAATACGGGTATGCTGGTTTTATTTAGATATTTCCCAAACACCCAACACATTTAGTTTAAATTGAGAAGTGATCTGCATAACAGTGCGTCGTGCATCCCAATTAACAAAAATAGTTAAACATTAAATAAATGAAAAACACTATTAAGACAAAATAATTCAAATTAATGAAAATTTCGTTTCGTTCTATGTAAAGATGGAAAGTTAGCAAGAAAAACGTATATTGGTATATATCATTACATCATTAATTGGAAACGTACTTGATTCCTATGTGCGGCCAGAAATATTTGATAACTCTTGGCAAGAATTGTACGCCTGTTGAAGTGGTGCAGATGGACTCCTAAACTTAGAACAATGGTACGTAAAACACTAATAGTGCCATCATTTTTGTGATCGGCTTCGGCCGATCGCTGTTGTGTCCATATGAGGCATCCGGCAAATGCTTCCACGTGCGCACACATTCCGCTTGCATAAGTAGTTCTTATAAAAACTTGAAGTTTGGTTTAGTATTTATATAACACTCGGTTTTATTTCAATTCATTTACCTTAAGAGATGCAAACATACATTAAATACAGTTCGACCTGTTAATTCAAGAATGCACATTTTGTCTCACGCGTAAGAATTTCGATCGAAAGATTCATTCAGTAATGCAGTTGACCTCGATGAACTGACCTCAATCATAAGAAGATGCTCCATGAACTGACCTCGATCTATTGATGTTGCATAATAGTAGCTAGGAAGACGGCTTGATTCATAAACAAGGTTACGTTATAATGCGACCTCAATAGCAAGTTATGATGGCATTCAATGTTTTTCAGTCGCATTAAGGAGGCTGGGGGGTCAAAAAATATTTCTCCAAAATTAACAAAATTTGCAAAAATGTTTCACATAATCTTAATTTACATTTTAATGTGAAAGACCACATCACAATCACCGTTAATTTTATCATGTTTTGCATCTGAAGAAATTGCACGTTATGTAAAAAAAAAAAATTATGAAAAATATATGAAATATAAGTAAAGTGTTTAAGGCAAAAAACATACCAATAACATCACAAAAAATTAACACAATAATAAAAACTTAACATTATTTGTTATACAAAAAAATATCACAATTTTACCAAAAATATATATGTCACAAAAATGCAAATATGTAAAACAAAACAAAAAGTAGCTACAAGATTAATTCCAAATTTTAACATAATAATAATCAATACATGTGTAATAAAGATTGAGCATTAAAAAAAATTTTCGATGGTGAAATTTAAAAAAAAAAATTAAAAGGAAAATATTTGGAGTTTTACAAGTTACCTCCCTTTGAAAAGTTAAAAAATGCTGAAAAACAACCGAAATTATATTTTTGCATCTTGTAACCCTTGGTTTACCATCAATTGACACTTTAAATAATGTTTCAATACCATCATATTCATTTCTTTCAAAAGACAAATTCAGTACAATGTAAGAGTTATTATAGAACATTAAAGTGAAAATCTTTTTTGTGTAGAGATAAAAACGCTTTAAAATGGCAGCCACCCCCCAGCCTCGTTAAATTATTTTAATACAACTCTTTCTTTGTATACGTGTTAATGCTCTTTGAAGAGCCCTACTCAGTATTCTGAAGAAGAAGAAGATACATTAACATTTAATAATTACGTTAAAAATATAAAATTAGACAAGGAGTTTACGAACGGCTTTTCCCAATTTTATTTAAAAATTAAATTTGTTGACGGTTTATAATAATGAAATTATGGTGTACAGATTCAAAATATTCTATATTTTGTAAAAAGTACTTATTTTATTATTTTACATCAAACTGATCATGTTGATTGCTTCTAGCTATCAATATATCATTATTGCCGATCATTCCTTTAAAAGGAATACTTGTCTGTCTTGAAACTGTTTAGATTTATTACAATTGTAATACATACTTAATCAACAATTGCTTTTTTTTCCTTTATAGGTGAAACAGCTATGTTGATTTATTATAACATGACTATTAGAATTAAAGATTTTTTTTTCATCCCGTCAAAAATGTGCTTTCAAAATGCAAGGGTTTTTTTTGGTGTTGTGTTTGTTTGTTGGGTTTTTTGTTATTGTTTTTTGGGGGGAGGGGGGTTGGGGGATTGTTTAAGTTAGTTTTTTTCTGTTTTTGTGAAAAGGGCAAAATTTTGTGAGAATTGTCAGTTACAACACATACTCTTTTTAAATTTCTAATTTATTTTGATTTGTTTTAGGAATCCATGACCAGCAAACCGCTAAAACCTCCTAAATGCACATGGACTTGTTCATTAAACAAACTGATCTTAAAATTACCATTTAATTTAATAATATCACAGTTTAAAACAAATAACACATGTCCTCCTACAGTTTTCTAAACAGAATGTTTTGTTTTGCAGATCAATTGTACATATATCAGACATGCGCATATTATTTGGATCTTAATTTTTAATAATTTTTTAATAATTTCTGCAAAAATACCAGTTGTTTAGCATAGGCAATTTTTCGAAAAGTATTGCATATAGGTTACTCCTATTGTACAGATAACTCCACCTACAGTTTTCAAGATAGAAAATTTTTGTTTTGCCGATCAGTTGTACATATTTCAGAGATGTGCAGTTTACTTTGATTTTCATTTTTAGTAACTTTTGCGAAAAACGGCAGTTGATGAACTTAGTCATTCTTTTGTAAAATATCCATAAAGGGTACCCAATTTCTCTGGATAAGTAGTGTTGACACATAAATTATGGATACTGTTCACAAAAAAAAGAAAACCCTGCTTTCTGTCACATTCACAACTTTTCTCTTGTGGGAAATAACTGATGGTTCTTCCTCCGAGTCTGAGAAGCTAACTCGGAAACGTGACTATTGCTGTCGAGAAAGCGAATCAGCTTTGGTATTATCAAGACCCGTTTTATGGTTCGCCTTGAACTGGAAATTGTACGTTAACCTTGCAAAACTAACTTCCTTAGCAAGTGCATCACCCTTCTAGACTTGGATGTTTGGTTATTGAGAATTTATACCAGGGTAGTTGTCTGTATGAAGAAGAACTTTCTTGCCAGCTAGTTTCATACTCCAAATACTAAATGCCATGGCAATTGGTACTAGCTCAAGAAATGTAATGTCCTTAATTACTTCTTATCCTTCCCACTGCGCTGGCCAGAGCATGAATGCCCATTGCTTTTACAGGATTGCCCCACAATCTAACTCTATGTTCCCTGCACTTTTTCTAAAGAACTCAAATTCAAAATCCTTGGTCCAATCTATAATTTTGTATGATGTGATTCCATTAAAACAATCTAAGATCATTAGCCACATCTGTATTTCTGCCTTCATTTCTAAGCTTATCCTGCACTTGTGGTGCGGTTTGGATAGCCCGCAGTTAGTATCGTAAAGCCTCCCAAGAAAAACTCTACCAGCTGGGAAAGCTCTAATGCAAAAGTTGAGGAAACCTGTGAGAGATTAAAGCTCTTTCAATTTAACCTTACGCTTAGCTAATAAGGACAAAAGCTGTGCTTTGAGTTGCTCTAATTTCTCAACAGGTATTCTAATTGTCATATTGATGGTGTCAATTTCTAAACCCAAGTATACTAGATTGGTTGTGGACCCAAGTGTTTTTTCATATGTCTATGGAACCTCCTACAGTGTAGGCGCTGACTGAGCTTGGTGGTCAGCAGCAGCTGCTCCATCGTGGTGCCTGGATTGCCGTTTAGGCCTTGTTGTTGCAAGGCTTAATTGAACCTTTTGGTACAGGGTCCTGTACTCTTGGGAATTATTTATCGAAAAATTGCTCTTTTGGGGAAAATAGTTTTAAAAATATGACTCAATGCAAGTTAGCAAAGATAAAAAATTATATACAGTTTTCTTGTTATTCATTTGCATATTGCACATATAATCATTAAATAATTGTTTTAAACATAATAAACCACACTGAACAGATCACTCAGATCTATTATAACACAATACGTTACAGCTATTTTGAATTTTTCAATTAGATTTTAGAGAAAAAACAGTAGATTTTCAATTGGGAATGGGTTCTCTTACAGGACCCTCATGCAAGGGTTATTAAGCCCTGCGTTGGCTGGGTAGGCTCTCGATTTTTTTTTTCTTGGAATGAGGAATTTCTCATTATGTAATTACAAAACAAAAATATATCAGGATAAAAAATAGAAAAAAATGCATCAATACACCAGAAATTACATATGGGCCAATGGACGTGAAACTGTATGCATGCGGATGAAGCTTATACCAATCCGCAAAAGTCAAGAAAAATACCCGGCCATAGGATCATTAATTTTATTTATCTTACTACTGCTTAAAAAAATCTTAAGCAGTAGTAATCTTACAGCACGAATTACTTGAACAGCAGTATCTTGACAAATAACGGGCCGAAACATAGTTTTGTGAAGCGTTAATTGAAAGGCACATTACCTTGTGAACTTTTTCGAGAGGACTGAGGAACTTGCGTATTACGTCACATATTTGGTGGAGTTAAACTAGATGTAATATCCGAAAGGCCAAGGAGCCTGAGGACACTGATAATACTTAATTCAGGACAAGACCCATATAAAACTTGAAACAAGCTTATTAGCCCTTCGATTAATTTAACCCTGAATGGTTAAATAAATAATAATTATAATAAATAATAATAATATAATGTAGTTGCTTAGGAATGCAATTCTATATTTTTGTCTGCGTTAAGCAAACTACATGTATGATAATTAATTAAAATGAGAGTTGTAAAACCACTCCTCTATGATACGCTATACAATATATAACAACATCCCGTGCTAGGTCTGAGAGAGGCCTTTAAATTTTGAATAAAAATTATCAAATTAGGAGGAAATTAAACTAATTAAAATTAGTGTTGTGAAGGAATACTTGGTTAACAGGTTAACCGCCGAACGATTCCAAATACCGAGAGACTTGGTCTTGTGGTTCTCTAATGGAATCGGTTTGATTTGATTAGTTTTCACGGTCTATATTATTGATAGCTTTGATTGCCATATATTATACAAGTATTAAATACCTGAGTTATAATTACCTCATTTAGACCAGGAACATTATTTAGCAAGATGCCGCCGCAGACATCAAAAGCGTGGACATATTTTAAAAGAACAGCGAATTCAGAATCTGTGAAATGTATATTATGTGTATATTATCATAATATCTACTGATAAATAAAAGAGATTTGATAAATGATAGACATGAAAACTGTAACGTAAATCATCCGAGTAATCGGTTACTTGATCGGGAAAGTAAGCAGGATCTGGTTAGTAAAAATACTCTGATATGACAACATTAATAAATATGTGGGTTTTGTTAAATTTCAAGGTATAGTAGGTTTGGAGTATGAAGACTTTCCGATTTTCTTTAATTTCGAAATACTTTCAGAATCTTACATATTCGTGGCATTTATTGAAATACACGGAAAAATATTTTAACAGTTACCATTATACTTAATGATTCACTTTATGTATTAAAATCTATACTTAAATAACTAAAACAAACTCTTGTAAAAAGAACAATTTTTCATATTTGCCCCTGCTTGAAAACTTCTTATGTTAGATAATATGATCTCAATTTCGCAGAGACGTCGTTCTTTTTTTTCTCACTTTTTTTTCTGGCAGAATGTATGATTATATGGTAGAGAGTGTTCAATAATATTTTTAAGCGTTTCAAAAAAGTATATAGATAAAATATTTGTATTAAAGCTACTTTTAATATTATATAGGTCTTGTAAATGCTTTGTCTCATTTATAGTCTGGCATTCATGTTTGCTTTTCTAATACAATTGTTGCTTAGTTCAAAACAAGGAGCAAATGGTGTCACTTTTTAATATTGAAATAAATAATCTCTCGACCTAGAAAGAGGCTGTAGACAAGGCGACCTAATATCGCCATACATATTTTTACTTTGTGCTGAAATTTTAGGAATATTGAAAAGAAATGATTAAGATATTAATGGTTAAATCATAGACGGAAAGGAATACAAAATAGCTCAATACACAGATGACACTTCAATAATAATGGACGGTACACCTCAATCATATGATGGCATCTTCATGGTTTTAGACTCATTCGCACTGTTTTCAGGCTTAAAAATAAATTTCACAAAAAAAGATGGTTTGATCGGTAGGAAAAACATTTCAAGGGATGTATTTCACAACTTACGATGGAAATTGAGTTGGGACAATTTAACTTTTGAGCTCCTAGGTATTAGATTCTCACGATCAGTAACATTAGATGAAATGGAAGACTTAAACTATTTACCAAAAGTCTCTGAAATAAGAAAATCAATAAATCAATGGAAATCAAGAAAATCAAACCCTATTGGGGAAATTACAGTCATCAAGATATTAATAATACCAAAATTAAATCATTTCATACTAACATTACCCATCCCAAGCTCTGAATACTTGAAAATTTTTGAAAATGATATTTTTCAATTTTTATGTGGCTGTAAAGTGCATATAGTAAAGAAGAGTACAATTGTACAAGATAACTGCAATGAGGTCTCAAAATGATTGATTATGGTGATTTAATTACTGCACTCAAATCTACTTGGATAAAAAGACTTATTAGGGCTGATGCAAAATGGGTAAAACTTCTAAAATCCATTTTGAAAATAAAAATCTCAGAAATATGGAAGAATTGCACAGATTATTCATATACTTTATGTAAAACTTTGAAAAATTCTTTCTGGAAAGAGGTGTTTCTCAGCTGGTTAAAAATGCAGGAGCAAAATGTGTTAAGTAAACCCCAGATTATAAATGATAATATCTGGTACAATCCCAAAATCACAGTAGACAATAAGTCAATATTTTTTAAAAGCTCTGCTGATACAGGATTGATTTGATTTTTGTTGGTGATTTACTTAATATTGATGGAACATCATAAGCTTTGAAAATTTGAAACAAATTAATCCAATTACAATCTTTATTGAATATGCAAGTACAAGAACTGCTGTAAGGACCAGATTGCATACACAAGATTTATACATACCAAACTTACAAAAAAAGAATATGGAACTGTTATCCCTAATCATATTCTAATTGTACTGGTTGCAAACTAACGTACAACTTATTATTAGATTAAAAAAGAGAAACGTGTACATCTTTATCAAAATGGAGAGAAAAGAGTCATAATTATGCACAAAAAACCTGGAACAAATTTTTAAACTCCTCTTTAAATGTACACAAGAATCAAAACTACAGTGGTTACAGTTCCAAATTCTTCAAAGGATTGTTCCAACAAATAAATATCTTTTCAAAATTAAAAAAGCAGAGTCTCTTGTATGCACTTTCTATAAAATAGAAGAAGAGAGTATTGGGCATTTATTTTATGAATTTACTCTCGTAAAAGAAGTTTTGTCTGCTGTTGAAGACTGGGTTTTGAGACAGTTTGATTTGTTAATAACATTTCATAAAGCAATCAATTCTTTTTGGAAAATATAAAAATAGAGAAATTTATAAGTTATTTAACTTGGTAGTTCTTATCGTGAAGCAATATATTTTTCTTGTAAAAAGTGAAGCAAATCCAAATATACATGGATTAAAAAGTGATTTGATAATAAGGCTTTTGACCGAAAAATATATGCTAATGAACAACTGTAGATATAAGAAGTATGAAAGCCATTGGCAAAAAAATATGTGAAGCTGTAGTTCTGTAGTATATATAGTTAAATTGTTTCTTTAATTTGTGTCTTCTTGTTTTAAAATGTGATGGTTTTTTTTTTTTTGTTTTTTTTTTTTGTTTTGTTTTGTTTTGTTGCTTTTTTCTTTTGTTTTTTCTCTTTTTCCTCCTTCAAGTATCCCTGTAAAAGGGACCTATCACGTGAATATGGTTTATATTTAATATACATATGTAAACAATGCCCCTACCCCTTTCACTCGCTCTCTCCCCTGTGTCTCTTCTCTCTCTCTCTCTCTCTCTCTCTCTCTCTCTCTCTATCTCTCTCTCTCTCTTTTTCAAGATATACTTGCAATATATAAGGATTGTACAGTATAAAATAATCAAATAGTTAAAAGTTTGTTTATATGATTGTATAACATAATGTACGAGATATATCACGTATGTACACTTATGTGTTGTGAAAGTGAAAAATTTTATTTAAAAAAAAAAATAATAATAACTAGAGCAAAGCTCGTTGCAAAGCAACGAGTGGGTCTTCCGTTAATGTCGAAAGAAAAGCTAGATGTTCCTGTAAGAAGCAGAGCTGTAAAACCAATACCAGGAGTTTTAAAACAAAAGATATAAAAAATCGA
This sequence comes from Magallana ariakensis, assembly GCA_020458035.1. Taxonomy (NCBI): domain Eukaryota; kingdom Metazoa; phylum Mollusca; class Bivalvia; order Ostreida; family Ostreidae; genus Magallana; species Magallana ariakensis. Next base: position 15,658,669 of record CM035814.1, read on the forward strand.
ATAATTCTTGGTACGACTTAACAAAATCCGTATGACTTTAAGTACGAATTAACAAAAACCTTACCGATTTCAAGAACGACTTGACAAAAAAAATCCGAATGTGTTTAAGAATGACTTAACAAATATCGAATCATTCTAGGTACGAGTTAATTTAACTTTGAACATAACACTATTTTCTTAACCAAGAATGTGGAATCAAAATTTCCGGAAAAATCAATTTTTAAACCCCTATATCTCTGTAATGCATCGTCCGATTTTAAAACGGATTTCAGATTGAATTAAGCTTAATAAGTTGAACATTTTTGCTTCAATAATATATGACAAATTATTTTTCAGTAAATAGTTATTATTAACAGACTTTGTAGCCCTCCTGGCCCCTAATTTGAGGGCCTAGCCCCTTTTTCTTGATATCAAATGAAAGGTCTTGCAAATATAAACATATTTTGCTCAACAACTGTTCACGAATTGTTAACCGTTCTAGAGATATCTGAACAACTGTGTATTAGGGGCCGACCCTTAAACTCCTTACTAGGGCCACCAACAAAAAAGGTTTAGGTATTATATTATTAAAAACATTATTTTGAGCAACTTTTCTTCTACAATGCTTTTCAAAATATTTCTCCTTTTCTAGCTATTACTGATCAGAGTTTTGGACTTCTGGCCCCTTGAAACCCCTAATTACGTAACATATGACTTAGGTATGGTACTGTTTAGATAAATAACTGTACAAAGAATATTTTTGCTTCTATAATATATAACAAATTATTTTTCAGTAAAAAGTTATTATTAATAGACTTAAGAGCTCTCTTGGCCCCTAATTTAAGGGGCCAGCCCTTTTTTCTTGATATTAAATGAAAGGTCTCGCAAATATAAACATATTTTGTTCAACAAGTGTTCAGGAATTGTTGACCGTTTTAGAGATATCAGAACTAATGTGTTTTAGGGGCCGACCCTTAAACTCCTTACTGGGGCCACCAACAAATTTTTTTTAGGTAGCATATTGTTGAAAACATTATTTTAAGCATTTTTTCTTCTACAATGCTTTTCAAAATATTTCTCCTTTTCTAGATATTAATGATCAAAGTTTTGGACTTCTGGCCCCTTGAAACCCCTAATTACGTAACATATGATTAAGGTGTGGTACTGTATAGATAAACAGCTGTACAATAAACATTTTTGCTTCTATAATTGATAACAAATTATTGTTCAGTAAAGAGTTATTGCAAAAAGACTTTAGAGCCCTCTTGGCCCCTAATTTGAGGGGCCAGCCCTTTTTTCTTGATATCAAATGAAAGCCCGTGGAAATTGAAACAACTTTTGCATTACATGTTTTAACAAAATATTTATACATCAAAAGATATTAGAAAAAATGTTCGAATATTGCGTGAAAAAATTTGGTCCTAATTTTCAGGTTCAGGCGAGCTTCGAGGCCTTGCGCAATTTTTATAATTTGAAGCAGGGGGGTACAACTTCAGACTTTAATCTACAATCCAGGAAAAATTTCAAGCTTCTATCTTGATTAGTTTCGGAGGAGATGCGTGGACAAAATGACCCTTAAAAATTTACAAAATCGTCAATATCTGAAACCGGAAGTGACGTCATCAAAAAATGTAACTAAAAACATTTGTCCCCTCCGATGCTGTATAAGTCCTGAAAATTTGGTGCAAATCGGATGAATAGTTTTCGAGAAATAAAGCTTTAAAGAAGGCAGAAAAAGAATATTAAGAATAATAATAATAATAGAAAGAAACAGTAGAATAACAAGAGGGTCTTCCGTTGGAAACGGAAGACCCTAATAATAATCTCTCGACCAGCACTGCTGACACAATAAACAGGTGAGCTTAATTTTTCTATTAAATTTTGAATTGGCAGTAAACTCAAGTTAATTTAATGCTAGTTTTAATGATAATATGGCTATTGTTTTCATTATATCATAGGATATATTTTAATGCACATAACTGTTTATCAATATCATTGTGGAATGATATATGTTATAACACTCATAATACCCCCGTAATTCACTATTAAAATTAAACATTTTTGTCAAATGTTTTTACACTTTTCTCACGTGAAACACTCTTATCAGCTTATAATAATACTCTGACTAAAATGAATTTTCATCTGTTGTTTACTTCCGCGTTTAAGTGTGAAATCTCTTTGTTTAATATATTTGTTTGTGTTTAAAGCTTTCAATATCCTGATATTAGGCTTATGCATGACTTAACACTTTATTGATTAAAGTCAAAACGGAACTAATCGTACAAAGGAAAGTAAACGAAAATATGACATAATACTATCACAGCTGACAGTACTTGGATGAATGTGAATTTTGATTTGTTCAAGCTTCACAGATCATCCTAATTGCAGCGGTTGATGAATTAGAATGTTAAAATTCAAAAGATATCGGTGTAATAGCTTTATAAAGTAGAAAGATAGGTTTGCGGGAGAATTTAGTATTCACGGGAGAGTAAATGCGCGAGCGATATACAATCGATACAAAGAGCCACTCTAAGTTTATTCATTGAATCTCATTAATTTAATATTTATTATCTTATACATGTATATGATTATTCTCCACTTTCTTCAAAAAACCCCGATATACGTTTATAATATATTCCTGAATCTTGTATTAATTGTTATCAATGAGCTGAAGCATATATCAAAGTTTTATCAATGACGATGATATTTGTCAGAAAAAATTCCACCGCTAGATGATGCTTGATGAATACTCATTATTTGATGTCACGGGCAAGACATTTACAATATACGGAGGCTGTTATACAGTCTTCGTAAAATGAAAGCCAATCAGATCCAAGCTTCAACAAACAAGTCTTAATTAAAATACTATGATAGCATTATTTCTTAAAACTCTAATGATCAGTCGTTTATTTCATGCCAAGTTATGCGAAAAATTGCATAATATTAATTCGTTGGTGATCCATGCAAACAACAATTACTCAAACTTAAAATCGACACATGCATTTTGCCATGACTTTGTTTCCTACACTAGAGAGCTCGACGTTTTATGTTTATTTGTGAAAAAAGAAACACACGTCCAAAAGATCAGCTAGTAAGATTTCGACTGCAGTGCTTTCATTGGCTATTTGAAAGACGCTCTCAGATTATCTCAAAGCAAAAACGTCAGTAAATATCAGTAAATATTAGAACCAACAGCAATTTTCAGCAACAACAGTAATATCAGAAATTATCAGTAAAACATGGCACTTTCAGTACCATTCAGAGCCAGTAGTGAACCATGTTTTTATGTTTTAATACAACCGTCAAAACATAAGCTCGCGCGTTTAAAAAGTTCACACAAAAATGGACGTTTATGCCTTTCTATAGGTTCATATAAGGAAACATATTTGCAAAATGTAAATGTATGATACTCCCAATAAAATTGATTAACATGTACATAGAAAATCATTACATAATAACTTGTGTAGGAGATTTATTTATAATGCGGTGAGGTTCTCATTTGAGACTTCGTTCATACAATCAGTCTTATCTAAAGAAAATGTTTTCTAAAGAAATAAACAGCTTATTAAACGTTCATCGGGATACGAACTTGGTTGGTCACGTGATCAAATCCTGTGAATCACGAAGGGCTTCTCAGAAGATTTGATCGCGAACCAACCAAGTTCATATCCCGATTAACTTTTTAACACTGCTGTTTATTACTTATATTTACGTTTGAGAAAGGCAACTTGGTCAGAATTGTAAAATAACCGTGTTTTTATGTATACAATAATTACCGTCTTCCTTGGAAGACGGTATAAAGAGTTGAAATAATTTACAGTCTCCGGGTTGTGCACTTCCTCTCCTTTGTGATTGGTAGATAATACATGATGTGAAAATTTACATTTATTTCATTGGTTGAAAAACTGTTCGGCGCAAGGGAGATAATTTTCTGATGATCTTTTTTACGTACGACTTAACAATTTTCGTCGATTTTAAATCTTAAAAAGTGAGAAAACGGAAAAAGCAATAAATTTAGCTATCAATGAAATTCAGGCTTTACTTTTTCAGTACAACTAGTTGAAAGCAATGTTCTATAATATCTATTGGAAATTTTTTGTTCTTTTCTTTTTTTGATTGCTTATGAAAGTACAAAAATGTGAAAATTTGATACGGTATGTCTAATATCAGTAAAAAAAGATACGGTATCGGGTAAAACTAGAACCATTTTAACAGGAGCTTGGACTTTGGGTAGTTGTCGCAAACAGCATTGTGACATAGGCCTGTCTATTTCATTGCTGTCCATACAACCATGGCTCTTTGAAATCAACTAGATTTGTCTGGCTTTGGAGCTTAGACTACGCAATCGGTGTATATTTCGCTTGAAACCAGCGTCATTTTTAACTTGTTTTGACGCAAGAATAGATAGTTAGGTTCTACTGAAAGTCCAAGGTCTTGTTAAAATGGTTCTAATATCAGTAAAACAAGTGCTGAATGTTGTGGTATTAAGAGGTATGTCCAATGCACGATGTTTTATCAATATTGTCGACATCGCAATGTTGGCCAATATCGAGTAGACATTGTGTTAATATCATATTAGCATAACTATTGAATTTGCATTTGCAGCGTACCCTTTATATCCTGTTTACATTTTCGATATCGCAATGTTGACCAACATCGAGTCGACATTGTGTCCACATCGTATGTCTTGTTTCCTGTTTACATCGTCGACATCGTCGACATCGCAATGTTGATCGATATCGGGTCGACATCGTGTCTACATGGTACGTCTCAAATCCTGTTTACATCGTTGACATCGCAGTGTTGATCGACATCGAGTCGACATCGTGTCTACATCGTGTACCTTCTTTCCTGTTTACACCGTCAACATTGTCGACATTGCAGTGTTGATCGACATCGTGTCTACATCTTACCTCTTATATCCTGTTTACATCGTCGATATTGTCTATATCGCAATGTTGACCAACATCGAGTCTACATCGTGTCTACATCGTACCTCTTATATCCTGTTTATATCATGGACATTGCAATGTTGATCGACATTTAGTCAACATCGTGTCTACATCGTACCTCTTATATCCTGTTTACATCGTCGACATTGTCGACATCGCAATATTTAGTAGAGAATGTTTCTACATTATGTGCCTTCTTTCCTGTTTACATCGTCGATATCGTCGACATCGCAATGTTGATCGACATCGAGTCAACATCGTGTCTACATCGTACCTCTTATATCCTGTTTACATCGTCGACATCGCAATATTTAGTAGAGAATGTTTCTACACCGTGTGCCTTCTTTCCTGTTTACATCGTCGATATCGTCGACATCGCAATATTGATCGACATCGAGTCAACATCGTGTCTACATCGTACCTCTTATATCCTGTTTACATCGTCGACATTGTCAATATCGACATGATGAACAACATGGTGATTTTCTATGCCTTACATTGTATTTTTCTACGCTGTTGTAATTTTAAACAAACATCGTATAATGTTAGGAAATGATAAATAAAGGAATTATCTAATCTGTAGGTAATTGGTTTGCTTAATTGACTACAATTTATCATTTTTGTCTTTGAGAAAATTCCCTTTGGCTCTGCTTTACTTGCATTGTTTGTAACCAGCGGAGTGATAAACATAAAGTTGGACAGAGTTTCGTCCTAGATCGTTAATCTTGTCCCCTCAGTTGAATTTCACTATCGCACCATCGCACGTTGTGATGTCGACAATGTCGACGATGTAAACGGCAAAGAAATATCGACAATGTTGACGATGTAAATTCGATATCAGTTCAACATTGTCGACGTTGCGATGTCGACAATGTCGACGATGTTAACGGCAAAGAAATATCGGCAATGTTGACAATGTAAAATCGATATCGTATCAATATTGTATACATCGCGATGTTGACGATATCGAAAAAGAAATATGTATTGGACATGAATGGGTATTAAGTTTGATTTTAATTAAATAATACTACCCTTCCTAAGATCTCTTTTTCCTTACTATAGGGGGGGAGGGGTCCGAAGGATAGTTGTTTGCCAGGGGGGTCCGAAGCATATTTGCGATAATTTTACTATGTAAATTTAATAAATTTTCATTTTCAAGGGGGGGGGGGTCGGGACCCCCCTCCCCCAGACCCCCCTCTAGATCCGCGCATGAAAAAAGTTCTGAATGATGTGGTATCAATTAAGTTTGATTCTATTAAAATAATACGGCCCTTCCTAAGATATCTTTTTCCCTACTATAGTCGATCTCAACTCACAAGCACGTGGTACGCATTTCTCAATTTTAGACACGCACGCTTAATCAAGGTACATAAAAAAGTTTCAAAAGCCATTGCATGTAGAGGAAGGCGACCTTATGTAAAAAAAAAAAATTGAATTTTCTTGATAACTTAATGCTGTTTAAAGTTTGCTCTAAAGACGGTAAGCTTTTTTAAAAAGCTAAACTTGTAATAACGCAATCGTCAAACCATAAGCGCGTGCCTACAGCATTCTGATGTCCTTAAAAAGTTAACGTTCACACACAATTGAACATTTTCGATATTCAATAGGTTCATATAAGAAATCATATTTGCAAATGTTAGTACAAGCTTTTATAATAAAACTCAAACAGAAAATGTAAACCAATCCTTTTAATGACCCTTCCAATCCATTTTTCCAAATAAGAATAATAATTGTCACAGTGGGTGCCTCATTATTTCTGGGGACAATTCAGCAGTGTTGCATCCCTTCTCAGCTGCAAACTTATATTGATGTACTTTTTTTGTCCCTGGCGTTCGAGGAATCACTGCTACACAAGTAAGTATATTTGTATTTTCAAAATTATTTTTTTCCGGTTTTTACAAGTTTCACATTGCTTTTTTTACCTGCTAACATTCGTTCTTTATTAACAATATAAATTTTTGCATTTGCTTTTATGATTTATAAGATACAAATCATAACTAATGACACTTTCGCAGCAATTAATAATGTACAAATCTTTCTTTGATCTCGATTATACCATCAATGTTCATTTATTTATGAATGATATAAAATCAGATATGAATAGACGATGAATATTCGTCAATCTACTGATATCAGTAAATAAATAAAATTATGAGTTATGAAAACTGATTTGATGATGGTCTTTGAACATAAGTTACAACAGGCAAAGATTAATTACGTATAAACTTGCTCTGACAGATGTATTCATTAGGATATTTGTCCTTAACAATATATAACAATATATATTTTTCATTATATGTATTATATGTAATATGTAATATAAATATTATCTCTAAATTTTAAGAAGCAGGTATTTGAATTAGACTTTCATTGTGTGGACAGGAAAGAAAAAAAAAACAATTTAATGTTCATGCTATCGCAAATTACTACTTCTGAAAGGATTGGGACTTACTTTAATGTACTGTGATAAATATAATACTCATAATTATACTACAACGTCATGAAATTAAGCGAGCCAATCTTAAAAATGTATTTTCAGAATATGAATATATCACGATGCTGTAACCAAACGACAAGCTTTCCATGTTTTTGGTGATTCAAAACAGAACGAATATGACGTCATTTTCGACTTCCGAACCGTAAGTGAATCTTGGTTTTAAAGATACGAGTAGATTTGATTTTTGATACAAAAAATGATTTCGAAAGTAACATTTAAAAAATTGTTACCTTGTAATTTATACACAAAAACTTGAATTTTAAAAAAATATGTTTTTCTATGTTCAAAAAATCAACAACAAAAAAGAACAGCCAAAAAGAAAGAAAAAACGTTGCTGTTCTTTAAAAAAGGACTGCAATACGTGAACCATATGCGTGTGTTTCTAACGGAAACATGAAAGCCTTAAGGTTATCAGAGGTTCCACCGACTCCGGCCCCTGCTTTTAAATTAAGACATCTACAAAGAAACCTATTATTGCAAAAGTGCTATGATGAATATTATAATAGCAATCCTAGATATAGTGCCTTTAACCACTAAACCTGTACGTTGTATCACGCATAGCCTTTACCTTTTACCTCAGAATGGGTTCATACTTCTAACATAAGTATGATTACAATTGAAATTTTAGGCATTCGACGAATTTCACTATTTCCTGAAACATTACGCCTCGCGCTATTTTGTTAACTATGCATTGACAGTTTCGTGTATCTTAATTTCATATTTTGATGCGTTTTTCTCGAGATTCAAACTTTTATACAGTGACATAATTATTCATTCATGTATTATATTAGAAAGTTAAGCTACACGTGTGTTAGCCTGGTTCCCTTGGCTACCTATAATCCCGCTAGCTCATGCGCAAGCTGAATTTTCCCCATAGCATCCGGTTTAACCTCGCTTATATATTTTCTGCGTTGACCTCAAGGTCCACACAAAACATTGAACAATATATACCTGAATTTTTTCTTCCTTTCAGAATATGTCATATGCGTGGGCCAATGGGGTGTGTAACGTTTCGCACGCAGGTCATTTTCGTGAAATTTGCTTTCCAGGTTTGACACTTTCTTGTAAATATATGTGATAACTTCAATCGATGAATCTACTTTTACGGTACTATTCATCATGAATTGAAGGAAAATACATGTAATGACACAACTCATGCTTTAAAATGCGGCCTCTAAATACATGTCATTATGGATGAAATTAATTACATATCATTCTTGATATTTCATTTTCTTATTACATAAAAAATCTATTTCATGATTTATAAAGACGTTTTTCTCTTACAAGACGGATATTTTCCCGTTATTTTACATCATCTATCATATGTTTAAAGGAAAATTCTTGAAATGGTCCATACAAAAAAAACATGAATCAAATTTAAAGCACTTTCGTTGATTTAAATTAATTATCAGAAACTCAAACTTATTTAAAACTTATATTAGAAAAATCACCTTTGTAGTATGGAATAAGACCTTTCTTCTGGCTGGAAAGAATCACATATTTGCATAAACAATAAAGAAGCCAGGGTGGTTACAAATTAGCCATCAAAATCTACTTAAAATTCTTTTAAAAGGTTTTTTAATTTGTAAACTATTATTCAGTGAAATACAATTCATATATTTTAGCATTAAAATTTGAATTTTTTTCTATATCTGCAAACAGGGCTATAATTCCTTTTTAAGGATATCAGTATAGTCTAGAAATGACCACGACCACCGACTCTTAAAACTGACTATCATACGCGTTTTCACATTTTTAAAGAAGAAAAGAAACATTAAAAACGCATAGTATTATATTTACATATGTATAAACAATTCTGTTTACCATGTATGTTTAGAAGGAAAGTTGGTACGGAAATCTTTCATGGGAGTTTTTCCTGACATCATTATACTAAACACGTATTTGATTCTGGACGCTCAAAACGACCACTATTCCTTCACAATTGGCAAACTCTGCGCTCCTGTTGAACTGGAAAGACAACGAACTGGTAATGTGAATAAAGTTGCTAAATTTATGTGATAACTCTCAAGTTAACGTAGAGATGGCTATATTGAAGAAATGTAATGTACAAATACGAACAAATTCACGAATTGGATCTTCCATAACTGCCATGTCATGGGATTAAACTCTAAACCTATTTAACTTTTTATTTAGTGTTTGAATTTTTGTTCTTGATAATAAATATAATGCTAAAATAGCTAAAATACTCTCAACTAATGAAATACATACTTTTCCACCCTATTATAAAATCATGTGGTGTGTGAAAGCAATTCTAGATTCCGTTTGTCATTGAAAAGAATTATTATTTGACTTGCTTAAATGGCCAAGTAGGTGGCCGACCATTGTAAGAGAAAAGCTTGAAGATCTACAAAAAGTTTTACCTCGGTTTGACCTACTGAGCATAGGTAAAATTTCTACCCCAGGCCCAATTTCTAGTGCTTTACAGCTTTAAAACCATGTAATAAAATCACTGAATTAATTCATCACAGTTTCGTAATATTAATTGTAGATCTCCTGATTTTGAGCCGTCTCTACAACATGACTTTGGGAATAAAAAATGAATCGGTTTTCACACCACCAGACATATGTTTGAAAAAGGCATGTAAAATTTCCATATTATTTTCTTTTATTATTAAATATAGATTTTTTCGAATTTGTATTACATTTTCTAGATTGTCGTCTTAGCTTGTAACTTTATATTATTATCTTTTGTAAAGAAATCACGAATAACGAAAACGAACCAAACCCCTCTGTTTTCTGAAGTTGCAGCGATGTTTGGACAGTTTCCTTAAGTCTTCAGCTTGGGACCAATAGTTGATGGTTCTTCTTTTTATGATTATGATTTTAGATTTTTTTTTTCGGGCAATATCAATAAGGTGTATGTACAGTTCGTAATATATACAATGAGTTAAAAAATAATTGTTTCATGTTTCCGTTTTTATTACCGTGTATTTCTTGTTGATTTTTTAACCTGTCATCGATAAACATTTAAATTCGTTATAACGCAAAAATACTACGATTCTTTTTTCTCATTCCCCTATTACTTGGAATATTTACACAAAAGAAAACAAATATTTATTATGGATCAAAGATATGAAAATATAAAAACATTTATTTATTTGGAAGTTCTCCAAACACTTTGCAATTTTTTTCAAAATTACCATCCGGGTACTTTCATGTTGTTTACAATGCATCCTTGCGGACTTTTTTCTTCTTTTATTTTTTCATTTTATATTTGGATTGTAGCAATAGAGGTGGTGTTTTGCTACAGAGTTGTTAACTGTGTTCATTTAAGTGAATGAATGTGGTTGGGATATAAAAATATTTTGATTAGCAACATGTTTAGTTGAAAATGATGATAAAAATAACATCGAAACCCTATTAGTAACAAATATCAAATAGGGAATATATTAGCAAACATTATATTTTGTTTTGTTGCTTTAAGAAGTTGTCTGTTTTGTGTAATACATTGCTGTATTACTCCCCTGGAAGTGATTTAACTTTTTGACTTTTTAACTTTATGGTGTTTGACATCACACTATTTGTATTATTAACTAAGAAAGGACGATTGAACATACACATCAAAATTTAATTTATTGAGTTCTGTATAAGTCTAATATTTTTATTTAAGTTACCCATCATTTGCTTTTAATTGGATACACTTGCACATGTTCTCTTGATTTTACCCTGTGTATTTTGTGGTTATAAAACGTACTAACATTTTCGTTTTCATATTTTCCTACTAACTCTAAAACCATATTGATTTTAAATTGTCATTTAGTGGGATTTTTTATTTCGTATTAATATATATATATATATATATATATATATATATATATATATATATATATATATATATATATATATATAATCATTTGCTTTACCAAACGCATTTTAATTTTTGTCAAAAGTTTTATAAAAATGTTCTTGTTGATTATAACACGTGTCAAATAAATTCTAGAGACATCGTCTAGTAACTAATAGGGAAAATATTCCATTTCTCTATCAGAAAAAGTGAAATTGATATCAAGGAAATGTTCTGCCTTTCCTTTTGGTATGCATTTTCCTCATGACCTGGTTTGCCTTTTTATCAAATCATCTCATCAATTAAAAATCCTAAACTCTTATTAATCATATCGTCTGAAATCAACTACGAGACAATTTTGACCATTGTTTCCGAGAAGCGCAATCGACGTCTAGTCGTGTATATTACAAATTTTGCACCGTGGACTAATCACCTGGCTAATAGATACATGATTCATTCCTTGGTGCGAACGTTGTATTTTGTAAAATGCAGCTGGCTGCAATTACTTCTTGCCTAAATGTTAATTACCATCACAAATATCAAGCAATTTGTTAAAATCGATTTGACTTTGATAAAGCTTTTAAACCTGTTGATTTCCTTTTAATAACGTGCATGTAATAAACTTTATTTGTAAAAATTCAATTAAAAAAAACGTAATAAAGAGCCCCGCCAAAGTTTATAATTTATGTTACATACACAAATAATTTGTATGGGCCATTCTAGTTGATTTAAAATGTATATATTCATTTTCTTTTTATTTTATTCTATGAAATCTTATTTCAACTGTATTTACGTCATAATCTCTAATCTCATGTCTCATTAACTTTAACGTGTACAAATTAAATGTAACTTATTATTTATAACTTATTATATATATATATATATATATATATATATATATATATATATATATATATATATATATATATATATATATATGCCAAGACATTTCTTAACTTTTCATTTATCAATATAATCACTTAAGAACTAATTTTTCAAGCCAGCTGTCTTAAGCTTGAACGAGTATTGGCTATTAACAAAAGAGTGATTGTGTTTAGTAACTAGAACCTTGAGAAAATGTTACAGTCATGTTTCAAAGTATGTTATTGTTAAATGTTCTACAGTTTTATATGCATGCTCATATTCTAGTATATAATGAACTTCATCAGAAATTCAAACATACGTAGAATTATTTGAGTTACCAACAAAATACCATCTCTGAGATGATGAACATTTATAGTACTTTGATTTACGTTTGGATTTTACAACAATTTAAACCTATGGATATTAGTTCAAAAAGTTTAAATTGCAAAGCCTCATGGTTTATCAAACATATTGTCAAGACATATCCTTTTCTTTAAAAAAAAAAAAGGGGGGGAAGGTGGCATACACATTTTCGATAAAACGCCATCTTCCTTTTCTTTAAACCAACTTACTTGCTATACTTAAGTGAATATGAAATATACAAAAAATTAATATGAGTGATACTAAGTGAATATTTGAAAAAAGGAAGATTTGTTTAGTTTTTGAATGAGCTTTTAATGAGCTGGTGAATAATTTTGTCATTTTGTGTACCATATATTTTTTTTATTTTTAAGGTAAATATGTCACGTTATATGATATGAAAGTTTTGAACAGCTGTACCTGTATAACTACCTTTAATAAAAATTCATATCTTACTTTAGAGAATATTATTATTTAATACGGCAAGGTGTAATGTAAATATTCCACCTGTAATGTGTATGTTTTACGGTGATATGAAAGTTTAAGAAGCTGAAATTGTGTAATTATCTGTAATAAAAATCATATCTTTTTTTAGATTTTATAACTCTTTTATACGACACATAATGAGGTTCCTTTGGAATTAAATATTCAGTTACAATAACGAATGGGTCGCAATTAAAGTACAAACAAATTAATGAAAAAAGTGACAATTATGAATATTAAGATATAAATAACGCATTTCACTCCGTGTCTTTAAGCACTTAGTTAACAATAATGAAACGAGTGTCACGCCGATTCAGTCACATCGTTAGTTTACATTCAGAGGTACTACAAAAATTACTCTTTTAACGTTATGGTACTTAAAAGATAAAGTTTAAGCATCATGATCTTATAGATAACATATGTGTTGTACGAAATGGTACACATTTAAACAAGTAGAATTTTTAATTTTATTGTGTAACGTCTAAAACGGGAGTAAATCCCTGTATTTCTTATAAGACATTTTGGTCTAAAGTTAGATTTTAAAAAAAGGATTGCTTACTTAAATGTGTTATAAAATAATTGAGAGCTTTTAAAATATCATATTTGCGAAGTAATTTCAGAGCCTTTATCCACTATGTGTGAAAAACAGCATAATGTTTTCAAAAACTCTAAACAATTACTACCAAGCCATGTATGTTCCTTTGGAAGAGTTAATGTCTATTCCAGGATTTTGAACAGTATCCCAGCGACATGCTAAGCTTTGCAATAATCTGGCAAGAAAGTTTGTCCAATAGTCATTCCGGTGAACGCAATGGCAAAACACCTTAGAATGTGTTACAATGGAGGATTTAAAATAATTAGGATAAGTGTATGTATAACCATATAATTAGGATAAATATATATATATAACTATATAAAGTATATAAAGTATAAAATTTGTTTATTTATAATTGCCACATATATTTCAAAATAAATACACATACTTATTATTAAATATAAGCCGTTATTGTCAGTGATTTCATATAAATATTCTCATAAATAGCTTAAAGATCGATTCTTCAAAATCTCCCTATACTCATTTACTTCCAATTTGACTCTCTATGGAAATACATGTAAATATCCCGCTTAACAACTTATAAGGTAAGACATGGGTATAATAATAGTTTTGTCAACTCTTCGCTCTGAATGTTTCTGCTTTGTTTGATTTTAAAATGATAAACTAAAACACATAGCATAGATAGATCGAAATTGGTAATTTAATAACAAAATGACAATACACTTTATCATACATGTATATACAATCTATATACAACGTGTAAAAAATCGAATACAGGGTATAATAATATGATAATATTATGAAGTGTGAACTTCTGATGAGAATTCTATAAATGATTTGGCTGTTACCTTTCCAAAATCTTCTCATTTATTGTGGTCACCTTTGTGTTTACCCATTACAACTTTGATCTGCAAGCTACTTATGTTTTTCGGTTAATAATTCTCAATTCTCTTTTTTGATGAGTATCTTTAATATGTATTCTTTTTTAATCTTAACAAAAACATATATAACGGATTATATTTTTGTTTTATATGAGTCACAAGTAAAAGAAAACATGCAAAACCTCTGTTACATTGAACTGCAGCTGCTGCCTTCATGGTTTAACATTTGGACAGTTTAATTAAGTAAACATGTGACATGGAACTCATTAGTAAAGAGATATATTATTTTTGTTATAATTGTGTTTTATTGTACATGCAATTGATATTTTAGACATGAGTAAAGTCCAAATCATCAACATAATTATCAAAAGTTGCTTTTATAATGTCTCGAAATTTCACTTAACAAATACAAAATAAACGCTTTTGTATTTTGGTATGACCATCTGCTTAAAGGAGAACGAGTGACTGCAGATGCAATAAAAGAACTTATATCAACGCTAGCATGTACACTATTTCATACATAAAAAAAATAAACTTGAGCTCAAATTGTGTCTATGTCCATTTAAATGATGTCAGGTTCTTATGATAAAAATCAAACAGAAAATGTAAACCATTCCTTCCATAACCCTTCCAATCAATTTTTCCAAATAAGATACAGGGAAATGACATTTTTCCTGTCTGTCAGACTATAAGCATCATATTTAAAGTGAACAATAAACTTAAAGCTCAGTCAGTCTCTTCCTTGCCTTTGGTCAGTTGACAAGATGTATACAGTTTTCCTTCTAGTCGCAGTGGGTGCCTCTTTATTTCTGGAGACAGTTCAGCAGTGTTGCATTCCTTCTCAGCTACAGACCTATGTTGATGAACTGACTTTTTTCCCTGGGGGTCGAGGAAGCACCGATGCGTATGTAAGTACATGTACATATGTATTTTCAAAGTTATTTTTTTCTCATGTTTTTACATATTGTACTAATTTAACAATATTTACCGGTCAACATTCGTTCGTTGTTTTCATATTTATTTATGATTTAGGATCAAAAACCTATGCAGGATAAATATTCGTCAATCTATTGTTTTCAGCATAGAACATTTATGAGTTGAGAAAACTGTTTTATTGGTGGTATTTGAAAATAAATAACAACAGACAAAGCTTACAGCAGCTTTCAACAACAATATACTATTTGGCACATAAATGTCCCAAAGATGTATTGGAAAGAATATTTGTACTTTACAAAATATTATTTCATTTTTACAATTAGACATGATAATATAAATAAGTGACTGTAACACTGCATTGGCCAGAAAAGTTGGTTAAAAGTAGCATATATTCGTATTTTATCTATATCATAAAAAGCAGATATTACGTGAATTAAGCCTACATTACATGGACAGGAAAATAACCCAAAATAATGCTATCGTTAATTACTAATTCTGATAGGATAAGGACATCCTATAATGTAGTGTTTTTATTGTAATCACACAACAACGTCATGAAATTAAGCTAGTTAATCTTAAAAATGTATTTTCAGAATATGTCCTACGATGCTGTGATCAAACGAGTAGCGTTCCATGTTTTTGGTAATTCAATACACGATGGACTTGATATCATTATCGACAACCGGGCTGTAAGGGAATTTTAGTTTTAAAGATACAAGCAGATTTGCCTTTTGATACGTTGAAAATTATTTTGTATATTAACAATTAAAATATGGTCTTAAACATTTGATTTTGAATTTTGAGCTTTAACAAAAATAATTTATTCCAACAATCCAAAAATAAAAGGCAACAAAAATCAGTGAGAAAAAATTATTAAATCTTACATACTGTGGTTTCATCAATATTCGTTGAATACACATTTTCCTGGATTTCGTTATTTAGTTGATCCATGAAATTAAATGTTCATTGGAGTGCAATTTCTATTAACATTTTGTATTCATAGGGTCATTGGCCACGAATTTACGTATCCTTAAAACTGTGATTTTCACTTTTTCCACGAAAATTGATACCCTTGAATATAAATGAAACCACAGTATCTGATGTTTTCTTCATTTCAGAATATGTCATATGCGTGGGCCAATGGGGTGTGTAACGTTTCGCACGCAGGTCATTTTCATGAGATTTGCTTTCCAGGTTAGACACTTTGTTTGTAAATATATGTGAACATTTCAATTGATAAATTAAATTTTACAGTACTCTTCATGGTATTGAAGGCAAATAATGTCAAAGCTTATACTTATATGATTTATAAAATTGTTTTTCTCTTACAATAGGGATATTCTCCCGTTTTTTTTCCATCCTATATAATATGTTGAAAGGAAAATTTCTGAAACGGTTTATACAGAAAAAATAATGGAATAAATATAACATACTTGCTAACCACTGAGGGAGCCTGGCTGGTCACAAATTAACCATAAGATCTTTTTTAAGAATAAATTCTTATAAATGATTTTTTAATTTGTAAACTATTATTTAGTGAAATACAATTCATATATTTTAGCTTTTAAAGCTATACACGCTATAATTTGCGTCAATTTTGAATGACAGTGAAAATGCATGTGTTTATTTACTATAAAAGTTAACTATATTCTGTAATTTACAGTGGTTAATTATTTCTAGTTACAAAGATATAGAAATTTAATTGTTTCTTTTCCTAATGCCTTTTAATGAATATTGATGAAAAAGGAGCGAAACCAACCTCATTGCGCATGTCCGCGGGAAATCAGGTAGCTGTTATTGTTTGCCTAATTACATATCCGTCTCGATTTTATATACAGTTTTAACAGTTGTTACTTTGAAATATATACATGTATTATGAGTGTAATACGTTTGTCATTCACGGTACCATTATTTTTAGCGCTTAAATAGGAAAACACTCACACAAACTAAAAATAGCACTTTGGGGAAAACACATAAGCCTACGTCATTGTTCAAAGGAAGTACATGTATGTACATGAACACGCTTGTGTTTTTGCTTTCTTTAATTCGTACTCGTATATAGAACAAATTATGCTTTACTGAACAAAATTATATCCATTCCTTCGTGAAACTACAACAATTATGAAGATGTTGACCCCCACTAAATTAGCTGTCGATATCACGTGATATATTGATAATTATGAGAAGGCATTACTTTCCTGGCAGGAAAATAAATATTTTTTATTGTTTAATATTTGATATCTTTATTACTTGATCGAATTAAGCATTATAATTATAAGCATAAAGGCAAAGTTTGTAAGGAATCAAACACACGTATTTTCCCCGTCATTTAAAATTGACGCAAATTATAGCGTGTATAGCTTTAAGCTTTTAATTTGATAATTTCTCTATATCTTAAAAAAGAGCTATATCAATTAAGGCTATCAATATACATATACTGTATGCAGTCTAACAATGACCACGAGCAACCACTCTTAAAAATAAATATCATACATGTTTTCATATTTTCTAAAGCAAACTAATTAACAAATATTTACATTTTCAGTGTCTTTGCATGCGATAAAATTTTGTACTCTTGTACTTTTGCACTCCCTTAACTTCAAATGACGTATAATTGGGGTGTCAGCGGAATTTGCTTATTTAGATTCAAGTTTTTAATCGTACAATTGCTGAAAATTATATAAATATAAGAAAAAAAGAATCTTTTTTTGAATATTACGAGGTTAATTTCTATCGGGAGGTGATCAAATCTGTCATAAAGCCATTCGGACTTTATTGGATTTGATCACGCCCCAACCAAAATTATCACCTCATAATACTCAAAGAATGACTCTTTATTCCTTAAATAATATATCAAAAACGTAATTACATGTATTACATTCACATAATTAATTTCGATTATGTTATACATATATGTACAGAAGGAAAGTTGGTACGAAAATCTTTGATGGGAGTTTTTCCTGACATCATTAAACTGAACACGTATTTGATCCCGAGCGATCGTTTCCGTTGGTCCATCACTGTTGGCAAAATCTGCACTCCGGTTGAACTGGAGAGACAAAACGACGGTACTGTGAATAAAGTTCCTCAAATTATTTGATAACTCTCGGGTAAAGAAGAGTTGTCCATGAAATAAGAAAGGTGATATATATATATATATATATATATATATATATATATATATATATATATATATATATATATATATATATAGCAAGAACAATTTATAAATTGGAGCAGCTGTAACCACTTTGTCCTGGGGTTGAACACATAACTGTCTCAACCCACTCTCAAAGTTTGCAAAATTTGTGCTTTATAATAAATATACATGTATTGCAATGTAAATCACTACAATACTCTCAACAAAGGAAAATAGTCGCATATTGTTTCTTGAATTTTAAAGTTGTAAATTTAATTTCTAAATATATTCATCACAATTCTTATTGTAGATTTCCTGAATCTGATGCGTTTCTACAACATGACTTTGGGAATAAAAAATGAATCGGTTTTCACGCCACCAAAAATATGTTTTAAAAAGGCAAGTAAAATTTCATATTTTTTTTTGTGTCATTATATTAGTATAAAGATTGTTTTCTTATTTGTATTAACTGTTTCAGAGAGTCCTCTTGGATTTATACTTTATTTTATTATTGTTTTGTAATAGGAATCACGAATAACAAAAACGCACCAAACCTCTCTGTTTTATCGAACTGCAGCAATGTTTGGACATTTTCCTTAAATATTCAGCTTGGGACCCAAAGTTGATGGTTCTTTTTTTAATGATTATGATTTTAGATTTTTTTTGGACAATATTAATAAAGTGTATATACATTTCGTTGAAACATAACTGTTTCAGGTTTCCGTTTTCATTACATTTTGTTTGTGTTCTTAATAAAATCACAAACATATCATCAAATAACATTTCAAATCATAATAAAGCAAAACTATCATGGTTTTTTCATTAACATATACCATCTTTTTACCCGGGATATTGATACTAATGAAAAAAAAATGTTTATTGTGGATAAAAAAAATAAAAGTATTAAAACATTTGATGTTCTCCGAACACTTAACAATTTTTTTAAATACCATCCGGGTACTTTCATATTGTTTGCAAAGCATCCCCACGGACTCTTTTTCTTTCTTCTTTCTTTTAACTTGAGATGAAACTTGAAGCGATAGAGGGGGTGTTTCACAACAGAACTGTTGGACTGTGTTCGTTCAAGTAAATGAATGCAGTTTGGACATATATAATAATCTTAATCAGCAAAATTCTTGGGTTGAAAATGACAGGAAAAATAACATTAAGACCCCAATAAGAACAAGTATCAAATAGGAAAGATATAAGCCAACATTATATTTTGTTTTGTTGATGTTTTAAGTAGGGTTCTATTTTGTTTAATATATGCTGTTTATTTTCCATGGAAATGATTTCAGTTAACTATTTCTAGTTTCTGTCTAGTGTGGGATATCACTCTTTTCGTATTATAAACTTGACAAAATAAGATCGTCGCTTTGTTCCACCCTAATGACCACAAATTTCCATTTAATTGTCCGTTGTATATCAATGATGCCTGCACAGGTCTTTTTGCAGAAAAGTGTTAATTGATTAATCATTGTACCTATCACTCGTGTCAGTTATATAATAACCTTTTTCATAGGATGGATTTTTTAAGGTTTTGTTATTTATCACACTTCTATTTCTTGTTTGTCCATAAAACAAACCGTGGCCGTTTCGTCTGCCATTTTGTAAACCGCTTTAAGATAGGCCAGAGTGAATATATCTCAGAACACTGTTGACTGTTTATCTATTTATTCTTTACTAATGAAACTCTAATAAGTTTCATCATTCAATCTAGAACCAAAGACCATGCGACAAAATGGTTGTTTTACGGTTGCCTCGGTCGCGCACAGCGCGCCCTCGTCAAGCCGTGTAACAAACCTTGATTAAATATTATTTTATTAATTTAGTTCTGTATTAGAGGTATTTAATAAACTAACCCACTATTTTATTTTGTTTGGATGTACTCATCATTTTACTCGTTGTGTCTTGTTTAAAGAAAATTTAATCAGTAATCGTTATTAAACGTATAAACATTTTTCAATGTTTTTTTCTTCTACTAACTCCAAAACCAGATTGATTTAAAAAAACGGATTTTTTTCATTGTTATTTAGAGTTTTAATATATATGTTATTTATTATTAAGATAAAGATAAAATCAATTGCGATACCAAATGTATTTCGTTGTTTAAAATGTTGTTAAAAATGTAATTAAAATGTCCTTGTTGATTATAACACGTGTCAAATAGACTCTAGAGACATATTCTAGTAACTTTTAGGGGAAATATTCTATTTTTCTATCAGAAAAAGTGAAGTTGATATCAAGGAAATGTTCTGCTTTTCCTGCTGTGTGTACCTTATTGGTTCGACTTTTTATCAAATCATTTCATCAATAAAAAATCCTAACGCCTTATCAATTAAATCATCTATAATTAATATATTGTCCGGAAAACGATTGATGAGAGTGTAACTGTTTACTTTATACTTCTTTTGTGTCAAATAAATGCAAACAGCGGTGCCTTATACTGTGTTTTATCCTTGAAAACTAGGTTTGATTGTGCAACCAAGTTTCTATTATTTGCTTAACTCAATAATTATTTTTAATAATTTGAAGTCGTCCCTGAAAGCGCCTGTTTCAAACCACTTAGGGATGATAGTCAATGTTATGCAATGTACATGTACCATACTATCAAACCAGTTTAGCAGGTAATGCCTGTCGTCTAAAACATAAAATATTAAAGCAGAACGATGCTACATTGACAATACGCAAATAAAATATTAAGTATCGTATAGCTGGAGGGGTGTATTTAGTTGGGTTTTGTGTACTTATGTGTCGATTTAATTGGCAAACATAGTGTTGAAGCTGATGTTGTATAGATGTGAACATGATTGACAAAGATGACATTCGTTACATGATTTCAGTACAGGAAACGTAGAACTCGTATTTTCCGCGCACCCCCATGGCAGGGTCGTCCAGCAAGTCAGCACCGCTGCGGTCTTGACGATCGATAAAATTATCAAACTGAAACGCAAGTTATCTCCCTCGACTAAAAAAAATTAATTGACAGCTACATGTTAGTATTTGTAATAATTTATTAATGGAACTATGTAAAATAACATTTTTTTTAATTGTTAAATTTAAAGCGTAGGTTTTAAAATATTCCGCAATGCTACTTCATTTAGATACTTGATTATGTATTTTTACAAAGCAATAAAATTGACGTAGCTTATTCAAAAAGTGTTCTTGGAAGTCGGATTTGTATTAATTCCTTTTTTGTTTTTTTTTCAAGCGTCTGCGGTTTCTACAGTGTCACTGATACATTTACTTCTAACCGCCTATATGTGGTATTTTATCAAAATTCAATAAACACAAGAGTATGAATATGGAGGTTTTGGATATTTGATAGAGAGAGAAAAAATGCTTGTGTGTCCAAATGCTTAATATATAAATTTTGGATTGAGTTAAAGCCGTAAGAGATTGTAATGGAAAAGTAAATGCAGAAAAGAGAAAAACAGTTGATTTTTCTATCCCATGACCAATATGCGGTATTAAGCATGAAGAGTAATTTTATACACATTATACAACAATTTTCGAAT
Source organism: Magallana ariakensis (assembly GCA_020458035.1). Lineage (NCBI taxonomy): Eukaryota > Metazoa > Mollusca > Bivalvia > Ostreida > Ostreidae > Magallana > Magallana ariakensis. Next base: position 15,680,639 of record CM035814.1, read on the forward strand.
ATCATTTTTTAAACAGGTACCGCACTGATCAACAAGTTATGTTTAACGCCATCAAAAACAAAAGAACTTTTAATTCGAGGTGACAATTGTTGAAAGTATTAAAGGTCCAATGTTCAATCTTCAAAAGTAATTGTACAGAAAAAAAATGTTGTTACATCATGTTTTTGTTAAAATGCCTAGAAAAACATGGCATTTGGCATAATGTATACTTAGCCATAATTAATATACAATGTACGTCATAATGTCATACCCTTTAACAAAATATATTTGTATTAAAATACCATTTGCTCACCAAAACCTCAGAAGTACTTTGTGTTGACACCATCAACTCACCAAAATCATCATCCTGTATAATTGTAATTAATTTTGTTGACACATCATTTACTTAATCATCATGTATATATGTAATGATTCGACGTTAACTTACCAACAATGGTGATATCCATCGTTGTAATGACGTTAAGTCGTTATACAATCACGCTCTATTTACTTAATCCTCTTTTAGTAAAATAAATGCGAGCATATATACTGTAAACCGGCTTTTATTAGCGACAACTTTATTTCGCGGTAAACTTTTGATAAAATGGTTCGCGACGACTAATGTTTGCGACCAAGCCTTATGCAGACCCGTCTTATTATGACTACCATGCAACAAAAACTTTTGTTGAGTTGAGAACTATTTGCGACGACGAGACCCTCGCGAACCACACAAAGATTTCTTGCACGCGAATTAAAGTTGGATTACAGTAAACAATCGTGTGCCATAAATGAGTTCGCAAAATGGCCGCCGTCACGTCAAAACAATTATTAATGTGATAATATTGTTACGAGTTCTTAAAGGGGCATGGTCAAGATTTTGGTCAAATTCTATTTATCTGTTTTTATTATTTATAATGCTTTAGAATGCATTTCCAATGACCAAATGAAATCGGAGAGTCAGTAGTGACGTTATAACCAAGATACAGGGCTCACAATTCTTTGTCATGTAAACAAGACTCGTGCCGTGTTTTTGTTTACATAAGTTCAATATACCGGTAAAAATCCTTTATTAAGGTGATTTTTTTATCTTATTCATTTTAAGCATAAATAAACAGATCCTAACGTTTATCATATTCATTTTCGGTCTAAAACTGGAGTTTTCACTTCAACGTTCAAAATGTAAACAAAAGATTTGTTTACATAGAAAAGAATTGTAAGCTCTGTATAACGCATATAATTCAACGAATGACGTTCAAATTGTGGTTGCCTATTAAAAATGCCTTACTGAAGCATTGTAAACATTAAAATCGGGAAAATAATTGTTGACCAAAATCGTGACCATGTCCCTTTAATCCATAAAATGAAAATCAATTGCCTGCCTTCATCCGTACTTTGTTATTAATTGTAATTTATGTTAGAAATTGGTAAAGACTGCGAAAATACACCAAAGGGAGCCTACTCCAAGTGTCAATAACAACTTGTTTCAGGTCATTGGCAGTTCGGATTTCGTTTACTCGCCTTAGCAGTAAAGCTTTCAGGACATTCCACACATTTTCTATTACATTAAGATCGGGGCTTTGTTGGGGCCAGGGAAGCGTTTATATGTTGTTGTTTTGATTCCATTGATTTGATCTAAAGGACACATGGCATGGAACATTATCTTCTTGGAAAACCCACCGGCGATTTCTGAAATGTCTAACTACTACGTATACTGGCCACAGACACTCGTCCAAAACGTCAATATACTTATCATTGTTCATATTTCTTTCAATTGCTTTTAGTGTTCTCACTCCATAGAAGGTAATGCATCCCCAAAACAGTACAAATGCAAGACATGTTTCTCTATCACCGCGTACACCAAGGCACTCGGGTCGCAATCTCTCGTCTGCTTTTCTTTAAACGTAAATATTGTTATTATTTCCAAGCATAGTTTTTGTCTCATAACTAAATATAATAGAGAACCAATGAATGGCCACTGTCCACTGTAATTTTTGTCTTCAGAAACTATTTCTTCTTTCGCGATTTAGTTGAGAAATTGTTGTTTTCTTTGAAATAACACAACGTTTATATCCTTCTTGGTTTAATCTCCATTTTATGGTTCTACAAGAAACATCACACCTTGTTCTTACTCTAAATCTGTTTGTCACATCTTTCAGAGTCTGTATTCTATTTATTTTTACGCTTCGTAATAGATACCTGTCATCGCGCGCTTTTGTTTTTCTTTTCCTTCCACTTCGCGGTAAGTCTTCTATGCTTCCTCTTTACCGTACACGTTTTAGAAATTTCTGAATGGTTCTTGCATTAATTTCTATTGAATCCTGTATTTTATGGCATCACACCTTGTTCTTACTCTAAATCTGTTTGTCACATCTTTCAGAGTCTGTATTCTATTTAGGTCTTTCCACCTTTCAGGTGAAAGACCTCTTGTTAGGTCTTTCCACCTTTCGGGTGAAAGACCTTTTGTATTCCTTATGTTTTTTATTATTAGGTCTTTCCACCTTTCAGGTGAAAGACCTTTTGTTTTCTTTATGTTTTTTATTAGGTCTTTCCACCTTTCAGGTGAAAGACCTTTTGTATTTCTTATGTTTTTTATTATTATTATTATTAGGTCTTTCCACCTTTCAGGTGAAAGACCTTTTGTACTTCTTATGTTTTTTATTATTATTTTTCTCCTCTATTTTCCACGGGAAAACTTTTTTATTTCAAGAGATATTGAAACAAATTTTTCTTTATGTGATTGAACATTAAAAGTTATGATACCAAATGACCCTGTGCCTAATGACCCCAAGAACTTTAAAAGTTATTGCCCTTGTATACGAAAAGCTTGTTATCGCTACTCCTCTGAAACCATAAGAGATAGAGACTTGGAACTTTTACCAATGTCTTCAGTACACTTAGAGGGTTTTTCAATCTACGAATACCGAAAGGATCCGAGACCCCCTTCTATCAGTTATTGCCCCTGAAAGTATTTGAATTTCCATAAAATCACTTTCAACTGTTTTATTATTTATCATAGAGACTTCGGACCACTTGGGATGGAAGCGTCTACCTTGGCCGAACAAAATGACATAAAGGTCAAAGGTCAAGGTCATTTGGAAATCTGTTAATTAATGAGTTTTTAGATCTCTTTTGTTAAGGGTGGTAGAGAAAAACTTTTTCATGGATGTAGTAGAACATCTTAAGACATTTTAAAATATAGCCCCTTGGCACATACCTTTGAATAATTACAGAGTTATTGCCCCTATTGTACGAAATGCTTGTTATCGCTACTCCTCTAAAACCATAAGAGATAGTGACTTGGATATTTTACCAATGTCTTCATTACACTTAGAGGGTTCTTCAATCTATTTATACCGAAAGGATCCGAGGCCCCCTTCTAGCAGTTATTGCCCCTGAAAGTATTTAATATTCTATAAAATCACTTCCAACTTTTTTATTATTTATCGTAAAGACTTCGGACTACTTGGGATGGAAGCGTCTACTTTGTCCGAACAAAATGACATAAAGGTCAAAGGTCAAGGTAAAACCAAAAAAAAAAAAAAATAATAAATAGCATATTCAAATTTTTAATATTTTTTTTATTAAGTAACGCAGAGAAAATGTTTAATAAATTATATTGAAACAAAACATAAAAAATAATATAGGTGGAAAGACCTCTAATTGTTCGAGAACAATTAGTCTACTAGTTATTATTATTTTTTTTCTTCTCTTTTTTTCCAGGGACAGCTTTTTTATTATAAGAGATATTGAAACAATTTTTTCTTTATGTTATTGACCATAAAAAGTTATGGTACCAAATGACCCTTTGCTTAATAACTCCCAGAACTTACAAAGTTATTGCCCTTGTGTACGAAATGTTTGTTATCACTACTCCTCTGAAACCATAAGAGATAGAGACTTGGAACTTTTACCAATGTCTTCAGTAAACTTAGAGGGTTCTTCAATCAATTCATACCGAAAGGATCTGAGGCCCCCTTATAGTAGTTATTGCCCCTGAAAGTATTTGAATTTCTATAAAATCGCTTCCAACTTTTTTATTATTTATCGTAAAGACTTCGGACCACTTGGGATGGAATCGTCTACCTTGGCCAAACAAAATGATATAAAGGTCAAAGGTCAAGGTCATTTGGAAATCTGTTAATTAATGAGTTTTTAGATCTCTTTTGTTTAGGGTGGTAGAGAAAAACTTTTTCATGGATATAGTTGGGCTTTTTAAGACATTTGAAAATATAACCCTTCAGCCCCTACATTGAAACAATTATAGAGTTATTGCCCCTATTGTACAAAATGCTTGTTATCGTTACTTCTCATAAACTATAAGAGGTAGACACTTGAAACTTTTACTAATGTATTCAGTACATCTAGGGGCTCCTTCAATCTATTCATACCAGAAGGGCCCGAGCCCCCCTTGTAGCAGTTATCGCCCCTGAAAGTTTCTTAATTTCGTTAAAAACACTTACAACTTTTGAACCTTACATCGTAGGGCCATCAGATCACTTGAAATTGAAATGTTGACCTTTACCAGTCAATATGACATAAAGGTCAAAGGTCAAGGTCAAAGAAAAAAAAATTGCATTTTTTAGTTTTTGACTTTTTTTAATAAAGTAACGCAGAGAAAATGTTTTATTAATTATATTGAAACAAAACATAAAAAATAAAGAGGTGGAAAGACCTCTAATTGTTCGAGAACAATTAGTCTACTAGTTATTATTATTTTTTTTCTTCTCTTTTTTTCCAGGGACAGCTTTTTTATTTCAAGAGATATTGAAATATTTTTTTCTTTATGTTATTGACCATAAAAAGTTATGGAACCAAATGACCCTTTGCTTAGAAACTCCCAGAACTTACAAAGTTATTGCCCTTGTGTACGAAATGATTGTTATCGCTACTCCTCTGAAACCATAAGAGATAGAGACTTGGAACTTTTACCAATGTCTTCAGTACACTTAGAGGGTTCTTTAATCTATTAAAACCGAAAGGATCCGAGACCCCCTTATAATAGTTATTGCCCCTGAAAGTATTTGAATTTCCATAAAATCACTTTCAACTTTTTTATTATTTATCGTAGAGACTTCGGACTACTTGGGATGGAAGCGTCTACCTTGGCCGAACAAAATGACATAAAGGTCAAAGGTCAAGGTCATTTAGAAATCTGTTAATTAATGAGTTTTTAGATCTCTTTTGTTAAGAGTGGTAGAGAAAAACTTTTTCATGGATGGAGTAGGACATCTTAAGACATTTTAATATATAGCCCCTTAGCTCATACCTTTGAATAATTACAGAGTTATTGCCCCTATTGTACGAAATGCTTGTTATCGCCACTCCTCTAAAACCATAAGAGATAGTGACTTGGATCTTTTACCAATGTCTTCAGTACACTTAGAGGGTTCTTTAATCTATTCATACCGAAAGGATCTGAGGCCCCCTTCTAGTAGTTATTGCCCCTGAAAGTATTTCAATTTCTATAAAATCACTTTCAACTTTTTTATTATTTATCGTAGATACTTCGGACCACTTGGGATGGAAGCGTCTACCTTGGCCGAACAAAATAACATAAAGGTCAAAGGTCAAGGTCATTTGAAAATCTGTTAATTAATGAGTTTTTAGATCTTTTTTGTTTAGGGTGGTAGAGAAAAACTTTTTCATGGATGTAGTAGGACATCTTAAGACATTTTAAAATTTAGCCCCTTGGTTCATACCTTTGAATAATTACAGAGTTATTGCCCCTATTGTACGAAATGCTTCTTATCGCTACTCCTCTGAAACCATAAGAGATAGTGACTTGAAACTTTTACCAATATCTTCAGTACACTTAAAGGGTTATTCTATCTATTTACATCGAAAGGATCCGAGGCCCCCTTCTAGCAGTTATTGCCCCTGAAAGTATTCAATATTCTATAAAATCACTTCAACTTTTTTATCATTTATCGTAGAGACTTCGGACCACTTGGGATGGAAGCGTCTACCTTTGCCGAACAAAATAACATATAGGTCAAAGGTCAAGGTCAAATAAAAAAAAAATAGCATATTTAAGTTTTTAACCTTTTTTTATTCAGTAACGCAGATAAAATGTTTAATTCATTATATTGAAACAAAACATAAAAAAAATATAGGTGGAAAGACCTCTAATTGTTCGAGAACAATTAGTCTACTAGTTCTTCTAATTTTTCTTTTCTATTTTCCTTGGGAAAACTTTTTTGTTTCAAGAGATATCAAAACAATTTATTCTTTATGTTATTGGTCATGAAAAGTTATGGTACCAAATGACCCTTTGCTTGAAAACTCCCAGAACTTACAAAGTTATTGCCCTTGTGTACGAAATGCTTGTTATCTCTACTCCTCTAAAACCATAAGAGATAGAAAATTGGAACTTTTACCAATGTCTTCAGTACACATAGAGGGTTCTTCAATCAATTCATACCGAAAGGATCTGAGGCCCCCTTCTATTAGTTATTGCCCCTGAAAGTATTTAAATTTCTATAAAATCACTTCCAACTTTTTTATTATTTATCGAAAAGACTTCGGAATACTTGGGATGGAAGCGTCTGCCTTGGCCGAACAAAATGACATAAAGGTCAAAGGTCAAGGTCATTTGGAAATCTGTTAATTAATGAGTTTTTATATCTCTTTTGTTTAGGGTGGTAGTCAAAAACTTTTTCATGGATATAGTAGGGCTTCTTAAGACATTTCAAAATATAACCCTTCAGCCCCTACCTTGAAACAATTATAGAGTTATTGCCCCTATTGTACAAAATGCTTGTTATCGCTACTTCTCATAAACCATAAGAGGTAGAGACTTGAAACTTTTACTAATGTATTCAGTACATTTAGGGGCTCCTTCAGTCTTTTATACCGAAAGGGCCTGATGCCCCCTTGTAGCAGTTATCGCCCCTGAAAGTTTCTTAATTTCGTTAAAAACACTTTCAACTTTTGAACCTTACATCGTAGGGCCATCAGACCACTGTAAATTGAAATGTTTACCTTTATAAGTCAATATGACATAAAGGTCAAAGGTCAAGGTCAAACAAAAATAAAATTTGCGTATTTACGTTTTTTGACTTTTTTTTAATGTAACGCAGAGAAAATGTTTTATTAATTATATTGAAACAAAACATAAAAAAATAATGAGGTGGAAAGACCTCTAATTGTTCGAGAACAATTAGTCTACTAGTTTTCTTTATGTTTTTTATTCTTCTTCTTCTTCTTCTTTTTTTCTATTTAGCTCGGAGTGACTTTTTTGTTATTAGGGTTATCCAAACAAATTAAACTTTATGTAATTGTTCATTAAAAGTTATGGTATCAATTGACCCTGTGTCAAAAAACTCCCAGAACTTACAGAGTTATTGCCCTTTGAGAAGGAAATGCTTGTTATCACTACTCCTCTAAAACCATAAGAGATAGAGACTTGGAACTTTTACCAATGTCTTTAGTACACTTAAAGGGTTCCTCAAACTATTCATAGCGAAAGGATCTGAGGCCCCCTTATAGTAGTTATTGCCCTTGAAAGTACTTAAATTTCTATAAAATCACTTCCAACTTTTTTATTATTTATCATAAAGACTTCGGACCACTTGGGATAGAAGCGTCTACCTTGGCCGAACAAAATGACATAAAGGTCAAAGGTCAAGGTCATTTGGAAATCTGTTAATTAATGATTTTTCAGATCTCTTTTGTTTAGGGTGGTAGAGAAAATTTTTTTCATGGATGTAGTAGGACATCTTAAGACATTTTAAAATACAGCCCCTTGGCTCATACCTTTGAATAATTACAGAGTTATTGCCCCTATTGTACAAAATGCTTGTTATCGCTACTCCTCTGAAACAATAAGAGATAGAGACTTGGAACTTTTACCAATGTCTTCAGTACACTTAGAGGGTTGTTCAATCTTTTTATACCAAAAGGATCTGAGGCCCCCTTCTAACAGTTATTGCCCCTGAAAGTATTTACATTTCCATAAAATCACTTCCAACTTTTTTATTATTTATCATAAAGACTTCGGACCACTTGGGATAGAAGCGTCTACCTTGGCCGAACAAAATGACATAAAGGTCAAGGTCAAGGTCATTTGGAAATCTGTTAATTAATGAATTATCATATCATTTGATACAGAATTTTAGTAAGGGTTTCAATAGCTTGCTGGATTGCGCAATAAGGTATTCAATTAGGTCAGCCAGGTATCGCATCAAGTCCTGTGGTTACTCAAGTGGAAATTGTTTTACAGTCAACCCATTCATATTGTACAAAGACAGCTAGCCTCTAGAACACGCTCTTCTATTGTTAGGTTTTCTGTTTATATGCTTGTGTAAAGAATATTCACTTGGCGAGCACATCAATTTTGTTCAGAGTAAATGGGAAAAAATTCAGAAAAAGTAATTCAAAAGATATCTACGATAAACAACGGAATTCTTAAAGCAATCATGGCTTGAAATACAAAATAATCTCTTAAAACTCATTTATGGCTTTGTAGTATTCTAATTTTCTAGTACAACATATAACACAGGTATACTATTTTTGTATACCTTACTGAGCATTCTAGCAATTTATTAAAAAAATAGTAGGGTGGAAAGACCTCTAATTGTTCAAGAACAATTAGTCTACTAGTTATTTTTACGCTTCGTAATAGATACCTGTCATCGCGCGCTTTTGTTTTTCTTTTCCTTCCACTTCGCGGTAAGTCTTCTATGCTTCCTCTTTACCGTACACGTTTTAGAAATTTCTGAATGGTTCTTACATTAATTTCTATTGAATCCTTTATTTTACGGCATCACACCTTGTTCTTACTCTAAATCTGTTTGTCACATCTTTCAGAGTCTGTATTCTATTTATTTTTACGCTTCGTAATAGATACCTGTCATCGCGCGCTTTTGTTTTTCTTTTCCTTTCAGTCTTCTATGCTTCCTCTTTACCGTACACGTTTTAGAAATTTCTGAATGGTTCTTGCATTAATTTCTATTGAATCCTGTATTTTATGGCTTGAATAACACTCATTTAACAAATGGATTATTATATCTTTTTGTTCTAACGTCAACTCACTGCTATGAGGAGCCATGTTGATTAGCAGACTATATTTGTTTACCAAAGGGAGATAACTCTAAAAAAAATCGGCGAAAGCAGAAAAAAGTAAAAAAAATCATCGGAGATTTTCATTCTGGTTATCAAAGAAAATATGCTTGATTTCCTTTTAAAATGTACCTTACAGAAAAAACGATGTGACAGCGGCCATTTTGCGAACTCATTTATGGCACGAGACTGTACAATTATAAATATTTCAGCAACGATTCTATTTTAAATGAATGCATTGTATAAAATCAGTCGGTTAATATCTCAATTGATTTAGCAAAGAGGCGTTTCATACGTAGATAATATTTAATATCTACATTGTATATGACATATCTAAAAAATGTTCTTCCTATATGGGAATGCCTTGTATGCAGTTATTACATGTACACTCGATATTATGTTTTGCTAAAATGAAAATGTATATTAATTCATTTATTTGTCAATGAAGATCATATAAGAGAAATATTCGTCATGGAGAATGGGCTTCACTCCACTCCAATATTTTTCATTGATATTATCTTACTAGTTCTAAGATATAGAGTTAGCTTAGTTCAAAATTTGTCGACGCAATAAAATTGATAAACATTTGAAAATCCAAATGGAGTAATATTTGAAATTAAATTAATATTACCTATTAATTTCCAAATATACTTATCAATACGTTAACATCTTATATCACCTTGTTTACACCGATCGCCTTGAAATCCAGGTTCACACTCCATACAGGTGCCATTTTCTATGTGACACTTCCGGCAATTAACATCTGGACAGCAGTCAGCTTCATAGAAGTTGTCGACAATGGAACATCCTTAAAATACTTTTGATGATTATTGTGCGTCTGAGCAATTAAAATATACACATTGTTTATCCTATATACAAAACATGGTCTTAGATGGGTGATTTTATGCCAATACAATTTAAACATTAGAATCCACGATGCCTTGATTTATTTCAAAATGACATGTGGTGATAACGAACAGTGTTCAAATTCAAAAGTCCAAAGGAAAATTACAAAACAGGAGCAGAGCGAACACGGACCTCTTTAAAAAATACAGGTAGGATCAGGTGCTATGGAGTAGTGAGTATCCTCTGCTGACCGGTCACATTCGCCGTGTGCTCTTTGTCGTAATCGGGAAAAACGGAAAAGTCCGTACACAATTAGGTGATTATTTATGGTGCAACAATTAGTATGAAAAACTTAAAATTTCCAGATCTTACACCAAACAAAATTTGTAAAAAAAATTTTGATCAGTTTTTGATCGTTACTTCCAATCCTGAAATATATCAGATTTCATAGCTCTGCTTGTTCACAATTTTTCTCAAAAAGTATCAAAAATAGAACTTTAAAATTTTCGGCGATTATAGATTGTCTATGCCCTTAGTGCTATTTGTGCATATCCGAACATCCGCCGTCACTTTCGGTCGTCTCCGGATGTTAACAAAAAACTTGAACTATTTCAAATTTTTTTTGTTTTCAATTTTTTATTTATTTTTCTATATATTTCATAGAGACGCTTTTAGAAATGCAGATTATGTAATTTGTTTAAAAATTTACCGATGCACTCCACGTCTTCTCTGGCTTCAAAGATTTGAATCGAGAGTTTCCGTTGCGGTTTCGTTAGAGTGGTGAACTTGTGCTCAGGCAACCCGCGCTCAGTCACCGAGTGCCGAATGTTATTTCCTTCTTAATTCTGTTTCTTTTTCCGATTTCTTTGAAATTATAGATTTTAATTGTTTCCGATTTCATTTTATCAAAAATCACAACAATAACGCATTGTTCAGTAAAAATATGCCTTTTGAAATCCTTAAAGAGGGTTAAAAGGAATTTAGATTATTGTTAATAAATTATAGAAAAAGAACAACTATACCGATAGCTTATCTTTGAGGTGATTCCTAACTGTAGACCTCTTTTGTTTGCAACAATCGCGTCTAGTTACCTTATTATAATAAATTAAGTGGGAAAATTCATTTAAAAATAAATATAAGTGAACTTTGGAAACACGACCTCGTTAAGAATAAACACCATCAAGACAGACAGTTTGTCTCTGTTAAGTAATTTTCATTGGACGGTTCCTTTGTTCTATCTTGTCTACCAAAGCTACATTAAGTTGTACAAGAGACCATACATGAACACAGAGAACACGTACCATACACCTCAACCTCACAAAGGTCAGCTTCAACAGATCTTTGATATCCGTAAGGGTAACTAACTCCTGGTACTCTCTCATTGTAGTAGATGACGTACTGTCCATGTACAGGACAGGTGGTGTTAAAGACGGGTGGCATCGTGTCTGGTGTAAAGTTGGCGTCCTTAAAACACAGTATTCCCTGTAATCTGTCTGTTGTATTGGAGATGTACACAGAGAATCCCAGATAACCATAAATATGGCCACTAACACGACCTAATATAAACAATCAAATACTTTAAATGAACTAGAGCAAAGTTTGTTGCAAAGTAACGAGTAGGTCTTCCGTTGTAGCTGTGAGTCAGACAATGTTCTTAGGTATGCAAAAGATAGACAATGGGATGATAATAAACTTGCAATACAGAATAAAAAAACACTATCTTTGTTTCACTGGAAAATAATACTTGCTCCCACTTAGCTCTCAACACAATAATCAAATGAAAGGTTTTAAAACTATTTGAATAACTTTACTACTAAGTATTTCATATTAAACTAAACAAAGCCTTTCCCCTATTTCGAAATGATATAGAACATTACCCGTCAGGAAGTAGATGGTGATGTGATGGATGCTGTGGATGCTGGTCAGGTTCACCCACCAGGTGGCGGATTCTCTGGCAGCTGATACAGCACATTGACCTCCATCCCATGTCAAGTCAGATTTACGTCCGTCTACAGCCTTACTGGCGTCGTATTTGTCGTCATCAGGCTTCCATTGGTTCTCTTGGTATGCTGGTTTGTTGATGGCAACATTAACTGTAAGCACAGAATCAAATTTACCACTATATATCAACTTGAAGGCGATTAAAAAAGATTTTAATCAGATAAACAGGTCATTTAAAAAACATGTATCATTTGTTCACACGAAGCAACTGGCTGGTATTTGCACAATAGTTAAACACCCTATGATTAATGTAAAGAGACCAAGCACTTTTTGCTTGTCAAATTTAACGACGCAAACGTATTTCACATACTGTGGAATCATTAGGTTTCGTGGTGGCTCAATTTTCGTGGAATTCATGGGTACCTCTCATCCATCAAATAACATCCTCCACGAATTAATAAATTAGGATTATAGAGTCGTATATCCTTTTATAAGTATTAGATAACACACGAAATTACGTCCCCACGAACTAGTAAACTTTGAGCAATCCACGAAAATTGGAACCCACGAATTTTAATGATTCCACAGTATCAGATGATTTATATTCAATATCAAACTATCCATAATTCATGGATACTCATTATAATCATATTCATTATGTATAACTCATTAAAGAATCAAATAACGGTGTGCACAACATAAATGGAGGCAAAACCAACTTCTGTCAATGAATAAACAGGTATAAAGGACATATCGGCTCTCTAAAGGCCCCCGACTCTAGTAAAAGCTATCTACTTTCAGACTGACATACTGTCAATTCTGTGATTTATTAACACTTTAAATATTAATTACTTTGCAACTGAAGAGCTTTTACTCATTTCGAGAAGCTGACTTAGTTTAATGTACGCATGTGTCACGGATCAGTATCTATTGTTTTATTTTTACATATTAGTATCCTGTAGGGAACCTCTTACACGTTCTTGTGTAATTAGTTTTTTATACCGTTAGTGTACCTCTCAGGACACGGTGTCAGCTACAGTATTGTTCAGGGTTTTTTTTCTATTGTTTAATTATCTTATTTTAACTGCCGCACTGCAGACCTAGCAGACAGTGGCCACGATTTCTCCATGACAGGTATTAGCAGCTAAGGTTTGAGTAACCCTTTCTCCTACTAGGGGTAAGTTGAACTATTTTATACTCTTGTATTTTAACTACAGCGTAGTCTTTTTACATTACTGTTAAGTTTATATTAAGTATGTTTTGTTACTATTTGATATACTGGTTTTATGAGGTAGAACTATTTAATATAGGTGTTTGCTCGCGCGTGTTCCTGTGTGGTCACGTGTCGAGTGTGTGTGCTTTATACTGGGATATAAATGTATAAACTTGTATGTTTACCGTGTAGAACGGTGTATTTTGTCTATCGTTTAGACGTGTTTATTCTTTGTTAAGTAGTATGATTCTTATAACGTTATGCAGTGCTCGTATTCGTGTAATTTTGTGCTGTTGTATGGCGTGCTGTTGTTGCCATAAAGTTATATTTAAGTCAGTGTGACTTAGCCTATGTTTATGTAATTAGGTATATTAATCATGTAATTCAAAATATATATATTGTTTAATTAATTAATGCCCTTATCCAGATTCTGGCAGTCAATCGCCATGGTAATACCTGTCCGCCACTGTCTCATACCATGCCAATCCTACCCATCTCTAGTCCGGGTTTTTTTTCAGGATGGCCCATTCTATGTGCCCGTGCTGGAGATCTCGTGCAACGGAAAACTTTAAATTTCATTGTACATGTATATGACGTATTTATATTGGGTTTTTGTTTGTTTTTATCTTATATTAAGAATTGTAAATAGAAATCAATTATTGTTATGTTTGACTGAACGGGCACGACGGCTGTCGTGACACCATATCTATTTTTAAACATGTCACACAAATACTAAAAATATACATACTCACACAAGATTTCTTAATTTGTACTCAAAACAATTCTTTCATTCGTAACTTTTCCAAAATGAGGAACTCTGAGCTTTCTTCAGTATAATTACTGGTAAAACATTTAAAAGGGTTTTGCAATAAAAATAAAATATTGAAATTTAGCAACCATAAGTTCTTGTTAGTCTCTAGTACATATTGAGCTCATTTTGCGTTACATTATATATATACATAATAAATTTACCATATGCTGTTGAAATTGCAAGGTATCCAACGCATAAGCAGATGGTAATCATAGTTAAAACACTAAACTACATAGAATGAAGCTAGACCCAACATTAAAAATAGATAGTACATGTCAGTAGACAGGGCAGGCCATTAGTTTTCAGATTGGCTATTACAAGTGTTTTCTTTATAAACCACTTAACGTTCTAAAAAAAATTAAAATGTAATGTTTACTTCCTTGTAATATTGTTTTGCGAAAAGGGAAAAACTTAAGAAAAAGCTGACAAAAATAGCATGTGTGTTATACTAAACAAAAGAGATTACATCCAAGAAGGTGAACGTTAGTTAAATAGCAAATACTACAGTAACTTCAAAATCACTGATCCTTATTTTAGGCATCTTAATAAAAGCATCATGAATAAATTATCAGAAATGAATGATAAGGATGTACTTGACAAGGTATCTTTTGACTTTCTTCGGAAGGCTAAAAACACGAGGTTAGGGAGACTATATTTGCTCCCAAAAATACATAAGCTCAATATTGAGACATTTAATAAAATCAAAAATTACGGATGCTGCAATGTACCAATTATTCCACCGGGTCGACCTATTATTTCACAAATAGGATCACCCACAGAACGCATAGATCAGTATGTAGATTATTTTTTAAATCCAATTGTGGAAACATTAAACACGTATATCAGGGACAGCTCGGACTTTATCCTTAAACTTCAACATCTAAGACCACACGCAGATTGCCTGTTGGTCAGTTATTATGTAACATCACTCTACACCAATATGCATTTCGAAGAGCTGATTACGGCAGTTCAGACAGCCTACACTGATTTTGATAAATCAAAGTACGATTCCAGCTCCTCCCACAACAGATCTTTGGGTTTTTTTTAAGGCTGGTATTATAAAAAAATATATATTTAAATTTAATTCATTTGTATATAAACAAATAATAGTATGCGCCATGGGTTCTTAATGCTCCCCATCTGTGTGCGATATTCGCTTACACCAAATCACTAATGAAATCGTCTGCAAATGCGGGGAAAGATAACATTATTTATCACGGTAGCTATCCCGACGAGGGATTTATAATTTTTCATGGACCTGAAACTGAAATTAATGAATTGTTCGCAAAAGCCAATTCGCATCACCCTCTACTTAAATTCACGTATGAACTTTTTAAACAAGAAATAAATTTTCTCGATACAACGGTGTTTAAAGGAAATAGATTTCAATCAAATCTAATTCTTGACTTCAAAACCTATATAAAACCAACAAATACATTCCTATATTTGGAACGTAGCAGTGCTCATAATTCCTCTGTTTTCAAAGAATTTATTAAAGGCGAAACTAAACGCCATTTAAGAAATACGTACAAGCAATGAAAATACTCTACAAACTATTCTACGTGAATTTGAAATGCATCTTTTAAAAAGAGGCTACAGTGTAAATGAAATCAAAACAAGTACACAATGTGTACTTGCGTACTATAGCAGAGACAGTTCATTAAAAAATAAAAATGAAACTATAAACGGAAAAATTCCTCTTGTTTTTGTCACCAAATATAATCCTGGCATACGGCATCTTAAACGAAAACAGACTAAATATTGGCACATTCTGACAAAAGAACAAGAGTGTAAACAAGTCTTCACAGAATTACCGATTGTCTCCTACAAACGTAATAAAAATATTGGTAATATTCTCACCTCCTCAATTATTAAACAATAACTAATCTATGAACTATGTACATACACAGACAGTTACGAGAACGAAGAAAAGAAACACAAACCTTATTATCGTTATTCCGCCATCTTGGTATGTACCTGTCTTCTTTCTGTATGTTCTTGTTTTTTGTTTACAGAATGTGAAATTACTGTGACATCGCTATTGTTATCAAACATGAATTTATTCGGTTGTCACTATGCCAAAAATATGCTTTATTTCATTTGGAGTAGAAAAACACACAAATTTTATTTTATCGAGCTGCAGCCATATTTGTTATACCAACAGGAGTCTTCTACTTTTTATACACACAATATTTGGCAGATCTTTATTAAACAATACCGATAATAATATTATAATAGAAGATATATTTTCGATTTGTGTGGTTTGATCAGAAGAAGTTTCAATTGTTTTTTTGGAAAGTTAACCGAGAATGAAGAAAAAAGTTCAGAAATACCATGCAGACTTGTTTATATTTACAACGTTTCACGAAAGCCCAACTGATGTTGGGTTTTTTTCTGATTGTTCTCTTTTTTAAACAATTTACATGTATTATCTATCATATGTATGTTTGCAAATAAGGCAGAGAAAAGTCCTCAACAAAACTGATGCAAAATATCAATAAACACAATTCAATTGAATGCAGCCACAGTCATTAATGTCGATTTTTACTGATTTAAAATCTTTTATAAGAGATAATACTTTGTTAACTTTGTTATAAAAAACACGATTTTTTGGTATGACCATCTGCTCAAAAAAGAACTAATATATGAACTAACATATGTAATGACAATAAGAACTGATATCGGCGCTATCATGTACACTATTTTATACATAAAAAGTTGACATCAAGTTATGTATAGGTCCCTTTAAATGAATTCAAGTTTTTATAATAAAAAATCAAACAGGAAATGTAAACCATTCATTTAAAGACCCTTCCAATCAATTTTCCAAATAAGATACAAGGAATAAAACATAATGATTATGTCTCTCTGACAGACTGTAAGCCTTTTATATTTAAAGTGGACATTAAATTAAAGATCAGTCAGTCTCTTCCTTGCCTTTGGTCAGTTGACACGATGTATACAAGTTTCTTACTTGTCACAGTGGGTGCCTCATTATTTCTGGGGACAATTCAGCACTGTTGCATCCCTTCTCAGCTACAAACTTATATTGAAGAACTGTCTTTTGTCCCTGGGGGTCGAGGAGGAAGTACTGTTGTACAAGTAAGTATATGAGTATTTTCAACGTTACTTTTTCTGAGGTATTTACAACTGTAAGATTTTTTTTTACCTGTCAACATTCGTAAGTTATTTTCCATCTAAAGTTTTGCATTTGCATTGATGCTTTTTAGGATACAAATTTATTATACTTTTTCAGTTATTAATAATGTACTTAAATTTCTCTGATCTCGATTATACAATCAACGTTCTTTTATTTATGAATGATATAAGTTAAAATAACAATGTAGGATAAATAATTGTCAATTTATTGTTTTTAGTCAAGAAATATATTTATGAGTTAAGAAAACTGATGTGTTATTTGAACATAACAACAGGCAAAGCTTACATCAGCTTACAACAACAATATACTGTTAGGCATACAGTTGTCCCACAGATATATTGTGTAGTTGTACTTTACAAAGTATTCATTTACTTTTACAATTGGACATAATAATAATTTAAATTAAGTTACTGTAACAATGCATTGGCCGTGAAGGTTGGTAAAAAGTAGCACATAGTTGTATTTCATCTAGAACACTGTGCCGAATAATTATGCCAGTGCCAAGATGGCATTTTTGCACCCGTCTAAGCTGCATATATCGAAAAATTGAAATATGCCATAGGATAGACCATTGCTTAAAGAGTTAACAACCACCTTTGTTATCATTGTATCTCACCTGTCAGGTGAGATATTTACCTTTCAAAAATAAATTCCTACAGGAAAATATTTTTTCCATAGGAAAAACAATATTCATATAGGAAATTTGAAATTTCCTATCGGAATACAAGAACGTCCTGTAAGAATTTCAATTCCGATAGGACTTGATAAAAATCCGACAGGAAATCTTAATTTTCTATAGGAAAACTACCTGTCTGAATCAATTTCCTAGAGGAAATACCATTCTCCTAAAGGAATATAATTCCTATAGGAGTTTTAGACAATCCTATAGGATTGTCAATATTTCCTGTAGGAGAATCATTTCTCCTATGGGAATTATCATTTTCCTATGGGATATTAATTTTTAAAGGTAAATATCTCACCTGTCAGGTAAAACACACTAAAAACAAAAGTGATTATGTACTTTCTAGACAATGGTCTATCATTTGGTATACATGGATTTTTCCGAAACTGCATCTTAAGCGGGTGCAAAAATGGCACTGGCATAATTATCCGGCACTGTGTTCTATATATTT
Source organism: Magallana ariakensis (assembly GCA_020458035.1). Taxonomy (NCBI): domain Eukaryota; kingdom Metazoa; phylum Mollusca; class Bivalvia; order Ostreida; family Ostreidae; genus Magallana; species Magallana ariakensis. The sequence goes on from CM035814.1 coordinate 15,698,782, forward strand.
CAAGAAGTAGATAAGTGAACTAGCTTACATTGTATGAACAGGGAAAAACCAAATAAATGCTATCGCAAACTACTTCTTCTGACAGGATTTGGATATCATATAATGTAGTGAGATAATTGTAATCATACTCCAATGTCATGAAATTAAGCAAGTTAATCTTAAAAATGTATTTTCAGAATATGTCTTACGATGCTGTGACCAAACGAGAAGCTTTTCATGTTTTTGGTAATTCATTACACAATGGATATGACGTCATTATCGACTACCGAGCAGTAAGTGAATTTAAATTTTGAGGTTACAAGTAGCTACCAGTATATGCCTTTTTATACGTTGAAAATTATTTTGTATATTTTATTAAAAATTAGAATATCTTTGAAAACATTTGATTTATATGGTAATTAATATATTAAAAAAAACACCAAAAAAAAAAAGAGAAAACAATTATTAAACGATACTTACCTGGATTTTTTCTTCATTTTAGAATATGTCATATACTTGGGCCAATGGGGTGTGTAACGTTTCGCACGCAGGTTATTTTGGTGAATTTTGCTTTGCAGGTTTGACACTTTTATGTTAATATATGTGAAAATTTCAATTGATTGAGCAACATTTACAGTACGCCAATTGATATATTGAAGGAAAATAATAACAAAGCTTATTATGTTTGCGTGATTTATAAAATTGTATATCTCTTACAAGACGGATATTCTCCTGTTATTTTCGATTCTACATGATATGTTGATAGAAAAGATATTCTGATACGGTTCGTAAAAAAAATGACTCGAATTTTTAAAATTTCGCTGATTTGATTTTACATCGAAACTCAAACTTATGTAAAACGTACGTGAAAATCACTTTTGTAGAAAGAAATTAGGTCGTTTTTTGGGGTGTTAATAATCAATGCTTGCATAAACACTTAAAGAGGCATGGTGAACACAATGTCAGATTAGCCATAAGATCATCTTCTATTCATTGTTTTTGAATTTGTAAACTAAAAATTCGGTGAAAAACTTAGCTTAAAAGTTTGAATATTTTACCATATCTTTAAGGAGAGCTTACAATTTTCTTAATGTTATCAATATAGTCTAAAACTAACCACAAGCAACAACTCTTTAAATTAAATATCATACATATTCTAACATTTTTAAAGCAATCTGATTTAAAATTATAACATTAAGAAACCTATTGTACATGTAGTAGATGTACATACATGTATGTAAAAAAACGTTTCTGTTTTACATATATGTGTAGAAGGAAAGTTGGTACGAAAATCCTTCATGGGAGTTTTTCCTGAGATCACTAAGCTGAACACTTATTTGGTTCCGGGCAAGCGTTGCCATCCTTCTTTCACTGTTGGCAAAAGCTGTACTCCTGTTGAACTGGAAATGTTATGCAACGGTATTGAATCTTATATTAAAAAACTCGAGTAAACAAAAATTAATGAAGAAAGATTATATGCAAAGCACGAAACATTTCTTATATTGGAGCTTCCGTAACCGCCATATCCTAGGGTTGAACTTTTAACTCAACTCAGTGTCAGTGTTTGCAATATTTGTGCTTAATAATAATTATGTAGCAATGTTAATCACTAAAATACTCTTAACTAATGTAAATACAAACTGTGTATCAATATTTGGTGTGTGAGAGCATGTCTAGATTCCGTTTTACATTAGAAAAAGATTATGAATTATTTTTAATTGAAAGAGCTGGGTGATCACTGTTAGGAAAAAGCCAAAATATAAAATTTTAACTGAGTCGAAATTTCAATCCAGGTTTTGGCGGGTTGAGTTTTTAATCTCTTCGTATTTTAGCTCTTTGAACCATGTGAAAAATAGTGGCGTAATGTTTCTTGAATTTTAAGATTGAAAATTCTGTCACTAAATTAATTCATCACTGTTATGTAATTCTTTTTGTAGATTCACTGGTTTTGACGCGTTTCTACAACATGACTTTGGGAATAAAAAATGAATCGGTTTTCACACCACCCAAAATATGTTTTAAGAAGGCAAGTAAAATGTTATATTTTTCTTCTTTATTAATTTAAAGAGATTTTTTCTAATTTATTTAAACTTTGTCAGATAGTTTTCTTATTTTTATGGTAAATATTAATATGTTTTGTATTATAGGAATCACGAAGAACAACAGCCCACCAAACCTCTTTGCTTTCTCGAACTGCTGCGATGTTTGGTTCACCACTTGAGCAATTTCCTAAACGTCTTCAGCTTTGAGCCAAAAAGTTGACGGTTTTTCTTTTTTTTAATATTAGCATAATTATATTTTTCCTAGGCTAATCAGTTAAGTATACATGTATATCCAGGTTATCTGTTTAATACATCGTTTTCATTTTAATTTTTGTTGATTTTTTTTTATCGAAACATAAATCTATTGTCAAGGAAGAGTTAATATCGTTTATAAGGTGAAAATTCCATGATTACTTTTTAAATTTCCCATATTTTCACACGGAAATATTGACATGAATAAAAGCTTATTTGTAAAGGGTATTTAACATGGGGTAATCTGTTAACTTTTATCTATTCGGAAGTCCCCGTTCACCTTGCTCAATTTTCAAAGTAACCATCCGGGTATTTTCATGTCATTTGCAAAACATTCTTTTTATACATTTTTCAAAGTTTATTCTTCTACTAACTTCACACCCAGATCGATTGATTTTTTAAAAGGAAATGTCATTTCTATTTACAGGGGTTTTCTTTAATGTTATCAGTTTTAAGATGAAATCAATTGCAATAAAATTCGTATTTAATCTAAAAGTCAAAAAGTTCTAGAGACATCTTCCCGTAACTAATAAAATAAAGTCCATATCGAGGAAATGTTCTGCATTTTCTTTTGTTTGAATCTTCCTGATAATTTAATTTGGTTTTCATCCATTCATTTTAGCAATTTAAAATTACACCCTATTCCTAATTTGATCCTCTGAAATTAACAAAAAGACAAACTTTGGTTGTTATTTACGGGAAATATCGACCTCTTACCGAGGAAATTACAAATTTACACCAAAACAAACGGGTTTATTGGGTGATTTAAATGAATGTATGGTTTATTCCTTTGGTGCATTAAATGTATGCTGTAGATTGATCAAAGATATATGCTCTCAAATGGATTTGCAATTGACCAACGTCACACTAATCACACAATTTGTCAAAATCACGTATAATATGTATCTTTTCAAGATATTGCAAAATGATATATCATTTTATGTCTAGGGGTTATTTTTTTTTTCTTTATAAATGACTTCTTATTACCCTCTTAATACACCGCTATACATTCTAACGTATATTTATTGCAAGTTTGACAAAAATTGAAGTAGCAACATTCGATTATAACACCTAAAATTGAAAAAAAAAAAAACACGAAATGCGGCAATGAAAACAGCTTTCTCGAAGTCAATCCGAACCACAGATACGTATTCTTCGTTTTGCAATTTGTTTGTATTCCATTCAAAGCTGTTACACAGTTCTTTTTTGGTAGTAAAAATTTAACAAAAGGAACATTTTAACTTCAATAATGTGCATGTTTATTGTACATTAGGCTAAACAAAGGAGGAATGCATTAAATGGTCCGTCTCTGCACCAGCAATCAGAATGAGATAAATATAGTATACTCTGTTTTGTTAAGAAAATGGTTCATCTTTGACCTTTTACTCTAAAAATGATATATCCGCCAAACTTGCGACCCAATATTGGAATGAAAACTAAATGTTGAATAACAAAAATGCCAAAAAATATTTTTGTTTTGTTTATTTGGTAAGGATAAACTTGATAACTATCACATTTATTTACCATGTAGAACCATGAAGAACAATAATAAATTATTTTGACACGTAATTTTTTGTACTCCATGACAAATCCGCAGCATTTAGCATGAAAAGTGATAGACATTGTACAACAATTATAACAGTACCATGTCTTTTTGAAATGGTTCAACATTTGTCGACGAATTAAAACTGGTAAAACCTTTAAAAATCCTTAATGGTGTTATATTTGATATTAGATTACCGATTAACATTTCCAAAAGTACTTATCAATACGTTTATACCTTATATCGGAGTCACCTTGATCACACCGATCGCCTTGAAATCCAGATTCACACTCCTCGCAGGTGCCAGTTTCCATACATTTACATTCAGTGTATATTTCCCCTTATGTTTTCATTGGAAATCTGCTACGTTCAATTTCCTTTAAATACATTTAGCTAATGCATGCGCCATGAGCAATAACATAAACGTCATCACGCGTTTTGAGTATACTTATTTTTGTAAGATTAAATGAAACGTTCAATCCTACATAACCAATTTGATATGTACTTATGCAAAATAATCATTAAATCATATTTACTCGTTAAGAAAAAGATTTTCTCTACAAAGTTTCTGGCACTATATTTTTAGTCGCGGAAGCGAACTAAATAACATGTTAAATATGGCTGTATGTTTCATATCCCTGACTAAGAGCGTATAATGGCTTTACAGCGATGATATTCACATATTTTATACAAATAGACAGCAGTATGAAAATAAATATAAGCATTGAATTTTTATTTTTGAATGTCGTCGGTCCTATAACACACCAAGCGGTGCAGACAAATTGAATACCGCGCTATGTGATTTATTGTCGATTTCGTACGTCACAACCAATCAGCTATCACAAATCCTAAATATACATAATTATACAGTTATTTTGCGTACGAACAATTTTATTTTAATTTATATTTTCATTAAAACAAAGCATAAATTTGTTCTCACAGAGGACATATCACAACGGTTTTGTTGATTGTGGTCTTGCGGCTCCCTTCTGCTGTAGACGTGGGGTTTTGGGGGGTTTTTCTATGATTTTTTAATCAAATAAATTTATGGTTAAATTGATTTCATATACAACAGAAAACTATTAAAACACATCTAAAAAAAAAGTTTCATAATGGCACTGGTTTCGACTTTTCTCTAATAAATTATTCAAGTTAATTGTAAACTTAGCATTTGTATGCCTTTGTATAAAATTTTTATCTATCAAAATACGTATTTCATTCATCAGCATTTGATTGATTGACCAATATAGATAAAAGGTGCGTCTTTGATTCGTTTGTTCACACAAAGAACAAAATTAAACCAAATTCAAGAAAAAAATCAGAACCAAGACGTTTAATCATACAAATCGCAACATGTAAATTGATCATCCTAATGCTATGTTGGTTATTTTGTAAATTGCTGAGCGCTGACAAGTGCAGAATACACTCCCTTTAACGATAACAGCGCTTGGTGGGAGCCACTCTCCACAACCTGTCCATCGTCAATCACAAAGATGACGTCACAGTTCTGTATCGTTGACAGGCGATGAGCTATCACAATACACGTCCGGCCTTTTTGGGCGGCGTCCAAAGCTGCCTGAACTTGCTGTATTATCAATTAAAAAGAAGTTTTATTGATTTACTCCAACAAAATTATATAAGGACACAAACAAACATACAAACAAGCATTTTACCTTTTCTGATTCGGTATCCAAGGCAGAAGTTGCTTCATCCAGAAGCAATATCTTAGGGTTGCGCACGATGGCACGCGCTATCGCTACTCTCTGTTTTTGTCCCCCAGACAACTGTGTGCCCTTTTCTCCAACAACTGTTTCATATCCCTATAAAAATATTCAAAAACATTAACAACAATTAAACAAAACATCTTTTTAACCTTTTCCTGTTATGAAACATTCATTTTATTCTAATTCAGACTTTCCCTTACTCTATTTTCCATCTTCACTTGTAATTTTTTTTAATTCATCCTCTTTGTTTATTGAGAATCATTTTCAAAACTGATACAAACTAAAGAATTCTTTTCACGGAGACTTTGAAGTACGAACCGCGGGAAGACTTGTGATAAAGTCATGAATGTTGGCTTTCCTTGCTGCCTCTATTACGTCATCCATTCCTACATCCGTGTCCAAGCCATATGATATATTTTCCCGAATACTACAATCAAACAGAATGGGTTCCTGGCTGACAACACTAATAAATGAACGGAGACGGTTCAAGTTGAGATCCCGGATATCTCTTCCATCTAAATTCTGAAATATACAATAAAACAACCGGCTCTACCACTTCGTCCTATGCCAATACTACATATGTTCTTTTCACAACATACCATTGTATACAACTGAACAGGTATTTTTTCTGAACATTCATAAAGACCATTCTTCTTAAGTTTAATATTGCTTTCCACGGGTTTTCAAAGAAATTTTACTCATTTTGAAACACATAATAGCAATATTGTGAAGCTTTTCCCAATATAAATCTGACTATTTCTGTAAAAGCTGTTCAAACACATATCTTACTATTTCTCCGTCCTGTACATCGTAGAATCGCTGGAGCAGTGAGATAGCGGTGGACTTGCCACAACCACTTGGCCCCACCAGGGCTACCGTTTGCCCGGGCTCCACTGTGAAACTTAAGGATTTTATGACTCTCACCTCGGGCCTCATGGGATAGCTAAACGACACGTTTTTGAAGACAACTCTCCCGTCCACACTGTTCTGAAAAGAATCAGCTCAAAATCATTATGATATGACTGTTAAGCAAACTTTTTCGAAAAAAATCAGATATTAGTGGGTTTTTTTGCATACATCATAGAGCTACTATTTAAATAAGTGCATGATATCTATATATAGGATGTTCTCAACAAATATTGAGTTCATTAAACCCATCAAATAAAAATCACTTTTTAATTATGTCAATGTCATGATGGATTTGACAGATTCATGAAAGATATATCATAGAATCTGAAATGACTTTAGATTTTCAACATAGGATTGCTTTATTCAATTTGTCGTTTGTTATTAAAGAAATGAGAGATTTGATATTACATTTCTCTAGCAATTTCTTAATTTTTTGGAAACAGGCACATTTCACGTAGATAATTCTGTATGTGTTTAAAAACAGTATAATGTTGTCAAAAATTCTAGACATTTTTTAACAAACCATGTATGTTCCTTTGGAGGAGTATATGTCTATTCCAGGAATAGTTTCCAAAACTTTGAACAGTACCCCAGCAGCATGCTGAGCTTTGGAATAATCTGGTAAGAAAGAACTGGCCTGTCCAATTGTCATTCCGGTGAATGCTATGGCAAAAAACACCCTACAATGTGTTTCAATGAAGTGTTTAAACTAATTTGGGCATCAGTGATTATATATATAACCATAAAAAATATAAATTTGTTCATTTGTATTTGGCAAATATATGTCTAAATCAATATTTTTATTCATTATATGCTGTTAATTGTCAGTAACTTCATATGGATATTCTCAGAAGTTATTTCTGATAGATTAACAAAAATATAGTGCATGAGTTATAAAACATCAAACAATGAAGAAAGTTTGTATCACAATTTCGGCCAACACTTTCAGTCTTTATGAAGTAGTTCCGATATTTGAATCTTTCATCTTTTCCCTTTGTTTTGTTTTTTGTGTTGGAACCTTGTTACTTGGTACGAAAAATCGCCTACACTACACTTATTTTGTAAATTTTAAGATTGTCTCACTTGTACACATTTTCCGGTGCCATATCTCCAACACTAACTTGCCACGCCCCAAAACGGAAGGCACCACCATACATTGCAAAGACAACACACTGAGAAAAGCCATAGGCAAACCCATATAGCTGAGCTTGTTTTAGGTTAGATCTGGAATACATAAATAGACAGAATTTTTCATCCTCAAGTACTTTAAGATAAAACTATTTTTTAACTAATATATAAATGTACGATTCTATAATTATTCATACTAGTATCTCTGAAGTCCTTCTGTGTTACATTGCAAGTTATTTCAAAAAGGATTTTCAGATATAGCAAACAAATTTAAGCATAACATTGTGTTTATTATAATCATATGGTATATACAAATGTACCATTAAATTCAGACTTGCCTTAGAGGACTCTCTAGATGTTCTGAGTATAAATCATAGAAATATTTTTCCCTGGCGAGAGATTGCACAGTACGGATGTTTTCTATAGTCTCGCTGGCAATCTAGAAGTGAATAATTTAATTTCATTTGTAACAAGCATTTTGATTGGCTAAGCACACAGAAAAAAAATTAATTTATTTTGTATAACCTGGTTAGCTATGTAGCCACGCCCCATTGACAACCCCATATTCATGCGCGTGTTTCACTTTTTATGTAAATTCAAATTTTATGCAAAAATAAATAATTTTTAATCTTTAATAATTGATTCTTAGTTGTCTTTTAAATCAAATTATAAGGAATATTTTTAATTTTTGCCCAGATTATTCGATATAACCTGGTTTGAGGCAGTGCACGCTTTTCTATAATCAGCTTCGCGAATTATAAAGCGTGCACTGCCTCAAACCAGGTTATATCGGATAATCTGGGCAAAAAATTAAAACATTCCTTAATTAAATTCATATATTTATCAGCTACATACCAGATAACAGAGAGATCAGTGAACACTTTCCCTTCACTTATTTAATTCGGCTTCGACTCTTTATAGAAATAGAAGTCTCGCTTTATAACTACTTGACATTTGTTAAGTAAGATTTAGGTATAATGATAATTATTTATGGAGTGTGACCCTCAGATGAGAATTCTATAAATGACTTGGCTGTTACCTTTCCAGCATCTTCTAATTTATTTTGGTCATCTTTGTGTTTACCCATTACAACTTTGATCTGCAAGCTACCTATGTATATAAATATTTCACAATAAGTCAGTTACATTACTGATTCAAGTCGATTCTAAAATCTTCCTCATTAAATGTTTATCGAACGTTTAAATGATTTTAACAATTAAATAGCTTTCTTCCGATGTGGTTAATAGGAATCAAACCTTACTAAATAATTCATAGAACCTTTATATGTATAATAATGCAATAAACAAGTTTTTCACATGCTATTTAGCTTTATTTCTACCTGGTAATGCAATAAAAGATCACACTGTTAAACACAGTGCCAGAAAAATCTACAGTATACAATTCCCACTCTTAAGGTGTTAGTGTCTTATTTTAATTAATTTCATCCATTCGGAAAATAACTTAATGAAGAATGTTTGTCCAGAACTATTAAAGAGCAGCTAAAAATAGTCTTTTAAGAATGAAAATTCAAACAATTAATAAATGACAAAAAGTCTCAAGATTTCCTTTGAATGAAAATACTGAAATTGCCCACATGAACTTTTTCAATCATATTTTTTCACTGCAATATGTTTTATCAAGTTCAATATTATAAATATTACCTTACATACATGTATAGATAAAACTGATACAAATCTAAGACTATAAAAATTCTAGTTCCACTGCTAATTTGTATTTTTTTTTTTGGCACCTGAACCTTACAGTTGCAAAAGACTCGTTTATACACCGAAAAAATGTCTTCAAACGAAAGAAAACTCCCATTCTCTTAAACATTGGCATGACCCGGTTATATACTCACTAGACAACATCAGTATAGGGACTCCGCCCAGAACAACCAGCGCCAACTTCCATCCATAGTAGAATGCTATCACCAGGGCCGCAACCAAGCTTACGATGGAGGACAGGATCGTGCCTATCCGAAAACCAGTCGCCTGCAATCAACATCATCCAATTAATTTAAAAAATATTTTTAACCAAAAGGATTTCATGAAGAAACATTAGCAATTTTGTTTTATTTCTAAGTAAAGTTCTTTATTTGCAAGTTTTTTTTTCTTTTGCTTGAACTTGCATCAACAAAGGGCATCGTAAAGGGAAGATTTTATGTTGGTTTATTTTCTTTTCAAGGAATAATTACGTTCATTACACTTGAAAATCTCGCGGTAAGATTTGTCGTCTGCTTTCTTTATTTACCGTTTTGATGAGAGAAGCGTCTGTCGCGAGCCTTGTTGTCAGGGATCCCGTCCCGTGCTTGGGGTCGTCAAAGTAGGCGGCGTCCTGTCTGAGATAAGCCCGGAACATCTTCAGCCTCAGCCTGAACGTCATCCTTTCACCGGAAATGCCAAAGTTTGTGTGCTGAAAAGTGTCGTAATATAATGACCTCAGTTTTCTTTCGTATAATTGTTCAATAGCAGATTTCAATATACTCAAAGATTATTTTTTTATTTAAACAATGTTTATTTAATATAATAAATTGAATGGGATTTGGCAGAAGACACAACCTATTTTAGCCCTCTCCCTACATTTTCTAAAATTGATGATACAATTTTCAAGTATAAAACTTAATAATGACCAAAACATGAATGAAAAATGATGCTTGTTTGCATATCAATTACCAGGGTTTTTTTTAATAAACACGCCTTTTGGATAGAGAACTTGTTTAAATGAAATAAATTATAAATCGATACTACAGATCTATACAGTATTGTATACGTTATATAATTATCTCACCATAAACAAATTGGAAACAAAATTCAGCCCACCCAAGGCCAAGAACATCAGACTCCAAAATACATTATCTGCATTGTTAATATCAATAAATACCTGCAAAAAAAATGCTCATGTAAACTTTGATCCTAACTATTATTCGATGATACATGTATATATGTACAGTCTAAATTGGTTGCATGGGATTTTTATATCAGTCCTTCTCTTATGACACATTTGATGCATGTATATATTACGCTTTTTCAGATAATACAGCTGTGATTACTTTGATCATTTCTCCAAAAAACACGGCAAAAAGCGGCATCGTGGTTCCCTGAATAGCAGCAAAAAATACGCCAAAAATTAAGAACGGACATTCAGGAAAATTTTCTCGTAAAATCCGGAAGTATTTGGGTTTTTCTGCTTCCTCCTCCTCTTCCTCCTTTTCTTCCGCCTAAATCAAAAATACAACAACAGTTTCAGCGCATAAAAGTAATGTACCTCTTGTTTTTTGAATGAAAAGCAGATGATTTTATATATTCTATAGCGAAAATGTTAAATGTTTTAATGTAAATCAAGTGTTACTTTTTAAAGAGATTCTGCAATTTTACCTCTTTCTCTTTCAATATTCCCTTTTCGGTGGTAGATACTTGGCGAGAAGTTTGCCTTTTGACTAGATGGTCACTCTTGTCTGATGACGACACACGGGACCTTTGTCGTTTATATATATGAGCTTTATCATCATCTCCTACATTCATAAAAATAATGGTTTTTACACATAGCTTTTTTTAGAGAAGCTTTGTCGTTCTTTAAGAACAATCTTAACTTATGAATAAGGGTTTAAAATCCTGGAGAAGCTCTGCAGCAGTAGAAGAGCAAGATTGTTTGCCGAGTTTTGTATTTTATGAGGCTCAAATATTTCAAAGGTCAAACTATTGAAAACTGAGTTTGGCTTTTGCATTTGTATACAATTCTGTAAAGTCTGCATTTAATTATCAACATAAATTACGATACATGTCATTTATTCCATTAGCTAGGATCTTTGGTAACTTTACCGTTAGCACCGTTGTCGTCGGGCTCCAAAGACTGAGCCTGCACCAGCTGATAATAGAACTCTTTCTTCTCCATTAGATCTGAGTGAGTACCAGACTCAATTATTTCCCCTTGGTCCACCACGTATATCATATCGGCGTTTTGTACTGTTGTCAGTCGGTGAGCTATCATCACTGTTGTCCTACCAAGACGAGCCTAATTGTTGAATAAATATAAAAGAGTTTACTATACATAAAATATACATGTACTAGACGGGAATAAGTACATTTGTATGACCAAATCACTTAAAAAATAAGTGGTTTGGGCTTATAAATCACTTCAACATATTCATTGTATTCGAGATATCAAAGTTCAACTGTACTAGACGCGAATAAATATAACCGAATCACTGTACATAGTGAATTCAGCATTTGATCTTATTACTCACCTGATCTAGGGCTGTCTGGACTATTTTCTCGCTCTCTGAGTCCAGGGCTGATGTTGCCTCGTCCAAGAGGAGAATTCGCGGGTTTCTGACCAGAGCTCTGGCGATGGCTACTCTCTGTTTCTGACCCCCGGAGAGTTGGGCTCCTCTCTCACCCACCAGTGTTCGATATCCCTGTAAAAAAACGTATATATTTTTACTTAGTGTATAATACTGTTTTATTTAAAGATTTTTCTAGATGTGCCATCAAGCTTACATTGGGTAGCTTTGTTATAAAGTCGTGAGCGTTAGCGGCCTTGGCAGCATCCTCTATTTCCTGTATGGTAGCGTCAGTGTTTCCTAACTTGATGTTTTCTGCGATCGTCATTCCGAACAGAATGGGTTCCTGAGATACAACCCCAATGTTGTTTCGAAGCCAGCATGTATTGAGTTCCTTTATATTTTTACCGTCAAGTAAAACCTGAAATAAAAGTCATATATTGCTTATTAGATAGAATGAAACTTTTATATTTTTGATAGTAGGTGTCTTTTGAATATCATAAACATTTTTAAAGTCATGTATATTGTTTTAACAAGAACGCGTCCAGTTCATTTTTTTCAGAGTTTGGGACAAAAACATGAAAATAGTACAATCATGATAGATGATAATAATTACTTATCATTATCATTTATAACTCTTCAGAGAGAGAGAGAGACCTACCCTCCCACTGTCTGGGTCATACATCCTCTGGATCAGGTTGACCACAGTAGATTTTCCGCATCCACTAGACCCCACTAAAGCAACCGTCTGTCCGCGACCAATACTCAGGTTGAAATTCTTCAATACCTGTTTCGGAAAAATATTAATTATATACAAGGGAAAATGAACATTAGTATGTATGTAGTATACAAATACATGTACTCACTGTGACAGTTACTTTAGATCATGTTCATATATAACAACGGTAACGATGTTATGTTTTTGTATTTGAACAAATAGAGAATTAAATAACATAATGAATTTTTAAAAAAAAGAAGTAACAATTAATGAATGGGATATTTTTAATCAATTTCTCAAATTTGCGAATTAGGCAAAGTATGACAGTAATGTCCATTGAAAGTATGTTCTATGTACATAAACATGCGTCTTTTACCTTAACCTCTTCACGAGTGGGGTAGGTAAAATCCACACCCACAAAGTCAATGTCACCATCTAGAGACACCGGCACCTCCCCTTTGTCAGATGTGCCATCAATTTCAGGCACCTGTTTGGTACCAAATTAAAATACAAGTCACAATCACAAAAAATAATATATTGCATGTATTTTCTTTTTATATATTTTTTTTTAATTTTTTTTTTATTTTTTTTAGCGATATTTTAAAATCCGCAAGATGTGCTTCTCGCGATTTTACGCAGATATTAATTCCTCGCGTTCATTCAGGAATCTACAATATATATATATTTTTAAATATTTGATATTTTCTAAGCTTTATTAAAATGACATTGTGTCCTAAAGACTAAGTTTCTTAAAACACATATTTCCTTGGAAACTCTATAACCATATACACACTGTTAGGAACAAAACTAAAATGATTTGCTTTAAAATTCATATTCATGATAACGGTCAATATCTCACATTGTCAATGGTATCGAAGACTTCGGCAGCAGCTCCTTTGGCGCCGAATATTGAGCCCAAATGCGGCGCCGCGTTTCCGATAGAAAAAGAGCCAATCATCACGCAGAAAAACACCTGCAAAATAAGTCTTATATTTAAAAAAGGTTTTTTTACCGGACAAACTAGTTATTACTTATTGTAAAAGTGAGTTTGTATAGTTTAGTAGTTTCCCAAAGCCTCCTTTTTTGCAGCAAATTTGTTAACAATTATGGTGCTGGAATAATTTTCCTTACCGTAAGAACTTCTCCGGGGCTGATTCCTTCTTTCTCGGGGGCACAATAAGAGTGGTACCAATCTTTGACCTGATCTGAACCATACCTGAAAGCCAATCAAAACAACTACAACATGCTATGATTATTACTAATTAACAATTTATTAATTGTCAACTAATTTCATGACTATTTCGTCATGGACTCATTGACAATTAAATATTGTCAATTCGTAAAAGACACATGTATGATTTATGGGAGGAACGGGATGGAACAAGACATTAGTATTTTCAGCATCTCACACAATACACAAGAATTGAAGAATCATATGAGGCAGCATCGTGAAATTCAATTTGATTTTAAGGACTTTTTTGGAAAGTTCCGTGAAGTATACAGCTAAGAATTATAGTCAAAGATTTACAAACATACAATGTTCTATACAAGAGTATTTTATGAAAGCATCTTTGTCAAAAATAATTGTATACATTTAAGAATATCGGAAAGAGAAATAATTTTTTACACACAACAGAAACCTTAAATATCTAATTAAAGATTGCTTGTTACGTATCCACTACGTTGTCTGAGGTAGACACAGACTTATCTTAACAAATGTCACCTTTTTTTTTACTAATTCAGTGTAGTCAAATCCATGTTTTGCTGTATTATAGAATTTGTGAAAACAAAAATATTATCGTATAACAGCAAGGTACTTATAAAAGTGTAAAGTAATTTTTAATGGTTGAACTTGGACATTATTCTACCAAAAAGTATTTACAAGTAAGACAAAGGGCTATCTTTTTTTTTACATAAAAAGTTCGGTTGCTTTCTACGATTAATTGTTTAAAAGTTGGATCAGAATGCTAGAAAATTGAATTCCTTTTCAAAGTTATCAGAAAATATAATGGACGATAGAACTGGGGACAACTAAATTTTTCACCCAATAAAAATGTGTTAAGACTGTTAATAAAGTAACGGTATCTAGAGAGGCGTAACATTTGATGTCTTCAGAATAGAAAAACAATATATGCCACAGAATTTGATTGGCTGACGGAGTTTCCTGTCGTTAAGACATACTCACCAGAAAGCTAAAGCGTAGGTCCCGAACATAAAGAGCATGATAAGGCCTATCATCATTCCTTGGACGAAGGACTTCCGGATTCCGATCCTGCGGGTTTCCTTCAGTGCGCTCTCATACCTAGAACAGAAATCGGGGTTTGATTCTATACAAAGGATCAAAACATTGCGGTCGCGCTCGAAACATAATGATTCCAGACTCACCGGGACGTGTTCGTGCAACATTGGCTCAAAAAGCATACAGAGTACAGCAGTATTTTCGTTTTTGCGGTTGAATTTAATTTCCTTACTTTTGGGAAAAACGTTACATGTACATGTATCAGTCCCTCTAACATACTTTGTTATCAACAATACAGATCTATATCAATTATGCATATATTTTTGCTATATGTCTGATTAATAGATGTCCTAAATATTAACCTAATCTGTTCCTGACGCTGTCCGTTGAATGAAATGACGGTCCGGATACAAGACAAAACTTCCTCTGCTACACTTCCAGCGCCTGCGTACGACTCCTGCTCTTTTTTCGTGTAGTTCCTGATAAACTGAATTTTATAACCACATAAAAACTTAATTAACACTATTTTTACATTTTATCTTTTGTATTTGTTTCACTTAACATACGTGTATTTATGTTATATGCCATGATATACAAACATTAATATGGATATATAAAAACAAAGATTAATTAAAGGTCATCTGAATATAATTGCACCTGACCATATCTGTATTGGTATTTATAAACAAAAGGAGTACCGTGAGAAGGTATGAATCGTTATTCATTTAGCATATAGGTAAAACACTTACTACAGACATGATTGCCGCGCTGACCGCTAGAATAGGGGTCACGGACATCATTACTAAGGTCATCTTCCAGCTCTTCCAGAAGCCGATGGCGAATCCCGAGAAGAACTGCGCCGTGTACTGGAAGGTAAAACTGAACTTGTCGCCCAGCCCATCCTTGATTTTATTAATGTCACTATAATCATAAGGGGCGTGTTAATCATCACAGGGATAGTATTATCGATAAAGTAATTGGACATATATTTCATATAATCATACTGCCAAATGTTTTACCAATACATATTATTATACTTTCAGGTTAAATACTGAAATCTGATTGGTTGAGACGCAGTTGACAATCCGTTCTCATACCCTCAGCGTTAGCAACACACTTGGGAACGGGCCGATAGAACGAATTGTTACATGCGCGTAAATTATGCGCGTACGGTTCGTCGTAGAACTCACGTATTTTCTATATAAAAGCAGCAAAATTTGCTATAAAATTAAGACATTCAGTATAATAAAATAGTGCCTGTTTGGGAGAATACCAGTTGAAATTGACACCCCTCGAAAACCATCGTCAACCTCCGCTTCGCGTCGGTTGACAATGGTTTCTCGGGATGTCAATTTCAACTGGTACCCTCCCAAACAGGCACTATTTATATATTGTTTTTATTTATGAAAGTCCAGAAAAAGCTTTATTCAGTTGACTTTAAAAAAAATGCACATTTTAATCATCAACTCCGACAATTTTAGATGTTTGTGAGGTGAGTATTGAGACACATTGACTTTTATTCTGAAAGTGATCCCTTACTCTGCCAAGCGTGTTGTCAGCTCCCCGCTTTGATTTTTGTCGAACCATCCAATTTCTTGTCTGACTATGGACCGGAAGTAGACTTTTCGGATCGTATGAATCTGTCTCTCACACGCTGTTGTCCAACACATTATCTAATGGTCGAAAAATTTGCATTTAATTCATTGTTCGATGATAAATCTCTGTTTAAGAAAAACTAAACATATGATGAAAGTTGTGCACATGCACATCATTGTTTGACTGTATGAGTCAGATATTTTGGTACATATACATGTATTATTAACTTAAAAATAAAATTTCATTAATATATGTATATACTAAAGCGCAAATGTAGATCATTCAAAGACTTTTAAATGTATACATGTATGTCGTTGATATTCAAACATTTAAGAATCACACTGGCTTTAACGCTAACGGCTATATAGATGAACAAACCAAAACGAGTTTGATCTTGAATTTAATCTGATCTCCTTTTTATCAGTACAAATCGATTCCTGATAAAACTTAAAACTTTCAGATAAAGGAAGATTTTCTCGTACTTTCAAATTGTACTAAAAATATAACAGTACTGCATATCAAATATTTGGCTTCTCGTCTTTTTATTGTGTTTCTAATTTCATACAGTGAAAATCATCAATATCTGACTTAATTTATATTTTAAAAACACAAATCACTTTGAATAACTTAATGAGGTTTACACCGCACCTGCAAGTACCCTGCTACCAGAACCACAGCAGCTATGTACAGATAGTAGAAGGCATAAGTGCTCATCTTGTCTTCAAATTCGTCTGCAGCAGAAGACGAGTCGTTTCCGGTCGTGTTTCCGGTTCCGTTTAAAACGAGGCTTCCATTGACGCAGATAAAGGTAAAACCTCCCGGTCCTATTAAGCAATACAAATATTAAACATTACTGGATTTTAAAGCTTCGATATACAATGGACATATAAATAAAATTCGTGGTGACTCAATTTTCGAGGATTTAATTTCCCTACTCCCACCCTACTTACATCCACAGCGAATTACAAAACAGTATTAATTCATTAATATTATGGTACAAAACAATACACGAAATAACATCCATGTTAACCCCTCATAAAAAGTTGGCCCCTTCGAAATTCAGTGATTCTATACACTGTAATACTATATTTGTATAGCTGAGATAGCACTCTGAGGGACTCGATCAGTGTTTATATAAATTATACAGACCTGAGACGAATGTGTCGGTCAGCTCCCCAAAGATAACGGACAGGGCTGGCCATCCTCCACCCACAGCTATAGCGAACACACTCCCTATGAAGATCAGGAACTTGTCCAAGGCAGTGGCATATCGGAACTATAGTAAATAACCTATTGTTATGTAAGCTTTCATTTAAGCAGTGTATACATGTATGCGTGCATTTAACCTAATATATATTATATTCAACGGGATTTAATGAATCAGCCAAGTTGAACACTCTTATCTGAACAGGTAATGCAATATCAGTGTGAATTGTAAGCATGGTCAGGAATATATCAATATCCAAAACAAGCACCCACCATCCATTGTACAGATTTCATTTTTAAATTGTAACATTGAAAGTATAAACACCTCATTATTGTATATATGAAGTATACTGTCTTACCAGCTGTCCGAAAGTTGCCGATTTTGCCGATTTCCTAAAAATTACAAAAAATGAAAAAATTTATATTCCAACAAATATGAATATGAGGACAGAAAGTACTTACTATGTTGACAAGTACAAGTACCTCGAGTCCATGTCGGCGCTGTCGGCGGGTAACTGAGATGTCGGGAGCACCTGTTCCCTCTGTTTACCCGCAATGATTCATTGAACAGCTGATAAGAACAACCGACGTACCCCTAAATCTCACTATTTTCTGTGATGTGTATTCTAAAAGGTCAATATCTGGATCATTTCCTAATATACTCCCCTACCGAATTCCTCAAAAGTCAATAGCTGATATATAACTGATTTATTTCCAAATATGGTCCCTATATCGAACAATGATACTGCCTTAAATTCTTTGATTACTTACATGTATTCATGAATTTAATAGTGTTTATTTTGTTGGGGTTTTTTTTTGGGGGGGGAGGGGGTATACCATCATTGTTGTTGTTGTTGTTGTGGGGAGAATTAATTAATTGAGTGAGATAGTAGCTTTATAAAATCATCTAAACCGAAAAAGTGTAAAAATTAAGAAAACAATTTACAGAGTTATCCAGTTCTTCCAAAAACAACTAGGGCCCCTGTAAAGTGCGAAACGAAATCGAAACGAAACGAAACGAACCCGAACGAAACAAACGAAACCAATCGAAACCAAACCAAACCAAACGAAACGAAACCAAAAAATCGAAACGAAACCAACGAAACGAAACGGAATTTAAACAAAACTAATATCAATTTTACTACATAAAAGTGAAAATATATTCATTGAAATACAATTTTGAACCATAAATATAGCTACCTGTATGTTTCAGATTGCTGTTGTAATTTTTTACGCCGATTATCCGGTATTTGCAAAAATTATATCATTATGTAAACAACTGATGTACATTCTTATACCTTTTTATGTTTCTAATTGGTTTCATTAAAGAATATTCAGACGTTTAGAGAGAGAGAGAGAGAGAGAGAGAGAGAGAGAGAGAGAGAGAGAGAGAGAGAGAGAGAGAGAGAGAGAGAGAGAGAGAGAGAGAGAGAGAGAGAGACAGACAGACAGACAGAGAGAGAGAGAGAGAGAGACAGACAGACAGACAGACAGACAGACAGAGAGAGAGAGAGAGAGAGAGAAGGGATATGATGATGATGATGGTGATGATGATGATGATGATACTTACGGAGACATGCTAACCACAATTTTCTTTTTATAGATTTAAAATATTGTAAAAATGAAACGATCGATAACAATATGATTTAAAGCAAACTGGTTGGTTACCAGTTTCCAACATATAATAAGAATTGTTTTAATATGTATAGAATGAATTTGGTCGTCGTATTTTGACAAAATTAACTTGCATTATAAAGAGTTTTTTTTTTACCTGTGTATTACCTTAAATTAAACATAATCCTCTCTTTCCCTTCATTTCACACGCATGCACATTATATTTGATTCATTTTTACAATATTTCATATCAATATAAAAAAAATCGTGTGGTTGGAATGTCTCCGTAAATACTGTAAACGTACTATATTTAGCGTGTACGATATTTGGCGGAATATGGTTTTTCAACAAGTTAGTATGAATTTGATTTAGCGCATTTCTGAATGTACCTTTTTATCTACTTATATATTTTACATTTGGCGATGTACTTGATTTGCAAACGCCGTTTTCCGCCAAAAACGCTAAATAGAATACACAGCCAAAGGACTAAAGCCAGTTATTTAATACGTTTATAATCATAATCATCCTCTCTCTCTCTCTTTCTCTCTCTCTCTCTCTTCTCTCTCTCTCTCTCTCTCTCTCTCTCTCTCTCTCTCTCCAAACTTGAGTGCGTATATACTTTGATATGTCGCGGGTAAGTTCTTAAGGCATATCATACAGTCAGGTACATGTAGCTACATGAACATAAAAGTACATCTCTCTCTCTCTCTCTCTCTCTCTCTCTCTCTCTCTCTCTCTCTCTCTCTCTCTAATGAAAACATTAAACTCATAAAAGATATTAGAATGTAAATCAGTTTTTTATTGTATTATGTATTTTTTTTTTACAAATTACGGGTATTCGGCTTAAGAATTTACAACGGCAATTTGACAAATACATTGACGCATGCTGACTGACGTTTTCCATATTGTCAACGGACTTTTCCATTTTTGTTCCCGATTACGACAAAGAGCACACGGCGGGTGTGACCGGTCAGCAGAGGATGCTCACTCCTCCATGGCACCTGATCCTCACTCTATCTTTTTTGAGGTCCGTTTTGCTCTGCTTTGAATTTGTATTTCGTTTTATGGATTTTTGAAATGGTTGACGGTTTGTTATTGTCATGTTTTCATACAGGTTGTTTTACATGTATTTATGGTTAAAAATTTTATTTCAATGAATTTATTCTCACCTTTCACCTAAATTCCGTTTCGTTTCGTTTCGATATTTGGTTTCGTTTCGTTTGGTTTCGATTCGCACTTTACAGGCGCCCAAACAACTATATATTAATCTTCCCAAAAATTTTATAGAAAACACCAGGGGGAAGGAGTGCATGGTTAAGCTACACCTTTTCTTCATTGATTTAACCCATTATATGCGGTGTATATGTAATATGTATAGATCTGATACATAATCATGTTGTTATATATTGACAATATATGTATATGTCAGAGAGCAGTATGACATCATGATAACGAGGCATTTCGTCATACAAGGACATTGTCTTGCAAACGTTCATTAAATGAAAGAAGAAATGATTTATTTAATGAACAGCAATTTTAAAATTCTCTTTGTAATGTCGTTACGTATGCACATTTTTTTTTTAGAAAACTCAGAAACCCGCCCCCTTTTCCTCAGTTTGATACATGCACATGTAGATAGTTTCTAAGACTACTTACTCTTTCTTTTCGTTAGTTTTCTCCTCGGAATATTTTTCTCCTTTTTCCGAAGATAACAATGGTGCTCTCTCGTCCGTATCACTCATTGTCAAGCGTGTTGTTTTAACTCATCAAATTCCGTGTCTCTCTCATCAAACTGGATGTTTGCTCTTAGTTTCCAGCAATGAAAGTTTTGTAGAATAAAAGTCCTTCACTGTATCAAATGTATATACTCAAATGATGTAATTATAAAACATGCAGAAAAGTACTTTGCTTTTGCAATATTTACATAGACATGTTAAAGTCCTTTGGACCGAAGAAAGATAACTCTCCATTGAGTAGACATATTCATAACTGTATGTACGTGTATAATATCTATTTAAAGCTGCAGATAGTGCAAACTATGAGTCACCGTGCTGAATTTTAACTATCAGATATTTACAATCCAAATAAGGATTAGTCATTAATCTTAGGTAGTTATGCTCTCTCTCTCTCTCTCTCTCTCTCTCTCTCTCTCTCTCTCTCTCTCTCTCTCTCTCTCTCTCTCTCTCTCATTGTATCATGTCTAATTTAAGATGTAGGCAATGCAAACTGTGAGTCACAGTAACCTAAAATGTATAAACTTTTAAAAGTACACAACCCAATTTGTGATTCAATTAAAAATAAAAATAAAACATCTCTCTCTCTCTCTCTCTCTCTCTCTCTCTCTCTCTCTCTCTCTCTCTCTCTCTCTCTCTCTCTCCTTTAAACATTGATAAAACCAATGAAAAGATTAATTATATTCCGAATGCATGATACATGTATGACCGATCCTCACACAACGTCAGGGGTCCTGAGTCCGCTCGTACCCTTTACCTTTTTACTTAACCGTTTTAATCATAATTTTTTTTATATATCAAATATATATCGATATCTTGTGCTAATGTGATAATACAACATTTCTCTCATATAACATTTAATATAAGATCTCGTATAACATTTAATATGCTATCATATAACATTCGATATATAAGATAAAAAAAAATAATATTATAAGCAATAAAATAGTGATTGATTTTTCAGGCATGGAGTATCGTTTTTGAAAGTTGAGAGGGGGCATACTCATCCAAAAAATCTTGAGAAGCTGGTCAACGCTGGTTTTGGACTTTTTTCTTTCTTCCAAAAGCCAACAACCTTTTTTTTTTTTTTTTTTTTATTCACATTTATTCATTGTGTTTTTATAAACAATTTTAAGGTTAATAAGGTTTTACAATGAAATTTTTCTTTTCTTTTTTTTCCCTTTCACCACCCATTCATACATCTACACATATTCACATCAGTATAAGTAATATGCTCTAAATTTACACAGGTAAATGGAAGAAATAAAATAGAAAAATAAAAAAATAACCGATTACTGCTCTTGATACTAAACAAAATATAAAGTGTTACACTACTAGTTTTGTTCAAAAATATTTTTCCAGAGCGACCACTGGTTATCAAAGATTGACAATTTTGAATTGTGTATTGCTACACATCTTTCAATGTAATATTTCATTCTTAAATGACATAAAAGTCCACACAAATTTGGAATTCTACTTTGTAACAAGCATGAAAAAATATACTGTTTGCAACATAATATAATAAAATTTATAATCTTTTAATTTTCAACAAGATTAAAAGCCAACAACCTAATATATTCACGTAATTGTATATACCTGCATGAAAAACAATCTAAAAAATGGGGGGGGGGAATAAGACTGACTCAACATAACTCACGTATGCTGTTAAAACAAATAATCGCAGTACATTATTACTCCCTTTGTGAAGATATTTATTTTTAATATTGCTTATTTGCATTAAAGATAAATGTTGATTTTATCATACGTGAACATTATCTGTGTCTTAATTTCAACTTTGTATGTGTGTTTGTGTGTAAGTGTGAATGTGTGTTTGTGTCTCGGTGTACATGAACTAAAACTTACGAGTATGTTCGATTGAAAGAAAAAAATATATACTTTGCATTATCGTGTTTATGGATCATCGAGAATTATCAATTATATACAATTTATATTGATTCACAACGCATTTGAAAAACGGATCCTATCGCCATGGAACGTTCCACTCGGCGGTGCTCTCGTTAGAATTGCCTTTTGATACATCATTCAGCAGAGTTTAGTGCATTTGGTGACAAACTTAACACAAGTACCTATATATAATTAATGATTTTAACATTTATTTACATTTCCAGTGTCTTTGTTGTGATAAAAACACACATCTCATTTGTTTTTGGATTTTTTTCAGTACATGTAATTCCATCATTGACTTTTTGCCTAAAAGATTAATGGGCATTCCATTCTGAAAATAAATACATGTTTACAAGTGGAAAAAACATGTCTTCATTGGATTTAAGCACGTTTCCTGAGATAATTTTACCACTTTAAACGTCAGAGAATGATGTCTTATTCCTTAATTTTTTGTTAAGTATCTACGCACGCGCGGATCTAGAGGGGGCCGGAGGGTCTGCCCCCCCCCCCTGGATTTTTTATATATGAAATCAAATAGTAAAATCACCCAAAATAGGCCTCGGCCCTGCCCCCCCCCCCCCCCACCTCATAGATAGATATCCCTCGGACCTCCTTACTCTCCCTGGAAAAATGTTCTGGATCCGCGCACGTCTGCGTGAATCGTTCGCGATAAATGGACAAATCCAAATACTTAATTGTAGTTCTTCGATAAAGAGGATAATGGTCTGTCTTTTCCTGTAATGTACTGATTAAAAATAAGAATGATTCAAATACTTCAACTCACTTAATACTAGTATAAATGATATAGAAATGATTTCAGATAATATGTAAAATGGAAATAAAAATGCTGTCTTTTTAGGTCACCTGAGTAAACTCAGGTGACCTATTGCTATCTGTTTTCGTCCGTCGTCGTGCGTCGTGCGTCGTGCGACGTGCGTCGTGCGTCGTGCGTTAACAATTTACATTTTTAACTTCTTCTTAAAAACTACAAGGCCAATTGTTCCCATTTTTGGTGTGAAGCATCTGTATGGTAAGAGGAATGTAAATTGTGTAATTGGTGGCTCTACCACCCCCAGGGTGCCACAGGTGGGGCCAAATATGCAAAAAAACAGCCAAATTTTCAAAAATCTTCTTCTCTACTCCCACACATGTGAGGAAAAAACTGATTGCATGGTTATGATGTCCATGAAGCCCTCTACCAAAATTGTGAAATTCATGGCCCCTGGGTCAGGGGTTCAGGCTTTAGGGTGGGGCCAATATGGTCATATAGTAAAAATGTATTAAATCTTAGAAAATCTTCTTCTCTACTCCCATAGATATTTGTTAAAAACTAAATGCATGGTTATGATGTCCATGAAGCCCTCTATAAAAATTGTGAAATTTATGGCCCCTGGGTCAGGGGTTCAGGCCCTAGGGTGGGGCCAATATGGCCATATAGTAAAAATGTATTAAATCTTAGAAAATCTTCTTCTCTACTCCCATAGATATTTGTTAAAAACTAAATGCATGGATTTGATGTCCATGAAGCCCTCTACCAAAATTGTGAAATTCATGGCCCCTGGGTCAGGGGTTCAGGCTCAGGGGTGGGGCCAAAATGGCCATATAGTAAAAATTTATTATATTTTAGAAAATCGTCTTCTCTACTCCCATATACATTTGTGAAAAACTAAATGCTTGGATATGATGTACATGAAGTCTTCTACCTAAATTGTGAAATTTATGAACCCTGGGACAGGTGTTTAGGCACTAGGGTGGGGCCAATATGGCCATATAGTAAAAATGTATTAAATCTTAGAAAATCTTCTTCTCTACTCCTGTATATATTTGTGAAAAACTAAAGGCATGGATATGATGTCCTTGTGTTAAGTCGCATCAAATAGTATGTAGGTCATGAGCCCCGGGGATGGTCCTGTCCCACCTCAACAGGAAGTGCCAGAATATCTTGAAAACGGTTAATATCCCCACCCCTAAACCATATATATTCTTGTTCCCTGTGTTAAGGGCCATCAAATGGTATGAAGGTCATGGGCCCTTGGGCTGGTCCTGACCCCCTCTTAAACAGGAATTGCACAAATATCTTGAAAACGGTTAATATCCCCACCCCTAAACCATATATATTCTTGTTCCTTGTGTTAAGGGCCATCAAATGGTATGTAGGTCATGGGCCTCAAGGGTGGTCCTGACCCCCCTCAAACAGGAAGGGCCCAAATATCTTGAAAACGATTAAGAACCCCACCCCTAAACCATATATTTTCTTGTTCCTTGTGTCAAGGGGCATCAAATGGTATGTAGGTCATGGGCCCCGGGAATGGTCCTGACCCCCCTCAAACAGGAAGTGCACAAATAACTTGAAAACGGTTGAGATCCCCACCCCTAAACCATATATATTCTTGTTCCTTGTGTCAAGGGGCATCATATGGTATGTAGGTCATGGGCCCTGGGGGTGGTCCTGTCCCCTCTCAAACAGGTAGTGCTCGAATATCTTGAAAACGGTTTAATAGTCCTTTTTGAAAGATTTTAGGCAGGGAGGTGGTCGTCATTACAAATTAAAGAGGTTCGTTCCTCTGATTTTGGGTAGCCATCTTGGGTCACCTCTAGTCTGAAAATTCTGTGTCATATATTAATACTACTTGTAAATTCATATTTCACAATGCCAAATAAACTATATTGAATAAAATAGTTAAGGGAAAATTACATATTTACAGAGTTAAGTAAGGGACTATATTTTGTGGCGGAAGGTTTTTAAGAAGAAAATGAACATTTTTCATAACTCAGTTGTTTTAGAGTACTGTAATTTTAGCTTCCTTATTTTCAGTGCAGACCAAATTTCCAGCTAGTTTATGTATTGTGTTATCTTCGTGTTATTTCAAAAAACATACTAGTATTTTAACAATATTACAATATTTCTATCGATGTATATTGGCACATTTAACTAATATTTCATAAAAGTCAAGAAAAAATGAACTCCAATTTTTGCCTAAAATTAGCTTATTTCATGCCATATCTCAAAATTTACATCATAGACCCATACTTTTGGTTTTATTTTCTGAATTTGTAAGATATTTTTGACAAGTCTATTAAAATTTGAGAAAAAGTTTGAGACTTTTAAATAATTTTATTGCATGTTGAATTGTTAATGGATACAAACAGCGTTTTATCAGTGCAAAAAGGTCAAAATATCAATTGGGTGAAGAAATTGCAAACTTTTTCTATATGATTATTTTAATTTTATTAATTTTAAATAATTTAAATTTGTATTTGATGCCATGGTTTATTCCTATTAAAAATTATTAAGGAAAAAGCGATTTATGTGCAATTTGCACTTTCAGTGCAGAAAGGTCATATTAAATACACTGTAGCACCGAAAGGAGCATATAGACCCCAAAATTTTGTTTTGAATTTTGGTTTAGCTATGTATGTAGATTTTTAAAAAATACTTTAGAAAAAAACTTAAAGACTTATGATTGCAGGATCCAACCTCCTTAAAAAAATTTCTATTCCATAATAAAACTTATTTGTGTATGGGTTATGCTACTCAGGTGACCGTCAAGGCCTATAGGCCTCTTGTTTGGCTCATAAAGGCAATGAAGGTAATAGACATTGAAGGAAAAATAGATTTTGACCTTGGTCCTTTTTTTTTTGCAATATTCACTGCCTTCATACCCATTTGAACGACCAAAAAGTGGTAAAAAAAGTGAATGATATATTGTTGGTCGATTTTCTTTTTTTTTTTTTTGTTGTTGTTGTTGTTGTTTGTTTTAAGTTTGTTTCTTTGTTTGAGAAATCAACTATATATATGTTGTTGGCCCTTGTCAAGTTAGTGGGTTCGATTTAAGTTATCAGTTTATCTATTCATTCCCTATCACCTGATGGTAGACCTTACACCCATTATACCCAGACCTTATAGATAGCCAAACACTGACCTCAGACCCAGCGCATTGACTTTCATCGAGGCAGCATGAAACTCTGGCAGTCTACTGTGATTTTTCTCCTTTTGGGAGGAGGTGAGATTCTTTTTAGAAAAATGAAAAAAAAAATGAAATTTTTTGCTACAGATAATTTTTTTTATTAAGAATTCAAGATTCCGTTTTAGGTCAGTTCTGTTATCACTTAAGGTTAGTACTTCTGATTGTTTATATTGGTGTCAGTAAACAAGCTTTCTAATAATATATGTTTACATTTTTCATTTTCAGCGTCTTTGCCTGTGATAACGCTCCGTATCGATTTCGTACTGTAAAGTCCAATAAATTCAAATATTTAATCGTACAATTGCTGAAAATTATATAAATATAAATAATAAGGAATCAGTCTTTGAATATTCTGAGGTGATGATTTCGGTCGGGGCGTGATAAAAATCTATCATATATTTATTAGATTTGATAACACTCTGACCAAAATTATCACCTCAAGGAACGATTCTTTCTAATTCCTTAAATAATAATAAACACATCATCTCTTGTAACAAACGTGTTAAAACCCGTGGCTTTGGTGCTTACTTATCATTATGTCCTCATCATTCATTGTTTGAACACGTGATGTAGAATATTTTTTGTCAAAATGTCAGCTTGTCTTAAATCACTTGCTACAAATAAACATATCAATGATTAGTATGGGAATATCGCGAAATTCCCAATTAATTATTGTCAAAATAAAATAATAGACAGACAACGACACATATTTTGCAATTTCGAACATCTAAGAAATCTGTACAAATATTCTAAATATATTCATAACCAGCAAAAAAATCAATAATGTATCAATCATTTTATTTGTTTGTAGAATTTCCTTTCTTTGAAGCGATTCTTATTTCCTTCATTTTTTTTTTATGAAAGAAATGTGTATGACCATTTCAACTACAAAAATGTATCGAAATCCATAATTGCCTTCTAACACTACATATACTAAGTTTAAGGACCCTAACCGTTCTTCGTTGCCTTGAACTTAGAAAGTTAGTGGTCTACCTTGTTACTTTTACGTAACGACTTTTCCAACCAATAAAATCAGTTCCTTGTATTTGTTCTCGAAGACGAATCTGACTCAATACCGGCCGGAATTTTTACCTGTGAGAAGATAACGACCAACAAAAGTGTATTCAGAATTCAGAATTATCTTAAATACACTGAAAACCCTCGTCGTTTTCTATTTAACATTCAGTAAACAATTTTCTAAAGCCCTTTTAAATGTTATATTAAGCATTATCATGGTTTCAATATCTGTACTTTTAGACCTCCATGTAAGAGTCCTATACGGTTATTTTAACCAAAAAATTAAAACAATGGCAAAAAATCGTTTAAATATTTGTTTATTGAAGATTTTTAACTTCCTTTTCGAATAAGATTTGTTTAAGCCGCGACTTTTTATATGTACTACATGTAGTATATAAAAATTACTTTTCCTTGAGACTGTAAATTCTTAAGAAAGAGATGCCTGCAAAACTCACATGAATGTACATTTTATCTTCAAAATCAAATTTTATAGTTTTTAGCAATGGTCAATCAGTTCTACAAATATGATAAGCTTTGCCATTTGTCGCCTCTGGAGAATTATGGTCTGAATAGCTTAAGTTGTCCAATAGGAAAACAGCAATGTTGTTTATTATCATTACCGGTATTTTATTTTATTTTAAGCATTTGGAACAGACACAACCTACTGCCCCCACCATTTGAGCAAAAGCGATCTGTATGAGTATGGAGATTTATGTCTCAAAGTCCATTATGGAAACTGGGACTGGGAAACCGCGAGACAAATCTGTCTCAACGAAGGAGGTGATCTTGTACAACCTAGATCTCCCGGCATGCAAGAGTACATCCGGGTCAACTTACTTCCCCAGGTGCAGAAGTCAGAGGAAGACGGGTTTTGGATTGGAGCAACGGATATATATTCGGAATCTCATTGGAGATGGGTTTCAGGTTAGAAATTTACAAAATTAATGGATGAAGATTTTTTTTAACGCAGAAAGCGAACAACTTATCTCGTTTTGCATTTAAGGCGACCCAAGCATGCCTTATTCAAACTGGGAGCCAGGACAGGGGCCATCTCAATCCGGGTTTCTCTTTGCTGCTGGAGATTTAGAAGATTGTGCCATCATGCGTATCCAAGATGGATTCAGATGGCATGACTACCCTTGCTCTAACTTCTTTTACCACTATTCCTTTATTTGTCAACATAGTAAGTAAGGAGCCACTTAACTATTAAAATTATCTGTACACAAAGTATGAATGAACATCCAAAATACACTGTACATCAAGATATACATGTATATAAATCATTTTGGTGTATTTATCTTTTTTAAAAGAGAAGCTTCCACGCTCCACTCACCACGTTAATCCAACTAAGTTGACAACAAAATATGTTCCACCGACAACAACTAAATACATTCCTCCGAAAACAACCAAGTACGTTTCTCCGACAACAACCAAATATGTTCCACCGACAACTACAAAATATATCCCACCGACAACAACCAAGTATGTTCCACAAACAACAACAAAATTCGAACCAGAAACCTATTCTACAACCAGGTTTGTACCGTGGACGGAGAAGACGACAATGCTTAGTCAGAAAACACGATCGTCCACAGCGTTTGTTCCTGAAGAAACCAAGCTCCCAACATCAACACCAGAACCTGCTTCAGAAACGCCCCCAATATCTGGCGGGAGTGGTGGAGACCCATTTAGCGGAGGATTCGCTTCTAGTTAGTACATTGCTTTAATATACAAGGTTAAAGGTTAGCCCTTTTTAAAGGTATCTACATGTTTACACAGTTTCAAATTTTTATTGAGCTTTTTGTGTTCACATTGATTTATCATCACACACATTTCTGCATGGTGAAAACATCAAAATTTCAGACATATTCACAAAACTTCAGTAACTGTTGAAATATAATATCGACGACGCTTTTTGTGACATTTCACCAAGAGTATTACGGTCTAAAGAGGCACAGTTTCTCCGTCGTATTCGTTTTACATACGTCCATTGTACATGTAATTAATCGTAAGATAATCTCCAGATTAAAAAAAAACACAGATGAATGAAATTCACATGTAATCTAAATTCAGTCATTTAGCTGTTCGGCGGCATCATATTTGAAATTCGTTTCAAAAGAATTCACTTAGCTCTACATTTCAAGGCCGGTCCTTATTATTATCATTTTTTATTTTCCATTATCTTTATTATTAACCCAATTGTCTTGGACACCGAAAATGCAAACAATACTTCAGATTAACATTTTTCGAACTGTATATAGAATTTGGAATATCTACATATACTTTACAGTTTTTCCCTTCTTTAATAAGAAATACTTACCGTATTTTCGTTCTTGAAATGCAATGATATGAACGCGTGAAATGGTGGTTTGTTAATACGTATAACATAGATCTGCATATCCACCATTACTTCGCCAGCAAAACAAAAACAACACTCAGCATTTGGGATGCAATAATAGTCCAAAATAAAACAGAACTTCAAAAATGGAGAACAGTCAAAATGGTTAAACTGTTTTTACCTTTATTACAGTTTCAAACAAAACTAGTATTTTTATAACGTTTTTCCTATGATCCTCATGACAAAATTCATGCTATTTTTTGCTGTTTGTATATGTATATGTAAAGATGTGTACAATATACCTGTAGATGTAGCTGAATTACTGATACTGACTTTTTGCAGCAAGAAAACCCCCTTCGACCACAACCGAAGAAGATGCAGGGGTTATCATCATTGGCTGAGGGAATATCATCTACAATTCAAAGCGTTCTTTGTTTTTACACTTCTAGAAATAAATGTATTCCGATTTCAATATTTTTGTTTTGTTTTAATTCCTTTAAGTCAGAGTTATCAGAGATGTCAAACGCACGGGGATACCTATACAGAAATGTTAACTTAAAGAGGTTCGTTCCTCTGTTTTTGGGTAGCCATTTTTGGGTCACCTCTAGTCTGAACGTTCTGCATCATATATTAATCCTACTCGTATATTTATATTTAACAATGCAAAATTGAATATACTAAGTAAAATAGTTAAGGGAAAATATCATATTACAGAAATTAGTAGGGGACTATATTTTGTGGCGGAAGGTTTTCAAGAAGAATATGAACATTTTTTATAACCCAATAGTTTTCGAGTACTTTAACTTAAATGCACCGTAGCGCCGAAAAAATCATATATACCCCCAATTTTTGTTTTGAATTTTGGTTAAGCTGTGTGTGCATGTGCATGTAAATTCAAAAGTAATACTTTAAAAAAAAAAGACTTTATCGCAGGATCAAACCTCCTCAAGTCATAATACTGATCCAGTGCAAGAATGTAAAAGTATACACAATTTTCGGCGATAAGGCCCGTTGATATTTTGATTTCTGTTTTCACTGGAATCACATTACCTCTATGGACCATGCATGATGTCATGCATTATATATATACTATATAGTTTACCAAAAACTTCGTTTTGTTCTAATTTAAAGTCCAATCAGAAAATCAGATTTCCATGGACAAAACACCGTAACCTTCTTCAACCAAATTTGAACCACATTATACCAAACGAAATTAATATTTTCTCATTAATTGACGATATAAAATTGACGATTAATTGAAGATATACATCTTCAAGGATATAAGTGAATATCCTCTGTCAAGTGTTTAGATATGGAACATCAAAGTGCAATTGATAAAAAGGGAATGATATAGATAAGAACTCTGTATGTGCGAACTAGTAGCAGGCCAGACATGGACACATTGAAAGTGTGTTTGATTTCTTTTTTAATTTACGCTGGTAAGACTTTTGTTTACGCTGTAAAGCTTCTTGTAGATACTGATCTGTAAGTCATCGGTTCGAAACCCGTTAGGACCTTTACAACGTTTACATTTCATAGAATTCTTTTTATTTTAAATGTATTTTACAGTCAAATATTGTACAATTTGAACATTTTAATACGGAGATTAAACTTTGAATATTATGTATAAGATTTACTTTCATTTACATAAATAACCCAAGGTGTCCCATACATTCAACCTAAATACATGTATATTGTAACTTACATACACTTAAGGTGGAATAACACACCGGGAAAGAGTCACTTCGAATTAACAGTAAATTATTTGATAATTATGAAAGATAATATGATAAATAATCTGTACATATGTCAGATTAGCGAAAACTTTGCAGTTTTTGGATAAGAAATGAATATCTAAAAAAAATTCAATTCAGTAAGTAACAACAAAAACCCGTGCGGGATTCGAACTCGAGATGTGCGGATCACAAGCCCGACACTTTATCCACTCGGCTATGGAGAAAGTTACATGATACAGTCATTAAAATCAATTTTATGAAACAAAATGTCATTTCGATCAGTGGTCAGCCATTTTGTGATGATGTGTTATTCCACCTTAATCGGTAACGCCATTATCAGCTAGTGTCGGTATTATATGTATTTCGTTCGTGTTTTGGTAATCAAAACACAATAAGATGCACAAATGGATAAATCGCATGCATATTTTCAGCATATGGTGCCCCGGCTGACGAATGTCCTCACAATCTAGGTAAAAGTGACTTATATACATATGGGAATTTCTGTCTGAAGGTCCATTATGGGAATTATGACTGGATTGACGCAAGACATAATTGTCAAAAGGAGGGCGGTGACCTCATTCAAATTAGGGATTCTGGAATGCAGCACTTCCTACAGAGAGTTCTATCACAACAAAAATCAGAGGACACCGGATTCTGGATCGGGGCCAGCGACAGCGATTCCGAGTCCCACTGGAAATGGGTGTCGGGTAACGTATTTTTTAAAAATGTATAATATATAAACTTTGGTGTGTGATCATGGTTACAGATATGACCGAAGAGTTTATAAAACTAATTGACTTTTAAAATTCAAATTAAAGGTGACCCAACGATGAGCTACAGTCATTGGAGTTCGGGTCAGGGACCGTCTCAGAGTGGATTTTTATTCTCCGATGGAGCACTTGAAGACTGTGCTTTAATGAAAATACACGATGGATTCCGATGGCACGACTACGAGTGCAGCCTCTTTTTGTACCATTACTCATTTATTTGCCAGCATGGTAAAGTATAGTTGTCGATTCATTTCATCTGATAGGAAATTGAAATGCAGATCGATCGATCTTTATTACTTATAAAGTAATTGAAATCTAAAATTCATTCACAGTTCATTGTTGTTTCTTTTTAAGTTTGAAGATTAATGACATCTGAAACTATATTTTCTCATAATATTTCTATTCATTAATATACATTTCTGAATACTTGAATTAAAGATGTCTTTATAGCTTTTTATTTGCATGTACATGTATGTAAAATATAAATTATAAAACTATGCTTTGTCTGGCGTTCAAATATTTTACTTCCTTGGAATTAATGTACGTTTTTCTCAGTTTAAATGTAGCTGATCTAACAAAAGATTTTGGTGGTTTTTTTTAACTTTTAGACAAAGTTCACTCACACACACATAACACGACGGGAAAACATGGTTCCACCACAGTGTTCATCCCTCAGACTTTTCCCGACACCACGCCCCTATCAACTGACGCCCCAAACCCGACCACGCCCCCTGAAACAGACGCCCCTATACCTACAACCCAACCAATGACAGATGCTCCCGTTCCTACAACCCCACCCCACACAGATGCACCTGTGCCAACCACGCCTCCTGATACACAGGCACCGATCTCAACAACAGGTGACTAAGAACTGGACTGGAATGTCCTGGTCATTTTTAGACTATTACATGTATATAATATTGATCTCTTTAACAAGAGGAGCTCTGTATAAAGATAATAATATAGGAAAGTATTCAAACTTTAAAGTTGAAATTTTATAATTTTTCTTTACAATAGTTTATGATTAAAAATATATCTTAAATTTAAAAGACAGATCTCATGGACAATTTGTTGACTATCCAGTCTCTTTAAAATCTAAATCTTTTGCTTGTCTAACTCAACAAATGATATTAGTTCATTTTTGATGTGCTCTTTTTACGGACAACTGCATTTAATTGTTTAATCTATATTCGTGTAATAAGGCGACCAAAAAAAACCCCTCCGTATCGTTATTGATTAAATACAGGACAGCTTTTATAAACGATTGTTTTTCTGCAATAGGGGACAGTGCTGGAGTTTTAATCATCGGATAACGACCGGATGAATGTGTGCCGAGCATCGTCTGTTATTGACGCCAATAAATGTTACGTCGTGTTGTTATTGTTTGTTGTTGCTGTTTTATTGGAGGGTGGGTACGGGTAGCTTTGGTAATTTAAAAAGTTATGACTAAGCAACGCTAAGTCCGATCACGGGAATGATGTACCGAACAATTAAACATGTAGCAAATTGCATAATTATGTTGTTTTCATGTCTGTTTTAAATATTCTCAGCGACTTCAGACAATAGGAAGCAAAAATTACGAAGCGTTTTCAAAATTTTTTATTTTAATTAGATTATGATCAACTAGTTTTAAAACTCTTCAGATTTGTGTGACTGATGAAGCATTAATACACCCCACGAGTTGAACTGAATTGATTTGAACGAAAGACAACTAACTATTTTTAAATTATTCAAGACCTCAGAGATTTAATGTACACGCTTTAAAACAACTGTTAATTCCAGTTCTACACACTAGTCATAACTCGTATACTAGTAGATCATAAATTAATGCCCATTCATTCATTCATCTTTTATTTCCTCTGTATAGAGATTATTGTTAGAGAAAATAAATTACATAATCAAAAGAATATTAACGTATTTACAATGGACATGAGACCAAGACCGTTACATTAAGTCTTGGATGTCATGCTAGAGAAAAAAAACCCAGTGAAATACGTAAATAAATAGTATAAATTGATACAAAATTGTCACTTGTCACAGAGACGCTTATATCTGCCACAAGATTGCACAAGAAATCTGCTGTTGCGTTTGCGGAAATGAAATAAAATGAATTTTTTTTATGGTATCCATGCATTTTACAAAGTTATTGCAAATTTGCCTACGATGGATATAATGGAATAAAGAAACAAGTTGAGTTTTAAAAAAGTTCCGGTGCATCGGTGGCTCGAACTCTTTACTAACATGTATATACATTGTAAGTGGGAGCGCTCCATGAATCCACTACGCCAAGCATGTAGTTGTGTGACGGAGCATCGTTACTCAGGTGAGTGATATGGCCCATGGGCATCAATTGGCGAGTTCTGTAATAATAGAATGCACATTAAAATTTCATTTATCACACTTGCAAAATCAAAAGATTTGTTCTAAAGCATTCATAAAGGGTATTTTTATTTGAACTCTTTGATAAAGATTGTTCTTTTTTTATATAATAAAAAAATACACCCAAACTTGTCAAAATAAGAGTTTTTAAGTAATACCTGATAAATGAAAATATCTAAAATTGAGACATCAAGATATGATAAAGGACGAAAACCCCGTTTCTTATATTTGACCAATGTTCGTGACGTAAGTGTTCAAAAAAGATGGGGGATAAGATAGCGCAAATGCCCATTTGGTTTATAGCCGTAAAATACAATTTCAAATTTATTTTTTCCAATTATCCGGTAATGTTATAATTCAAGTTTGCAAAAGCACAAACTCTTAAGTAACTATATTTTGTTTTGAATATTTTAGTAATCGACATGAAAAATAAATTGCCTTAAATTTTGGTGGTATCGAACCCACAACCTTTAAAATCTAGTTTTGGTTATCTATGTCTGGTGCTCAAACCACTTAGCCATTTCAGTCACAACAAAGTGCGCTGTTTACTTCGCCCGACTACGGTCATCATGGAATACGAGGTACGCCACGAATTTACGGACGTATTATTTTTCTTAAAGTTTGAAGTTGTTGGGATACAAAATGATATATTTAACGTATAGTTGGTCATTTTTATTGATTGAAATCGATTTATTTTCCATTAGACCTTATTTAGACTATGACAAAAATATAGAGCATAAACCAACTCTATAAAAGAAAAACGCATTGAAGTTATAAAAAAATGACACTATTTGAAGGTTTTGGTACACACACGCCAGTTTAAATCAACATATCCCAAGCATTAAACATATTTAAGTGTTAAGAATCGACGTTAGGTTAAATATACATTGTTTTGAATATTTTTTTAAAAAAATATCAGATTTATTGGTATTTTAATTTTTCAGTATCTTATCCGTCCGTGTATATGCATTTTACACGCCTTATCCACTTATTTTCTTATTCACTGCTACTAGGTCTATCAAAAGGCAATACTCAGTAAGAATAAAATCTCTGAAAGACATAAAACACTGAAGAGATAATAGACAAGGAAGTTAAAGTTTTAAGTTAATCTGATTGTTTTGTGGTTTTAGAGTATATAAAAGGAGCATAGACACAAGGTCAACAGTAAAGAAGAATGAAAACTGACTGAAATAGTGACATAGTCAGATACATTCTTAGATTTTTCCATGCTTCTTTTTTTTTATCAAATGGCAATTCTGCAATCCTGTCAAAGCCTCAAATCCCCTTCCCCCAACTTATCATAAGACCAAACAATCAATATGAAGAATTCTTCTTAAGGTGGAATAACACACCTGGAAAAAGTCACTCAAATTAACAGAAAATTATTTGATTATGAAAGATAAGATGATAAATAAACTGTACATATGTCAGATTATCGAAAAATTTGAAGTTTTTGGATAAGAAATGAATATCTAAACAAGAGGCCCATGGGCCACATCGCTCACCTGAACAACAGTTTCTTGTAACATTCTATTTCGTAGCATATGCTATTTCTAACTTTGAACCCCCCTTCTGGGGCCCCAGTATTGGTCCGAGGTTTATGGTTGACTTTAACAATTTAGAATTTACACTATTTGAGGATCCTTGCATAGTAATCTCACAAACTGTAACATAATAGTTCTCGAGAAAAACTTTTTGAAAACATTTCCCATATATATTTCTATGTTAAACTTTGAACCCCTCTTGTGGCCCCAGTATTAGTCCAGTGGTCACAGCTTTATTAATTTAGCATCTACATTATTCAAGGATGCTTGCATAGTAATCTCACAAGTTGAAGCATTGTAGTTCTCTGGAAAAAGATTTTTAAACATTTTCCCTCTATATTTCTATGTTGAACTTTGAACCCCTCTTGGGGCCCCAGTATTAGATTGAGGGTCACAGCTTCTACACTATTTAAGGATGCTTACGTAGTAATCTGACAAATTGAAGCATTGTAGTTCTCTTGAAAAAGGTTTTTAAACATTTTCCACATATACTTCTACATTAAATTTTGAACCCATCTTGGGTCCCCAGTATTAGTTCAGGGGTCACTAATTTAAAACTATCGAATCTACATTATTTAAGGTTGCATGCATAGTAATTTCACAACTTGTAGCATTGTAGTTCTCAAGAAGAAGATTTTTTAACATGTTACCTATATATTTCTATATTAAACTTTGACCCCTCTTGGGGCCCCAGTATTAGTCCGGGGGTCACGATTTTACCAATTAAGAATCTACATAAGCCAGGGATGCATGTATAGGAATTCCACAAACTGTAACATTGTAGTTCTCAAGAAGAACATTTTAAAAATTTTCTATATATTTTTTAAAATGTTAAATTTTGAACCCCTCTTGGTGCCCCAGTATTAGTCCGGGAGTCACGATTTTTACAAATTAGAATCTACATTATTTAAGGATGTATGCATAGTAATATTCCAAACTGTTGCATTATAGGTCTTGAGAAGAAGATTTTTAAACATTTTCCTATATACGTTAAAATTTGAACCCCGCCCAGGGCCCCACTTTTTGTCCGGGGCTCACAATTTTTACAATTTAGAATCTTCATTATATATACAAGCTTTTTTGTAAATATTGGCATTTCTGGTGCAATGGTTCTTGAAAAGAAGATTTTTATACATTTTTCCTATGTATTTCTATGTTAAACTTTGAACCCCGCCTGGGGCCCCAGTTTTGGTCCGAGGGTCACGATTTTTACAATTTAGAATCTTCCCTATACATATCAACGGCCGGAACGGCCACAAAGGCGTCGAGCTGACATTTTCTTTAATATAGATATCATTAATTTAATTTTCTGTACCAATAGTCGTATATCAACTATTATCATGGTTTGTGTAACTAAATTCGCACATATGCAACTACATGTATATTTTTATTTGCAATTTTAACATACCAAGTGATTGTATACTCAGTATATTTCCTTATAAAATACGTAGTGATGCATTTGTAATACAATGAATCGTAACTCATCATGGTTACAAAAATCGAAGAAATTTCAAAGTTTAAAAATAAATTAACTTCTTTCTGTTTCTGCTTTAAGCAGTCTTTGAACAAATTTCACGGGTTCATCATTAGTATACGAGTGTAACACATTAACAGTGTTTCCCTAATAATAATAAAACATACTTTTATTTATTTCAATTTCCGTGTGAAACAAGATTACCTATGGTAGTGTTGTTTACAAATAAATCTACACCACGTGCGTAGATCTGCCGTATCTTAGACTGGATAGCCTGCCCTTGATCCTAAACGCCTCCGCTAGGAAATTCAAGGACAGGTAAACAGTGGGAAAACTCACTGCAGCTTCGCGCACAGCAAATGCGCACACTTAAAATAAATCGGAAAGAAGATTGAGGCGGATCAAGGAAAGAAGGTTTAAGAAGAACTAAACATGAATTTGACAATAAATATCAAATTAACAAGAACAAATTAATTGACACCGTTGACAATACATTGTTTATGTGGGTATTGTAAATATTAATTTACATCGGAAATGTATAACGTTAAATATTTACATTGTTGAGTAAGTTATAATTGGCACTAGACTACTCGTAGCATTCCAATCCATGCCCATTATAACTTGATTTATGGGGCTGCTGAGGATGGTAACGATCTGATTTAGCTCCGTTTTCTCGTAAAGGTCCGATAACATATAAATTGAATGCACACAGGCTACACACAATTAGCACATGGTCTGTACATATTATCTTATGTGTTTAT
The DNA here is from genome assembly GCA_020458035.1 of Magallana ariakensis. NCBI lineage: Eukaryota > Metazoa > Mollusca > Bivalvia > Ostreida > Ostreidae > Magallana > Magallana ariakensis. The sequence continues at coordinate 15,737,636 of CM035814.1, forward strand.
AAAATATAGAGTTATTAACTTAGAGAGTGGGATCGTGTCAGTGTAGAAATTGTTTTTTTTTTGTAAAGCTAAGGACTTTCCATAACCAGTAGGTAAAATAAATATACAGTTGCCTGGCTTCCAGAGATTTTTTCAGGCTAACACTTTGTAGCGGTTTTACTTAATCGAAAGATGTTTCTCTTTCTTTGTTTATAACTATTAAAGTCGTTTTACTTTTAAAATAAATCTATTGACTCTCCGAAAGATTTTTTCGGCATTCCATCGCAAGCGTGTGAAGATAACTTGTGGGCCTAAAAATTAATTTTTTCTCGTCACTGCTATTTCCTATAAGCTGGCGAACCAGTCTATGCCGTATTTATAATGCTAAACCAATATACAACAAAATCACAAGATACATTTATCGCTTACATTCATTTTGGAGACCGTGCCCGACAACAAATAAATTTACATATTAATTTTTATTTTTATCGGGCACGGTCTCCAAATAAACTATAAGCGATAAAATAAAATAATGTTTAGTGAACTTTTACACCTTATCGTCTTCATCCGTCATTTCTTGATTAAACAAACTTATATACTTATGCCATGAGTTGTTAATATTTAGGGAGACACAGTTGGGTTTTTTGGTGCACAATTTAGTTGAATAAATGGAACAAAAATCTTGTAAATCTTGTAAACATGTTTCTATGTATATTTCTATGCTAAACTTTGAACCCCGCCCAGGGCCCCAGTTTTGGTCCGAGGGTCACGATTTTTACAATTTAGAATCTTCACTATATACACTAGCTTTTGTGTAAATATTGGCATTTCTAATGAAGTGGTTCTTGAGAAGAAGATTTTTAAAGACACACACCCTATACTCACTGTTTCGCAATTATCTCCCTTTTAAAAAGGGCTGTGTCCTTTATTTTAACAATTTATAATCCCCTTTCCATTAGGATGCTTTGTACCAAATTTGGTTAAAATTGGCTCAGTGGTTCTTGAGAAGAAGTTGAAAATGTGAAAAGTTTACAGACGGACGGACGGACAGACAGACAGACAGACAGACGGACGGACGGACGACGGACAACGGGTGATCAGAAAAGCTCACTTGAACCTTCGGTTCAGGTGAGCTAAAAAATCAATTCAGTAAGTATAACAAAAACCCTGCGGGATTCGAACTTGGGATGTACAGATCACAAGCCCGACACTTTATCCACTCTGCTATGGAGTAAGTTACATGTTGCCGTCAATAAAATCAATTTAATGAAACGAAATGTCGTTTCGCTCAGTGGTCAGCCATTTTGTGATATGTTATTCCACCTTAATACATATAAGCTGCTTCTAGATTTGGTCCAAAGACCAATATCATGCCTAAAATCTATTGAAAATAATAAAACAATAGTTTTTCTGCAATTCATATTTATAGCAAAATGTATTCAATACAGTAAATACATGTAGAACAAAATGAATTATGACATGCAACTGTCTTACACATTCCAAGAGTCACATTCTCTTCATGAACAGGATTTTGTCTTTAGTTGCCATATAACATGTAGAGTCATAATTTTTAATAAATCTTCAGCATCAAAAGAACAAATTATCTCATTTATCCTTAAAGTCAATTTGAATTCCCTGACTTACAAAACTAAGCTGTATTGCACAAAACGCCATTGATGTACATAATTTAGTTTCAGAACAAGCACTAACTGTTACACAATTTCCTCTCTATCAGATTTCACGTAACTTTCAATGTACTCAATTGTTCTCTGTGTCAGCAGTATCTGGTTTGGTTGCATTGGATGGCACAGTGTCGTGCTCTGGATGGAAGCTGTTTTCTGATTGGGTGTTTATTTCCATGGATTGGTTCATGACTTCCTGATGGTGACTTTTATGTGCATGGGTCTGGCCCTCTCCATCAGGAGTACCTGTGTTGGGTTGGCAGGTTTCCTGGCTGGGACTACTCTGTGTCTGCATGGTTGCTGTGTGTGTTGGCTGCTCTGGTTTAGGGCTGCTGTGAGCGGTGTCTTGTTTTCTGTACATCTGGATTGGTCGTCGAAAACCTGGCATAAAACAGATTTTTTTTCATTTTAATATTCACTTTCTTTCCAGAAAGAAACAATTAAGAATAATAAGAACTCGTAAGACATATTATAATTATTATTCATTAAAAAATATTTCTGAAGTGTTTCTTTGTTTTTGGACAAAAATTATAACAGGAGGGGGAGGGGTACTTAAAGGGTTCACTTTAGGGCTAGGGTCGAATAAGTTGAATACAAGTATGGAAATACATGTAACACAGATGAAAGTGTTGTCCAACACTTAAAAACGGTCTATGATATTGTAGTTATCTGAAATTCTTTAAATTATGATTTTTATCATTATCTAGCATTCAAAAAACTAAAGCTTCTAAGAACAATCAACAATTTGTTTGTTTAAACTAATATTTATATCTGCTTTTAAGAGATTCTAAGTTTATCAAACTTGGGAAAATAAGACGTGTACAATTTATTGTTTTAGAAGGTGATCAGATACTGAAACATCATTGAACTTGACACCTAATCTACATTAATTATTAAAAAAAAAAACCTTTATAATGCTACTGTAGCAAAAATGTTCTATCAATGATCTTGCTCAATTTAAATATCTCAACAATACTTTAAAGGGGCATGGTCACGATTTTGGTCAAAAATTATTTTCCCGATTTTAACGTTTACAATGCTTCAGTAAGGCATTTTTAATAGGCAACCAGAATTTGAACGTCATTCGTTGAGTTATAAGCGAGTTACAGAGCTTACAATTCTTTGCTATGTAAACAAAGCTTTTGTTTACATTTTGAACGTTGAAGTGAAAACTCCAGTTTAAGACCGAAAATGAATGTTGTGAACGTTAGGATCTGTTTATATATGCTTAAAATGAGTAAGAATATGAAAAATCAGCTTGAAAAAGACTTTTTATCGGAATAATGAAATTATGTAAACAAACACAGGGCACGAGCCTTGTTTACATTACAAAGAACTGTGAGCTCTGTATCGTGCTTAAAACTTCACTACAGACTCTCCAATTTCATTTGGTCATTGGAAATGCATTCCTTAAGCATTGTAAATAATAAAAACTGTAAAATAGAATGTGACTAAAATCGTGACCATGCCCCTTTAAAGGGGCATGGTCACGATTTTGATCAAATTCTATTTTTCTGTTTTATTATTTACAATGCTGTAGGAATGCATTTCTAATGATCAAATGAATTTTGAGAGTCAGTCGTAGAGTTATAAGCAAGATACAGGGCTCACAATTCTTTGACATGTAAACAAGGCTCGTGCCCTGTTTTTTGTTTACATAAGTTCAATATACCAGTAAAAAATCTTTTTCAAGTTGATTTATATATTTTCTTATTCATTTTAAGCATAAATAAACAGTTCCTAACGTTTAACGCATTGATTTTAAGTCTAAAACTAGAATTTTCTCTTCAACATTGAAAAAATAAACAAGAGTTTTGTTTACATAGCAAAGATTTGTAAGCTATGTAACTCGGTTATAACTCAACGAATGACACTCAAATTTTGGTTGCATAATAAAAATGCCTTACTGAAGTATTGTGAACATAAAAATCAGAAAAACAAATTTTGACCAAAATCGTGGCCATGCCCCTTTAACATAATTTTTTTTTAAATATAAAAAATGTATCCTTGTATAAAATTATAAAACATCTCAAAAATACTGATTTTGTGAGAAGCTGCAACTTATCTTCATCAATTTCTTTACAGGTGTAAATTAATACACATTTCAACTTGCTCCAAGAGGAATAACTCTAGCATATACACAAGCAACAAACCTTTAGATTTGTTGTAAGGGATGTCAATGACTTCACAAGTTGTGAACCCAACTTCCCTGGACAAAAGATAATCAGAGAACTGGGCGGGCTTCATCTGGATGCCTTGAAATGTCTTGTGAATATCCTCCTGTTAAACAGTACAATAAAACATGGTTACGATCCTTCCTTATCCGACACATAAACATACAGCTCACTCATTTTTTTTCTACTTTTATGAAAGGTTCATTAACTAATATTTACATTCAGTATATATTTCCCCTTATGTTTGCATTGGAAATCTGCGACGTTCAATTTTCTATGAATACACTTTGCTTATTCATACGCCATGAGCACAAATATAAACGTCTCCACGTGTTTTGAGTATATTTATTTTTGTAAGATTAAATGAAACTTTCAATCTTACATAACCAATTTGATATGTACTTTTGAAAAATAATCATTAAAATTATATCTATTCCTTAATCAAAAAGATTTTACTATACAAAGTTTCTGGCACTATATTTTAAGTTGCGGAAGCAAACTAAATAACATGTTGTATGTTTCATATCCCTGACTGAGAGCTTATATAACGGTTTACAGCGACAATAAACATATATTTCATGAAAATAGACATCAGTATAAATATAAATATAAGCATTGAATGCTTATTTTTTGGATGTCGTCGGTCCTGTAACACACCCAAGCGGTGCAGACAAATTATCATACCACACTAACGCGCGGTATTCAATTTGTCTGCACTGCTTGGTGTGTTACAGGACTGACGACATCAAAAAGTAAGCATTAAATACTTAATAAGAAATCAATATATTTTTAATATTCATAGATGGTACGTTTACCTTGACTTATAAATACAGTTCACTTCAATTTTTTTTCTTTTAAAACATCATTCTTAAAGCAATATGAGCTGCATTTTTCATGTAGAAATTTTTTTTACGAAAATGTTATTTTCTACAAAAATATCATGGTTTTTAAATGTCTGTTGGCCATATTTTTGTGGAAAAGGCCGCTAAGAAGCCTTAATTGGAGCAAAATTGATTTATTGTCGTCCTGTAAAAAAATTAATATGCGATATATTCCTTAGAAGAAATATCTTTCCTCTGATAAAAATTAATGATTTTTTTCAAATCTCATTTATCATAAAAGTTTAAGTTATATGCAAATATAACCAAAGTCATACAGTACTGTATACATAAATCAAGCCAAAAATTTGCTTGCAGTAACAAAAGAGAGGTACAAAGAAGAAGAACTTACAGAAACTTTCTTTTTCTTTTTGTAGGAAGACCAGGGCTGTGGCTCCAGTATTAGTCTGCCTCCTGGACGCAGGTGCTTGAAGATTCGTCTGAAAAAGCGCTTCAATCCATTGTCTCCAAAATTCAGATGAATCCATTTTGTCAGGCTGAGAGCCATAATGACATCATATTCCTCATGCTGCAAATCCACTAGCTCATCACTCTCCAAAACATAGTTTTCCTGTTAAAGTAGAAAGTTAAAATCATTAAATTGAGCTCCTTGTAATGAACATAATGTTCAAAGACCATGTGGACATGAATGGTAAAGCTGGTTGTCTGTAAACGAAACTGTAATTACATGATATATGTATAACCACTACTGATAGTGATAGATATTCATATGATTTAGTGAAGAGTTAGAACTTGAACAGATACAACCATGCATTTTAAAATGAAAACTTTACCTGCATGAATGCCACATTTGCAGGAAATGCTGGACTCTGTGAATTGTTGGACACAGCAGGGGCGGATATGGGACCATAATTCACTGGATTGGATAGTGGGTACTTTTGAACATCAGTGGATTTATTGGACATGTAGTTCCGGATATTTTTCCTGGCAGCAGCAATGAGAGTGTGATCTATGTCTATGCCTACCACCTTTCGTGGATAAAATCTCTGACCAATTGTCAATGTCATATGTCCTACATTGCATCCTATGTCTAACACATCCTTTCCCTCAAACCATTCCCGTCTCATGCATCCAAGTCTATGGTCTTCTTCAGTTTCAGGATTTCGATATCCATAATATCTGTTGTAATTTCCGTAAATAAATTTTGTATTTCTGCGATTTTTCTTAAGAGCTTTGTCAGGTTTCTGATTTTGTTGTTTCCTATGCTTTTTCAATGGTAAAATGTCCTCAATATCTGACTGTCTGGGTGGACTTAAGGAAGTCCTTAGGATTGACCTTGAAACACTTTGGGACGGCTGATGGTCTGGCCTTGCATCACTCATACTCAATGTCCTTCGACGAAAACGCCGATTACGTGGAGAAATCTGAGGTATCACAGGGGATACAATTGTATCTGGTTTTTTGAACTTCAATTTGCAAGATTCGTTCTGTGGAGAGTCATCTTGTTGGGTGGGCACGGAGGGAAATGTTTCATCAATTTCTATCTTAAGAGCTTCCATAAGACCTCTTCTTTTTTCAGATTCCTTCTGTGGTGTTGGGTTTAGAGATGTGTCCTCGTTTTTTCTTTTGTGTTTGTTTCTTTTCTTTTTCTTGCTAGATAAGGAATCCTCATTGCTGTCTAAATTTAGAGGGTCATTAATATTAATTGGGATTGTTACTTCTATGTCTTTCCTGTGGTTGGGAGTTGGAAGTGGTGAAGATTGTGGCGTTTTTTGATTAAGAAGCTTATCTATCCTCTCATCATTCAGACTATTTAAGTTCAATGGGTCATTGATGTTTCCTCCCAGTAAAAACTTTGTTGGAAGCACTATGTTACTTTCTGACCGGAACCTTTTCTTGCGATGTCCACTATGCTGAATTGCTAAATCATTCCTGCTAGCATAACTGGGCTTTCTCTTGCGATATCCAATGTATTGTGATCTGGACTGGCTATCTTGTTCTCTCTTATGATCATACTTGCCATCATGTTCTTGGCTCTCCGACACGAAGTCCAGTTCTGAATTAGTTTTCTCACCACACTGAAACTCAGCATGCTCAAACTGTGTTCTGGTCGGCGTTTTTACTTCGACACTCATGGTTTAGTAAGTAGCAGTTTCACTGAATACACAACACTAAAATACAACATTTGTTTACATGGCGCACGTGTTACATGTAAACTAAACGATCATATTGCCACCTACCGGACAATTCTCGCTACGACTTCTGTACGTATGTTATCAACTACGACGCAACTTTCCAAAACTGTTGTCACAATGTACAGGTCGGGTAGTGCCAAATGTCACCTCAAATGCCTAATAATGTGGAAATATCTCAATAAATGCGCGTAAAATTGCAGCCGAACAAAATTTCCTTCTCCCACACTTCAGGCGTCCATCGATTGTGATTATGTTAGTGCGCATGTTGGTGCGTGGCGACTTGTGGGTAAAACGGAAGCGCTCCAATCGTCTGACGAATTTTAGACGACGGCTGCTGTGAGGTTTACCATTTGGTGGTAAGAAAAAACATCTACTTACAAAGTATGTGGATTGTCATCGCAATCTGTTGAAATACCGATCTTGTTCGTATCATTATTGAATGCATTTATAAATAATTTTTGACTGCTTCATGTATTTGAAGAAAGATTGTAGACTGCTTAACTTTTAGTTTTAGCTCTCGGATCGGGGGAAGGGGGGGTGTACATGTATGTCTGTCATACAAAGTGGACGAAAGTGAATGAATTGATTTTAATTCATCAACCGAAATTAAGAGAAAATGTTATTTCTTAAAGATCAAAGGAATCTCTCAATGGAAGAACTGAAAAAGAAGAAAACAAGCAAGAAAGGATTTTCAGGTGTTTTATGTTCATGCATGATTTTAAAATAATTGAAGGACAGTATTTACTAACTTGAATAGATATATACAAGGACTTTTTTTCACAAGATTTATAATATATTTCAGTTAGTGTCACAAATGAAATTACTCCAGTAAGTTTTATGACTATAATAAAATTATTTTTCCCTTAAAAATATTCAACTGATAGTGATAGTGATTTCAAGAGGATTTTTTGATTGAAATCATAATTGCTATTTCAAGCTTACTATTTTTAATTATTCATAAAAGGGTTAAGGAGTAAATATTTATTATTATGTGATTTTTTGGTAGCTCCAGTAAAATGTGCAGCTACAGATTCATCTTTGGAGCCACCAAAGGCAAAGAAAACAAAAATCATTACAAAGGTTCGTACCCTTGAAGGCTCTTTGATTCAAAGAAATACAATAGCGGCAAGCACTGCAAGCTCTTATGACAATGCTTGGGTGAAGAGAAAATTCGAACTACTGCTCCTTTTGACATATATGTAAATTGCACGGTTGAGTGAGTGAAAGTACCATGCAATTTTACATTCTTGCAAGAACACGTAAAAATGTATTTTAAAACCTTCATGTATTAAAAAAGGTAGATGAAATGTGGTAGTGTGTATTGTGTGGATTACCGTAACAAAGTTTTCATAATCAATCAATCAATCAACAAAGTTTTCCCAATCAGTTAAAAATATACTGGAACGTAAAAATCATAAATATTTAAAAAAAAACACAGGAGAAAAATTTATTTTATTTTTTATTCAATTATTTTTTATGCATTCATTTGGTAAACCACTCTAAATTCTTAGTTTATCATGATGATACACATACATACCTCAGTGTATTTACTTTTTAATTGCAATGTATGTGCTGTGCTCGCCCCAACAGTCGCACCATAAAACATATTACTCTTAATAAGATGTATGCAAGTTCCTGAAAAATATATATTAAAGATGAATCAAATGTTGTTAGTCAGAGAAAATGGTAAAAAATCTAGACAAGGGATTTTTCTGGAAAATTTTAGACACATGCTTTTTAATGATATAATTATATAGATGTGCTATCAATGATAATATTTCCTCTATAGGACTTTTCTTTTTTAACCTGGTTTTCCTTAGGAAAAATTGGTTTATTTAAATGGTGAAAATGGCGAGTGGGCAGGCAGGCGGGCGGCTGCAAAAAGGGTAGCCCTATTGTACAGATAACTCCTCTACCAGTTTTCAAGATATGAAGATTTTGTTTTGCATATCAGTTGTACATATATCAGAATTGTGCATATTACCTGTACTTGGATTTTGATGTTTGATAATTTATGGACAAAATACCTGCATGCTGTTAAACATTATTTTTTTAGAATAATACATGTATTGCATATAGGATACCCCATTGTATGGATAACTCCTCCTACTCCTCCTACATATAGGAAGTTATTTGCATTTCAACTGTACAAATATGCACCATAGAAATAAGATTCATACTTTAATTTTTGTATCGACAAATGGATTATATATACTGTTCACACGAAATAAAACCTGGTTTGCAGTCACAGTGACAGCTTTCTTTTGTTTAATTTCGATTTATTATGGAGCAACGTTTTATCCCAAAGAAACTTAATCAGATATAAGTTTAGGAAATGGTTACAGGTAGCAAAAACAAAATGATAATCTATTAGTTTTGATGAAGAATGCCCCCCCCTTCCCCAATGCCTTATTTTCCCCTTCAGAACTAAATACTGTGATGTTTGTATAGTACTAAGTATTTATTTCAATATTATAGCCATGAAATAGACTAAATATGACAAATTACTGTTCTAGTACATATATATATATATCGTATTGTATTCATAGCAAGAGGTATCAACGAATGATAACCTGAAGAATACTGATGAAACAATTAAGACAAAACCTCATAAAGAGAAAAGCCAAACATTTGGTGTAAATGTAAAGAAGAATGAAAAAAGTAAATCTGATGGATCTTTGGAGAAGAAAGAAAAAAAGAAAAAGGTACCAAAAGTTCAAGAGCACCAAAATAAGGAACAAGTATGTATATATGTGTACTATAGATTCCTAATTAAATGCAAGGATCTGATATCTGTGTAAAATAACGAGAAGCACCTCTCACGGATTTAAAAATCTTGCTTTTATTTTCTGAGAGTTGAGAACTATAAGAAATTTGTATAAAAGTTCTGTGTTCGCGATTTTATATTCTCACGATTTGATACAAAACGAGGGAATAGCGGAATTACGTACTCATGTAAAATAAGGAATCTATAGTATTAACTTTAACATTTTAATTTAATTTTTTAAACAAATATTCAAAATTGAAGGGAAATTCTGTTGTTTTTCTGTTTATTTAATGCAGTTGTTTTTTAAGACAATGATATATAATTAACAACTTTTAAAGTTCTGGCCAATATGATTTTATTTTAAAATAAATGCTAAAGTAATAAAATAAGTTATTTTGAATAAGTTTTATATAGTTCTGGCCAATATGATTTTATTTGAAAATAAATGCTAGTAATAAAATAAGTTATTTTGAATAAGTTTTATGTAATAATTTGATGCATATTAGCCACATCTGCAGCGAGGTTGTCACGTTCAGAAGAGGGGGGAAAGAATGAAGAGTATTGTACATTAATAGCAATGTATACATGTATTTGATTAATCATGTAGAAATCTGCCATCATAACAACTGAGAACAAAACCACAGAAGAATCACAGAAAAACTGTGACAGTTCTGTGGAACAGAAGGAGGAAAACGAACAAGTTCAAGATTCAGATCTCGGGAAAGAAGTAGCAAGCACTTCAAACACAGAGCCATGTAAACAAGAGGACCAAAGTTCCCTACATACAGAACATAAGGAAAAGGACAGAAGCACTACCATTTCAGAACAAAAGCATGTTCAAGAGGTTGAAAGTTTTCCAATAAGGATAGTGGATGATTCAAAGAATGCTTCAGCTCAGGTAGGCTTCACTTAACTGTGTCATATATTTATTTATTGTTCATTAGAAGAGCTTATTTTCAAGGAAAATTTGAAAGATAAAGATAGTGATTTGTATATTAAATGAATGCTTAATTTTGTAGACAAAAAGTAAGACAAAAAGACCTCCTCTACCTGTCCGCTCTCTTAGTGATGAAGAGTATGAAGAGATCTTCAAGAATGCTATCAGCAGAGTTATGGATACACCCCTTGATGAATGTATGACTTTTAATTAGAAATGCTGTACATACTGTCCTTTTAAGTCACATTTTGTCTGTCGTCTGTCTGTCTTTCTGTCCATCCATCTGTCTGTGTAAACTTTTTACATTTCCAACATCTCCAGAATGACTGGACCAATTTCAACCAAACTTGGCACAAAGCACCCTTAGGCAAAGGGAATTCCAATTTTTGAAAATTAAGGACCATACCCTTTTTCAATAGGACTAGGAGATAATTAGGAATTATTGAAAATTGAGAAATTTTCAAAAATCTTCTTCTCAAGAACCATTTGGCCAGGAAAGCTGAAACTTATGAGGAAGCATCCTCAGGTAGTGTAAATTCAAAGTTGTGAAAATCATAATTCCCGAGGGTTAGTGTGGGGCTACAATTGGGGTTGGAATTTTACATAGGAATATATATAGAGTAAATCTTTAAAAATCTTCTTCTCAGAAACTAATCAGCCAGAAAAGCTGAAACTTCTGTGGAAGCATCCTCAGGTAAGGGAGATTTAAGTTTGTTCAAACCATGATCCCTGGGGGTAGGGTGGGACCACATTGGGGGTTGAATTTTTACATAAGAATATTTAGAGAAAAATCTTTAAAAATCTTCTTCTAAGAAACCAATCAGCCAGGAAAGCTGAAACTTGTGTGGAAGCATCTTCAGGTGTATCATTGGGGTAGGATGGGGTCACAGCAGATGTGGTGGGGGGACAAATTTTTACATAGGAATATACTGAGAGAAAACTCTTTAAAAATCTTCTTCTAAAAAACTATTTGCCTAGAAAAACTGTAACTTTAATGAAAGCAACCTCAGATAATATAGATTCAAAGTCGTTAAAATCAAAATCTTGTGGAGTAGGGTGGGGCCACATTGGGGATCCACTTTTACAAAGGAAAACATTTTAATTGTTCACAAAAACTGAAATGTTATAATGTATGGTTTTCCTTGTATAAAATCATTATGACATATTGCTGAATCTTAAAAATTGTTTAGACTTTGGCCCCTGGATGATTTTTGGGCCTTACAAAGGATTCAGAGTTTGATGTAGGTTTACATCCCATGTATAAACAATTATTAGCTCACCTGAGCTGAAAGCTCAAGTGAACTAATGTATCTTATATTAACTCATTACGCTCACAGCTTTAGTACTCATATTGGAAACAACCCGTGTACGATGAACCGGAAGTCACTTTACACCCTGCGTGTTCAATACATGGACTGGTTCTGTTAAATTGAAATAAGTTTACTTTTAAATCTTCGTATTCCAATCATGCTTCATTTTTATTGGAGCGTACATGAAAAAAAAATATACTCGATTCCGTAATTAATCGTTTTAATAAAATTGGCAGTTATCAATGCTAGATCGATTCTCCGTACACAGTGTGTTTTATTAAACACATTATCGGTAATCGTGGCTGTGTTTTGATTTGAATTTTATAAAAAGGTACTAAATGTAAAAACACCTAAGCTACCATCCTAATTAACTTACATCGTGCAGTTTGATATACCACTAGTTTTGAAAGGTGTGAAAATTGCCGCGGGCAGAAATGTGTGAAGTAATGACACCAATTATGTTCAACTGACCGGGAAAATGGCTCCACTTCGAGATAAACCAGGTAAAATTAGGGATTCGGCCTTTTTTAACACTTCGACATAAGCGGGGTATTCGAGATTACCGTATTCGAGATATCAGGAGTTTTTAAAATCATTTATATAGAGAAAACGGCCGGGACCGTCGGAAGACTTCGACATAAGCGGGGTATTCGAGATATCCCATGTTCGAGATACCGATATTTACCTGTATATTGTTCAGATATTTTGTATTTGACTCCATAAAGCTGATTTTTTTATGTCTGTTGTTGCTCAGGTGAGCGATGTGGCCCATGGGACCTCTTGTTTAGGATCAATGCTCAACATGGGATATGACAATAAAATCATCCTGTTAGAAAAGGGACTTGATTATAAACATAAGAATATTCAAGGGGAAAAAATGGATTTTTATTTATGCAGGAACTACATGTATTATACTACATTGTCCAGATATTTTGTATTATGACTCCATTAAGCTGATTTTATCATGCCTATTTGCTCAGGTGAGTAAGCTTTTCTGACTACTTTTTGTCCGGTGTCTGTCTGTCCGTCTGTCTGTAAACTTTTCGCTTTTATTCTTCTCTAGAACCACTGGGTCAATTTTAACCATACTTTCCACAAAGTGTCTTTAGGTGAAGGGGATTCAAGTTTGTTATCCCCTTGCACAACTTGTTGCGAAGGGGATATAGCATTGCTACTGTGACTACATTTCAGCTTAATTATAAGCAAAATTCAAAGAAAACCCCCACACGAAAGTCTTTGGCATGGTTAAAGGACAAATGCTACTAATTTTCAAGTCAGTTGGTTAAATCATATTTAATAAACATGCAATCATACAAATAGCAACATTTAAAACAGATATTTTATGTACAATTTGAGAAGAGACATTTCTGGTAAACTAAGTGAAAGTAAACATTTCAAATCAGCATCTTGATATTATGTTGGATTTAGGTAAGGGTAAGAAATAAACTTATTACTTGTCCTATCTTCACCAAACTTGCATGAATGATGCATCTGGACCTACTAATGGACTTGAGAGACTTGGATGCTGAATCTGGGCCATGAATTTCAGATGCTGGAGGAGGTTAAGGTTTTTGGAGCAGGTTAAAGTTTTTGTTGCAGGTTCCCTTTGATAGCCATTTCTAAGTTACTACTGGTCCCAACTTCACCAAACTTGCATAGATGGTGCGTCTTATGATACTGATGCACCTGACAGGCTTGAATGCTGAATCTGAGCCATAGGTTTCGGGTGCTGGATGAGGTTAAGGTTTTTAGAACTGGTTAAAGTTTTTGGAGCAGGTGCCCTCTGATGATTATATCTTAGTTACTACTGGTCCTAACTTCACCAAACTTGCATTGATGGTGTGTCTTATGATACTGTTGCACCTGACAGGCTTGAATGCTGAATCTGAGCCAAGGTTTCGGATGCTGGATGAAGTTAAGGTTTTTCGAGCTGGTTAAAGTTTTTGTTGCAGGTGCTGTTTGATAGGCATTTCTAAGTTACTACTGGTCCCAACTTCACCAAACTTGCATAGATGGTGCGTCTTATGATACTGATGCACCTGGCAGGCTTGAATGCTGAATCTGAGCCATAGGTTTCGGGTGCTGGATGAGGTTAAGGTTTTAAGAGCTGGTTAAAGTTTTTGGAGCAGGTGCCCTCTGATGATCATATCTTAGTTATTACTGGTCCTAACTTCACCAAACTTCCATGGATGGTGCGTCTTATGATACTGATGCACCTGACAGGCTTGAATGCTGAATCTGAGCCAAAGATTTCGGATGCTGGATGAGGTTAAGGTTTTTAGAGCTGGTTAAAGTTTTTGGAGCAGATGCCCTCTGATGATTATATCTTAGTTACTACTGGTCCTAACTTCACCAAACTTGCATGGATGGTGTGTCTTATGATACTGTTGCACCTGACAGGCTTGAATGCTGAATCTGAGCCAAGGTTTCGGATGCTGGATGAAGTTAAGGTTTTTCGAGCTGGTTAAAGTTTTTGGAGCAGGTGCCCTCTGATGATTATATCTTAGTTACTACTGGTCCCAACTTCACCAAACTTGCATAGATGGTGCGTCTTGTGATACTGATGCTCATGGCAGGCCTGAATGCTGAATCTGAGCCATAGGTTTCGGGTGCTGGATGAGGTTAAGGTTTTAAGAGCTGGTTAAAGTTTTTGGAGCAGGTGCCCTCTGATGATCATATCTTAGTTATTACTGGTCCTAACTTCACCAAACTTCCATGGATGGTGCGTCTTATGATACTGATGCACCTGACAGGCTTGAATGCTGAATCTGAGCCAAAGATTTCGGATGCTGGATGAGGTTAAGGTTTTTAGAACTGGTTAAAGTTTTTGAAACAGGTACCCTCTGATGGTTATAACTTAGTTATTACTGGTCCTAACTTCACCAAACTTGCATGGATGATGCATCTTATTATACTGATGCACCTGACAGACTTGAATGATGAATCTGAGCCACAGGTTTTGGATGCTAGATGAGGTTTAGTTTTTTTGGAACAGGTCACATGTTTAATACATGTAGGTAATAGCACTATTTCAAACTTGCATATATGATCTAACTATAATATAAATGAATGGCAGAGGTAGCTTCAGATGCAGAGCCTGATCTCCATTATCGAGGATGCTAAAAAATGTATCTTAGTTATTACTGGTCCTAACTTCCCTAAACTTGCATGGATGATGCGTCTCATGATACTGATGCATCTGACAAGCTTGAATGCTGAATCTGAGCCATAGGTTTCGGATGCTGGATGAGGTTTAGTTTTTATACCCCCGCTCCGAAGGAGAGGGGGTATACTGTTTTACCCTTGTGTGTCTGTCCGTCCGTCTGTCTGTCCGTCCGTAACAAAAATTTCTGTCGCATTTATCTCAGCAACTATTTATCGCAGATGCTTGAAATTTTTACACAGTGTTTGTTAGAGCATGCCATATCGTGGGATATATTTTTGTACCAATTGGACGTCAACTTCCTGTTAAATGACGACTTTGCTTATTTTTTAACCAAAATTTTCAAACAAATTTTCGTCAAAGATTTCTCAGCAACTATTTATCGCAGATGCTTGAAATTTTAACACACTATTTGTATAGGCATGCTTTATCGTGGGATGTATTTTTGTACCAATCGGACGTCAACTTCCTGTTAAATGAGTACTTTGTTTATATTTAGCCAAAATTTTCAATCAAATTTCCGTCAAAGATTTCTCAGCAACTAATTATCGCAGATGCTTGAAATTTTAACACACTATTTGTTTAGGCATGCCTTATTTTGGGATATATTTTTGTATCAATCGGACGTCAACTTCCTGTTAAATGAGTACTTTGTTTATTTTTAGCCAAAATTTTCAAACAAATTTTCCTCAAAGATTTCTCAGCAGCTATTTATCGCAGATGCTTGAAATTTTAACACACTATTTGTTTAGGCATGCCATATTGTGGGATATATTTCTGTACCAATCGGATGCCAGCTTTCTGTTAAATGTCGACTTTGCTTATTTTGCATATTCACATCAGAGCGGGGGTATCACTAGTGAGCATTGGCTCACAGATATCTTGTTTGGAACAGGTTACATGTTTTATAGATAATAGCTTGAATAATTGATTTAACTATAATATAAATGAATTGCAGAGGTAGCTTCAGATGCAGAGCCTGATCTCCATTATCAAGGATGCTAAAAATTCTCCTACCTCACTCAAACCTGCTTGATAGATGTGTTTGTTGTTAAATGATATAACATGAATCCGATGATATAGTATTCTATGATATGATACACTATTGTTTTATATGATACAATGTTATATCATACATTATATTGTAAAAAGTTATATGATATGATATGATATTGTATCAATTTTTTTGTACATTATTATATGATATTGTATTATATATTGTTATGTATAGTATTGTATATTATTATACAATATTGTAGAATATGATATTGTATAATATATTATTTTATCGAATTATATTGTTTCATATTATATTGCAATATATGATATTGTATCATATGATACGATATTGTATATTAAAATTATATTGTATTATATGATACAATATTGTATAATATGATATTGGTTTATATAATATATTGTTATATAATACATGAAATTGTATTATATGATATTATAAAATATTATTTAATATGATATTGTATAATATGATATTGTATGATATGATATTGTATAAAATGATATTGTATTCTATAATATATTACTATATCAGATGATATTGTATCATGATATGAAACATATTATATCATATGATATGATACAATGTTTTATCAAATTATGTTGTATCATAATACAATATTGTGTATCAAATATGATACAATATCATACAATACGATATTATACTATATTATACAATATAATATCATATGTTACAATATTGTGATGTATTATGTGATATGATATAGTATCAAATAATGCTATATTGTATTTATATAAGGTATTATGATTTTGTATTATGTGATTAAATACAATAATGTATAACACGATACAATGTCATATTATATGTTACAATATCATATTGCATCAATATTTATTACAGTATTATATTGTATTAAATGATATATATTGTAAGTATTATTGGATGCAATATCATATTTTATATTATTGTATTGATAAACATTGTATCTTATAATATTGTATGAAATGAACATATGATTATCATACAATTTTTTTTACATATGATATACGATATTGTGTCAAAACAGTATCCATGAATATCCAAGATCATTAACTATGATTTTAATATAATATGATAAAGGTGGTTTTATAAAGGTGAAGCCTCATAAAGTTGATGCCTCGTCTGGGTGAGCTTTGTAATCTGTGATTACCTATGTTTTTCTGTAGTGATGGTATCTCTCCAAAGAAAAGATTGTGATGAGGAACATACATGTACCTTACTTTCTGATAATCAGATAAAAGGTTGTGAACAGTCATCCAATCATAAGAAAATTCAGAAGCCTAAGAAGATGCCCCAAATGAAGCCAGTGAACAGAACATGTAGTAGTAGTTCAACAGATGTTCAAGAAATGGAGCCCAATGTGGAGAAACCAGTGCCAAATGAGACTGCTAAAATCTTACAAGATAGTACGAAGAATAATACAGAATCTGACAGTAAATGTTCATTAAAAACAATAACTGCTTTTGATACACTTGAACGAGAGGAAAACAAGAAAAATGCTAAAAATGCATTTGAACCAGAGAAAAATAAGGAAAATGCCAAAGATTCACGTGAGGAGGAGAAAAATAGGAAAAATGCTACAGGCAGATTGAAACCAGATGAAAATAAGGAAAATGTAGCAAATAAAGTGATGAAGAAAAATTCAATGAAGGAAAAGAAATTCAAAACACCAAACACTAAAAAGTAATTAATTTTTTTGGGGGGTAAATTCTACATATATCACTCGATCAATTCATTTGTGTTTTGTTTTGATTTAGAAACTTGGGATTTTCATGATGAATATATTTCTTTTTAGAGGCTTTACTGGGGCAAAAAAACAAAGTAAAACTGCTTTAACTCCAAACAAAGTGAAAATAGGATTGCCACATCTTCAGACAGAGAATGAGAAGAAGCAAAAATGTGGTCTGAAACAACACAATGACAATGTTCACAGTAATGTCGTTATAGCTTTTATCCTAAACTCTTTCAGTTATTGTGCCAAAGAAGATAAAAATAATGCAGACTATTAATGAATTAAGTCCAAACTAATTTGCAATTGCAGAGTTTTGTTACAAAACTAGGTGAAAATATCATGTAATATTGCATAAAAGTTTGAGTTAAAATTAATGGGTTTTTTACTATCCTCTTTTGTTCTGTAATTCAAATGATTGACGTATTGTTCACATACATGTACACAGTAATACTCGATGACACATTTATTTACTTTATGAAACTATTTCCCTTTTTTTTTTACTGTAGAGAAAAAGACCATCAACAACGTCCCCAAAAGCAGTGAACAAAAAATACAAAGGAAAAATGATAGACAAAATGGTATAACTCTTGAAAATGTCAAACACCTCAATATATTTGAAAATTGACTTCTTTATCATTGGAAGCAAATATTTTATATGAAATGTGTAGAAAATTTCATTTTCTTTTATGCATATTAAGATTCAACCAACACTGGCTTACTATATCATGCAAATCAGTGACATTATTAGGTCTCGACAGATTTTATACTTTTGCTGTTATGTGTATATATTTGGTGTATATTGAAAATATTTCTAAAATTAACTTAGCTAAATGTACTTGCCATTATTTTGACTTTTATAATGTAAATCTATTACATTTCTTAATCAGAAAAGATATTGGAAGACAGAGTTGATCGTAAAAGAAGAATGATGGATCGAGACTTGCTTCAGTATGGTAAGTACTTTAATTGTAATATATGCAACATCAATTAACCTAATGAAAACAAAAGAGATTAATGTGGCACAATTAAAACACCAACATTTCATTTTATGGATCCATGATTTAGTATCTCAAGCATACATGTTAACTCTACCGATTTACGCGGAAGTCTACCGCTTTTTGGCTCTGTCTCCCGCCTACCGATTTTATTAAAAAATCTACCGCTTTTCTTCAAAATACGTTCCTTGTTTTGATAGATAGCCATTTTGGAAGCCATTGTGGTAAAAAAAATCTCGTCGGGTTTGAAATTAGCGCGTGACTTTGAATCGGAGGCACACAAACGCTTTATTAAGTCGCTTGAATGACAAGTGTTCAAACATGTGTTTTACATTGAACGATGAAAGAAGCCACTTCCCGTGATTACATTAGTTACAAGACATGTCGATATTATCCTCGCAAAGGAAAAAGAAGCTTTGCAATTCCACACGTGGTTTTAACGAAGACTGAATATATCTTTTAACTATGCCATAACAGTAAACTTCACTTGCAGTTTATTGAATGCTGCATGATTTGTAATAAGCAAGTAAATAAACATCGTTTTGATGTTGAAAAAGAATATACGATTTTCTACTAGTTCTTACTTCTCTTGTATGTTAAATTTTGGCAACTTAACCTATTTTTTTCCTAAAAAAAAAAACTTACCAGTAATCAATATATGGTAAATGAATGCAAACATTTTTATTGCTTGTGTTGATATTAGTATATTTCAAAAGTCTTTTATATTTTAGTTGATATCATTAATTACTAATCAGAAACCCTTACTACATATGTAGTACATAAAAAATTTAGTGCTTTGAAATATACGCAAAAACGGCCGCGCGCGCGATGCTACCGCTTTTCGGTTCAAAATCTACCTATTTTTCATCACTGGAGGTTAACATGTATGATCTCAAGAAGTAAGATTTCACAATTTCAAAGACTTATATACATGTATGTTAAAATCTTAATTAAATTTATAACATGATTATCAAAATTGTTGCATTTTTTAAAGAGAGTGCTAAAATTGTCTCCATGTAAAAATAACTTAATGCTTTATAAAATTTACTGCTTCTAATTGTATCATATACATGCCAAGGTGAATTAGATTACAGTAACAGTAAGATGGATTAAAGGGAGAAAGCGTAGTAAGTTTTGGAACTAAATGTGCCCAATCCCATTGTGTTTATACAATAGAATATATATATACCTGCATGGTATGGTAAATTCAACTAACAGTAGTAAGTTTTTGTGAAGTTAAAAGTATTAACTATAACAAGTCTAAGAAATATCTATGTGACTCATGCAAAAGAGGTATCTAACATTAAATAACATTGTAGAAAGAAGTTAAAACAATTTTTGCAAACTTTAAAGTATATTGCGTAAATTTTAAATGACATGTTTCTTCATTGCATTTGGCTGACACAAGTCATGAGTTAGTTCCTGTATCAAATATGATTATTATACTTTCATGTTAAATACTGCAATCTGATTGGTTTAGACGCAGTTGACAATCCGTTCTCTCTCCCTCGCACGCTTAGCAACGGACCAACGTAACGAATTGTTACATCGATGCGCGTTAATTATGCGCGTACGGTTCGCCGTAGAATTCACGTCTTTTCTATATAAAAGCAGTAAAATTTGCTATAAAAATTAAGACATTCAGTATAATAAAATAAATAGTGCCTGTTTGGGAGGGTACCAGTTGAAATTGACACCCCTCGAAAACCATTGTCAACCTCCGCTTCGCGTCGGTTGACAATGGTTTTCTCGGGGTGTCAATTTCAACTGGTACCCTCCCAAACAGGCACTATTTATATAATGCTAACAAGATTCATGCTGTATTAATGATGATATGGGAAATGATACCAGAATTAAAAAAAGGACAAATTATTTTCATTGATGTATTGTTTGATAGGAACTTGGGTGCAGTGCTGTAACAGTTCATGCAAGAAGTGGAGGTACCTGTCTGATGTCAATGATCCATCAGAGCTTCCTGATGACTGGTTCTGTACCATGAACAAAGGTTTCTATGAAATAATATAATTGCTATCAGTTATTTAAAAAAAAACTATACATGTACAGATCCCAGCAATTTTTACATTTTAAACTCAAAATTTACTTTGACAGCATTTTTAGTCTTATATATAAATTTACTGGATGTCTTATATTTTGTGTTTGCAGACCAAGATTACAATGAGTGTGACAAAGCTGAACAGGAGTACAATGAAGAAGAGCATATCTACACCAACTACACTGAGGGAACTGTGGTGTGGGCCAGAATGTCAGGATTCCCATGGCAAGTGCTCTAGCTTTGTGTATATAAAGGACCAATTTTTAAAAAAATTGTTTTCCCTCTCCTTGCTCAGTATTAAATTTTTCATTAGGTAGGGAATTTATAGTTTCTACTCAGAATTTCTGCAAAAGTGATGGATTGAAAAGAAAATATATATTTGTATTATTAATAAAAAATTATTTTTTTTGTCAGTCAATTATGAGGGAGAGGGATTATGGCCTATGACAAATTAAATGTATGCCTAGCCCAGCTCAATATATGGGCCTGTTAAAGAGCAAAGTTGTCTTTCTTGGCTCTCTGTTATACCAAATGTACCTCATTATCCATGTAATATAATTTTGTAAAGGCCGCAATTTAGATCACCTGTATTACTTGGCCATTCCAGAATGAGCCTTGCATGCAAATTGATATTCCCTGATAGGTCTCTGTATGGGCTAAGGTACCGTGGTGATCCATAAGACATGTGTCCTCTTGTATTTAATGAGTATATTAGAATTGTAAATTTTTCAAATTATTCAATGAAAGCTGATATATTTACTATTGAAAATTAGTCTTTGATGTAATTGAAACATAAATTATGTTGGCATATTGTTCAAGGGAATCTTTTCTGGTAAACTGTTTCAAATGACTCCATGCAACATAAAGAATTAAGTTTGCATTAGAGTAACCAATGCATTGATTTTATCAGAATTAATTTGTACTTTTTATTAAAAATCTGTAAGTCTGAAAAATTGAATTATACTTATGTGTGGTTTAAAGATATTAATTTAGAATGCAATTGTTGTGATCATTTAAATATGTTTTGATCCTGAAATTGGAATAGGTGGCCTGCCATGATTGAGATGGATCCAGACACTGAGTACTTTTTCGAGCTAGCAAATCCAGAGACTATGTTCCCTGTAAGTAATATTGTACATTATATTTTGGTTTATAGCTCAATTGTATATATTTTCTGTTAGGTATAATTCAAGTTGTATCTTGGACTTTTGTTGCAAAATTTGAAAAATATACTCTTTATGTTTTGTAAGTTGTACCGCATACAGGCACAACATTTTATTTTGAACCCCAGAAAAATTTTTAACAACTTTTCACTATATGAAACTCTTAAATGCATTAGAGCACAGGCACCTGACAGTATATATTTTTCTCATAATGTAAAATATGTAAACCCCCAACCTAATTATACACAAGGGAGTATTATTAGGTAGAGACTAGAGAGTACATGTATATACTTTTCATTATGAGAAAAATATAAAATGCCATGTGCCTGTGCATTAGATATATCAAGTTTTATTAAACCTCAAGGATTTAAAAAAAAATATAGATAAATCTGTGAAGGATACTATCTGTTAGGTGCTTTTGTCTTTATTTGTACCAAAATATAGCATATATGTATATGATACAGTGTTGAATGTGTGAATTGTTACAGAGTCATTATCACGTGGTATTCTTTGATGAGAGAGTGTCTAGAGCGTGGGTTAGATCTTCATGCATCCAGCCGTTTATTGGAAAAGAAAATCTGAATTGTTTAACAGCATCTGTAGGTGTCTTTTTTCATCACAAGTTTTTGTGTTTTAATAGATTTTGATAGAATATTCTCTGTTTAATTTTCAGAATAAAATTATTAACTATATAAAGTAAAGTGGAATAATTTGAAAAAATGTTGCATATCATAATTCATTTAACAAAACTTGCATTATTTAATGTCAGATTAATGCTTGTATCCCACATTAATTGCTAAAAATAAACACTGATTAAAAGAAGAAGAGCAAGATTCCAAGCTACAAGTCAGAGATAGCTGCTGCCAAAGCCAAAGCTTGCAGTGCTCTACAACTAGATCTTCAGGTAGTTGAGTTAAATTAAACTTCATCATTTAAATGTTTATCCAATATGATGTATTCTGATAAATCTGTTTATACTCAAACAAGTCTGCTTAAGTTTATTCATTTATAGGAGAGACTCAAATCCTTCAGTTTCTGTCAAAGATATAAAGGCAAATGGGGAAAAGATGAATCTGTTTTAAAAGACCATGGTATGTTTGTATATTGAACTATAGTGCTTCTTGGAAACTTGTAAGACATGAAGATGCTAATTATAAAATAAGAAAATTTTTTAAAGTGTTACAATGTACATCACAGAATGTTTACAACAAATGAAAACATGTGATGTGGAATTAATCCACTGGATGAATATCAATTTGGAGAAAAGTAATAGATTTTCGAGCTTAATACAGTTGAGTTTTAAAACTATGTTTATTTCTATGATAATAACAATAACAATTTGAAATAAACATATTAATAAAATTAAACTTGCTTGTACATTGTAGAGAACAAACCTTCAAAACCAAAGCATGCAAAGAGATCTCGGAAAGTAGCCAGCAAAACAAAAGTGGAAGTGGTGGATGATACTACTGTGGATGACCTTCTGAACAACCCTAGCTCTCTCCTCAGTAGTCTTGATGATGTGTTGGACAGTCTGGAGAGTTTCACTGATGGTAAGAATGAAAAGATCAAAGAAAAGTAGAATTACCTCATTATTCAAAGTCTAGAAACTAATTAATATCTTGTTAACTATAATATAGTTGTAGTTATGAGTTCTATTTAAGAAAATTCAGTTGAGTTACTGTTACTAGGATGAATGATGTGGCCCATGATTCTCTTGTCTTTTATCATGTTTATGGAAGAGAGCTGGTACATAAGGAGTTTAAAGTTTTTTGGGTTTTATCTTCTTAATAGTCGATGAACTGAAAGATAAAAGTAATTACATCACACAGATTGTAAATTATTTTAATCAAGACTTACTCCTTAATTCTTATTAGTTACTTGAGTAAAAAAAATTAATCTTAGATCCGATGATGCTCATAATCTACATGTATTTAGGTGCCCAAAAGCTTTTTGATTCTTTTCATTGTTTTACACATGTCTTTTATAGATTCAGACTTTGTACTGTCAGGAGATGAAGAGATAAAGGAAGATGATGGGGAGGAAGAGGAAAACATGGGTAAAACTTTCAATGCATTCTTCAGAGATTTTATATTGAATAGCAAGAAGCAGAAAGTTTATTGAGAAGGAAAAATAATGAGCAAAATTTACTAGTTTGTAGATTAAGCTAATTCATATCACTAAAAAAATTTATTGGTGTTAACTGAACAATAAATTTTAATATAAAAAATGCCTTTATTCATAATTAGTTCTTAATACTTTCAATCAGCGATAGATCATAGTTATTTAATATTTGTTCGATTTAGATATCTGTATCCAGACATTTCACTAATAATTAGCATGTACAAGCAGAAATTTATCATCCTGAATTACAAAGTCAGAGTTTAAATGTTGCATTATACAGCCACTTATTTGTTTGCAAGTCAAGCTTAAAGTTTATTGTGTAACAAGGCAAATTTACCTTATATTAAATTGGGTAATTACAAGGCAATCTTTGAAAAACCGTTTGATTGAATGATTTCACTTACGACTCAAATATATTGTTTTATTATTATGATCATCAAAATTTTCTAAAAATAGTTATTTACAGATCTTTAATGTTTAATTGTAGTAGTTTCAATAAAAAAAAATCTGCAACTTAGGGAAAAACAACCAAATTTTGTTGACTATTGACTCGATTCAAGGAAGGGCAAACAATTTTTTTTTTGTAGAGGTGGCCTAATCTGTTGGTATCTTGACTATGTATCAGTCTCAAAATAATAAATGGGTAGAGAGTTCAGAAAAAGAGAAATTTTTGATCAAGCTAGTAAAAATAAATGTTTTTAGAATAATGTAATTTGGATGCATGCATGAATTACCTCTAAATGGTCCCATCTGACAAGTAGGTTTTTACATGCCCATTATGTACAGTGTATGTCTCATTGTTATACATTGTAGCAATTCAGCAAAAAACCTATGTTTTTGTATAGATTTTTAAAGTGTATACACTTTAATGCTTTATTTTAAATATGTGACTCAATCAATACAGTAATAGTTAAAGTTTAGAAAATGATTGGATAAGGTTTTAAATGTATATTAACCTTTTTGATCCTTTTGATGGTATTCAGGAACTCTGCAGAAGGAGATAACCAGACACAAGGAACACACTGTTACCAATAAAAAATTGAGGAGTAGAAGCGCTAAGACAGAGAAGGAAGAACAAGAGGATTCTGAGCTGGAGCCTGACACATGCAATGTTTCAAATTATCCACTGAATAAACTCACTAAATCAAGTAAAGCATTGAAAAGTGAAGGCGATGCAGAGCTTTCTGAATTAAGTGAGACAGACAATGAATCAGACTCTCAAAATGAACAGGATGTAGAAAAGGAGACTTCTGGTAACTTTAGTGTTAGCACTGGACCCAACAGACAGCTAAAACTGGACCCTGATGTGTTTACCATGGAAATACATTCTGAGGAGGAAAGTCAGGAGGAACAGTTTGTTAATTCTTCACAGAATTTAGTCGATGAGGGGAATGAAAAACAGGAACCTAGCATTGAAACTTCACAGGTAGCATCAAGATCGGTCCTGCAGGAAGAACAGACACCAAAGAAAAAATTTAGTGCCAAGCTAAAGAAAATTCCAATCAACAGTAATCATGGAAGAGAAACTGTTTGTTCTCCAAAAAGTGATTCAGCCAATTCAGTTGATCTAGATACTGATGATTTACCATATCAAGGAATAAAGCAGGAGACTGATATTAAAGAGGAAGAGTTGTTTTTCAGTCCGGAGAGTGATCCACAGGAGCAAGCTGTGCCAAATGCTGAGACCGACTTTAGACAAGCAGATGACCTAGAACTAGAACTAAGTCTGGACTTTGACACCATCTCCAAACCAGTGCCAGTCATATCAGTCTCTGCTGGGATTCAGGCTGTAAATGAAGCTGATGAGGACTCCGATCCTTTTGAATTAATTGAAGAATGATTTGTTTGGACAGTGAAAGAATTGATATTATGATGTTGAGCTATGTTGTTTTATACTTTAAGGTTCTATTTAACTCTAAGTTATATATTAGAACTGGTCTTAAGCAAAAATCTGTGATAGTTGTTACATGTTAATTATTGTTGTCATTTATTTGTTGTTGATTAAATAATTTGCAATTTCAAAGGTGTCCATGCTCCTTGATTGTTTGTAATCACCTGTGTCACTCAGATTGACATATTGCTGTTGCTGACGGTTGTCATGGGCTCCTACTAAATTTCTGGTTGTAAATTTTTAGACATTCCAGCATTTTCTCACAAACTATGAAGTTACATGTAGCAGCAAATTTTGATAAAATTTGACAAGTATATTTTGTAGAGAAATATGAATTTTGTTAAATTTAGAATCTCTGACATCCTAAAAGGTCTTTTATGATGAACATAAAAGCAACTACAAACATTTTGAAATCAATTCCTCCATAGCTGGTATTGGGGAAGCTCTATTGCAATTGGTAACAGTTAAATTGCATTCATTCTCTAAAAATCTCTGTCACTGACAAATCAAGCACTTGATTAGATGACAACATATGCCTCCATCAAAATTTTGAAATTTATCGCAGGGCCATTTTGACTACATTATACAGTCAACTTGCACTACTTTAAAATCTTCATTTATTTTAATTTATTTTTATTTTACGCCTGGACGTCTCATTAGCAAACTGAATGCATAATTAGAATGAGCAAGGAAATATCTACCAAAATTGTGAAATTATCATCCAAGGTTCTCTTTTCCCATGACAGTAAAGATTTTGTGACAGTTGTAAAACTAATAAAATCTATAAAGATTCCGAATGGAAAAAAAATACAACCCTGTGAGGTGTATTTTTATTGACAAAGTTTTAATTGGGAAAAATAATGTGAAATTTACGTCTAAACTTATTATATCACATTTGGAAATCTGGCAACAAACATAATTATATATTTACATCTACCGAGTATGATTCCCTCTATTTCTTACGAAAATCGATTGCAATTTATAGCTTGGTAGAAACTGACAGGAGTGAAATCTGCACGTCCCAGTTATCGATTGGTCGAAACCTTCATCAACCCAAGAAAAATCACGGGCTGCACGAAATAATCACGATGTCAGACTCAAATTCCCATAGGAAACGATTTGGCTGTTTCTTTTAGCAAACGTACTGATGTACATTAACAGTAATTTAGTTAATTTTACTTACTTTTTACAATCAATTTATTATTTTTTTTTTTAAATATAAAAGATATGATGTAAATATAAACAATAAAATATGCTTTCTTTGATGATTAATGCGGGTTATGAAGGTAGCGATCATTGCAGAAAAAAATTGCACGGGTTATGTATTTTTCTGCAATGTCGCCACCTTCATATCCCGCAAGAATCACCAAAGAAAGCATTTTATTGTTTAACTGTACATTGTTATATATGATGAATAGAGAAATCTAAATCATTTACCAAAATCATGAATTGCATGACCGCTCTTCGTGTAGATGGTGAATGGCCAAATAATATTTCTTAAAAAAGATTCTTGAATGCGTTTCTGTAAAGGTGTGCGTCGCAATAATGAAGAGATTCTGCGCATAGTTCAAAGAGATATGAGCGCAAAAATGGAGAAAAAATTGTAATATATACATGATCGATTGAAATTCTTTCACCCACGGACCGGTACATTTTTAGCTCACCTGAGCTGAAAGCTCAAGTGAGCTTTTCTGATCACAATTTGTCCGCTGTCTGTCGTTGTCGTCGTTGTCGTCGTCGTTGTTGTCAACTTTTCACATTTTCGACTTCTTCTCCAGAACCGCTCTGCCGATTTCAACCAAACTTGGCACAAAGCATCCTTAGGTTAAGGGGATTCCAGTTTGTTAAAATGAAGGGCCACGCCCTCTTTCAATGGGAGATAATTAAAAATCATTAAAAATTTGTTAGTATGTTTCAAAAATCTTCTTCTCAAAAACCATTTGGCCAGAAAAGCTAAAACTTGTGTGGAAGCATCCTCAGGTAGTGTAGATTCAAGTTTATTCAAATGATGATCCCCAGGGGTAGGGTGGGGCCACAACGGGGGGTCGAATTTTTACATAGGAATATATAGAGTAAATCTTTAAAAATCTTCTTCTTTGAAACTGATCAGCCAGGAAAACTGAAACTTGTGTGGAAGCATCCTCAGGTAGTGTAGATTCAAGTTTGTTCAAATCATGATCCCCAGGGGTAGGGTGGGGCCACAATGGGTGTTCAAATTTTTACATAGAAATATATAGAGTAAATCTTTAAAAATCTTCTTCTCTGAAACTGATCAGCCAAAAAAGCTGTAACTTGTGTGGAAGCATCCTCAGGTAGTGTAGATTCAAGTTTGTTCAAATCATGATCCCTAGGGGTAGGGTGGGGCCACAATGGGGGGTCAAATTTTTACATAGGAATATATAGAGTAAATCTTTAAAAATCTTCTTCTCTGAAACTGATCAGCCAGAAAAGCTGTAACTTGTGTGAAAGCATCCCCAGGTAGTGTAGATTCAAGTTTGTTCAAATGATGATCCCCAGGGGTAGGGTGGGGCCACAGTGGGAAGGTCAAATTTTACATAGGAATACATGGAGTCAATCTTTAAAAATCTTCTTCTCTGAAACTGATCAGCCAGAAAAGCTGTAACTTGTTTGGAAGCATCCTCAGGTAGTGTAGATTCAATTTTGTTCAAATCATGATCCCCTGGGGTAGGGTGGGGCTACAATGGGGTGTGTCAAATTTTTACATTTGAAATTATAGAGAAAAATCTTTTAAAAAGCTTCTTCTCAGAAACCGATTGGGCAGAAAAGCTGCAACTTGTGTGGAAGCATCCCCAGGAAGGGAAGATTCAAATTGTTCAAATCATTATCCCTGGGGGTAGGGTGGGGCCACAATTGGAAGTGGGGGTGTCAAATTTTTACATAGGAATATATAGGGAAAAATCTTCTAAAACACAAATTGTCTAGAAGAGCTCTAACTTTAGTCAGTTTAGTCTTCAAATAGTCTAGATTAAAATTTGTCAAAATCATATTCTTCAGGAGTAGGGTTGGGCCACATTGGGGGGGGGGTCCAATCATTTAAATTGTTCACAAAAACTCAAATGTTTTTATATATGGTTTTACTTATATGCAAGCATTTTGACATATTGTTGATTCTTTAAAATTGTTTAGACTCTGGCCCCTGGACAATTCTTAGACCTCACAAGGGGTTCAAAGTTTGATGTAGGTTTATAATCCATATATAAACAGTTGTTTAAGTCTGATCATCTTCTCGAGAACTGCAATGCTCAATATGTGATATGACTGTAAAATCATCCTGTTACAAAAGGGCTCAGTGATAAACATAAGAATATGCACGGGAATTTTTTTTACAGGATCTATTATACGACATTGTTCAGATATTTTGTATATGACTCCATAAAGCTGATTTTATTATGTCTGTTGTTGCTCAGGTGAGCGATGTGGCCCATTGGCCTCTTGTTTTATTTGAAGAGCCACATTTACAATCTACGTGTATTTACTCTAATTTTACCATGCGATTTATAACAAGGGAACAGACGATTGTGTGGGAACATGCATGTTTACGTGTCAAGTCATACAATTTATGTATCCTTACGCCCACATAATGGATCAGATGCATCATAGGATACATTGCACATGTACACATGAATGATAGAAGGAATCTAATTGTCTAATAATCTAATCTAATAGAAAACAATTGTTTCTTTTAGTCGGAGTATTTGTATACTATTGTCCTTTATTAATTTTCAATCTTAAGTTAAAAGGACACTAGTGTATAAACGATATCAAATAAAATTCCTTACATTTCATTTTAAGATTGGCTTTTGTGCCTTTTAACTTTCAGAATTCTTTCACCTGACGTCCGAGCCAAAATTGTTACATTTAATACAAACCATTTGAACACGGCAAATTAATGTGCAATATCCCTGATGTGGCAGACTTTTCAGTGGAATTGAGCATTTTTCAAATGTTTTTAAATACGTAATATAAAAAAGGTACACCCCTCTCTCTCTCTCTCTCTCTCTCTCTCTCTCTCTCTCTCTCTCTCTCTCTAATAGGAGTCAACTTTAACTGATTTTAACAGGAAGAAGACCCGCCAATTACACTCAAAATACCTTCCAAAAAACTTGTGATGGGGTATTTGTTTACCCAGACAGAAGTGTATCCCTTCTCCCGCTGATAAGGGCAATATTGTTTCAATAAAGCCTTTCATCTACCACGATATTGTAGCTAAACCTTGAAATCAATATAAATTGAGATCGTTCATTTCGCTATGGGTTTTCTACCATTGACCCGTAAACCGTTATATTGGAGATCCCCAATCTAAATGATGAGCCCTCGACGTTACAATCATCTCCTCAAAGGCGACAGCACCCAATCTACTTATCAAATACATCATTTATTTCTGTTGTAATCCATGAAGGGACAATCAATGTTATAGTTATCATTTCTATGTAATATTCAGGTATTTTTTTGCAAATTATTAGGGACCTTTCTGCTTTATGTATTTTTTAGTCATGCTGTTTTCAAAACCTTTTTACAGTATAAGGGCACTTGTTTGGCATGTCACCTAAAACTACGTCTCGTCCGTTGGAATGCTTGGCTTAAACTTGGACACCAAGATAAGATTTTGGAATTTATGAACAAATATCATTTACGTGGAGTAAATCAAACACTTGTCGAGCAAATTGTTCAAGGGCTGTTCAAACACTCCGACTAAAAACTGGTATCGGTTTCCTTCGGGTGAAAGTGTAGCTCGGGTCCTTGTGAGTTTGCACCACTGGAGCGAATGACAGGGTGTCGTGTTAAACAAAGAAACTGTCAAATCTAGACATACCTGTTACCTCAGTCCAATCCTCAGGATTTTGTCAGATCTCGCCTGCATTCAGTATGTGCGAACACTCGTATGCATGCTGTCTTAATTTGCAGAATCTATTTTGTTCGGTTGAAAAGACGAAAATTCTTATGGGTGGCAGGCTGATCATGGGAGACATTATCATATTATCACCTACAAACTTTTGTTGAACAAGTCTCTTTTTCCCTTCTTTATTTCTTTCTGTCTATTGCTGTCGGCGTCTTTCTCCAATTCTCTTTCCCTTATTTCTTTCTTTCTTAAATTTCTCTCTCTCTCTCTCTCTCTCTCTCTCTCTCTCTCTCTCTCTCTCTCTCTCTCTCCAAGTTTCTCTTTCTTTTCAAATTTCGTATCTGTGTACATGTAATTCCACCGATAATAGGGAATACAACACGCAACAAAGTTATTTTTTTAACCTGTCCATATGTTTGAACACCAATTACAGGTCCGTTGCGAGAATCTTTACGATAATACAAGGATTTTTTTAAGATAACGTTAAATGGGTCTACATGTATAACATTTTCGATGTATCTTTGGAATTCGCGATTAAAAAGGTAAAAAATGAAACTCCAATATACAGTGTTGTACATGTTAGTGCATGTGTTATGGCTATTGTTTTCTTTTCTTTGGCCAACTGAATATAGTTTTAAAAAAATCTAATTTTAGAGATCAAAGTTCATACCAGCCACACAGACCTATCTACACGACATGACACTGCTACAGATTGTCACCTGGGATGACCCTCGCGGGGTTATTTAAACCCTCCCCAGCGGGACTCAAGCCTGGACTAACTTTAAACCAATTAATGAAATATTAGTTTGACAACACGTCTTCCCCCGATCAATTTCCGTCTTTTACCTAATCCACCAGATTTTGTTCCCCTATTCTCGTGTGTAACAGTTATAGAGCTCTAATATCGATATATATATATATATATACACTCGTGTGTGGCGGTAGTCCATTCATATCTCCCTTTAAAACACCCTTGTTAAAAATTGAGATAAAAATCTACACCCCTATGTAGACAACTTCAATGAGAGTTATTTTTTCTTTTCTTTATGAATGAAAATGTTTGCACGTGTACATTAACTCACAAAAACGGCGTTTTACGCTATGCATGCATGTTAAGGTTATACCTTGAAATTTCCCGTTTAGGGTTTGGATCAGGTGTTAAATATACACATAGGTAAAGCCATAGTTTACCCGGTGTAAGGTCATTGCATTGATAACCCTGTAGTCAATGAGTGTTCCAGAATGCGTACGTCTGGTCGGGGTACCCTGTTATAGCCCGAGCACCCTTCTTAACAGTTTCTTCTCGTATCAGTGAACATAGTCCGAGGTTGTCACTGGAATCAGCACCATGCTCCTTCATAAATACAGGATATACGTATTCCTTTATTTCTATTTGTGTGTTCATGCTAGATTAGTGAATAACGCCATTATTTTTGGAATAGATTCCATTCAAGGAGATATTTTCAAAAACGATTGTTCGGATCCGCCGATGGAAACTCGAGAAGAGATGGCGGATGTGGTCGTCACAGGAACGGTAAAGAGTGTATCTGCATTGCAAGGAGGCTCCAAACTGTACTCGGCAGTAGTTGAGATTAAGAGGGTGATGAAAGGCGAAGACATGTTTGGCGAATCCCTTGTCAGCAATTTTGGACAGGAGGTGCTTGTCCAGGGATTCGGGGATCCTAGGTTTTGTGAGAACACGGTGAGGGTGTTCGACACGCGGATTTTGATGTTGAGCCTGGAGGACGGAGGGATACTCAGACTTAACTCCAGTGTTGTCAGAATCTCACTGCGGAATCTCGATCGTGTGGAACACGCTGTCAACGGTAAGAGAATGGAAGGGGTACAATAATAGGCCGCCCAACGTTTATATTTATATTATAATTCAAGGCTTCGAATTTATTAGATGTAGATGCGCTTAGTCGGAACCCGATAGTGTATAACGGAGAAGAATCACATGGGTTTCGATGATGGGGTGGGTGTTACTGTAATA
Source organism: Magallana ariakensis (assembly GCA_020458035.1). Taxonomy (NCBI): domain Eukaryota; kingdom Metazoa; phylum Mollusca; class Bivalvia; order Ostreida; family Ostreidae; genus Magallana; species Magallana ariakensis. Next base: position 15,770,512 of record CM035814.1, read on the forward strand.
ACTTGAGTTACGATTTGACAGTTTTCATCGGGTCGGTGTATCTAGGTATACATGTAAATATACGGCCTTTGGTCAACTGTACAACGAGGCCACATGTAAATTAATTGAAATACCAACGTAGATTATACATGTAATTCATATATATAAATGGGAACACAGGGTATAAATGCATTATATAACGAGGGAAATGGATCTGAATTAATTTAACAATTGTCACCGCGTGCATGACATTTCATATATACATACATGTATATGTCTTGTACGATGTTTATTATAATCACCATGCAAGTAAAAAAAAAAAATAAAAAAAAGAAGTTATTTCTTGACCCAAGACAACGATACGAGTGGAAATACGGGTTATACTGGTGCAGGTACCCCGTACGTGTCTGACAGTTGCTTATTCAAGTAATTCTGCTTGTGGTTTATTGTCCCAACATGTATTAATGTATGATGTAATGTGGTCGGATCACTGATACAAATGGAACACAATTCTAAATGCAGACTTCATTCATCGCTTGCAAGACATTCTATACAGTGTGAATAAAATGGATCTTTGCTTCACCATGAGAACTGGCACATTTTCTTGTGAAGTATGTTAAGTGCATTCTTTACAAAATGATAATAAGACATGTTGCACATTGCATGGTATTGACATGCTCACCTGAGATTTAAAGTACTTTATACATTGATACGGCCGATAGATAGAGCGCCCTTGTTTGTTCGAAATAAAATCGCTTGTCAATCACAGATATATGATATTAAATTCCAGTCATTCTGCTGTAGATCATCCGCTCCTCAAAAACAATCCCTCCATGTAAAGACTAAAAAATCAAAACAAACATTCTTGCAGATTAATATAAGTCCTTATTTTGAATCTCTATAGTGTTTGATAAAGAGTAATACATGTTGATTTTTATTTTTTTTTAAAGTCGTCAATATACAGCAATATATATACATGTATCCTACACGCGCCGACAACTTCGTCTTCAGATTTTGAAGTGCTTATTATTAATATTCCATTTTCTTAGGATGTTGTAAATTAAAGAGTTGAATTTATTTCCACTGTGTACTACAAAAGAAAACACAGAAATAATATGTGTGTGGAAAAACTTTCATGATATTTACTGGAAGGGGATAGAACTGAGAATCTTCTCTGAATTTTTGAAATTTCTAGTTGTGACTACTCTCGAGGTCGTAACGACGTGAAGGCTTGGGATCGCTCACTCGTCCCTTCTCCAAGGGTGGCGAACAGTTGTGGACGGAGCGAATCCTCCTAGAATCTCTTGGATGGTAGTTTTGGCTTAGTTTTGAGGCAATATATATATATTATATATAAGGCCAAAGTCATATTTTAAATTTTAGTATGGAAAATTTTACCTAAACCATGAATTAAATGTATAAATAGAGAAAAAATAAGTTTAAGAATTAATTTAATTTGAACTGTGTTGCAAAACCAAGGCCGCCCAAAGTTAATTCTACACTTAACGCCACTTCAAAATACCAAACCTACCAGGAAGGGCAATTAAATTAAAACAAACAAAATTTTCATACAAATGATCTTGATTCATTTACATCAATTTAAAACAAATACAGTGAGTATTCATACTACATGTACATATACATGTATGTTACCTCTTTAATTATGTTTAATAGTGATCCCTCCTGACAATCCCAACGAGTATTTGATTTAATTTATAGTCTATAATGTGCTCTAAACATTTCGAATTTCCACATAGTGCAGTATTTTAGAACAATCAAACTTGAAAAGATCAAGTTAAAATAGTGGTATGTTTCAGAAGAATACTTGTAACTTATTAACTATATAGGGGAACATACAGCATCGAAAGAAATTGAAATATAATAAATACGCATAGTTTTCTCAGAGATTTAATTGGCATTAGTGTTTGACATGAGTTAAGAAAACCTCAAAAAATTCATCACCGATAACTGCCTTATAACATAAGAAAGTAAAACATAGTCATTCATTCATTCTCTCTTTATTTCCTCCTTAAGGAGATTTCATAAAGCATAACATATTTACAGTGTTATAATTTCAACACAACTCAACTCAATTTGTAGAATGAAAGGTATTTTTTTTTCTTTTATAGTCAATATTTTTAAATACCTTTAACGTTTTATTTTGTTTAAGTTAGTCACCTGATTTAAAAAAAAAAAATTTTAAAATTATTATATTATTATCTATATTTTATACATTAATAGAAACTTTTGATACATTGAAATAGAATATTTCGCGTCGCATAATTTGCTACTCCATCTTTGATTTTAACGTTGAGAGAAAGAATGAAAAAATTTGGTTTATCGATAAATAATACCATCAGCAATTAAGTTCGTGATATTATCATTTTCATTGTGCGATAATTTTATGAATTTGTTCAGTAAAAGTGTCTATAGAACAAATTAACATGAGAAGACAGACTGTGAGGTAACGTGTCTATTCCCGAGTTGTCACATCCTTAATTAACCTTATGATAACTCTGTTGTCAATACTTTTCTAAAATATCTCTGTGTTTGGAGCTCAGTATTAGACAATAATCGCTCTGATCAGCTGAAGATGATAACGACCGGGAAAATTGCAGCCTCCCAGAACGGGTTTCAAAACTATCATGAAAATGGCGGGAGGAGAAATACTGATGGAGCTATGTCATGTCCAAGAAGGGACGGTTTAGATTCGACATCCCTGCTAAAGAATAATGAAGGTTTTTGATTATTATGCTTATCGTTTATTAGTCATTGATCTAAATGGCCCTTTGCATAGGTAAGAAAAAAAAGATAGGCCTACGCTAAAAAAAAGTGGGTAGCTCGGAAGAAGAATATTTTTCCTACGACTACGAGGAAAACTTTTTTAACGATGCCTTTTTTCTTTTCTACACAAGCCCCTTCGATGCGATATGAAGATAGCTAGCATTGCAGAAAACATTACCCGCGTTTGCATTCAGATTTTTTTTCCCAGGAGGGTTCTAATAAACATTTTGTTGCTTAGGGGGTGGGGGAGTTTAGAGGCCTATCGTTATTCTAGCTGGTATCTTTACTATGTAGGTTTAGATAAATTAATCACAACTCCTTTACTCATTTGTAAGTATGTAGCTCCCGGTCTGAAAAAAAAATCAGATGGATGACCTAGAAGCTACAGTTCCTTACATGTTAAACAGTTGCAATTAACAGTGCACAAAAACTTGCGCTAGTTTTTGATAGATTAATTTTATTTCTGAACACATTCTTACAAAAATCCTATTCCAAACGTCTCCTCAGGCATTTTACTACAGATATTATCACTTTTTACCTGACTCTGATAGTGAAGTGATGGGGTTTGTTTGCATATAAAACTGGCAACTCTCAATCTGCATGTGAATTAAAGATACTTTATTTTCCAAGGTCGGTGTGCGTATACTATTAAGAAAGTCTAAACCAAGTAAAGCGTCCACATCAGTAGTAAATTGTCTGAACAATTTTATGGTTCTAATTATTTAAACGTAATTTGTGGGGGGAAAAGGTTAATAAGTAAAAAACTAGCAAATTTTTTTTAGCTCTGTGAAATGCAACTTTTTAACAGATAAGGACCTAATTAACGAATTTATACTAAGATAACTTCAATACCAAACAATTCCTGAGACATTTTACTTTAGATGTCATTGCTTTACTTGCCTCTAAATATCTTTAAAACACTCTCACCAGCCCCCTAAAGTGAAATGGTGTGGTTTGTTTACAGGTAAAAATGGTGACTTTTGATACCGAGGTGAATTTAGAACCATTTTAACAATAGCTTGGACTTTGGGTAGTTGTGTCAAACAGCAATGTGATGTAGGCCTGTCTATTTCACTGTTGGCCACTCAGCCATGGCTCTTTGAAATCAACAAGATTTGTCTGGCTTTTGAGCTAAGACTATACCCAATCGGTGTATTTTGCTTGAAACCAGCGTCATTTTTAACTTGTTTTGACGCAAGAAATAGACAGTTATGTTCTACTGAAAGTCCAAGGCCCTGTTAAAATGGTTTTAACATACTTCACTTTGATGTAGGTTAGGCTGCTTAGGAAAAATTTGAGGCAAGTAGAGTGGCAAATCAGTAGTAAATTTTCTCAGGAATTTTATGGCATTGAAATTTTCACAGAATATATTCTTTAATTAGGTTATAAGTCCAAAACCGCACGCATCTTTTTGTGCCCAATAGATATGGAGTTTTTTACAGGGATGGACCTGTAGCTCCACAGTCCTTCAACCCAAATTTCCTGTGGAGCTACAGTTAGAGAAGGAATGAGCAGATTTCTATTCACTGAAAGTATATGGTTAAACCAGGAATCAAACCAGGAACAGTCCTTGTTGCTTTTGAAATTACTACACTTCTCCCTCATTAAAAACAGTCTTTGTTCCCTAGCTAATACACTATAGAATTCGCCTTATGCTGATTTACATATATTTAATCATTAATTTTAAAGTCTTTATATATACATGTATATAATGTATTATATATATATTAAAATGTATATTGTCCACACATTGAGGGTTTTGGTGCCATCAAATGTGGTGAATTAGGAAAGGAGGAATTGTCAAATAGATAATGAAAGCTGGACTAGGAGTCGAACCTGGGACCCCTTCCATAACTTGCCTGAAGCCCTACATATACCACTGAGCTTCACTGGTTGATATCCAAGGACTAAGTTTCAATGCTTACAGCCCAAGTGCAATTACTACAAGACTTGTATTAGATTACAATATTTAAGTTATTGAAACTTGATATGTTTTGGATATAATATACTTTGAGTAGCAGATAAAAGATATCACATTTTAATTACTGGTAGAGTGATGTACCAGTATTTAAAAAAAACCTAAATATATGCTCAAGATAAAAGCATGTCCGGTTTTAATGAGCTTTCTGTTTCTTTTCAAAATCCTTTCAAAAGTGGAAGATAAAAAGTCACACAGTTCTTCTGTATGTAAGAGTTATCTCTCCTATGTCCAGTTGTGAACTGTTCAAAAAGATCAATTTCATTTGAAATTCATGATATAAGCCCATTCAAATCTATTTAACCATACATGTGTACTGCTTTTATGTAATATTTTAAATGCGAGCCATACTAGTAGCCAACACACAGAAGCATTATAATGCTACAATATCATATGCTAGTTTAACAACAGATTATGAACCTAGTGAAAAGTCTTTATATATACTGGCATATTGCAAAGTTGCGTGTCATAGTGTCGGAATCTATATTGGGGAATTTGATAAGATAAAAATAGACGAGGGTCTATTAATGATTCCCTATGATTTCCGGAGAGTTGAGATCTTAAAAACACCTCTGCTCACTCCAACACTGCTCAAAGTCTTGCTATTGTTAGCTAGGTTTTTTCACAAGTTGCGAGACATGTTGTTTATTCCCTCTTCAGATGACTAAGGATTTTTAGACAACCAAGAAAGATTATTGAGTGAGTTATTGTACAAACTCATGGGAAAGATGACAGATTGAGAAAATATAGGCCATTTGAACTTATCAGTGGGGTTGTAAGAATTGTGATTTGCTCATCATGGAATCCATAATTAGATCATGCAGCAATTAAATCTAAATTTTTATTTCTGGGACATGATATTAGTAAAAAATCTTCAATTCTTTAAAAGTTGAACTTTTTTATATCATTTATGGTAGATATATCTCGTACTAATTAATTTAAATGTAATGGACAATGTTTAGACATCTAAAGTATAATGCAAATAATCTACAAAAACTTGTACAAAAATTTTTTTGCTTTTGAAAGGGCAGAAAAGATTTGAGATTGCTGGCTTTATCCTACATATCAAAGGAAGAAAATTAACATGATGATCAATTGATCATTGATGCACATTTGTCTAAGATTTACAGGTTGTGATGACAATATCTAATATTGTTAATGGCTACTGGCTTTTACATTATAAATTACTTTTAGTCATTATAGGTTTTTTGTCTTCTCCACCAAATATATGAGCAAATAAAAATGAAGGCAGTGGGTCAATGACTCATCTAAATAGGTAATTCCCCCACCCCACCCCATATTTAATAAGGATGAGGAGGAATAACGTTAACAAATATAAATAGATTAATTTTTATCATATCTTGAAAAGATTTCCACTTTGTATATAACAATTATAGACTTCAGTTTGCAGTGGGAAACAGTGTTTCACTGGAGGACTGCCTCGTTTAGATCTGAGGCGTGTTCAGCAGAGAGAGCGCTCGCTAAATTTTGTGTTGCGGGTATAGGGAATTTTGGCAAGTGCTCGCGAACGCTCGCTCTGTTGAACACGCCTCTGGTACCTGCCATGCTTGACTGCTGGAATGAGTGACATCAATTCAAATTTTCATCCTGCTATTTCCCACGTGTATTCTGGAGACATTTTATATTCATTTAAAACCATTGAATCCAAACATAAAGGGTTTTTAGTACAGGCCAATCCAAATGGGAATGGATTGCAGAATATAAAAGGGATCACGAAGTTGGAGTGACTTCGTGCATAGTGGAAAATGATACATGTTTCATAAACTCTGTTTTATATCATGCCAGAAAAATGACATTTATATCTGATTATAGAATATTTTTCTCTCCTCATAAAAGATGAATTATAGAATAAGGAACAGTTTATTTTATGTTACAGCTAATTTTGCAAAATTTATTAGAAATCCTCAAATTGTCCAATCAGAATTCTAAGGATTATGTAATTTCCCAATGCCACCTACACTGCATGTACACAAACTACTTTTATTTTTGCAATTATTCACATCACTTGATCATGTTGATGTGCCTGAATATGCATTGTTCAACCTGCGATGTTACTTGTAGGTACCTGAAAATTCCTCACCTACCATACATGTACTGTACACTAGTTATTTCATACTTGCTTCAAGAATTTACCACTAAATTGAAGGTATTATCTTATTTTTTCTTACTGAATGAAACATTGTTTAGATAATAATTTATCTTCCCAGGGAATGTTATAGCATGTTAATTTACCGGTAATATGGGGTTTTTTTTGAGAGGTTAAAGTTTGTTGGCATCTATGTATAATAGAACACTACAATTTTTAGAGAATCAACCCATTCTGGTAAAATAATCATTTAGGTTGTAGATTAATAACTGCATGGGTATATTTTCACCAACATTAAACCTGTAGAATACACCATAAATTACAAGATTTAATTATTTCATCATATTGTGAAGAAATTGACCATGCATAGTCAACACTGATTTATTGCAAACCAGTTGTTGTATGTTTTTTTGTTTTTTGCTTGGAGTAATAGGAACCAGATGTGATGATTTTATATTTCCCTTAGAAGGGAATGGTCGAGAAATACAATAAATGTCTCATAAATCCAGTCCACTTAGCAGAAAATGGTAAAAAAGAATTGCATCAAATATGAATTTTAATGATAGGACTGTGTTTTGCCAGCGGTTGAAGGGTTAGAGACTGGCCTCTTGCGAAATCAATAAGTAATTACGTGAACTTGAATAACTGCAATGTGAAATTCTACACATGGGATTCCATTGTATAATACAACTCTCATAATAACTCACCTTATTGGGTTAAGTCATAACGCACATGCTGTGCAAGTTAGTACAAGGGGAGAATTTGGCTTTTGGCTAAAACTGTGTGTTATCAATGATGTATGCAACAGGTTTGACTCTTGAAGTTTTGTGATGTCATAGGAGGAAGGAACAAGGATAAATGTCAAAATATCCATGAGCTTACATGTGTTAGAAGTCACTAAATTCATTGATTAATTGCGGTTTGTTGTTGGTATATGATTCCGAGTTAGCTGTATTTTTGCCATATTTCAGCTAAAAATTACCATATATATAGATCCTCTGTACGGTGACCACAGAAGTGTTCTGGGTCTCAGTGGAAGGTCAAACTTTAATTAGGGCCTGGCACGAAATGCAGAACTAAGAATATGAAGTTTCTAAGTAATTATATTGTCTGCCTTCTATCAGTAAAAAATTTCATCAAATTTAATATTTTAAAACATATGAAAACAAACTTTTTACGCCTTCCAATGATTGCCAGTACAATGTAGTGAGACGTTCTCTGACAGTCAGTTTTTTCTACTAACTTAAAGATTCTTATTGAAATAGTGGGAGAAAGGTTAGTGGCTTGACTGGGAGTTGAACTCGGGACCAATGAATTTCTACTCAGAATGTCTACCATTGGCCTCGTCATCACCAATTTTCCTCAAGTCTATACTCGGCCTCAAGTATGAGTATTGACCTCAAACTTATGCTCTTTTCTTTAAAGGGATTTGAGTTGAGTAATGAGTTGAGTGATTTGAAAATTTTGATGATTATGGAGCCTGAGCTTATAATCTAGGCCAGCATCTTTAAGTCCATGCATATACTGTCTTCGTTGCGAATATTTCTCACCGCAAACTAGTCATTGTCATAGGGGTTTTATATAAAAACAAGTATGGTCGTGAAAAATGGTCATCACGAACCAGTTTATCTCTGGTAAATCGTGAAATAAATTTGTTGCAAGTAAGTTGGTTTACAGTAACCCCAACTACTACAGTTTCACTTAAGGTAGTCCTATTATTATATAACTCAGCACTAAATGGACTCAATATTCAATAGATTAAAAAAATTATTTAATCTAAACATACGGAAATTGTTTGTATGTTGACATACATACAGGTATGTTTAAAGATTATGGTTTTAACTGGGTTAAATTTATCTCCGTGAAGAATAAGATGAGGTGGATATGTCAACTTGAGAGTGTCAAGGTGTATAGTAATGTTTACAGAAATGTTAATGCCTTCAGCAGCCAAACTAATGAAGACATCTTTAAAAAAAAAAAACTTATATAAAAATTCCACATAATTTATGAAGAACGGAAGAGCAACGGTAATAGCCATGATGCTCAGTCTGTTAAACTATAGCAAAAAGCTGATGAAAATGTGATCTTGTTTGACCTGGAACAAGAATTTTCACCTGTATTTGTTGGAATAGAGGGAAATTGTATAATTGCTTGGATGCAAAACTGATTTTTCCCTCATGGATATGTCTTTGTTTTACCTAAGCTTCAGCATGGTTTGAAACAATTTTTTTGTTGACTTAAAAATGAATACCCAGTACGATGCAGATACACTATATTAGTATTGTTTGTATCAGTTCTCACTGTGTTCCTTCACTGACTGAAGGAGTTTATTTCTCCTACAGTATTCATTCATTTGAGATGTAAAAATAATGGTTTGTTTTTTTTATATTTTTACAGATATTACTTATGAAGCACCTCCTAAAAAGACAAAATGTGAGTATATAAGCTATTATTTATAACATATATAGCATAATCCATGTCTAATAAACTGAGCTTGGGTCTTTGAGTTTATCAACCCTAGATCATAATTAAATACATGTAAATATATTTACACTGAACAAGGGTCTTAATTATACTTATAAGTCAGGATCTCTCTATATTACATATATACATGTAATAATAACTGCCTGAAGAGCCAGGAATGGCGAAAACGTTTGCAGTAAATAGGATCAATTTGTGATTTTATTCTAGATATTTATTATTCCCTCGCGCAACTTGTTGCGAAGGGGATATAGCATCGCTACTGTGCGTGTGTGTGTTCGTATGTATGTATGTATGTGTGTGTGTGTACTCCATTTCAATTTTCTTAATTCCAAGAAAACCCTCCCATGAATATCCATCAAACTTTGTACACTTCTTTGGCATGGTAAAAGGACAAACCCTTTTGATTTCAAAATCAATTGATTAAGTATTTTTTTTAATTATCGTAAAAAATGAAGTTAAAAACATGAATTTTATGTACGACTTGACAATCGACATTTCCGGTAATTTTATGTACGACTTGAAGTTAATCGCTACCGTATACAGTTCAAATCAACAACTTGACATTTTTTGGGATTTAAATCTAGTAAAGGTAAAAAAAAAAAGGTTTTGTAGCATTTGAGTGTTAGACTAGTGCCCATAGTTAAAAGTTGAAGCGGGCAAGAGATTTAAGTCTGCCGATTTACATCGAAACAAGCAGTCGACTTTCGGACAAATTTTCCCGTATTACTTACAATTACAATAGAACTAGTCCAAAATTCAGTAGAGAGAGACTTTGACAGATATTGCACATTTATCACGCAAAAATTGTTTTATATTAATAATAACTGCATATATATCTACTATACTATGGGTTAATTTTAATACGACAACTAGCAACTAGAATTTCCATCAGAGCAGACTCCAGAGCGCTTGATTTTCAGAGACGTTTCATAATGTATACGGATCGTTTATGTATGCTTATATAAAAATGAATGTCACTAAATGAATCTAAATTATTAAACTTTAAAGTATATGTGTTGAGTTTCTGCTAGGAATAGGAAAACTGTTATGTAAACCCCCTCCCCCAATTAATACACCACAAAGCTTGGGGATTGGGATTAAATAGATATTACATGTATGTATTCAAAGTGGTTTAAAGAAATACTTTCTTTATTTTGATCTGATAAATTTACATGTATTTTCCTAAATAACGTATTCCCCCGTACAATAAGTCATGTCGCGAGGGGATGCTCCGCTTAGCGGTGCCCTTGTTATTATACCCCCCACAAACGAAGTTTTGGGGGGGGGGGTATATAGGAATCACCTTGTCTGTCTATTCCTCTGTTCATCCGTCCATCTGTCCGTCTGTGTGCAAAATTCATGTCTGGTCCATGTCTTTCTTATGGAGAAACATTGGAAGTTCCTACTTCGCACAAAGATTGCTTATGACCTGAGGGTGTGTCATGACTTTGATCCAAGGTCATTCACACAAGGTCAAGGTCACTGGCAGGAAAAAAGAAAAATTCATGTCTGGTCCATATCTTTCTTATGGAGAAACATTATAAGTTTTTACTTCAAACTAAGATTGCTTATGACCTGAGGGTTTGTCTTAACCTTGACCCAAGGTCATTCAGGCAAAGTCAAGGTCACTGGCAGTAAAAGTACAAAATTTGTGTCCAGTCCATATCTTTCTTATGGAGAAACATTGGAAGTTCTTACTTCACACAGAGATTGCTTATAACCTAAGGGTGTGTCATGACCTTGACCCAAGGTCATTTGGCAAGGTCAAGATCACTGGCAGGAAAAGGGCAAAATTCGTGTCTGGTCCATATCTTTCTTATGGAGAAACATTGGAAGTTCTTACTTTACACAAATATTGCAATGATCTGAAGATGTGCCATGACCTTGACCCAAGTTCATTCTGGCAAGGTCAAGGTCACTGGCAGGAAATGGGCAAAATTCGTGTCCGGTCATATCTTTCTAATGGAGAAACATTGGAAGTTCTTACTTCACACAAAGATTGCTTACGACCTGAGGGTGTGTCATGACCTTAACCCAAGGTCATTCGGGCAAGGTCATGGTCATTGTTTAATAAATGCTTTCTGCCTGTCTGTGTCATGTCTTGTATGAATGAAAATGATTAGAAGGTAAAATTTGACACAAAGCTTGCATGTGTCAGGTCACATAAATTAATTGTTAGATTATCATCCCCACCCGCCCATCTGGAAATGGCCTGCCCTGATGTATTTTATCCTCTTTTTTTTTTTGTGGAAAAAAAATTTCCGAAAAAAATTGGGCTCGGAATACCAAAAATTTAAAACATTTAATGGCTGCTTGACATGTGGATTATCGTTTGATTTCAGTCATGTTTGTTATTATAAGGATGCAGTGTCTTCATGCATTAACAGTTAAGTTGAAATAAAATGGAATTTAAATAATAGAAATTGGTTTGTGTACTCATATAAGCATTAAAAATTTAAAAAAAATAGAGCAGTTGTTATTGATAGAACATGGACAGTTAATGAGATACATGTAGCATCCATCATTTTCTATAATAGAAAAATACTTGAGTTATGATTTTTTTTTCTTAGCGGGGGGTATTAATCGTGAGCTTGCTCACAGTACCTCTCGTTTTTAAATTATATGTATACTTATATATACATTGAGCTTGTATTTTTATAGCCATTGAGTAGGCATCTTTTTAGGGCCCAACTCTGTGTGGGGAACTAATAGATCCTGATCGGTCTATTTGTCAAACACCTAATTTCCATATTCATTCTCCCTTTGCCCCAATACTGGTCCACACTAAGGTCACTGAGTAATGATTTTGAACCAATTTTTGAGAACAAAGTCATAGTAGATCTCTGAAAAAAAAATCCTGTCTCAACCTTTGTTTTCTCTCCCTATCTGGCTAATACTTCATATAATAAAATTTCTTCTCTTTGGTCCAGTACTGCTCAGACCTTCAACATAAAGACGGCTTAAGAGTAAGGACTGTGCATGACCTTCAGGGAAAGTCAAAGGTTAAGGTTATTGTTTAATTATCTTAAAAATTCTTGTCTTGTCTTTACCATATTTGTATTCCTTGGTCATTGGGACATACTTCACCCAAATAGTGTCTTTTGGTAAAGAGTGTTGAGTGACTTTTCACCATTTGTTAAGATTAAAGCAAATTTATTTATAAAGTTTTTGTCTGCACAATATATTTTCTACCTAAATATCCCCAATGTGGTTCCTCCTTTACCCACAAACTGACTGTAGGCACAGATTCTGCACTGACCTTCTTCCAAGTTCAAGGTTGTAGCAGTCTAGTTTGCAAAACTTGTGTATACCACATCTGGTTTTGACTTTCCAAAAAAAACCTTCCTGTTAATAAGAATGTGATTTAAAGTGACCTTGAATAAAGATTCTACCAGTATGTCAAATATCATGGTCATATCAGATGTATACATGTATATAATATTTTTTTTGTCTGGATCATATTATATCCTACCTTTGCATTATATTCATTGTTTAAATAAATGTAACAATTTCATGTGTTTGTGGAATAAGCTTGTGTTAACTCTATCAATTAAAGCTTATAGCCAAGTTCATTATGGAAAATATAGTAATGAAATGAGAAAATTTCAAGAATGTCACAGATTATAACCACAGTTTCATTTAATTACTTTAACATAAAGGATGTCAAGTCACAAGGGAAATAGTAATTAGATGACATATATTAGGATGATGGTAAATGAAAACTCTTGTCTTCAGACCATGATCAATATTCAATGTTGTGACAGATGATAATTTTATCAATTTAAGTTGTTTATTTGATGATCTCATTTTGTGCACATATGGAAGTGACAAGATGGATGTTGTTATCCGAATTCCCATGATGCTCATAGGTGAAATGTTTCGGCCATGTAAAACTGGCCAATATATTACACCGACCTAAATTTTCATTCATTTTCAATATAGCTTGACATGACTGCAGATTACAAAAAACTCACGCCTAATGCAAAAAATTGTCATCAAAGGAAAGGAGAACTTTTCAAACTTTACTAATGGACCAATTTGCATTCTATCTAGCATCTCAAAATTGACTGTAATTTCTGCTGGATTGGTTTGAACATATTTTATTGTATATTTTTATACAATGGGATTGGGCTGGATTGCAACTGCCTTCCATTAATCATTGAGCACATCCCATCTGATTAGGGATAGTCTTTTCCCCTTGGATTCATCATATTTCAAATGCTAAAATTGAAGGTTTTAATATTATATTGTTAAAAATGGGAAATAATTAAAGCGTTTTGTTAATTACAAAAAATGTCAATTAGGTTGGAGATATGCAGCTTTATTGCACCTACATCCGCAGAATGAATAATTTGCTGATAAAACATTGATTTATGGAAATTTGGCTGTTTATAATTAATGCCTCTTTTTGCCTAAAATGAATTAAATGTTACTGGAAATTTGTGGGTCTCATTCAAAATTTAAAAATTTGTTTTTATTTTAGAATAATTTATTAATAACAAGGCTAACATATATGGACCATTAAGATTCAACCTTTAATGCAACTTTACTGCTTGTCTTGCTCTTGAGCACTAAGTTTATTGAGTATTATTTACACTGTCAGGTGAAAATTCATGTATGTGGTATATCCTTTAAAAGGTTTGCTACAGAAGCAGGATAAAACCTTTGATTACCAATTGAATTCAGGTAATCAATTTAAAGTTTCTTGAGCTTACTCATGGGTTTTTTTTGAAGCGATTTGAAAAAAGGAATTGAGATCTAAAATTATCAACTTAACATTGAGATGAAGAAGTCTCAAGATGTACTTGAAGAAATGTACAGGAAATCTCAGGAGATGCATAAAACCAGATTAGCTGTTTGACTAGTGAAAGTAAAAGTTATTGAATTTCACTTCAAATGTTTTTTGATCTCTTAGAAATCTGCATGGATGTAGAATCCATGGACAGCAATGATTATTGTTCTCTGGGGTTGCATTAAGATAATAAAGCTCAGAAACATTTGATCTTTAAGAGAAAATGCACAAAGTATTGGATGAGATCTGTGCACAGCTTAATTCTTAGAAACTGCGGTTTTCAATAATAAAAAAAGCTTCTTTATGTTAGAAAGATTAGTGACATGATACAATATTGTCCTGTAACATTTAAAACGCTGTTAAGTCCTGCTTTTCTGTATAATTTATTGAATGCTAATGGTTTGTGTGAAGTGATGCAGAATTTGCATTAAATGCAGTTGAATTGATGCCTTGGTCATAAGCCTTTTGTTAGAGCTGTCAAGCTTCTCTCATCATTCTGGAGATATATGGAGGGATGTCACGCTATTCTCCCATGACGTTATATACGACACTGTGTCCACGCTGAATCAAGTTCCTGATGAACACTTTGATCTGGTATTGGCTGACTCCCATGCACTTCTATTCTTTGATTCCTGTTAAGGTGGCTCACACCAATATATTATTTGATGGGTCTATAAAGTATCTTCTTAGAAACATGATATCACTAATAATAGACTGATACTAGTTTTAATTATTTCTTATTTTAATTGGCACAGATGTTGCTTATAAGACCTAAGAGTATATCTTTTTTTTGGCATGTATATATTTACATGCATTTATCAGAACAATTTATTTTACAGCTATATAAAGTTTATTTTAAAGCAAATTATTTATTGGTTTAGCTAATTGAATTGTATTGATTTTACATAATATCATATATATTGTACTAACTTTAAAGAAACTTGTGTAATGAATATGCATGTACTGAAGTTCAGTAATGAGGAAACAGTATTTCCTCCCCTATTGATCCCCAATATCTTAATTACTTTGCTCTTCTATATCATCATATTATTTTATATTAAAAGAACCTCTGTAGAATTGTTTTAGAAAAATTCTATATCGGGAAAATTCAACAACCTTTATTCACAAAGGATTAAAAAAGGAACTTTAGAAATGTATAGAGGGCAGTCATTTAAAATTTAAATTTTCAAGACTTGGATTTGTGTTTCACTTTCCCATAATGATAAAATATAAAAAAAATCTGTTTCTAGATAAAATCAAAATCCTCTCTCCATGCAGTTTTACTGCAACTGCATTATTCATTCATGTGATCAAGTGTAAATTCCAAAGTATTCCAGAGTAATGTGTATTATCTAAGTTACACAGACTCAATTGGCCATAATTTGCTTATTTTACAGTGATTTAGCTATTATTATAGACAGAACCAGGCAATTCCATTTTTCAAGAAGATTTCATTGTAAAGTAGTTAAAAAAGTAAAACAGCAATCCAGGCACAATCAATTTAATACTGAGCATAAAACTTAGTTATGTAGTTCAAAATAATCATTACATGTATTAACGTTGTCACTAAGTAGTAGAATTTTCAGGAGATAAAAAAAAAAAATAAAAAAAAATAAGTTGCATTTGTGATGCATTATATTTGCCTACAGATGCTGTAATATTGCCAAAAAAAAAAAAATGTTTGAGCTTGGCAAAACCCCATTTATATAAAAATATTAAAACTGAAATATTTTAAAGATGAAAAATTCAGAGAGAAAAAAATAAGTGGTAATCAAAAAAGGGATATACATTGGGGGAAAAAATGGAAAAAATATGATTGCATGCTGAAAATCTTGATGATCCCATTTTTGTGAAGTTGACACGTATTAATGGATTAAATTTGATAGTTGCGTTACATTATTTTCGCGTTGTCATGCCACTGGTTGGAGATAGTAAGAGGAATCTTTTGCAATAATCCTTTGGGACCCCACACAGGATGTCACGTTCATGGCTAGATTGTCACAGCCATGGCTGTGATTACTCTTCTTTCCAACATATCAAGGTCTCCGACCCCTGCAGATCTGTAAATAGTCTTTTGACTCCCAATTTATGTTTTGACAGCACATCTCCCAGTGTTGTAAAGAAGCATCACTCTCTGTTTCGTGGTTGTAAAGCACAATTTCTCAGTATCAGACAAGCTTATTTGAAGTTTAATCACAAGGGTAAAGTCTCCGATTGTCAAAATCAAATATCTAGTTATTTTTCTATAATGCATACCTCGATCATGATATGCACAGAATCTTCTCTGATCAATTCTCTCAGTGCTTCAGTCCTTGTGTCTGAAAATGGTATGTCATTATTTTATTTTTTTTGTACCGTATATGATTTATGTTTTCGTAATTAAAATATACTGTAGTTGCCTAACTAAACAAAAAAATCTGAAATGTTGTGGAATTTGCATCTTTTGTAGAAATTTAAATCAATTATGAACGTTATATAGTTATTTATGTAGGGACCTGGACTTAGATAATTTAAGTAAAGAGTAATTATGTATCTTGATGTTCATTCTTAATTTATTGATTCTATAAATATATGCTGCTGACACTAAACAATATCACAAAATAAGCAGCTTATTTATAATGATATGCATTAAGATGAACATTTTTACTGATAAAAAATACTCGATTCTTTGTGTTCTTAAAAATGCATTTATTTACTATAAATGCAAGCTTTTAATTTACCCTTGCATACTTCATGTACTTAAGCAGTTTAAACTTTAATTTAATTGCAGTTTTACAAATTAAACACCGACCAGTTTATGTGGGCCATCTGATGATGCTTGATTCTTTGTTTTACAAAGACCCATATTTCTGGTCTACATGCACCTGGATGAAATTCTTGTACCCAGAAATCTTTGTTCTGGAATTTTATTCCAGGAGGATTCTCTTGGATATAGGTGTTTGTGAAAGAGCATAAGGAATAGTTAATGAAATATTAAAGTAGTGAAGTCATTAGATCTTAGAGTAATGGAAATGCTGGTCTTTGAACCATCAGATATTTCCTTTGAACTAAGACTAAATAAGCTTCCGAGTACCTTTTGAGGTTGTACCATCAAATTTTGATGGGAACTTGAGCTTTCTTCCACCTTTTACTGTAGGTTCTGAGTCTGCAGAACTTCAGCCCTGAGTACATGTACATCTTTACTAATGTCGGTCCATAAATTGGATTCCATCAACAGATTCCATGGCTCATCTGCCGTTAATCTTTCATGGATTGGACTGGTGGTGCTTTATCAGATCGGTATAGGACCAAGGGTAGATTGATCTGGTGAAAACCCAATCAGTTTGGGAGACAAAAGGCTCATCATGATCGCTGATTCATATTGGGGAAACCTGGCAAATTCAATCCGTTCTTGAACAAACATGGCCATGTGTCCAAACACAATCCTTGAGCAGCACTAAATCTTATATATGACATATTGCCAAAGAAGCCCCAGCAAAAGATTTCCATAATGATATTTGAAAAAAAGTGAAGAAATTGCATATTTTTCATACTCTGAAAGCTTAGGTTTTATTGCAAGAATCAGCTGGTGTTGTCATTGCCTAGAAATTGTTCTGATATTCGTATCTAACAATTGATTTTGATGTATTGTAGGCAAAGGAAATGTGATTTTGTGTTTCAAGTAATTTGATTTACATCTTATATTGAATTCTTCATCCTTTTATAACATATCAAAAGTGAAAAAGGTTATAAGTTTCTGAAGATTTGTGGATAATGAAATAAGGATTATGAGTTGAATTTCTTGGACTTATGATCATACTTTTTAAAACTGAACTTTGATCTTAATTTCATTCTTCTTGGTCCTAAAACTTTTCAAAACATTCTTTGTTGTAATAAAGCTAGTAATTGAAAGAACTATAGTCATATGCAAATGCCATATCTTGT
The DNA here is from genome assembly GCA_020458035.1 of Magallana ariakensis. Lineage (NCBI taxonomy): Eukaryota > Metazoa > Mollusca > Bivalvia > Ostreida > Ostreidae > Magallana > Magallana ariakensis. Next base: position 15,788,560 of record CM035814.1, read on the forward strand.
GTTAGATATTCATTTATTACACAGAAAATAAAGGTATTGATAAGCATCCTGCCTTTTGTAATTCTGAGCTGTCATTCGTTTGTGAATCAATCAAGCCAACCTAATCAATAAAACAAAGTACAAACCGTAACAACTACGATTGTAAAACTACTCATCATTGGCTGCTGCGTACTCGCAGTAGTTGCTAACTACCAAATGTAGCAGTCCTTTCTCGCAAGTTATTCATAATTTAATTATTTATTGCTCCAATCAATCATCTTTGGAAAGAGAGAGAGAAGATGAGGCCTATCATGCATTGTCCTAAGTGGCATATCAATATTTGTTGACACAGTCTTTAAACAGCTAAGCCTTGGATTCTTTGGGTATAGCCTTACAGGCTTGGTTAACATTGCAGTAAGGATTGTCTGCAGATTCAACATCCATTTAAAAAAAAAAAAAAAACAATGAAAAGGAAATGCCAAGCAATGCAGGTCAGCATTGCTAGAAGTATATATTGAGAGAGCTTATTAATATTTGATAGGACCAGTGAATGTAAATTTAAACTTTTTATGAGTGAGTTAAACAATGGATGTCAGGAAAAGCTCACTATTGAGTAGGTCTGGTGTATTGAATTAGTTGTCTATCACAATATATAGTGTGCATTCAATGGCATTTCCGCCAATCATCAGGGGGATAGTGTTACGCCAAATAAAAAGACAATATGATATTTAGCAACAGTCTGCTAGTGAGTACCATCAAGTTAAGTGCTAGTATTTGTGGTTTCATCGCTTTTTTTCCTGTGGATCAGTAATAGGTAATACAATTGAGCGAGCACAAGACAGTGAAAAAGAATGGAATGAGAAATCTTACCATTGGAGTCACGGATTACAGCACATTAATGCAGAAATTGGAGGAAACATACAATTTGCCATTTGTTGGATGAGTTATTGGTTTTTGCCTTTGCAAGCTTTCAGTAAGGAAATTTGTTATTATTATTTTTTAAGCTAATTGCAGATGTGAGAAAATGATTGGGTTAATCAATGAATTAAGTGAGAGTGGTTTTTCATGGGCATTGCTTAACGGAACATGAACTTGTTGCCTGTATATATCCCAGAGTGCACTGGCATGGAACCTTTATAATGGATTGTGGATTTTCATTTTCATGTAGGTTGCATTGTGATTCAATTACTAAAGGAAAAATTGATTAAAGAAAGTGCATATTCTGATTCCTGGATAAAAGACTCTAAACCTACATGGTTTCTTTTTGTCAGTGGTCCATTTAGCCATGTGTGAAGACCTTTGTAGAAAATGGGGAGAAATTACATGTAATAACATTGGAACTCGGACTGGATATTATTTAGCTGATGTTTGCTTTTTGTTATTCAGAATTGATGCAATTTTATACCCTGAAGGTCTAGAGCAATTATCTACTTTCTAATCGAAAGCAATAGATACAAGCTATTGGATTTTATGATGGTTGGAACCTCACATTCAGCAATTACGCACAAAAATATGATCATTGTGAATAAATGAATACCAAGAGTAATTAGAATTTCATATTGGACGTTAAACATTGTCTAATGCCAGAAAATAGACGAGCCAAGGACCCCCGCTCACAGATCGCGTACTCCGTAGCCAGCACCGACCTAGAGGAGGAAGACTCACAGACAGACATGTCGTTTGTGTCCATAGGACCATGGTGTCGCCTTTGCTGGCAGAAACATTCGCTGGCCATCCTGTGTTGTTTGTTTGGACTGTTCTGGTGTACCCTGGCCATTGTTATGATTCTGTTGTACACTAATCTTCTCAGTCAGACAGGTAAGAGGAGTATCAAGTGTGTCCTTGTATGTAAGCATGTGGAAATATAACAAGGCCCAGGCACTGGTGATGGATGAATAAGTCTTCTCGTGATAATTGTATTCACACTTCACTATTTCTTTTTGGTTTTAGCTTAATGGAACTTCATTTGATATATCAATTTTCTTTCTTCAAACTGCATGGTGATAAAAATGATTCATTATAACTATATGTAAGTACATTTTGAAATAAAGATAAATGTTGAAATTTGAACAACCATTTGTCGCACATACATTTTAGAGCTGGTCGAACCACTTTAATCATTATTATATCCTAGCTCTCTTGACTGTTGATCATATAATCACCCAGGTATTTAAACTTTGAGTTTATTGGAATGTAGTGAAATTAATTCTTTTTAAGTCAATGAGAAGTTATTAATTCAAACCTTTCTATTAATTGACATACATAATTTGAACAAGCTATATTTATATTATTCTGGCTAAGGTCTTTAATATTCAGGGACTAATAGAGAGATGCCCCAGAATCAACAATGATACAGCATATGCTAATACCCAAGTTGGGTGAATCGTGCACTAATTTGTAATTTAGTTGCAAATTCGGTACATGAACATCACAGATACAAATATCAACAAAAGTCAATAAGAAGTTAATGAACAAATAAAACATAAATTATAGGTATTAAAAATTTTCAACATTGCCATAAACATTTTCATTACCATACAAGTTTATAGCAACTGACTGAGAATAATAAAGTATACAATTTAGAAACAATTGAAAAATTATCGCAGTTGCTAGATTATGAGATAAAATCGCATAAATATTGGAGAAAATGTTGCATATGCAATTTTGATTAAGATAAAATGACTGATCGATGGTCAGTCCAATCATGCTAATGATAATGAAAATTACGATCTATGTCTTTGTAATCACTTGAAAGAAAACAATCATTTTGCAAAGATTGCTTTGTTTTTTGCAAATAAGGGTTGATATATTTTCAACTAAGATTTAAAAATCTAATTATTCTAAAATAATTAGAAATCATGGTGGCTTAAAATTTTTGTTGATTTCTATGCCAAATTCTTAACATTCTAAAAGAGGAAACTGGATCATGTGGTTTCTATTTAATATTCAGCTAAGCAGGTCCATGAAATTATGTCCCCATGCACAAACAAATGAAAAACTTGCTGTCAACAAAGATTGTTCCCCACAAATTTTAAGAATTCCACAATGGCAAACTTAATTATCAATGTGTTGACCATTTTGATGGGCTTTTTGGAATTAAGGATGATGTTGAATATTGGCTTTATTCTAAGACAAAATCCCCAATTTACCTTTGCATGCATGTGTTCTTTTTTAAAATTTTAGATCAATTATACAAGTAGTTTTATCGTACTAAAAATTGCCATTGCTTGAACTGAATTATACATGTATGCTGTGCAGAAAGAAAAGAAAACCTCAAGATATTCTCAATTTCGACTTGATTGTATTTTAATACTTTTGGATTAGAATAGATTGATAATAAAAAAAAAAAAGATACAGTTTTTTTCAATATTTAAGAAATGAACTCAATGTCTACCCAAGTTATACGAGTATAACCTGGGTTGGGGCAGTTTACGCTTTATAATCCGCGAAGCGGATTATAAAAAAGCGTAAATTGATCCAACCGTGGTTATACGAGTATAACTTGGGTAGATAATGAGTTCATGCATTTCTTAAATATTGAAATAAACTGTACCTTTTTTTTTTTATAGATACAAGCCAAATTTTTTTTATAGATACAATTCAAAATAATAATGACTTCAACATTTTGGCATATTTCTAAGATTTAGGGAAAAATGGCACATTTTCTTGTAGTTTTTTGAAGAGGAAAATGTGTTCGCAGCTGTCGCCCACAATGAGTTTCATCATGTACGACAGCTGTGGATACAGTTTTCTATTAAAAAACCACTGAAGTATCCCTTCTCTAGATCTTCTCCGAGGTGTTCATTGAAAATTGGTATCTAGTTTTATGAAATTTATGGAAAAATGCACTGTTTATGACGTCACAATTACCCTTGTGGAAAGTCTAGTCATGTAACTATTTATAGATTCTTAGTTCATGGGTATTTTTGTGTAAATAACTTGCATTTCCATTTTTGTGATATTTTTAAAATCACTCTAAAACAGCTAGGGCAAAGTATGACTGAAACTGTACCTAGTTCTTTTTGTGACCATAAGCACTAGCTTTGTTAGATATACATGTACATCAATGAATTGAAACTGCAGGTCACACATTCTCACATCTCCCGGCCTTCTCTAGTTGTTCTCCGAGGTGTTCATGCAGGTGCATGAAACACTGAGGCAATCCTTGATGATCATCCCCATGTAACTCACATCACAGTGATAAGTAAGAATAATTAAGAACTTGATGGAGCCATAGCATGAAAATTTAATGAAAGGGTTGAGTATCCACCTAAATAAAGGAATTTCTTCACATCTTGCTCTCAAAAAGTCTTCTTGTCATTTATTGATTCCATGTAGATTTTAGGTCCCAGGACTGAATATTACATACAAGTATACATGCATGCAATTATATTAATTTTCTCAGAAAGTAATGTGACCTATAAGGAAAATGATACCAATCATTGATAATTGATTGGTTATGGAATTAATTTGCATCCTGGTAATGTTTATGAAACATTGTGCAATTTTCCACACATCATATAATTTATCAGGACAATTTAAGTATTGATTTATTAGATCACTTAAGAAGAATAAATGACCTTTTTTCGATGACTAAATATGAGAATTTTCTAATCATGAGGCGTAATATTTTTGCTTGGATAATCATAACATTCATCATATTTGATATTTGCAATGTTATATTTGAATCTTGTTATGTTTGCTTTAAAAAAAAATCATCTGTACTCTGATATGAAAAATCCTCGTATTGTTTAGCCAAAAAAATGTGTTAATGGTCACTTAACTGACACTTAGTCTAATTTAATTCTTATCAAACCCAACATAAAAAGGCAAACCGCATGTTTACAAGCTTTATTGCATCAACTTGATGCAGTGTGACCATTAAAGGGATTATGACTTGAATAATCTTTTTGCATTTTATTACCACAATTATCAGATTTTTTTTTTACAACTTTTTCGTATTTTAGAAAATGTAGAGCCATATTTGTATTTAAAACCATACATTCTTTCTATCTATACATGGCATATGTTTTTGATTAAGAACATAACTTGTTAAATTACTTCATCAGGACAGGATGTCAAAACATCTATAGATACATGTACCTTAAACTTGAGAAAGCCTGTTTTTAAAAGCTGCATGTTAACCATTCTTAACTCAATTAAATATTTATGCAGTATACCAACATTATCATTTTTCTATTGATTAATTACATTTAATTGTATGAAAAGACCATTAGATTAATTGAGCTATATAGATTAACTACCTTTAAACCTGTTTAAAATACCCTAAATTATGCACTAATGAAAAAATGTTCTGAAAATTATTTTACATAATTAGGTGCATGTTAAGTTTATTTTTGCACCCTATAGTGATCAGTCTGTTCTGCTGTCCTCTCATCCATCTGTCAAACATCAATTGTTTGGAACAAATATTCTTTCTCCTTCCCTAAGTCTGGTTCACATACTTCACTCACAAAGTGCTTTTGTGTATAGGATATGTGGTGACTTGTGTACCAAGTTCTTTGTCAAAGGTCAAGGTGCAAGCAGTCCTATGTTTAAAATCATTATCCAGACCATAATTAGGGTCTTCCGTTTCCAACGGAAGACCCTCTTGTTATTCTTCGGTTTCTTTTTACATATTATTATTATTATACTTTTTCTTTTTTTTCTGACTCCTATTTGGCTTCATAACTCAAAAAGTTTTCTACCGATTTCAATGAAATTTTCAGCGATTGTTGCACGTTAGTGTCCCTAAAAGATATTAGAGTTTCAATGACAACGTCACTTCCGTTTTGACGTAACGTCATTTTTAAAATTTTAAAAAAGTCATTTTGTCCGGGGCTTTTCTCAGTTAATGTTGTGTTGTGACCTTGAACCAAGTTTCTAGATCATGGTCAAGAACATAGCAGATCTATGAAAAATCATATTTGCTCTATCCATGTCTAGTAAGTTTTGTTTTCAACATAAGGGTAAGTATCATTTAAGTCAATCACACAAAATCTTTAACATGTTTAATGGAAATAAATATGGATGACTGAAAATTGTGTTTACGTATAGCGAACTACGTAGAACAGTGTTTTCAATAAGTTTTTGAATAGAAGGAAAAAAATTTGGAACAGCAGGAAACCTAATCTCGACGAGGGGTCTAGCGTATATAATTTGTTACAGCGAGTGATTCTGCTTTATCTGTTTATCCGTGTAACTGTTTATTTACCTCGTTTATTTAGTGAGCAAGTTGAAACACAAAATTTCGTTTACGAGCGAATGGCATTGCTGTAGCAAAAAGTTGATGAGCATTTAACAGACACGTAATAAAACATTTTCTTGACATTTTCCAAATGTCTATTCACAAAATCATTTATTTCTTATCTGCCAAAACACCTGCACTTATCCTGCAACTTCGCTCGCACTCTGAAGTGTCCGCCATTGTTAATGAGGTATCGAAGCAATTCGTCACCGTTACATAATGCTCAATGAACTTCAATACATAAAAGTCCTACTATAACATCAATATGAAGATTTTTTCTCTCAAAATTACAATACAAATCATAGAAAGATTTTCCTCTTTGACATGGGATATCCGATCGTCGTTGACACGATCGTTTGACATATGGTGGGAACCAGTTCATGTTGATCTGGGTCATTGAGTGTTACAGTACTATTTTGATGCCATATTTTCAAACGCATTAACAATAATGCTAAATTATTTAGTTATTAACTAAATCAAGCTCCTATATCGGCAGAATTTTTTTAAGACGGAAATCTCAGCCGGAAAATTTTATTCTACAGGCGGTTAATTTTGCCGGTTGCCGGCTCTTATTGAAAACACTGTAGAAGCGTTTAATATGCGTTAACTCCAGAAAAGTTTCTACGTAATGTTTTGACTGACCTTCGTCCAATCAGATCATAGCTGGGTGAAGTTAAGGCATTGCTGCTCGTGACTTGATGAGAGAGAGAGAGAGAGAGTGAATTGAGTATTAAATTATAGGTGATGCCAATGAAGAAATCATCATTAGTTATAAACTGGCAAATTAGTTAAGATCTATTATTACATGTATATCCTTTATTGGTGTAACTTTAAAGTATTTAAAAGAACTATTGTGAACATTTCTTTGGCTGTCGACAACAGTGTCTTCATACATGTACATGTATAAGAATGACATAACTAACCAACTAAATTTCCTGGCATTGAGTCCGAGAATAGGGCATTAAATATTTTGAAATGCGAACAAATGATCACTTATGAATTTAGATATAGTGAAACGGAAAGGCAACGCAGGCAGATGCTTGGTGGAAAAATAAAACAATGGCGGACAAATTGGTCCTTAGCCTAGGTAAAGAAAGTTCACACGAAGTAACCATGAAGAAAGTTTTTATACAAAATAAAGTTACAACCTATGTTTAATTCCAGGAAGATTCGGCATACTTTGATTAGAATACTAACGGTAACACTTGTAATGAAAACAGTTTCTTAAACATTAATTTGTACAGTCTTCGATGTTTGACATTACTTCATCCCATTATCTATTTAAAGACATCGTTGTTCCCCGGTGAAAGAATTTCAAAACACTTCAAAGTTACATAAATTCATAAGATATACTAGACCTTGATTTGTCACTTTATAACTATTGATAGATAGTTCGCTCATATGCATCATCTATAATTTACTCCATTAACTCTCTCTCTCCCTCTCTCTCAAATTAGTCATGAGCGGTGATGTCTCGACTCCGCCTACTATGATCTGATTGGACAAAGGTCAGTCAAAACATTACGTAATAACTTTTCTGGTGTTAATGCCTATTAAATGCTTCTACGTAGATTGCTGTATGTGTGGAGAATGCATTTGAATCAAGTTTTCGATTACTTAGTCTTGATCTTATGTAATTTTCAAAATGTTAATTCCAAAATATGATATACTCTGTTTTGGGTTTTTTGTTCAAATAACAGATTACTCTAATTACCCCAGAGTAATTGATTTACCAGTAATTAATTTGAATTTTTACTTCAAAGTGGCCTTAATTAAACTTGCAAAATAAAGGATGATGACGGTGAGTTCATATGATATATGTGCTTTATTTATTTTTTGAAAGTTGGTAAGGTACAAAAGAGTTTGGAAAATGGGGATAAATGATGACAAGTAACTGTAACTCAATACCAGAGTTTTAATTACCAATGGAGGTTCCTTAATGTTCTTTTTCATTTTAGAAAGGTCATATGGTTAAAACTTTTTTTAATTATTACTTTTCGATAAGTCTAAGATATAGACCAGTAAATAATTTGTTTAAAACCTGTCCCAGGTTTCTTTATTATGGACAAAATTTAATTAAATAATCATGAATGTATTCTTTTGACTTTTTTATCATCTACCAACAGCAGAATTTCACAATTTTTTTTATTTACAGAACATTTTTGAAGGATTTTGGGATTCCTGGATGTGGAGAAATAAGCAATGTAGCTTTTGTGTGTGCATATGATATGTATCACTATGATGTGCAACTTGCATGATTTCGAGTAATCTGCCTTTGAAATCATATGGGTAGTCATTTGTAAACCAGGCTTAATTGTCACTTAGTTTTTGGTTCAATTGATAGGTGACCGTCCCTGGATTCTGTGTCTCTCGTATGTCATTTTACAGCTGAAACAGAAAACCATTAATCTATGAAACACTGCATGACAGTTGGAACTTTGTTAAAACTATCAAAGAAGAAAAGAAATAAGTTAACTCTTGATTTTGACAGTTTTTGGCCATCTTCAATCTTTGTTGTGATGGAGGGGGTAGTCTCCGTGATGAAGAGCCTGTCAGATGGAAGGAACTGGCAAACACCTAGGCTCTGATGAGTACTAGCTCAATCCCTGACTCAGATCTGTCACTTCTCAGATAACGCTCACCTTCAATTCAAGTGATGTAAAGTATTATGCTTAAAAAAAAGTATAATCTTCTTAATGAGAAGTCTTTCAGAGATTAGTTTGTGATTAATGGGACAGCCATGTACTGTATATCCTCTTGTTGTGGCACAGGAATGTTAAGTAAGAAAGATCGCAACTTGTTTATGCTTTATTTTTCAAAAGCAAGCATAGCACTTAGCTTTTACTTGCATTGTCTAATTTTTCATCTGATTTCAATCTATGCGACCAATAGTAAATCAATGAACCTGTTTCATGACAAGTATCAGACCGTTGAGTACTGAATACAAATTTACCTGGTCTGTATACCCCAGTTTATAAAATGAGTTGAAATCCCAGTGATTGAGATGTTAGAAATTGATTTGGAACTTGTAAACTATTCTCGTACACATTCCTAAAAAATATTTGGCACTCATGACAGTTATGTGTTCAACTTTGGTCTTTAAATACTCATCTTAAAACTTGTTATAAAAGGGCAACAAATTATGTTTTTGACCATGTTGAATCATATTACTTGTGGGACAATAATTTGTGTATTGATAAAATATACAATTAAACTTCGATATCTCGAACACTGATATCTCAAATACAATGGATATGTCGAAGTGATTTGTAAGTACCAACCACTAATTTTTTTAAGTATTGTACCCTCGATATCTCGAATACTCGGATATCTCAAAGTTTTTAAACAGTCCCATCTACTTCGAGATAACGAAGTTTGACTGTATATATATATCTGTTAAGCAGGCAGGGAGCTATCCCATGTGAAGTCTGCACAATATGTCAGACGCCAAATTCCAGCATAATGGTATCTAAGTAAAACATGCTTTAATTCATCAACATTTGTTCCTGCACATATTTCTAACATTATTACATTGAAAAAACATATAATGGAAGAATTTTAGCAATCCTGTGCATTAACCTAGCTCTCATATTAACAAGATATTGTTTTTCCTTCTTGGCTTAACCATTGTATATAGCTCCGCTTCTCACCTGGATCTATAGAATAGTTAGGTTGAAAACTTTGGTGTGGTTATTTCATTACAATATTGTAGTAAGAAAACATGAACCTCCATATACTTTGTGTATTGTCAGTACTTTGATTTATATGCTGACATTACTCTCAGCTACTGAACTGTACATGTTAAGCAAACGTGATTAACCCATCACCTGACAGCAGTATTGCATGGTTCTCCAAAACTTTAACAAACTGATTCAGAAATGAATTTCAGTATTAACCCATCACCTGACAGCAGTATTGGTTCTCCAAAACTTTAACAAACTAATTGAGAAATGAATTTCAGTAAAAGAATTACAATTTATTGGCAATTCAATCAAATTGCAAATGATGGGGAAATAATTTAAGTTGATTTATTTAAGGATTTAAGTTGGAAAGATAAATGGGAATTTGCAATTTATATATTTCATATGTAATATTATATTGTCCTTCAGAGTAAGGTAAATTATTTTATTGATTGTGTATTTTATACAACATATTATTGCTTCAAAACTTGTTTAATATTAGGACCATCAACTTTCAGTACTTAGAACTTTTCTGTTCTGACCAATTATTGCTTGCTTGGTTTTGGTAGGTCTTTGCAATCTGTGGGATCAAAACACATAATGCCAGATCTGTCCACAGTGAAATGAGAGTTTCAGCATGATTGCTTTCTTCCAACTTCTTGCATAAACTCTGATCAAGAAGATTAAATTGAGATTGTATTAGCTCCAAAGTGTAACATCTTATCAAGAAATTGATCACTTTGAATGTTATATCACAACTTGTTTCAGAATAGGCATATTTGCAAAAAATATAAATGTTCATCTTTTTGTTTTAGGATACATACTATAGGGCCATCCTTAAAAAAAATGTTTTTTAGGAATATCTGTCGAGGTTTCTAGACCCAGGACTGGGAGGGAGAGAATTGTCTTTTTATTTTAAGTCTCCCAAACGAAGTTTGGAGACTTATTTTTTTTTCTAACTTGAAGTTTAACTAATTAAAAATTGGTAAAAAATAAAAGTCTCCATATTAAAAAAGTTCTTTATTTTTTGCTAATAAAATTTTATCAGTGGGGGGCATTTCAATGAGACAGGAGGCAATTCCAAACAATAATTTTATTTTGGCTTCGTGATGAAATTCATATCCTTGCATGGATTTATTTCGAAATCTTTTTTATAGAAATTTTACCATATATGAATCATGAATTTAATGATAAATATATCTTCATATAACTTAAATATTCAATAGTGATTTTACTGCTAAGAAGTAATTCCAGTGTTTAATTTCAAATAACAATTATTCACTTTAGCAACTCAGGTGGGTTTTTTTCCCATTAAAACATAAAACCAATGCTTTTGGTAATTTATACATTCAGATTTGCATTTTGTGTTTCATTATTATAAGGCTAATATGTTAATGGAAGTCCTTGGTTTTGCTAATGACTTGTTTTGGAGACTTAAAAGCAGCTCGGAGAGAGGAACTGATGGAAACTTGACTGAGAGTTTGTATTGTATTATGCCAGACAGTGAGACAGTTATATTGGGGAATTAAGTTTTGCTGATTGCCAATCACCAAAGCGAAAGCATCAACTTTTGATGTGTACAAAGAGTCTTGCATTGTAGACACCTCATCAAAACCATGACCCAAGTCAAATGTAGGACTTGTAAAAATGATTTATGTTGTTTATCATTTAATAGCCTTTATGTTTTAGTGTTTTAGTAATGGCCATAGCTGCAAGGAATCATTTCATAATAGTCTAACCCTGTTAAAATTGATTCACCTCGTTAGTAATTCTCCCAAGTTGCCAGTTTTTTTTTTTTTTGTGCCTCCTCATTTCCTGTTATGTCTCAAATTTGATGAGTAACTTTTGATTTCTGTTGTGATGTGCTGCTTTACAGATAGAATGTATTTTACAAAGAATATCCATTAATGGTGGAATAATAAACGATGACACTTGCTGCTAGATGAATACACTTAGTCTAGTGTTATATCTCCTCTGTAGTAAATATTTCACTTTCATCTTCTCTATTTATTAAACCTTTGGTGTTGACAGAGTAGTCCATTCCCTGGAAAATTTGCACTGTCATCAGCGTGTTATATAAATTTATCTTGATACAAGGTGTGAAAATTACAACCGTGATGACCTTCAGAATTTTTTTTTTTGAAATCAATGAGTGCAAAATTATTTTCTGCCATTATCAGGTGGGTGGACTGCAGTCTTTGAAGTGAATTAAATGTTCTGGTGCATTGTATAGCGATAATTTCTCATTAGTGGTAAGCCATTGATTAGCTGTCTTTTTTCTTTACTTAATTATATTAGATTTTTATGGTAAAAATTTTGATGAAGTCATCCTGGGTTTGAGGAAAAAATTTTGATGCATATATAATTACTTTGTTAACTAATGGGGGCTTAGCATGTGATATGGGAGCGCTATTAATTAGGAATCATGATCCATCTGTTATATATATGGACATATCATTTCGTCTGTTCATTTGTTGATCTGTATGTATGTGGTCATACCTTTTTGTAAAATAAAAATTATTAGTTGGATATCATGTATATCCCATACACAGTCAGTACAAGATTTATCTCCCTTTGAGAATTATCACATCAGACTGACTGTACATTACATTTTTAGAAAAATATAAATTAATCATTACGGTGTAGTTTTATTTATTATATGCCAATTTAACAAAGGCAGTTAAATGGTAACATACATTCATCACATGATTTGTATTTGATCTAATATAGTTTATATGTGGTCAGTAAATTCCATATGGGACAAAACTTCATATGGAATTTATGGACATGAACAAAAGCTCCAGGCGGATTCGAACTCATGATTTGCAGTTCAGAAGCCCAATACTTTAACCTCTGAGCTACAACGATATACAACCCAATCGAACGATATAAACAGTTTAACAAAACATTTAAATCACCATCTTCTGACGTAGTGTCTTTATCGCAAATCTTACATGAAAGTATTCGCTACGACCGATGTAGCATTGCGTTGAGTGATGACACTTTCTAATCGGTGTGTATTTCAATTGTGATTCGAAATAAAGATTCTGATTGGCGCATTTATATAGACCCGCCCATTTATCAAATGCATGTTGAGAACATGATGCTAACACGTGGAAAGATATGTCGGAGAAAGAAAACATCTCATGAAGTTGTACATGTACTAGCAAGTTAAAAAATTACAGAGTTATTTGATATTAAACAAACGGGGCGATGTTCACGTACATGTGTAAATAATATTAATGAAAAGAAAAAGAAAAGTTCCCTAAAAGCAGGGATCGGCGCATATAGATTATCAGTCACAGATTGTACTTCGCTTATCGAATTATGTTATTCAGTTCATTGTGAAAAAAAAATCGCCAGAAACTGTTTAGTGAACAAATAAATTTTACGTTACCGTTCATAATGTACCATTTACTGTATATATGTAAAATCGCACGAGTTGAACAGTTTTTCCTCACAAAAAACTTGTTGCAAAATGTAGATCCACGGGAAAATTCGGGTTGACACGCCGTGAAATCCATTAGACGTTTTACAGCATATGTCTTCACTGTTTTGTTTACAATAAATCTGTACTGAAAATCTTTGAAACATCGTCAACAGCTCCGCAAAATGAAGAAGTGTGGTTTGTTTATATTCTTGGAAAACTGTAAAATTGCGACTCGATCTGCACGTGAATTTTACAATCCGAGGTCGATTAGCGTGTTTGAGAGAAAGTCAGTGTCAACGTCAGTAGTAAATATTGTGTGATGAATATATCGAAGATTAACATATAATAAAATGAATGTTTCTACAGACTAAGTGAGTTACAAAATAACGTTTATCACAGATCAGTCCAAAATTGAACACGTTTACATGCCGTAAATTTCAAATTTTTGGTATGATTGAAAACACATGCACACTTGTAGTTTTAAGTGTGTCATATTAATCGGTCAAAGTTCAATAAAATGCAATATAGGCTATTTAACATTTATTGTCAATATCTGTTGTGAATTCTTTGGAATAAGCTACAACAAAATAAATACTGCCTCATCTTAAATTGATGCGTTAAACAATTAAAATGATTTGAATTTATCGATGAAGTATGTATTATATTGAAAAATGAATTGGGGATTGAACCTGTTTAAACAGCCTGTTTTTGACAATTGTTTACACAAAAAAAAGAAGATGCGACTATTGTGAGAACTCTTAGTCAATTCTTGCAGTGATTTAGTTTTTGCAGTTCAGATACAGAGTTAACGACACATCTGGCAGTTGGTGCATAAATTATCAATATCACGTTAGCAGGTAAGAGTGGGCGGGTACTAAAACGGCCAATGAAAATGCTTGTTTTATAACTGCAACTCGCGATCCCATAGTGTCGTCACTCAACGCATCAGTTTATCGCTCGCAGCGAATACACCCAAGTAAGATTTGCGGTAAAAGTATAAGTCTAGGTGTAGTGAGGTACCTTAATACATTCTGAACAACACAGGACTCAAATCCATATTACTGTATACAGCGTTATTTTTGCCCCGTTTAATTTATGCCCTTCTACACTTGCAAACAGTTTTGCCCTTTCTTGAATTCGCCCAGACACAGTTGTGTTTTGCCCTTTCTTGAATTCGCCCAGACACAGTTGTGTTTTAAAGGAGTTAATTTGAGACATTGGAATTTGCTCAGTCTTAAATTTGCTCGCTGACAACTAAGGCAGAAGGAGCGAAGATAAAACGGGGCATTTCTTTTCCTGTATTGGTATGATTCATTTTTAAGATCTTCTAAAATTAAGGTTGGCGAATCGCTTAACCTAGCATTAGAAAAAACTGTCTTAGACTAGAAGACATTTGCTCAGGTGTGTGTACGACCTATGAATCTACTGTTATTTTCATATTTCAGCTCCATGTGATATCAACTTTTGTCCATTCCATGGCCATTGTATTGTCAGGGAAGATAAAGCGTACTGTGAGTGTGTCCAGAGCTGTCCGTCTGACGTCCAACCTGTCTGTGGAACGGATGATGCCACCTACAGGAATCTGTGTCAGCTCAAGAAGGCCAGCTGTGAGGAGAGACGACGAATCAACCAGGCCTACCCTGGGAAGTGCCTCAAATCTAGTAAGTATGTGAGGTCCTGTTTCAAGGACAGTTTTTTTTAACAGGTCTTAAAACTGTGAAAATCTTGCAAGCCAAGGATTTGGTGTCCACTCTTCTCCCCGTGAACCCTTGGCAGATCTCATTACAAAAACTACAGTACTAGTAAGTATCAGAGATAACTCTTACGTTGTGTCCATAGTCTTCTATGAATTTCTCAAAATTGGAAAGATGCAGCCAGGCTTATCTTGAGCAGCATCTTTGATCAATTCTAACGGTTTGCCCATCATCTTCTCAGTTTATTTTAGGTAAAATGTTGTACATGGTATCTATAAAGGCATCAAATTTGGTTTAAATTTGTTTACAAATGACATTAAAAGCTGCTTGGTCCAACTTTATATCAAATTTTATGTATGCTTTTATAGCTTTTATAGCTTGTGTATAATATTAACTTTTTAAAGATAATTGGTTTGTATGGAAAATTATTTTATACTGTTACAGCAGAAAGCTCAGACCAAGCAGCTTTAATACTAACTGCAGATAAAAGGTTGATTTGAAAGGATTAAAAATTATAGTACATGAGCAGGGAATTTTAACAAAGAAAATATAGGTTAAAATTGCAATTTCAAACCAAAGTCATCAAACGTGGCCAAAATGTGTTGTAAATTAGCAATTATGAACGCAATTATATATATTCTGTTCAGTATTTTGAAACAGTTGTACGTACTAAATTTGTTTTTTTTAAAAAACCATACACATATGCCTGGGCCGGATCATGCATCTCTTTCACTTTCACGGGCATGCAGTTAGAATTCATATATTAGGTTTATAAAGTCATATATGAAGTTTGCCTTCTCTTTACATTCATAAAACAAGATGATCCCTATGCCTACATGGTCAAGTTTAAATGAGTTACAAATGAAGTAAATATATATTGAAAAGCAGTGAAAGGGAGAGTACCCAGTCTCTATGAAGACATTCAGCATTGAATTCTCTTTCCTGAACCATTAATACAGACATTTAAACTCTGTTAAAGTAAAATCTCCCAAGATGGCAACTTGCAGACTAGCTTTCAATATTGAAAAAAATCTTAGTCTAGAGAGAATTTCATTGATCTTAAGAGCATTTTAAGAAACCATTAAGATATGGGTATCTAGAGGACCATGATAATTGAGGTTGACATTTTTAGTTGTCACAGTAGTTAATGTTACTGAACAGTTATTGCTGTATGTATATGTTTAAGCTTTAAACAGAAACATAATTGGTGACTCCAACAATATAATCACAATGTCCTAGCTAACTTTATTTTTTGTCTCAGGCTCTCAAGTCTTTTATAGGCTCCATAAAACTTGTACTTCTTGTATCTAAAATTGGTGCCAGTACTTTGATTTGTCTCTTGGTCCTTGAATTCTGACCATTATCTGTCTCAGTGTTGCATTCAAGTCTTGAAGGATGCTGTTAAAAATTGCAATAAATCTTTTGTAATTCTGTTGTATTTAAAATCAGTAGGAAGTTGCTTTGTACTAGTCAGTTCTCCCGAGAATTCTCACTGAATGCCATTAGGGAATGAAGCATGTTTTTTTTCCCAGCTTCTATTCCATTTATTGATTTGAACTCGATCTCTTAAAGTCTAATTTATTTAGAAGGAGGAGAAAAAGACATTTTTTTTTCAAAGATGGATAGTTGCCATAAAGAACAGAAAGAAATGCCAGGGGGAAATGCCTTGACAGAATATTTTGCTTGTCGGGGCCTACTTTGGTAATGATGAACTTGATAGTCTGATTGTAATGGACAAATATGAAGACAAGCTTTGGATCTCAAAGGCTCTAGAAGCATCATTAAGGATGAAAAACTAATCAGACACTTCATGTTCTCTGTGTATGTGAGCTCAAATCTCTGCTGCCGTCGGTCAGTGATGAACAGCGATTTCTGGTGTTGTAATTGATTGGATTATTGACAAAAGTTTTAAGATCTTTCTGCTCGCTGAACACCAAACAAAAGGCATTTGTTCTAGGAACTAAATGAATTATGATAAAAGTCTGCTCTGTGCAAAGAAAGAAATTTATGTGGAAGAATTGAATAGGACAGTACCAAAAGATGTAGATGCAGAATAGATAGTAGTTTATTGGTTGATGCTGAACGAAAATTCTAGGCTAATAGAATTTTTAGCAATTCATACTTCTCTGTGCTAATTTGCTAGAAATAGAATCATCTGCTGCATTGCTAAAAATGGAGTGTTTTGGTATGTAATATTAGATCTGAATACTCGAGCGATATTTCTCACTTTGGGAGATGACAAGTTGAGCGAGTCTACAGTGGAAGGTGAAGAAGCGCATTACCAGAGGACAGAGTTTCCATTGAATTGAGTTCCACTGGGAGCATTCTCTCTACGATTGCTTAATCTAGTTCTAAATGCAATAATACCGAAACTTGGAAAAGTATTGATAGTGTCGGGGCACTGTGTGTCAGACGCTGATGGAAAATAACATCAGCTTTTTTATGGAGGCCGAAAATGGGTAGGGAAATAAAATAAGCAAATGATACATCTCTCTGTTGGCTGCAAAACCTCAGTAAAACACAGAAAGTGATGCTCTGTGATTCTTAATGATTGAACGATTAATATTTCATTGAGACTGTCTCTTACAGGGGAAAATAGTCAAATATCGTGCAGTCCGGTGTTGGAACTGGCTGATCTTGCTTTTATCTGTTGGATGAGAGACGTGGGATGTTTTTCACAAGGATTTGGAGGAGACACCAATGATAAATAATATACATAACAAATTTTTCCTAGCATTATAGTAGATGTCCAGATACAGCTAATGCGTATTTAGCTGTATAGTTCCATTGATGGAAATTAAACACTGACTGTGTGCAGTTTTAAAAATGATTTGCAGAAGGAAAGTTCTAGGTGTACTTTTATTGACATTCTGTGTTGGGACTAAGGGGTGCTATGTTTATCCTGAGGGTAAGACAGACCCCTGCCAGAATATGACATGCCCTTTTTATGGTAGATGTATTCCATCAGATAATGGACAAATTTCGGTGTGCGTGTGTCCTCAGTATTGCTATGACTTTGGTGACAATGTGGATAGTAAGCCAGTGTGTGGAAGCAATAATGTGGAGTACCCCAATCTCTGCTCATTTCAAAAGGCTGCATGTGAGAATCAGAGAAATATGACGTATACTTACGGAAAGTGTGGTAAGGTTTAAAGAATACAAAACATTGAAGTTTTTATTGAAAGTATTCACAACTTATCAAAATTGGCATACTGTAATGATTGTAAATGTATATGTATTGAAGGAATTATAAAGATGAGAAAGTCAATATAGTATTTTGAAATAATTTTTCATGGAGTATCTATCATAGAATAAAAAAAGAATAGGATTAGAAGTCTTTTACAATTTCCCATTTTTAACTATTTTCTTTTCTTATTTCTTTTTCACGGTTTTGCAAAAATTCAACTGCCAACTTCTTCAGATCAAAGATTATAGGTTGATCAATGACTGTTGCTGTGGAGATGAGTTGCCATGGTGACGTCTTTTTATAATTTGTTCAAAATTTGATAGCTGCATCAATCTCTGTGTAATTTACAAGAGAAATGGAAGTAATAGGAGTTTAGGGACAAAACTGAAGTTGTATTGATTTGGCGAGGCTCTGAGAGAGTCTCGGGAGAGTCTGCGTTTTTGTGCTTATTGAATTTTCTTTCCTCTGTTTGACAAGAAAATTTTGCAGATGTCGCTGTTATGAAAAAAGCTGCACTGTAATAGTGAATAGAAAACGCATATTGGAAATTTGAAACTGAACTCCTACATGCAGGGACCAACTTTCTTCAGTTTTTGTTTTCTCTTAGAGGCAGTAATATCAATATTTCTTTAAGGTTCTCTGCCCTCAGCCTCAAAGTATTTTTTTTCATTAAAAAAAATGTTATTTTTCCTTCAAACATTATAAATGAAATAAAATAAAGAAAATTTGATTGATTGGTATCCATGCATTTTACAAAGTTATTGCAAATTTGCCCATGATGGATATAATGGAATAAATATAAAGTTGAGATAAAAATTTTTTTTTAAAAGATTGTATCGGTGGCTCGAACCCCTTTTATGTGGTAGATCTCCTTGGAACCACTAAGCCAAGCATTTCGTTAAAAACTGTTCATAATATTAACACTCGAAGACTAATTAAATTTGCCTATATAAAAGGCAGATTTGTGGTACAAATAAAAAGAAATCTAGATAATTTAGAGTTATTAAACATATCTATAATTATATAATTTTGATTGTCATAATTAGTTAACTTTCATTTTTGCAATGGCATTAAAAGATCAATTTCTACATGTATAGTTCCAGACTAATTGTCAGCATGTGGAAAGGGCCGGCTAAAGGGGTTGATGCAAAGAATAAGTCTAAAATTTTAGATGATTGCTGATTCTTGAAAGAGTCAGGCCAGTGACTCTGGATGGGTATTCTTTTATATATATAGTGTTATTGATCTTGTCCATTGGGTTATGTTAATTCATATTGGGTGCCCATAACTTAGATTTGGATTGTATCCTCTCATAGGAGCAGTCTGTATCTTTAGTGTTTTAGCTCACCTGAGCTAAAAGCTCAAGTGAGCTTTTCTGATCACATTTTGTCTGTCGTCCGTCTGTGTGTCTGTAAACTTTTCACATTTTCAACATCTTCTTCAGAACCACATTGCCAATTTCAACCAAACTTGGCACAAAGCACCCTTAGGCAAAGGGGATTCAAAGTTGTGAAAATGAAGGACCATGCCCTTTTACAAGGGTAGATGATTAGAAATTACTGAAAATTTTCGTTAAATTTTCAAAAATCTTCTCCTCAAGAACCGTTTGGCCAGGAAATCTTAAACTTATATGGAAGCTTCCTCAGGTAGTGTAGATTCAAAGTTGTGAAAATCATGACCCCCTGGGGTAGGGTGGGGCAACAATGGGGGGTCAAATTTTTACAAAGGAATATATAGAGTACCGTATTTTTTGGAATTTATGTCGATACTTTTTTTCCCTGGCACATGAACCTCGCCCTATTCATGGCTTCGCCCTATTTACGTTTTTTTTTTAAAATTTGATATGAAATTTTGAGAAAAAATTATGCAAACCCCTAATAAAATCATGAGAGTTTACTATAATACCGCTTGAATTTCTGTGTAATATTGTATGAATTTTTATCAATATAATGTAGTATTTTTTTATCATGACAAATCTAATGTGAATTAATCTATTTCTTTCATAAATTTCTTTTTTAATCGCTGAGTCTGATAAAAAGGCCTTTTGCAATCATCAACAGGCATGTTACCGTGTGCTTACGATAAACAGGAAATCGATGTTGGGTGGTAAAAGTAAAATGAGAACCATACAAAATGTAATTACGGAATGTGTACACAAAGAACAAGACTTTGTTAATGTTGTGCTATTTATTTATTATTATTTATTGCTTTTAACTTATGCTTGAAAATAAAATCTTCTTAACTAAGATTTGTGTGTTTATTTCCAATCGATACCAAAACTTAGTATACGAGTGTCTGAATGCAGTCTGCGAAATAATCAATGTACTTGTTTATACACAGTTGAGCTATACGCACGTGCCAATCATGCTCGCAGGCTTTGATAAGATCAGAGGTTGATCCATGTGTATATACACAGTAAAAAAGTCTCACGATTACCAAGATTACGTAAACATTGTTTAAATCATGCGGTACGATACCTGAGTAAAAGTTTAAAAGTTAGACTGACCAAAAGTCTTGACGAATAATTACATGACGATAGATGGCCAGTAACATAAGCTGGTGAAATAAAAACCTGCCTTACCCTGGTAAACTAATAAATACATTAAATCTGCAGACTCTAATAACAAAGACACAAGGTTGCATGTGCTATACATGCCTCCAGGCTAGGTTACTACCACCCGGTTGACACCAGTTTGAACACGTGACAGGGAAGTGAACTCGATCACCTGTAACAAATACCGTGTAAACAATCTATAACAAACGTACTGAATAAAATGGGTTGAAAATCATGGTGCAAATTCATGCATTTTATTACGATGTGTAAATTTAAATAATGCATTTTATTAACCTCCTATTAAAACTTTTAACCTTTAAGATAAAAAAAGCTACTATGATAACATTATTGATTTAAAACACTGCTATTTTTATTCATTCAAACTAGCGGTAATTTTTCGACCAATTCATCTAAGTCCACCTATTTATACTTTTAAATTTTTTTTGCTAAAAACGGGCTCCTTCGTCCTATAAACCAGATCGACCTAAATTCCGAAAAATGAGGTAAATCTTGAAAAATCTTCTTCTCAGAAACCAATCAGCCAGAAAAGCTGAAACTTATTTGGGAGCATTCTCAGGTTGTGTGAAAATCATGACCCCCGGTGGTAGGGTGGGGCCACAATGGGGAGGTTTAATTTTCACATAGGAATATATAGAATTAATCTTTAAAAATCTTCTTCTAAAAAACCTTTTGCTTAGAAAAGCTGTTACTTTAGTGCCAGCAACTTCAGATAGTGTAGATTCAAATTCGTTATAATCAAAATCTTGAGGAGTCTGATGGGGCCACATTGGGGATCCGATTGTACAAAGGAAAACATTTTAATTATTCACAAAAACTGAAATGTTATTACATATGGTTTTACTTATATTCAAGCATTTTGATGTATTGCTGATTCTTTAAAATTGTATAGAATCTGGGCCCTGGACGATTCTTAGGTCTCGCAAGGGGTTCAGAGTTTGATTTTGGTTTATATCCCATATATAAACAATGGTTTAGAATTTTTAAGGCGTCGAGCTAATGCTCGGCAGCTTTCTAGCAATCAACTGGATTGGCAATCGTCCAAATTCATATTCTGCACCGCCTTTTTAATGCGCATAAGAAATAAGTTCCTTAAAGTATTAAAAGTAATAACAAGATTTTTATTCCATTTATTCAACTAAATTGTGTACAAAAAACCCAACTTTGCCTCCCTGGTTATTGACAACTCATTTCATAAGTATAACTTGCTTAATCAAGAAATGGCGGATGAATACAATAAGGTGTAAAAATTCACTAAATATTATTTTAGTTTATCGCTTACATTTTAATTGGAGACCGTGCCCGATGAAAAAAAAATTGATATGTAAATTTATTTGTTATCGGGCACAGTTTCCAAAATAAATGTAAGCAATACATATCTAGTGATTTTGTTGCAATAAATAAACATGATAATGCAGTTGGTTTGGTCGAGCATTTTAGATAGCACGTGTTGTGGATTTGTTTGTAAACAACCATACCATAGGTAATCTTGTTTCAAACGGGAATTGAAATAAATAAAAGTATATTTTATTATTATAATTAGGGACACACTGTTAATGTATTCAAATTATGAACCCGTGAACATTGTTCAAAGACTGTTTAATTAAAGCAGAAAGAAAATAATTTATTTTTGAAGTTATGATGAGTTATTGTATTATAAACGCATCACTACCTATTTTATAGGAAAAATACTGATTTTTGTTTTTAAAGCAGCACAAAACATAATTAATTTACTTTTTTATTCTAATATTATTTGATATACGACTATTAGTACAGAAATACAAATTATTGACCATATCTATATAAAAGAAAATGTCAGCTCAACGCCTTTGTGGCCAATCCGACCTTTGATTTTTAGAACTGCAATGCTCAACATGTGATATGACTATAAAATCATCCAGTTTGAAAAGGCACTTGATTATAAACAGGATCGACATGTATTATACCACATTGTCCAGATATTTTGTATTATAACTCTATTAAGCTGATTTTATCATGCCTAGTGTTGCTCAGGTGAGCTATGTGGCCCATGGGCCTCTTGTTTAAAGTCTACACTTTGATCAGAATTAGATGTTAGTACCCTTTCAATAAGGGTATCATTTCTTTATAATGTTACCTTTTGAGTTAGATTGATGTTAATCAGTGTATTAGCTGGGTCTTATTGAATGTAACAATCTACACATAGAGTGTTTAATGGTGTGATTAGGTGTGACTTTTCCCTCAAATTAAATGGTGTACATCAGTCGGACAGTGTTTTGAATCAGTCTTTTGAATTGGAGTTAGGTGGTGTCAGAGTCGGTTTATTAAGTATTTTAAATGTATATTCACAAATGGAGTTTGATGGAGTGAGTGACTTCCCCTTCAGATCTGTGTAAGGATCTCCCCTGTACCCCGCCCCAGGTCTGTGTGATTAACCCTAGCACCCAGCGGCCAACCTGTGGGTGTGTCCAGTCCTGTGAGGATAGGATGGAGCAGGTGTGTGGCACGGACGGACGACAGTACAGCAACCGATGCAAGCTGGACCTGCAGGCCTGCCTTAGTCGACAGGACATCAAGGTTCAGAATGAGGGACCCTGTCAAGGTACTGACCGATATCTGGACACTGGGTACTCTCAATAAAACCAAGCAACCATGACCAATTATCTGTCAGAGTCAAGTTTTATCTCTTTGAAGTCAGTTAGTACTCATCTTCCTATTTTAAGATCTGGTTCACTTAATGAAATTCACCAAAGCATCCAAATGTTAGGTACAGCTGAGCACATGTATGTCATAATGCTTTTGTGATAAAGTCCAACAATAATGTGCAAGTAAATATAATTTTATATATTACATAATGCAATGAATACTCAAATAAGTTATATAGTCTACTTGGAGTCACCAATGATGCTTTTCTTGTTCATATTGTTCAATATATTTTCTCGGCATGCTATCCAATTGACAATTTGTATCATTCTGGTTTATTTTGTACATATTGATATATCTCCTTTGCTAAGAGTATACAATTACTGTTGTTAATTGTTGATGATACTATAATCATGTACATGTATACATGGTCATGTGATAAAGTGGTGTCACAAATTCTGTCTTAATATATTACCTTTTGCATGGAGTCTGCATCCCTTATATATTAATGTTTCTATCTATTCTATGTTTTTTTTAATCAATTAATAATTTAGCAAGGTACCGGTATATAGAAGAACATATTTGCTGTACATATATCAGTTAATAGCAAGACTCCAGAAACTTTAAAACATCCAGATATAAGGATATTTATTGAACAACAATTAGGCAAAAAATATTTAAAGTGCACTATATACATGATTGTATGTACGAATCTTGGTTAACAAATTACAATTGTGCCAGAATTCAAAAAAGTAATTATATTACCTAACATACTTAGATTGCCAAAATTTTGAGTTATTTTTCCATGACCCTTAATTTAATAAAACATCTCTATGTAATGCTTTTAATTTAGGGAGCAATCATCTACATGATAATGGAAAACACTTTTCAGACCCATAACTATGGGTGTATGCCTCCGTTGGCAAGAATAAAGATTGAAGAAGAAACTTTAATATGAAAAAAAAGTACTTGAATTTGAGACCTTCAAAACAATCTCTTATTGAACTTTATATAGTCTCCATCTTAAATCTGTAAGATTATTTTAACCTGATTTTAGATTATAGAAAGCCTGGTGATAGCAGTGAATTTAAACCAATACGTGAGGGTGAGACTGCGTTGTCGTTATCTGTATGTGTGACAATTGACAGAATCTCAACACACTCATCGTTTTATTTTATTTTTATTTTATAGCACATATATTATACACTTCTCAGGTTCTAAAAAATGGCATGATATTAATAACAATTTCTGGATCTTTTTTTTTTGTTACAGGAGTTGCATATAATGCAATACATGTAATATAATATCTTTAGTTAGCTCTATGATAAAATTATGATAAACAACTTTTGCATCTTTAAAGAGGTATGCATAGTCACAATTTTGGTCAAATTTTTTCTTCTGTTTTTCTTATTTACAATGCTTTAGGAATGCATTTCTAATGATCAAATGAAATTTGAGAGTCAGTCGTACAGTTATAAGCAAGATACAGCCTGGGCTCACAATTCTTTGTCATGTAAACAAAGCTCATGCCCTGTTTTTGTTTACATAGGTTCAATGTTATATACCAGTAAATAATCATTTTCAAGCTGATTTGTCTATCTTCTTATTCATTTTAAGCATAAGTAAACAGTTCCTATAAATGTTAAACATATTAATTTTAGGTCTAAAACTGGAATTTTCACATTCAAAAAGCTTTTAAATTGTTTTTCATAGCAAAGAATTGTATTTAAAAGCTCTGTAACTCGCTTGTAACTCAACGAATGACACTCAAATTTTGGTTGCCTGTTAAAAATGCCTTACTGAAGCATTGTAAACATTAAAATCGAAAAAATTAATTTTGACCAAAATCATGACCATGCCCCTTTAAAGTAAAGTTACAGTAGAACATTTTATTAAGGATCGATATGTGTTTATTTTGGTTACGAATCTTTGGATTCTGTCAATTCAAGGTAGTGCACATATTTTGCCATAAACGTTGTTGAGAGGGGCATATGTCAGCACGATGCCAGCACAACTAGCGTAGAGCACCTGTCACTTTAGAGATAAAGCTCCACCCCTTTCCCTGCCCTCTTAACTTTGAACAGTACTGTAACTCAGAATGTCCACTTACAGAAGAACTACATCATTTCCATAGATTATGCATTCAATGCCTTAGTGGAAGAATTCTGTTTTTGAAAATTCTTGCAGAATAGTTGAAAAATCCATACTTGTGTAGTTTTGAATCATTGCTTGCACCATGCTTTGTGTCAGTATGTTGTTTTAATTGTTTTAGTTTTAAAAGTGTTCTTGATTGTAATCAAAAATTTATAATTATACAGAAGAAAGAAGAAACAATGAAAAATCTAAAGTGATTTATTGATGATGTGTTGATATTTTTGTGTATGAATTGATGCACACTATTTGACTTCTTTGATACATCTCTGTTGCATGTTTTTATATATTGAAAATGATTGTTTATTTTGTATGTGTTGTTTTGTTAAAAGAATTCAGTATGTGATTGACTTACCTTTAAGTTCAAGGAATGATAAAAAAACTTTGTAGACAGTGTTGAAAGTGAACTTTTAATTTTTACCAGTATGCATAAAAAATATGCACAGATAAACTATAAATGATTGACATATAAATTATGTTAAGATTTGATATTTTGACATATAAAAACAATAAACCCTTAGTTACATGTAAGTGTATAAATAAATAAATAAAAATAGGTATCACCAATCAGTGGTGAAAATATGAATTTGATTTGAGAATGTTGTAATTTCTGACACCTAAATATGCATAGATAAATTATACATGTATCAAAGCATAAAAAACAGTCAAAACTGATTTACATCATTAAACATTACATATTATTATTCCTGTAATTAGATATAAAACCTTTGTTGATTTAGATTTTTAACATGTAAAATACTTTGTTGATCTCGGTTATAAATATTTATAGTTCAGGGCTTCGTTCTGTGAAAAAAAAAAATGAAATTAAATTTAAATTGTTTTAAAATATCATGGACATGTGAGAGATTCAAATAATTTAAGACTTGAATTTATTTTGATTAGAATATGAAAACAGCTGTACATATATATATGGCAAAATACCAGGTACATTGTACTTGCAATTTAGTGCAGTACCGGTGTCATATAATATTTTGATACTGCGAAATATTGAACCCGGGTTCAATATATTATGCGATATTATGAACCCGGGTTCAATATATCGCTGCGAAATATTGAACCCCCTTATAAAATATTGAACCCCGGGTTCAATATATTATGGCTGCGATATTTTGAACCCCCCCCCTCTTAATTTTATTGCTATTGGAGAGGGGGTTCAATATATTATGGCTGCGATATTTTGAACCCCCCTCTAATTTTCAATGCTATTGGAGAGGGGGTTCAATATATTATGGCTGCCATATTTTGAACCCCCCTCCAATTTCCAATTCCCATTGGAAGGGGGTTCAAAATATTATGGCTGCGATATTTTGACCCCCCTCCTATTTCCAATTCCCATTGGAAGGGGGTTCAAAATATTATGGCTGCGATATTTTGACCCCCCTCTCCTATTTCCAATTCCCATTGGAAAGGGGGTTCAAAATATTATGGCTGCGATATTTTGAACCCCCCTCTAATTTTTAATGCTATTGGAGAGGGGGTTCAATATATTATGGCTGCGATATTTTGAACCCCCCTCCAATTTCCAATTCCCATTGGAAGGGGGTTCAAAATATTATGGCTGCGATATTTTGACCCCCCCTCCTATTTCCAATTCCCATTGGAAAGGGGGTTCAAAATATTATGGCTGCGATATTTTGAACCCCTCTCTAATTTTTAATGCTATTGGAGAGGGGGTTCAATATATTATGGCTGCGATATTTTGAACCCCCCTCTAATTTTTAATGCTATTGGAGAGGGGGTTCAATATATTATGGCTGCGATATTTTGAACCCCCCTCGTATTTCCAATTCCCATTGGAGAGGGGGGTTCAAAATATTATGGCCGCGATATTTTGAACCCTCCTCTAATTTACATTGCTTTTGGAGAGGGGGTTCAAAATATTATGGCAGCGATATTTTGAACCCCCCTCCAATTTCAAATTCCCATTGGAGAGGGGGTTCAAAATATTATGGCCGCGATATTTTGAACCCCCCTCTAATTTTCAATGCTATTGGAGAGGGGGTTCAATATATTATGGCTGTGATATTTTGAACCCCCTTCTATTTCCAATTCCCATTGGAGAGGGGGTTCAAAATATTATGGCCGCGATATTTTGAACCCCCCTCTAATTTTCAATGCTATTGGAGAGGGGGTTCAATATATTATGGCTGCGATATTTTGATCCCCCCTCTAATTTTTAATGCTATTGGAAAGGGGGTTCAAAATATTATGGCTGCGATATTTTGAACCCCCCTCTAATTTTCAATGCTATTGGAGAGGGGGTTCAAAATATTATGGCTGCGATATTTTGAACCCCCCTCTAATTTTCAATGCTATTGGAGAGGGGGTTCAATATATTATAGCTGCGATATTTTGAACCCCCTCCTATTTCCAATTCCCATTGGAGAGGGGGGTTCAAAATATTATGGCCTCTCCAATGGCAATGAAAATTAGAGGGGGGTTCAAAATATCGCGGCCATAATATTTTGAACCCGGGGTTCAATATTTTATGGGGGGGTTCAATATATCGCAGCGATATTTTGAACCCGGGTTCAATATATCGCGGGGTTCAAGATATTATATGACACCGGTATTTAAATTCAAAGAATAAAAATGTTAAAATGAAATATTTACATTCCACTTACATTCCACTGTTTTTTTTCCATTAAACTTTGTGATCTTTAAATGCCTCTAAATGCAACAACTAATCACTGCATGTGAATTTACATGTAATTTACCCAAGTAGTTCCCAAACAGTGATTTCTATGTTATCGGTTAAAAAATATATTTCATACCTGTTGTCAAAGCACCATGTTTTACAATTATTCAATAAAAAAGTTGATTTTATTGTAAAAAGCAAAATTTCAAGAGTTATTTTCATGGATTATATTTTCATGCTCATCGATTTCAACTCAACAGTCTATGTGATAACCAGTTTAAACCGGTTTTTATAAAACAGCTGATCTTGCTGTTACTAATTTACTCCCTCTGTGATCTGCAATTTGTATCGATCCATTTAAGTAAAAGAATTTAAGTAAATAATTGATTTCATCAGTAAGAAAATGTAAATATAAGCATTAAATGATTTATGACGTTGTCGTGTCAATAACTGCCGTCAGTTGAGCAGACAAATTATCATAATGCGCTTTATTCAATTTGTCTGCTCACCTGACGGCAGTTATTGACATGACGACGTCAAAAATAA
Source organism: Magallana ariakensis (assembly GCA_020458035.1). NCBI lineage: Eukaryota > Metazoa > Mollusca > Bivalvia > Ostreida > Ostreidae > Magallana > Magallana ariakensis. Next base: position 15,817,327 of record CM035814.1, read on the forward strand.
ATCATTTAATGCTATAGTAACCATGCAATTACAATTTTAATTTTTCTCCATTCAAATATCATGTCACTTTAACTGCATGTTGTATTTTTCGAGATCTGAGAGTGATTGCGAAAAAAGTGAAAATAACCAGATGATTATATGGTATATTATTTTTTAATTTCATTAATCATACTGAATATTTCTGAGTGTGATTCTGATTCATTTTGTATTGGTTGAAGGTCCGTGCGCCTCTAAGACCTGTTATTATGGATCGTGCCGAATTGACAACCGGAACCAGGCAGTCTGTGACTGTGAACCGGAGTGTCCCAGCACCGGCACCGTACCGGTTTGTGGGACCGACGGATTGACCTATGAAAGTGAATGTCACCTTAAGAAGGCCTCCTGCGAGCAGGGACTGTTCATAGAGCGACACGAAGGAGCATGTGGTATGTGTTGATTTTCTCATAGATTTAATTTAGGAGTATGATAAGTTACTTATAATTGTCCTCCCTAAGAAGGAGAGCTGTTTTTTTAAGTAGCTGCAGAACTGTAGCTCCACTGGAAATTCGGGTTGACAGCCCGTGGAGCTGCAGTTCCATTCTTACAAAAACTGTATATTTATTGCACACAAAAAGTTGCATGCAGTTTTGGACTTATTAAACTAATTCAGGTATATATGATATGTATCAAATGATAATTTTTATTTTATTCTACTTTATTTTTTTTTCATCTTTTGAACACTGAGTAGTATACTGCCAATGAGTTCAACTTTCATTAACGGCCGCCACCAATCTTAACGATTGTCAATTTAAAAAAAAATAGTTGTACTAATGCCCCTCTAAATCCACACATGCAGCCTTTAAGGATATGGGAGTTCTCTTGACCTTTTTTTTTGAGTGAGAATTTTATCTGGGGATATGCCATTCTATTGATTTTAGTCTTGCCATGACTGTGTGTGCATTATACTTGGCCCACCATAAAGATGCATTGTTTTCAATAAATTACCACTCAAGCTAATCAGATAAAAACCGAAGAATTGATCAAAAGTAAAAAAAAAAAATACCATGTACGTTCCTTTAAAGTAAAAGTGTGATAGCAACTGTTTTATATTTTTGTCACCTGATTTTCAATCAGTGTTTGATTAACTTGTTGTTTGTTGAATTTCTCAGGAACAAAACTCCCAATTAAATTCTTGCTCTTGTGTTATATGACATCATGAATATGGTGAGCTTTTATGTTAAATAACAGATGATGCTGGAAATCATTGCATCCTTTTTACATCAGATTACTTGTCTTAATATTAGAAGATAATAAGAAGTATTTAATTAATGTAGTGTATATTTGTAATAGTCTTCATGAGGGAAGTTGATTAAAAAACTTGTTCTCTGTTCATCATAAGCTGGTATACCAGAGTCCTGTAGAACAAAGCAATGTGCGCCAAATGAGAGATGTGTGGAAGAAAATGGTACTCCCCAGTGTATTAGAAACCCTTGTAAAGATTGCCAAGGAGAGAAGTTCAATCCTGTAAGTAGAGCAAGATTTTGTTTAGAATCAAAGTACTTAAAGTACACCGTTAGCTACATGTTAGGGCCAAAAATAGAAAAGAATGGAAATCCCGTCTTTGCCCTATGTGCCTCTGGTGCAACAAGTACTAGGTAGGTAGCTAGGTTACTGTAAAAGTGGTTATTTACGCGTGGGGGAAATTAACACTTAGTCTAGTTACGCGGTAAGCTGAAAACCGCGTAAATTATCCCCGTGCATATGGTAAAATATTAAGCACTTTAGAGTGGTAAATCACGTATCCGCGTTTTTAATACCAACGCGTATTGTTTGACCATAGAAAACGCCTACTTAACCACCAGCATAAATAACCACTTTTACAGTAACTACATGTTCACTTCAAAGTTTATCTTCTTGTTTATTGAGTTAAAAAACAGTTAATGAGGTTAACTCAAACTTGTAAAATTTACTAGTAATCAACAAAAGTGTGACAGTCAGAATTGGTATTCATGTAGTCTTTTCTCAATGGTTAAAATTGTTTACCTCTAACGACAGGTGTGTGGCAGCAATAGTATGTCGTATGACAACCTGTGTGAGTTAGAAAAAGCTAACTGTACATCAGGACAGACTTCAATCAAGTTACAGATGTATGGATTCTGTGGTAAGCCAAATTCAGTGTTAGACTGTAAATTAGATGAAAGTTAGATATTTAGTTGATTGAACGGTAATATTACCGTAAGTACAGTTATATAGCTATATATCATTGTTCTGTCGTGTTTGTTTGTGCCTGTATCTGGAGTCTTCTACGTCAGAATTCTGTTACAGCCGAGGATGGGTGTGGAATCACCAAGGGGGACTGTGAGTATTACGGAATCTGTGACAGGAGTCGCCCCCACCATCAATGTGTGTGCCCTGGTCCCACAGACTGCAGGAGGGTAAGCTTTCAGTGCAATCAATCCGAGTGAGAATGAGATATATTTTAAAGATCTTAAATGTTTTGTTTTCTATCCTAATCTTGGGAAGTGGATAGAAAACTCACAAGCTGCCTAAAAATCAGGTATCAAAAGAATAACCATGGGAGATTCTCTCATCACATGTTTTAACTCCTTCCGTATTGATAAATCCTTTTTATATAGCCTTTCCAATGCAAAATACTGTAAACTTATTATATTTGGCATGTACGATATTTTGCAGAAAATTGTTTTTTTTTAACAAGTTGGCGTGGATTTGAATTAGCGTATTCCTGAATGTGACTATTCTTATATATATAAGCATGGCATTTAGCATTGTACTTGATTTAGCGGAAGCTGCATTCCACCAAAAAGCTTAATAAAATACACAGCCAAATGTAATACGTTTACAGTATCCTACTGTAATTCAACTCTTGATTATAAGCAAACAATGCTTGTATATTATTTAGACAAATATTAAGATTTGCGGCAGTGACAATGTGACTTATGGTGATGAGTGTGCGATGATGATGAGGTCTTGTCGGGAGAGGAGGACTATTTCTGTTACATCGGTCGGCGAATGCGGTATGTTCAACACAGTATAACATAGCATGGCAGTATCACTCCATTATACTTGCTCCAAGAGTATCCATTACTTTAATGTTTGCCTCATGTGGTTTGCATGAAGTGTAGTTGGCCTGCGATTTCAAAAAATTTTAAAAAATCATAAAAAAGCGTTTTAGCTTAGCTATGAATTTCATTCCGCAAGTTTTTTAAATTATTGCCATGCTTAGAATGAGACACGCCTTCTCTCGACTGGTACATATTCCTGCTTCAATCCTATTTGTGGGCTCTATTTATAGTAACATGTAAAGAGCCCTGTCTGTTTTACTCAACCTGTTCGTATGGCCGTTGCGAGTGTGATGCTGTGTGCCCCTCTGGGGGGCCCCCTGTCTGCACCAGCGATGGACAGAGATTCAACAACGACTGCGAGAGGAAGAAAAATGTCTGTGAGAAGAAGCGGGACTTGACTGTCGTACCATGTGAGCAGATTGGTAAAATATTTTGTTTGTAAAATATTTTGTAGGATTTAATAAGAAGAAAATTGTCAGAGAGGTATTCCTACTAAAAATTAACTACTGTAAATATACTGTACAAAAGATTATTTTTGCCACATGCTATTTTTGTCCAGTACATTTCATTGTAAAATATGTCACCCCATTTTGAATAAATCTTAACACATTGGTGATTATAGGTAAAGGGTGTTCAGTGACTTTAAACCAAATTTCTTGGTCCAGGGAAAGTTCATAGCAGATCTCTGTAAAAATCCTTGTAAAGACATTATTTTCTCTCTCATTGGGCCAATTTTACTCAGACTTTACCACAAGACTGCTTGTAGGTAGGATTTGTGCAGTGATTTTGAATCAAGTTTCTATATCAAGATCATAGCAAACTCTGATGTGTAAAATCCATGTTTGGACCCTACTTTCCACCTTGACCTTCTCTGCCTAAAACTTCACCCATACAGTGCGCAATAATCATTATAGTTCTAAATAAGAAGCCAAGGTCAAAACAATGTTCTCTCAAATGCTTTTCATCTTCATGTCCTTCATTCACCCTCATTCAAGGGGGTCCCATTGAGATGAGAGACGAGGTGAAACTTTAGTTGTTGTTTTTTGGGGTCCTTTTCTTTTGTTAAGTTGAAGTTGTTTTTTTTTTACAACAGGTTGTAGCTCTGACTATGACTGCACTCACCATGGACGATGCAGATCTGGTGTTTGTCGTTGCGACTTCTACTGCCCAGCCGAGAGTAGGAAAGTGTGTACCTCTAATGGGAAGGAGTTTGACAGTGAATGTGAAGTGAAGAAACACATGTGTGAGACAAAGGAATGGATTCCTTTCTCAACCGAAGAGTGCCTCAGAGAAGGTTCTGGATCAGGGGCCTCTGGGGGTATTGATGTTGTCTTAGAGCACAGAAACTCACATGGAGGGGGCAGATTGGTTAAAACTTATTTTAATGCCCACAAGCAACACTTCTTCATTTAGACATAATCATAACTTTAATTTTTCTAAAGAAGATGTGACTGACTCTTGGAAATCACAGGATTATTAAAAAATGAAATCTTTCTAGAAGCATTATTTGGGATCTAAAATGGATTTGTTGGGATACAATTATATTTGCTCAAAAGAGCTATTTGAATTTTAAACATAAAACAGTGCATATAAGTTTGAATTTAAATGTTGAAAAGCATTAAAACAAAATACAAAATTCAATCTATAAGGAATATTTCCACCTAGACAGGAAGATGAAAAATCTCTCTTCTTCTCTTTTTTTTTCTTTTCTTTTTTTTTTGGGGGGGGGGGGATCTTTTCATTCCATGTGAGTTAAATAGGAGTATTTAGTGTGTGAAATAGTATCAGTCGTGTTGAAATGTCCCATTTATATGTTTGCACATTCATGACACTCTGGTTTGTAATTGTTAAGACAGTACAGTAGTTCTACTTCTTTAAATGTTATGTTTACATTTCACTGCCTTTTTACCCATGCATGATACCCTGCCTGTGGATAGATAATTTTATTTGAAGAAAAGTCAGCTTATTGATAAATGCTTCTTTCTTGCTTAAGTTACATGCATGACATTTCATTTTAAATTTTCTTTGAAATTGACTATGTAGTACATAGGCTGTTGAATAAGATTTTGATGTTGTGCTGGTATTGTAAGACACTATATGATTGGTCAGATGGCTTTGAGGGATCGGGAGCTGAGGAGCAGTTTTCACGCCTGTTAATGTGTGATGACAGCCTCTGTCCATTCGGAGGATTGTGCATTCCTCGTCCTGATGGATCTCATTTCTGCTCATGTGACTTTGGCTGTATTGCCGTACTGTGAGTAAACACAGTATTTAGTGTTACCGCAAGTAGTTCATGACTGTATAGAGCTTAGATTCCTAGTTGAACATGAGAAATTAATATTTGTGTAAAATTGTGAAAAGCACGTACACCTCGCTGATTTTAAAATCTTTAATTTGTTTATCAGACAGTGTGAACTACATGAAATTATAATTCAAAAAATTGGTGTTCATGATTATATATTCTTGTGATTTGATACAAAACCCAGATCACAGAATTATGTACTTATGTAAAATAGGAATCTACGGTATGCATATCTGATTTTCAATGAATCAGGAGGTTTATTTCGATATCTTTGTTCCTATTATTAATAAATTGCATTGCAGTGACCCAGTGTGTGGTTCCGATGGGCGTAACTATGGTAACCAATGTGAAATGCAGGAGGCAGCTTGTAAAGCCAACAAGTCCATAGCTGAGGTGGATGCAGAAAACTGTGACAATGGTAAAATATGTTTAACAAAAAAATTGTATGCATTCTTTTAACATTTGTTGTCCCCCGCCGCAACGCAGAGCGGGGACATAGAAATGCCGGGCGTCCGTCCGTGGGTCCGTGTGTCCGTGGGTCCGTGTGTCAGTGGGTCCGTTTGTCCGTGGGTCTGTGTGTCCGTGGGTCCGTGTGTCCGTGCGTCCGTCCGTCACACTTTTTTGTAAGCGCTCTCATGCCTACAAATTTTGACAGATTTTCATTACATTTATACCAAATGTTTATACACCTATTACCTTGGTCAAGTTCGAAAATCAGCATTGGTCGATACTTTTTGTTGGAGTTATGGGACTCTGACCACAATAATGACTCCGTTTTATCCAAAAATTGACCTTGTAAGCGCTCTCATGCCTACAAATTTTGACGGATTTTCATTAAATTTATACCAAATGTTTATACACCTATTACCTTGGTCAAGTTCGAAAATCAGCATTGGTCGATACTTTTTGTTGGAGTTATGGGACTCTGACCACAATAATGACTCCATTTTATCCAAAAATTGACCTTGTAAGCGCTCTCATGCCTACAAATTGTGACGGATTTTCATTAAATTCATACCAAATGTTTATACACCTATTACCTTGGTCAAGTTCGAAAATCAGCATTGGTCGATACTTTTTGCTGGAGTTATGGGACTCTGACCACAATAATGACTCCGTTTTATCCAAAAATTGACCTTGTAAGCGCTCTCATGCCTACAAATTTTGACGGATTTTCATTAAATTTATACCAAATGTTTATACACCTATTACCTTGGTCAAGTTCGAAAATTAGCATTGGTCGATACTTTTTGCTGGAGGTATGGGACTTTGACCACAATAATGACTCCGTTTTATCCAAAAATTGACCTTGTAAGCGCTCTCATGCCTACAAATTTTGATGGATTTACATGAAATTTATACCAAATGTTTATACCACTAATACCTTGGTTAAGTTCTTAGATCAGCCTTGGTCGCGTCCCCACGAACCTGTAAAATTTAAGCAATTTGCGAAAATTGGCCCCCACGAAATTTAATGATTCCACAGTACAGTATACTAGTATACTGCTTGAACGGCGGGGGACCCAGGAATTCTATTCTTGTTGAAAATGAATTTCTAAATAAAATTTGCACAAAATTGTTGATTTCCTTTGAATTTTCTCTAGATCTGGTGGATGAAGCTTGTGATGGGAATCAAGCCTTAATAAATCCGATAACAGGTCAAGACTATAACTGTTCCCAGGAAACCTGTCCCCCCAACAGCTACTGCCACCTACCATACGGGAAGTGTTGTAAGGAAGGTACGTAACTCTAGGCTCAGAGGGAGGTATATGGGAGAGGTGGAAGCGGTTTCATCAACAATCTACTCACATATTTTTTGCCTTTCTAAAAGGAGTTTTTGTCCTAAAGAGTTTATTTTATATGAAAATTGATAATAAGGAATTGTAACTTCGTGGTTTTTAACACCCTTTTAAGTCAAGTAGGCCTCAAATGATTCCCTTTCTTGGAGCCTCAGGTTAATTAGTGAGTTTTGAAGATATTTGTGTGTTGTTTATTTGTGCCTTGGGTATATATGAAGTAAAATAAACATGTCTTCCTTAGAAAAATCTAACACTGGGTGCTTGGGTACAACCTATGGCTGTTGTCCAGACCAAGTAACCATAGCAACAGGTCCTAACAATGAAGGATGTTCATGTAAGTATGCACAAAGATGTTTTTCTCTCAGATTATACATTTTGGCATTTAGAAAAAATGGAATTAGGATTGTAAAACATATTTCACTTTAGAAAATAATTAATAATAAAAAAATAAAGTCATTGAAGTTACACTGTGATTGTTCTATTCTAACTTTCAGCCTGCCAGTCTGATAGGACCAATCATGTATTGTCTTTTTGATTTTTTGCTTTGATTTGATTTTGAATGTATATTCATAGCATGATTGCTGTTGTTACTTTTAAATCATTATCTTAATATACTTTTCTTTGAACAAACAAATAACTTTATGATATTGATTAAACTTCAAATAATTTTCACATGATACCATGAAAATATATGTAAAAATGGTCTGAAAATACTTTGAATATAATTATTGCCATGTAAAAGTATTATGGACTTATTTATGTTAGATGTTAATTAGTATTTAGTATCTCTGACTCTTATAACAGATATTCATTATATTCTATTTGGCTATGTTCTGTTGATAGTGAACTGTGGCTGCTACAGGGCTGGCTCCCGGCAAATGACCTGTGACCCAAAAAACAAGGCCTGTGACTGTCTCCCCGGTGTGGGTGGTCTGAAGTGTGACAAATGTAAGCCTGGCTACTGGGGCCTGAACCCTGAGACTCGCCCTAACTACACGCCGGGATGTGCCAGTACGATCAAGAGCTCGTTTCTTTTTTATCCTTGTGTACATTCTCATCTTGATTATTTGTGTAGTCATGATATTACAGGTTTCTCAATCATATTGGTCAAATTTGCTGAATGATTTGCAATGTACTATGAATACATATGAAAAGTTTTTTACACAGAAGATAATATATATATACTCAGTAATTCAATGCATTAATTTTAACCAGTTTTCATCACATATCACTATAGCCTTGTATTTGCATGATGAAATCTGAAAGTTATGAATGATTTTCCCTAATTTTCCTTTACAGGTTGTGATTGTGATCAGTTTGGTGCGAATCGCACAGATTGTCACCAGGATAACGGCAAATGTTTGTGTAAAGATGGGGTCAAAGGTCACCATTGTGACATCTGTGAAGCAGATGATTTTAAAGTGTCCTTTGATGTGTGTGGAATGAAAGGTGTGAACAAAAATAGAAATTGAATAAATCAAAAAGGGTGTATTGAACTGAAAGTCTATGATAATCATTTAACATGCAACTGACAGAATTGAAAGTAATGTCTGATGCCGATATGTGCAGTTTTGGTAATCTGAATTACCGGTAAAAGAAAGTGATGGATATATAATTTTTTTTTAAAGTAGTAAATTGCAGTTTTAAAATTACAATTTGTAACATGAAAATTGCGGTTCATATTGGGTAAATGAGGTTTGATATGACAGTGTATAATGAAGTATATATTATCCTTGGTTTCATATTTTGCAGTGAAAAGTCAGCACAACGTAGGACTGCAGTGTGACAGTAGTTCGGGCCATCAGTGTGGGTTTGGGGGTTACTGTGTAGACACACGGGCAGGAGCCGAGTGTCACTGTGACAGGCTGAGCTGCCTCCTCGATCGAAGGGATGAATATACCATCTGTGGATCGGATGGAAAAACCTACATCAGCCAGTGTCACATGGCCTTTGAGAGCTGTATTCAGCAGAAGGAGATCACCACTTATTACCAAGGGCCATGCACAGGTACAGGTGTTGGCTTGTTGTCTTTATATATAGCGTCTTGTTTTTTTGATACTCTGGAATGCGAATGGAAATTCATAAAAGACCAAACATCATAAAGAATTTAGGTCTCAAAGAAAGCTTGAAAGTTTACTGTAAACATATTATATTTAGTGTGTAAGATATTTATTATACCCCCGCTCCGAAGGAGAGGGGGTATACTGTTTTACCCTTGTGTGTCTGTCTGTCCGTCTGTCTGTCCGTAACAAAGATTTCTGTCGCATTTATCTCAGCAACTATTTATCGCAGATGCTTGAAATTTTTACACAGTGTTTGTTAAGGCATGCCATATCGTCGGATATATTTTTGTACCAAGCGGACGTCAACTTACTGTTAAATGACGACTTTGCTTATTTTTTAACCAAAATTTTCAAACAAATTTTCCTCAAAGATTTCTCAGCAACTATTTATTGCAGATGCTTGAAATTTTTACACAGTATTTGTATAGGCATGCCATATCGTGGGATATATTTTTGTACCAATCATACGTCAACTTCCTGTTAAATGACGACTTTGTTTATTTTTAGCCAAAATTTTCAAACAAATTTCCATCAAAGATTTCTCAGCAGTTATGTATCGCAGATGCTTGAAATTTTAACACACTATTTGTTTAGGCATGCCATATTGTGGGATATATTTCTGTACCAATCGGATGCCAGCTTTCTGTTAAATGTCGACTTTGCTTATTTTGCATATTCACATCAGAGCGGGGGTATCACTAGTGAGCATTGGCTCACAGATATCTTGTTTTAAAATTATTTTACAACAAGTTAGCGTGGATTTGAATAAGCATATTTTTGAATGTGCCTTTTCTTATATATATAGGAATGGCATTTAGCGATGTATTTGATTTGGCAGAACCTGCTTTCCGCGAAAAACGCTAAAAAGAATACACAGCCAAATGTAATATGTTTACAGTATTTTGTTTAGGGAGAAGAAGCTCTAACAACATTTAAAGGGGCATGGTCACGATTTTGGTCAAAAATTATTTTCCCGATTTTAACGTTTACAATGCTTCAGTAAGGCATTTTTAATAGGCAACCAAAATTTGAGCGTCATTCGTTGAGTTATAAGCGAGTTACAGAGCTTACAATTCTTTGCTATGTAAACAAAGCTTTTGTTTACATTTTGAGCGTTGAAGTGAAAACTCCAGTTTAAGACCGAAAATGAATGTGGTAAACGTTAGGATCAGTTTATATATGCTTAAAATGAATAAGAATATGAAAAATCATCTTGAAAAGATTTTTTTACAGGTATATTTAACTAATGTAAACAAAAACAGGGCACGAGCCTTGTTTACATGACAAAGAATTGTGAACCCTGTATCTTGCTTAAAACTTCACTACAGACTCTCCAATTTCATTTGGTCATTTAAAATGCATTCCTTAAGCATTGTAAATAATAAAAACAGAAAAATAGAATTTGACCAAAATCGTGACCATGCCCCTTTAATCTATGTTATTTTGACATAGCCATTCTTCGTGTTTCTTGCTCTTAAATGAAATTCTGCTTTGACTTAAAATCATATAAATTAAGGTATCAGTATTATTTGGATTTTAATTAAAGTTTGTAAGTTATGTTAATTTAGTAGGCAGGGCCACAAGTCATCCTTCCTCTTACACTCGAACTCGAAAGACAACATGGAAGAGGCTTACCGGTAGTGATTATACACAGCGAACAACCACCAGAACAACGAAGCGACTGCTGGTCATAGGAGGTACTTAGTATTGCATCCTTATTTTGTACAGTGTATTATGAGATTTCTCCCCATCTCCCTCTCTCTCTCTGTCTGTCTGTCTGTCTCTTTTTGTATTTGTAACATTCTAAGCCTCCTTGATCGTGATCTCTCTCTCTCTCTCTCTCTCTCTCTCTCTCTCTCTCTCTGTGGTTGAATTAGTAATAGAAGAACTTTGCTTCAGGTAAAATCAAAGAGATCTGTTATGACAACTATTACTGTATGGCCAACAACAGCGAGTGTTACCGTGGGGTGTGTCGATGTAAAGAGGGCTTCATCACTACACTGGACAACACGGACTGTAGAAGTAAGGCCATAAACACAAAGTATATAAACAAATAAAACATTTTATAGTCAGAGGCAAGATTTTAAAGGAGACATTAAATTTAAGGTATTCAATGTATAATTTAACAATCACATTTTGTCCTGAATAAATGAATGATCCGATATTTTGAACCATGATATAATTTGAAGTTGTTATCAGGTAAAAATATTCTTCGAAAGGAATTTTCAAATTTTGATTATTGTCCAATCATTTTCACCTTGAATTTTAACATTCATTTGAAGTCTATGGGCAATGCATGTTTTATAAAAAGATTGTAAAAAGTAACTTAAAATTCGTACAAATCTCTTGGTGAATATATGCATAAACTTTCTTTTTATTAAAATATGAAATAAAATGAACGTAACCGCAGATATTTTGACAAAATTAAATTTATCTTCTTTCATCAAGGAAAGATAACTCTTCAAAAAAGTTTAAGGTGCAAAATCGGCTTCTTATATGTTGTCAGTCATGTGAATTTAGTTCATTTCACTTTCATTTTTATCTACCAATACATATTTAACTTATTTAAAATGATTCAAAATTGTTCCATATCCCTTCATTATACACTGAATACCTTAAATGTATAATATTTGCCACTATATTATCTTATATAAACCTACTAAAGAGAAAAAATGTTTATTTCTGAGTGTATGAACTTACTAGTTAATAGATCATATTTGTGACATCACAATGGTTATTGCATGAGCTTATTATTGGAATGGTGCTTTATTATGAACTTTACAAAACTTTCATGTTATAATTCAAAACACGATTTGACTAACTCGGACGCAAATAATACCAATGTAAAAAAGTTCACATGGATATAAACTTGGTTTTTATGAGATCAAATCTTCCGAGAAGCCCTAGGCTTCACAGGATCTGATCATGCAGGGGTTTTCCTGGTTTATTTTTGGGTCTATTTACTGGACTCATTCCCAATAAAAAAAAATTTAAGATTCTTTTTTCCCAATCAAGTGTCAATCAATATTTTGATTATCAAAATATGTTCTGCTGATATTTAAACTGCAACTTTAACAGCTTTTTTCTGTGTATTATTGAGTTTAAATAATTGACCAACCAGGGGCGACTTCAGTGACACACTCTCTTTTTTAGCAATAACTTTGCCAGAATTTCCTCAAAAAGAGAAAATTCACCCTGTAATCTGAATATTAACGATGCATTGAATTAATCCCAAATGATAATTATTTATTTGTAAAGGTGGCTTCACTACAGGGGTTAACTTTTTAGTGAATAATAAACACTATAAGGTACGTCATACGATTGTCTTATCTTATGGCCTGTTTAAGGTTTCGCAATTATAAAGCGTAAACTGCCCCAACCCAGGTTATACACGTATAACTTGGGTAGACATTGAGTTCATTTTTAATTAAGTTTTAAATTTGTGTATATTATTGTTACGTCATAGAATAAATTAGGTCTCTCAAACTTCTCACCAATATATTTGGGGAGAAGAAATAAAATATCCCTAAAATTTTGGCATAGGTTGGTCTCTGAATAAAACTAGAACTTTTTTGTAATTTTCCCAATTCTACGGACCCTGAACCCAATTTTAAAAAGGTAGGAAAACCCCTGTCATGTAAGCAACGAAGTTGCAGTTTATTTCTTAATCAAGAATGAAAAGTAATTTGAAGTTCTGATACTTTGATGGTAAGTGCCTCATTCAATGTTCTCAGAGGTAACAGTGGTGACCCCAGACAACAACAAGATTTACAACAGTCCCTGCTCCGACAGCCCCTGTCTGAACAATGGTCTCTGTCAGCTGGACAAGTCCCTGGGCTACCGCTGTCTCTGTCCCCTACAGAAAGCTGGCTCCATCTGCCATCAAGGTTGGTTCATTTTAATATTCTATATTCAAATCTTAGTTTGAGATATTTCACAAGAGCATAAAAAAGTATGATTTTGTCAGAATAATGTTTAGCTTGTCAAATTAGAAACATGTGTAAAGTTTTTAGCTTACCTGAACCAAAGGTTCAAGTAAACTTTCCTGACTGTCTGTCTGCCCATCTGTGTGTAAGGTATTGACGTTTTTGACATCCTCTAAAACCACTCGGCCAAATTTAACCAAACTTTTTTTTTGTCTTTGACTTGTAATTCTTTTGTATTTTTTTATTTAAAGATTTGTTTTGTCTTTAACTTGTATAGGTACATGTATTTAACTATTTATGACATCTTGTATGCATGTATTTCAGCTGCAAAGTTCACTGTGCCATCATTCACTGGGGACAAATCCTATCTGCAGTTAAGGCAGAAAACCAAACCAAATGATGACCTGATGTTTGCAATTCAATTAAAGATTCTAAATGATGATGGAATTGTCACCTTTGCCAGTCAGTATCCTAATGGAACAGGGGACTTCATAGCAGTCACTGTGGTTAATGGATACTTGGAATTCAGGTTAACTAGCTTACTGCATCAAAACAGAAATCTAAGCTACAATATTCATATTCAGTTTTTCTGGTGATGCTTGCATAATATATTATACTGTGGAATCATCATAGTTCGTGGAGAACCAATGTTCATGGATTTTACATCCCCACAAACATATATACAAGTATATGTTTAACATTTATGTATGAAATAGAACTTGCTACCAACGAAATTATGTTCCCACAAGCCAGGAAAATTTTGGCTACCCACAAACATTGACACCCACAAATAAAAATGATTCCACAGTAATTAATTTATAGTTTACTAAAACCTAAAGCATGTGTATGTTTATTTCAAGGTAAAATCATTGATGATAGACATTTACATTTAATAATGACATTCTATGTAGTCCATTCATGTGGTTTCTAGGTATGATTTGGGGAGCGGAATGGCTCTTATTCGAAGCAAGGACCAGCTCAAGAAGAATACTTACCACAAAGTGCTGGTGAACAGAATGGGGCGCTCTGGTCAGTTACAGGTGGACAACAGCCCGGTGTGGTCAGGGGAGAGTCAGGGGACGTTGACCTCCCTGGATCTACAGGAGTTCCTGTACCTGGGGAATGTTCCAGAGGAGGCTAAAGAGTGAGTGGTGGATCTAAACGAAGGCCTATAAAAAAGCATTGTCCAAACTTTAAAGAGGGCTTAAAATAAGATCAATGGAAGTGTTTTTTCATTTTCAAATATTATTAAAAGAATTTCTATGCTTAGGAATAATTCCAAAATTATTTTTAAATTTTTAGTACCGTATTTTCCGGGGCATATGTCGATGTGGGGCATAAGCCGAATTGCTCATTTTCAGACAAAATTCAGCAAAAATCCTTAGACTAGCCGATCTGGGGGATAAGCCGATTTTTAATCGATGATTATTATAGTGAAAGTATGACCGCTGATCAAGGAAGTCATCGAATATATACTTTCAGAATATCGATGTAGAAAATGAAATGAGTAATTAGAATTATTTGATTTGCTAAATATTTATATTTTAAGTAATTTTTAAAACTCTATCTGCGTTTTGTGCATGATTGGTCTCGGTATCAACGTTACGTACTGTAATTTTACACTGTAACATAAATGTTGTAAATTTTATTGCAACACCAACCTCCGTGGTTCTGTTTGATAGATTAAGTATAATATTTTACCAAACATTTCATATTTTATCAATACCTTATTGCTAAATTTCATTTGATCAAGTTATAATTTGAAAGCTTCTTGTAAATTCGGGGTATGGCGTCCATTAGCTCAACACGTGGTTTCATATTCAAATAGAGTTATCCCCCGTAATCGATATAATTGAGAAAACGAAATACCACATAGAAAATATTAAATTTGTGTTCTTTTCCATTAATTAATTAAATAGTGACTTGCCGTTACGCAAAGAAGTTATAATGCTAACAAACACAGTCAATGCAATGAAGTGTAACGGTGTACACTACGTGCCCCCAGGCTGTGTTTAAGTCACGGGTTTCACACCTTTGTATATACACACGACACTGGAATACCGTTATTTCATCCAACAGGAAATTAATTTGGGTTTGAACATACACAAATTAATTGTAAAAAAAACCCAAAGCATTTTAAATTGATCATACAATTCCCACGAACGCTGACATGAAAAAATTCCGTCATTTTACATTCTACACAGTTTCGTTTTCTTTTTTACTACGCAATAATAGTTTCCAGAGTTCAGACACGATATGATTTGATTTGGATTGTAAAGAAATACATCGTACATTTTATTACTCACGATGTCATTACAAAAATTATCATCAGGACAATTATCGATAATAATTCAAACGGAAGAAAAAACCAAACCTCATAATAAACTGCTACAACAGTACAATTGATAAAAACAGTGGATTTTGTATTTTACTGTTCATTTTTTTTCAACTTTGAGCCTACGATAAGCCGATCCCGGGGGATAAGCCGGGGCTCCCGCATCGTTGAAAAAAAATACCGGCCTATGCCCCGGAAAATACGGTAATTTAATATGCAATCTTGAGCAAATGCTTCAATAAATTATTAATTTAAAGCAGATAAAAAGTACCAGTATCTGGAAGTTCTGGGCTGCGTTTTACGAAAGAGAAATTAAGACTTGCGAGCAAATTTACAAAAGCTCATTAATAATAAGCTACCAATAGTTTCAACTTGATACTAGTAGAACATACTGACAATAGTTGAATTTTTTTAAACAAATTTTTTGTATACATTTTGTACATTAGGGATCATTCTATGAAACTGAAAAAATTTATGACTTTGTCGTAAGTTCTTTTGTAAAATGCAGCCCTGCTTAGAAGAATGAAGTGTATGGTACTTAGTCTGTGTATTAATCTTAATTAATTGTTGTATTAAGGGCAAAGAAAAGACTTGGTCTAGAGGTAGGCCTGGCGGGGTGTATCGACTCGTTTGCTGCTGGGAGCACTGTGTCTCCTTACGACTACAACCTGGCGTACCCCTCCCAGACCTCGGACTTGGTAGGGGGGCTGGATATCTGGGAGTGTAGCACTAATCCTTGCTCCTCCCTTCCCTGTCAGAACGGTGGCGACTGTTTTATGTCGGACAGAGAGGTGTACCACTGCGTCTGTGAGAATGGATTTACAGGTAGATACTGTAGTATCCATTTTTCATTAGTAATTCATACTGTGATTTGGTCCTTTTTGTATATTGCAAGAGTATACAAGGATATCGCATGAGCACATGCAGAACTGCTGTTGTAATTTCATTGAGTTAACAACTGTCAGAATAATGAAAGTCAGATTTTTAAATCCACTTGCGAGTTTTGAAGGATTATTATTCCTCATGTTTTAATAATGAGGATTTTACAGCATTACTTGAAATTATAATTACGATATTGCAGGTAAATTTAGCATTATTCTGTGTGCACAAATTATCAACAAGAAAGAGAGTTTAGTGATTCAGATCATTATTATGACAAAGTGATGAAGTGTGTTGGGTTTTGTTACAGGCACTCATTGTGAGGTGGTGTTGGACCCATGCCTGAAGTCTCTGTGTAATGAGGGATCCACATGTGTGAGGAGAGATGATGGAGGGTTTGTCTGTCAATGTCCGGAGAACATGGAGGGCGAGTTCTGTGAACATGGTAAACCTAAATGACAGCAAGTTTCTAATGTAAATCTTAAGGTGGTATGGGACATCTGTTGATATTAATGTGGATTAAAGTACATTATAATTAGAATACTTTCACTGGTTAAGAATTTTCAAATTTTTCGATATTTAACCAAAAAAATAGCTTTTGAAAATATTTGGAGAGGTCAAAAATGTAAAACCCCAAGCGGGATTCGAACTCATGACTTACAGATTCATAGTAAACACTGTAACCCACTGCGCTACGCTGTTAGGTGACAATGTTGGTGAAGAAACTACTTATATAGTTAACTTTTTATTACACAATTTATTGTTTATTTCGATAAACAGTATGTCACAGCATGGAGGTGTCCCATACCACCTTAAAATACATTTTCAGTCTTACAAGGTACCCTAAATAGAGTCTAAAACACCAATGTGGCATGCTTTATTATTTGTAAACAGGCATTTCTCACAGATTTATAGAAAATTCTCCCATTAGGTTTAAAAATCATTTGTTTTTGTGAAATGTATTTTCAAAGTGATGGTTTGTTTTTCAGATGAGATAGCATGTTGATTTTTGTCTAGAATTCTTCATAAACATTTTCATATTACAGAGAAACTAGAGAAGATCATGGTGCCCAAGTTTAACGGCTCATCCCTGATCATTCTCCCGCTGGAAGAGGTCATAGGTCACTCGATGTCCTTCAGAATCTGGTTCAAGTCAACGAAGCCTGATGGTAAAGCTAGCAGCCTATGTCAACTGTGCTCATATTGTGCCTTTGTTATAATGCTTGACATTTTGATATATATAGTGACATTTCCTATTTGGTTATAAGCAGAATAGGTGACATTGAACTTAACTTAATATTAAGTTCCTCAAATTTCCTCCTCAAAACGTGAAGTTAAAAATTTGGAAGACAACCACCTTTTGAAAATCATTACTGTACTCTTTTTTGTTTATTGAATGAAATAATCTTGCTTTTTTGTCAGGTATGCTGCTGTTAGCAAGTCAGTACCCCCAGGGGTATGGGGACTATATCTCTCTCAACCTCATTAACAGACATCTGGAGTTCCGGTTTAATGAGGGAACAGGGACGGTGGTGATCAGGTAAAGACTTCAGGTCTCTTGTTGTGTATAAATCCTGTAGAAAGCCATACATGTTAACCTCCAGTGATGAAAAATAGGTAGAATTTGAACCGAAAAGTGGTAGCATTGCGCGCGTGGCCATTTTCGCGTATATTTCAAAGCACAAATTTTTGTGTACTACATATGTAGTAAGGGTTTCTGATTAGTAATTAATAATATCAACTAAAATTTAAAAGACTTTTGAAATTTACTAATATCAACTCAAGCAATAAAAATGTTTGCATGCATCTACAATATATTGATTACCAGTAAGTTTATTTTTTTTTAAGGAAAAAATATTTGAGTGCAGAGACTTTAACAATTGCCTTTGTTCAGAAAAATAGGTTAAGTTGCCAAAATTTAACATATAAGAGAAGTAAGAACTAGTATGAAGTCGTATATTCTTTTTCAACATCAAAACAATGTTTATTTACATGCTAATTACAAATCATGCAGCATTCAATAAACTACAAGTGAATTTTACTGTTATGGCAAAGTTAAAAGATATATTCAGTCATCGTTTAAACCACGTGTGGAATTGCAAAGCTTCTTTTTCCTTTGCAAGGATAATATCGACATGTCTTGTAACTAACGTAATCACGGGAAGTGGCTTCTTTCATCGTTCAATGTAAAACACATGCATGAAAACTTGTCATTCAAGCGACTTAATAAAGCGTTTGTGTGCCTCCGATTCAAAGTCACGCGCTAATTTCAAACCCGACGAGATTTTTTTACCACAATGGCTTCCAAAATGGCTATCTATAAAAACAAGGAACGTATTTTGAAGAAAAGCGGTAGATTTTTTAATAAAATCGGTAGGCGGGAGACAGAGCCAAAAAGTGGTAGACTTTCGCGTAAATTGGTAGAGTTAACATGTATGAGAAAGCTCTTGATCTCCATTTAAAGACATTTTACTATATAAAGCAAAGTATAGAACAATTTTTATTTGTAAATAGTCACATAATTATGTATTACTCTTTCATGTACTAGTAAATGAATTTGGCTTGTCATTATTGTACACAAATTAGGCCTAAATTTCACATTTCAACTTATATAGTTCCCAGATTTAAGAGCTGTCTACCTTACTGATTAGCTGACAGTGTTTATATGCCTTTGTTGTCAATGCCCCTGATTATTGGCGTTTTTATGCCTTTGTTGTCAATGTTCCTGATTATTGATGGGTTTTTTTCTAGGAGCACAAAGACAATAGAACTGAACAAGTGGCATGATGTACTCATCCAGAAAGTGGACCGCACTGGAACCCTACAGATAGACAACAACAATAACTGGTTATACACCGGGACCTCAGAGGTAAACTTAATGTCTCCATTCAGTACTAACAACAGTAACTGTCAAATATGGAACAGTTAATGCTTACTCAATTTTTTGGGGGGTGGGGGGGGGGGGGGGGGCATCTTGTAACTTTTGTAATAAATAAGTAAATCAGTAAATTTTGCATTGTATCATTTAGATATACAGTTTTAACAAACAAAAGATAAGAATTATATTAAGAATGCTGTCTGAAGTCATCAAGAATATTATTGTTGAACATTCCTTGTTACAAAAGTGCATATCAAGCCAGCCATATGGTTTAAGAATATTTTTTTTAGGGAGGTTTTACAGAGCTGAATCTATCTGGCAGTAAACTCTTTTTGGGTGGTGTCAACACAGTTCCAAGTGACTCACAGATTGTGGCCAACTTTACTGGCATCATGCAAAGGGTAAGAACAATAAGCATAGGACTTACAATCGCCCAATTTACAAAACTTACCAAACTGTAAATTAAACCAACTCTGATTTGCAATTTCTTGATTTAGTAATTTTAAAGGGATTACAGTAAAATAGCGAACACGCTTATAATGAATTGACGTGTACAGCGAAGTGATTTTCATTCCCCCTGACTTTATTACATAATGTAAACTTGACAGATATAACGAATTACGTTTATAACGAAGCAAAATCACCCTTCCCTGGCACTTCGTTATAAGCATTTTTTTACTTTTACTGTAATTGGTTAGCAGAGATATTTTTTTGTAAACAAGCATGTTTAGCATCATATTACCAATACGAGAGGTATTCAAAGACTAGTATAAGGCAAGAAATTTTTAACTTACACTGGAGATAATATGGAAGCCGTTATCAACATAAAGGTAAAGTTAAAGTAGCTAGTAATTGATGTTGTGTTGAGATACATTTAAACTACATGCATGTAACTGTTCGACATTGACAGATCTACATTAATGGACATTTGTACGACAACCTGATCCCCTCGGCCGCTTCCAGTGTCAACATAATGGAGGATGATGGGCCCCCTTGTAACATCAACCCCTGTCTGAACTGGGGCGTGTGTGTCCCTCGACTAGACCAAGCCGACTGTAAATGCCCTACTAAATACATCGGGACGAGATGTGAAAAAAGTGAGTCAAGACCAATTATTTTTTCAGCTACATTAAGGTCTTTTTTTTCATTAAGATCATAGTAAATTGACAAAGATGAAAATGCATATGAATGTTCCAACAAATTATTTTAAAAAAAAATTTGGAAGATAAATTATAAGGAATAAGGAATCATTCTTTGAGTATTATGAGGTGATAATTTTGGTTGGAGCGTGATCAAATCCAATAAAGCCCAAAGGGCTTTATGATAGATTTTGTCACACCCCAACCGAAATTATCATCTCATAATATTCAAAGAATGATTCCTTATTACTTATATTTATATAATTTTCAGCAATTGTATAATGAAATATTTGAATATATAAATAAGCAAACCCAGCTTGCCGCCCAATTATACATCATTTGAATTTATTGGACTGTATAGTACAAAATCGATACAGTGTTATCACAGACACTGGAAAATGTAAATGTATATGTACTAAGTGAACGCAAACTAATTGGCATGAGGTATTACTAGATAAATCCTCTTCAACAGACGTAGATTGAAAATAAAACAACTTTGATGTATGCTGAAGATTGTTTTTGCTACTTAATGTACTAAAATGAGTGTTTCTTTGATTTTAGTGGCTGATCCAAAGAACAGAGACTTACCTGTGGAATTTGATGGCAAAACTTTCTTACAGTACCCCAATGAAATCACAGTGCAGTAAGTTACAAATATATATGTGTGATAGATTGAACAGATATATTAAATCACATTATAATCGGTCACCAATATAACTGAATCACTGGACACCAAGGACTGTCATCTAGTTTTCAGAATAGCATTTAGTTTCAGTACATGTACATTTAGCCTATTATAAAATGACTAAAACACAGTTAGGCTAAAAAAAAAATTATTGATTTGTTTCTCAGGCACCGCCGCATCAGCAAAATTATCGCCGCATCAAACTTTTTTATTGTTATTTTTCCATAATTTTCATAACTTATCATTATTGGTTTTCTTCATATAGAATCAATGTAAACAAACGCTCAGAATAAATGCTTTTCTGTGTAAGTGAAAACGTGATTAAATATGACACATCTACCCAGTGACCAACCTAGGGGGCGACTTGAGCTAAATACAAGTATATGTAAATATAAGTACTCGCTTTGTGATCGGTAACTTCGCCAGAATTTCCTCAGAAAGAGAGGTTGAAGTCACCCTGTATTCTGAGTTAACGATCGAGAAAATTAACCCCAAATGCAATAAAATGATAATTATTTAAACCAAAAGACATTTTCATAGCCTAAGTTAACCCCTGTTGTGATTAATAACCAGCGACTTCTTATCTTTAGAGGTTGATGCAACCACATACTCGCGATATTACTGTGCACTGAAAATTACAACCGATATTTATAACTTTAGTTCTGATATTGCAATTAGTTGGTAACTTGTAATTAGTTAATAACTCTGACAAATTAATGCTAAAATAATCATAAAACCGTTTGTCTACAGTTATCTATAAAATTAAACAGATCCACTACACGACGGTTGTAATTGGGTCAAAGGGTTGGACTAATACCTCCAGAATACGCAAAAGTACATAGACTGATTTTATTTGTCATTTAGCTAACACAATTACAAAACATTTCATCTATAAAATGTATGAATACACCTAATGAATTAAATTTAACAAATTGGATAAGTTATTAAAATTTTTAGGAGTTGTTTTATTTTTAATTGACTTGCTTCTAATCCAATTTGAATTAGGGTTGAATCTGTGTATACAGGTATTATCATTAGCATCATGCCAATGTCATAGAATGGAAGTCAACCTGATTTCTCAAACTTCTCCCTATTTTTCTGTGAGGGAGAAGTGAAGTCTCCCTAAAAGTTTACCCAAGCTACATGTAGGTTGGTCCCTGTTAAGACTACCACTGAAATGTCTCTGTTATCTTCAGAAATTGAGGACTTTGTATTACTCATGTAATATTGCCTGGTAGCAGGAATAAAGGACAATTGTATTGTTTGAGAATTTTATGATGACTAATTTACTTTCCCTTGATTTCTGTCATGTTCCCCAGGCACTGAAGATCAATAAGAAAATACCCCAAATGAATAATTTTTAATTTTTATATGGCAAATTCAACTAGTGAAATGCCATAAGAAGTCCCCTATTTCAGTTCAGAATTGTGTTATTTCTGTAGACAGGGAAGATTGGCTGCAAAAGGAAGCAGGGGAATAAACCATTTGCCCATGCTTGTTCTTCTGCAAAAACTCATCCTTTGAAAATGAAACAGAAACAGAAACAGTTTCAACTTAAAAGAACAAAAGCAAATATTTAAACTTTCCCAATGTATCAGCTTGATAAATATCTGCTGATGAGTACACAAATAAATCATACAAGATGAGTTACCGTCATTGTAAATTGTCTCTAAAAAAAAAAATAAAAAAAAATAAAAAAGCCTGCCTGCCTCATCAACATTTTAAAATTTTGGCCTGAGAAACTAATGATTAATTTTTTTTGGCCTTACTCATATGATGAAGTCTGTATATTAAGTTACCCTTATTAGCAAATTATGGTAGCCAGTTACCTTTGTAATCTTATCATAATTACCAATAACCATAATACATGTGCATGTAGAAATATTGCGCATAATCGCCATAACACAATTACGGTATCTCGAACACTGATATCTCAAATACAATGGATATCTCGAAGTGATATGTAAGCCCAACCACTTATACTTTAAGTAATTTACCCATGATATCTCGAATACTTGGATAGTCTCAAAGTTTTTAACCAGTCCAATCAAGTTTGAGATAACTAGGTTTGACTGTTCCATGATTGTAACCTTATAGATTACAATATAACTAGATATAAAGTCAGCATTTTACTGAAATGGAAAATGTTCATATAATTTTTAAATGGTTGCATGATTAAAACTCCAATATTTTGACATTTCTCAGACAAACAGCCCAGAGAGTGAACAGATACAGCATAAGGTTCAAGACCCGGTCCCCAGGGGGCCTTATTTTGTTCCAGAACGGGCGGAGCAGCATCCTGGGTGACTACCTGGCCCTAGCAGTGGTGGGGGGAAAGGTGGACCTCAGCTATAACCTGGGCAAACAGACAGAGGAAGATCTCCACATCATCCGCTCCTCCGTGCTGGTGGATGACGGAGAATGGCATCACATCATAGCTCTAAGGTAAGAAGAGTCAAACTTGAAAGGTACTGTAACTTATGTTTTGATACCCCAAATGGTCAGCAGGTTGTTTTGGAAGGGTTAGGGTGGGGGTTCACCACGTTTTCTATTTGGATTGGGTTTTTTTTAATACATGTATTTTTATTACAGAAATGAAAGAGAAGGAAGTTTACAGGTGGATGAAGAAGTGCCTGTTGTGGATCACTCTACTCTTGGGGCAGATCAACTAGACACTAATGGCAGACTTTGGATTGGTGGGGGTTTATAGTGAAACTTAAATTATTTCATTTCTTCTTTTAAATCTTGCACTTTTTCCCATTTTGCACACATTTTCTAAGTAATATTGAACTCACATTTTTATGTTTAATTAAGGTAAACCATAAATGTACCCTCATTGTGTTTCAGGTGGGAAAACGGAGAGTGAGCTCCCCCTGGGTCTCCCCAAGGACTACTACACAGGATTCGTCGGCTGTATGAGAGACATTCTGGTGGACTACAAGTCACTCAACCTGCTGGAGAACAGAAATGGGCAGAGTACCAGCGTAATCAAATATTGTGGAGAATCATAGCCGACAATGGGGACCAGATAAATTTGTCATCTAATTGTTATCCTCAATTAACATGTATTTATTATTTACTGGGGAAGATACAGTATAAATTTAGTATTGTGGTCCGCCATTCAAGCATTCATTATGGCTTGTTTTTGCTCTTATTCCAATCTCTGACCATGTACTCGTTTTATTGATAACTAAGACACATTGATATATGCTTTTGTGTGTTGAGATTGTCCATTTTAAACCTGAGACAATTTGCAGAGCAACACCAATGTAACACTCTTGCAAGGTATAGAATTGCTGACGTGTTAATAGCAACAGTAGAGGACTGTCGTGTAACAAAGTCTCTCCACCTGGGAAGAATTCATAAAATTTGGGATGGGTCTTCAAATTTCGATAGTTGATAGAGTATTCATTTGCCAGCATGATCAGCTGATAAGTTAGAAGGGATCTATGTATGAGGGATGACTTGTTTTAACCTATCAACATAACTTGATCTAACTACTGGCCATAATACCTCAGGAGAAACTGAAAGTAAAAATGTGTTATCATAAGAAAAATTCACATCATATGATGCCACAATGGAAGATAAATTGGTGTGTGAAAAATAATATTGTACTGTGGACATAAGTTATAGAATGTTACACCATTTGTTGATTTATTTTTCCGCGTTTGCCTCTTGCATGACTATCATGTGTGCATGCTACATATTGACACAGTACGGGAATATAGGATCCAATCATTTTTAGCCTACGTGTAGATTGTGCTATTTTATGTACATGAGGTCATATTATTGGTAGAATTTTTTTTATGTGCCAATGGTGTATGTACAGTTTTTGATTAAATAATTTGTTCATGTAATGTTTATGTATAACGAATCTGTCTCATTATATGTCAGGAGTTGAGACATGATCTTGTCATTTCCAGTGTAAATGTTCCAGAATATGGGTTTTTAAACACCCTTGAAATGAGTATGATATTTGTTGAAATAAATTTGTATAACTGTTGCATGTATTTGTTATAATGCAGGTTTACATTATATTTTTTTAGCTCAACGGAGCTGAAAGATAAACATATATTTGTATCTATGTCTACAACAAATCTCATGGAAAAGAAATGTTTATAAGTCACTAAGTGACCTATTGTCGTTGGGATTCATCTATCGTTGTGCAACATGTGCAAGCGACGTGTGTTGTGTGTCTTCCATTAACAATTTCACTTATTTAACTTCTTGAAAACTACATGGCTAATTGTTACCAATTTTTGCTTAAAGCATCTCTAGGATAAGATTGTGACATTTATGACCTTGCAACCTAAGGGGCCTCATGGGTGGGGTTAAATATACCAAAAAGGCAAAATTGTCAAATCTTGTAATTCTCTACTCCCACACAATTGGCTACTACCACACATGTGGGCTAAAACTAAATCCATGATTATGATGTCCATGAAGTTCTCTATTTAAATTGTGAAATTCATGGGCCCTGGGTCGGGGGTTCAGGATCTAAGGCGTGGCCATATAGTGAAAATTGTATACAATTTTATATTTTATTTTATTGGGACTTTCACAGTCGCGGGAGATAAACTAAATGTATTGTTACTATGTCCATTATGTCCTCTTTTTTAAATTGTGATTTTGTAACTTTTGTACACAGTAGCCTATGGTAAATGCATTTAGTTCCTTTGCCTTTACAATACTTTGATAGCTGAAAAGAATTAGAAAGTGTAGCTTCAGTCACAAAAGTACGCCAAGGCTATTTAATCTTGCAACATTCTCGGGTACAATTTTCTATTTACCAATTGACTTATGACTATTTAAGGCCAACAGGTCTCTTTACAATTTTGGCCCCTGGAGCTAGGATAAAGATAATCCGCGTCTCTACCCCTCCCCATATTTTATGAATGAGTGTTTGCAAACATCAAATAATAAATGCGGGGGTAACATGGACTAAAAAAAATGACTCTGTCAGGTCCATATATGAGCTATTGTACTCGGGTGACCGTCAAGGCCCGTGGGCCTATTGTTAATATTACGTGTATTTTCCTTCTTAAAAAATGTTGTAATACATATTTATAGACCCATCTTACATTTTTTTTTTGGGGGGGGGGGGTCATCTTACATGTATGTGGGTCTTATTTTGTAATTAAATAAAATGCTAAGGTTGACTACCTTTCATCAATTTCAGGTCACTAGCCTGAGATCAGACAAAACCGTGTCTAACGCATAGACATGCACTTGCATGTACCTTTTACTTTCTGTAGAGTCTTGCCAAAGACAGTTGAGTGAGTTGACTTAAAATTGGTGAATAAATAATATACTATAGTACTTATTTTAACATGTTGGTTTGCTATGAGTTTATCATTACTCTGACCTTGTTGATTTCGGTCAAGGTTACATTATTGTAATTGGTCAGATACCCTTGAGTAACGTCCTTTACCTCATTAAACAGATATTCTTCTAAAACTCTTGTATGTTGCATTTAGCCAGTTATATAAGTATTTTATAACTAAATGCATCTTATTCGTGCATCCTATGGGAAATTAAATCAAACTTTTCAAGTATACTTCTGTATGAACATGTAGATAACAGGAGGGACTTGGACACGCTAGAACACGGAAATCATTGTATAGAGAACAAATTGATGTATACTAAAAAAAAAATCACGAATGCATTTTCATCATATTGTTGGTAGGAAATCGCGTCTATTTTTTAGCTCACCAGAGCTGAAAGCTCAAGTGAGCTATTCTGATCACATTTTGTCTATCGTCCGTATGTCTGTCCGTCTGTAAACTTTTCACATTTTCAACATCTTCTCAAGAACCACTCGGCCAATTTCAACCAAACTTTGCACAAAGCATCCTTAGCCTAAGAGGAATCAAAGTTGTGAAAATTAAGGACCAAGCCCAATTACAAGGGGAGATAATTTGGAATTAATGAAAATTTTCGAGAAATTTTCAAAAATCTTCTTCTCAAGAACCATTTGGCCAGGAAAGCTGAAACTTGTGTGGAAGCATCCTCAGGTAGTGTATATTCAGAGTTGTGAAAATCATGACTCCCAAGGGTAGGGTGGGGCCACAATGGGGGTGGGTCGAATTTTTACACAGGAATATATAGAGTAAATCTTTAAAAATCTTTTAAGAAACCATTTGGCCAGGAAAGCTGAACTTGTGTGGAAGCATCCCGAGGTAGTGAAGATTCAAAGTTGTAAAAATCATGACCCCTGGGGATGTAGGGTGGGGCCACAATTGGGGGGGGGGGCAACTTTTTACATAGGAATATATAGAGTAAATCTTTAAAAATCTTCTCAAAAACCGTTAGGCCAGGAAAGCTGAAACTTATGTGGAAGCATTCTCAGGTAGTGTATATTCAAAGTTGTGAAAATCATGAACCCCTGGGGTAGGGTGGGGCGAAAATGGGGGGTCGACTTTTTACATAGGAATATTAAAGAGTAAATCTTTAAAAATCTTCTTCTCCTCAAGAACCATTTGGCCAGAAAAGCTGAAACTTATGTGGGAGCATCCTCAGGTAGTGTAGATTCAGGTTGTGAAAATCATGACCCTAGGGGGGTAGAATGGGGCTACAATGGAGGGTCGATTTTTAACATAGGAATATATAGAGTAATCTTTAAAAATAATCTTCTCAAAAACCGTTAGGCCAGGAAAGCTGAAACTTATGTGGAAGCATTCTCAGGTAGTGTATATTCAAAGTTGTGAAAATCATGAACCCCTGGGGTAGGGTGGGGCGAAAATGGGGGGTCGACTTTTTACATAGGAATATTAAAGAGTAAATCTTTAAAAATCTTCTTCTCCTCAAGAACCATTTGGCCAGAAAAGCTGAAACTTATGTGGAAGCATCCTCAGGTAGTGTAGATTCAGGTTGTGAAAATCATGACCCTAGGGGGGTAGAATGGGGCTACAATGGAGGGTCGATTTTTAACATAGGAATATATAGAGTAATCTTTAAAAATCTTCTTCTCAATAACCGTTAGGCCAGGAAAGCTGAAACTTATGTGGAAGCATTCTCAGGTAGTGTATATTCAAAGTTGTGAAAATCATGAACCCCTGGGGTAGGGTGGGGCGAAAATGGGGGGTCGACTTTTTACATAGGAATATTAAAGAGTAAATCTTTAAAAATCTTCTCGAGAACCATTTGGCCAGAAAAGCTGAAACTTATGTGGAAGCATCCTCAGGTAGTGTAGATTCAGGTTGTGAAAATCATGACCCTCGGGGGGTAGAATGGGGCTACAATGGAGGGTCGATTTTTACATAGGAATATATAGAGTAAATCTTTAAAAATCTTCTTCTAGGAAACCATTTGGCCAGGAAAGCTGAAACTTGTGTGGAAGCATCCCGAGGTAGTGAAGATTCAAAGTTGTAAAAATCATGACCCCCGGGGGTAGGGTGGGGCCACAATGGGGGGGGGGGCAACTTTTTACATAGGAATATATAGAGTAAATCTTTAAAAATCTTCTTCTCAAAAACTTATTAGCCAGGAAAACTGAAACTTGTGTGGAAGCATTCTCAGGTAGTGTATATTTAAAGTTGTGAAAATCATTACCCCCAGGGGTAGAGTGGGGCCACAATTGGGGATCGAATTTCTACATAGGAATATATTGAGTAAATCTTTAATAATCGTCTTCACAGAAACTAATAAGCCAGGAAAGCTGAAACTTGTTTTGAAGCATCCTCAGGTAGTGTAGATTCAAAGTTGTAAAAATCATGATTCCTGGGCGTAGAGTTGGGCAACAATGGGGGTGGAATTTTTACATAGGAATATTTAGAGTAAATCTTTAAAAATCTTCTTCTCAGAAACTAATCAGCCAGGTGATTATTTAATATTGTTTAGATTTTGGCTTCTGGATGATTCATGGACGATTGGGTCTCACAAGGGGTTCAGAGTTTAATGTAGGTTTATATCCCATTTATAAACAATTGTTTTGGATCTTTTTGAGAGCTGCAATGCTCAACATGTGATACTACTATAAAATCATCCTGTTAGAAAAGGGACTAATGATAATAAACATAAGAATATCCAGTGGAAAAAATTGATTTTTATTTATACAGGATCTACATGTATTATACTACATTGTCCAGATAGTTTGTATTATGACTCCATTAAGCTGATTTTATCATACCTATTGTTCATCAGGTGAGAGATGTGGCACATGGGCCTCTTGTTTATAGATACTCACAGATCTCGGATTTCTGTTTCGGTTTTCGTCGAAAACTACAGATAGAGTTGCCGCTAAAAGTCTCCTTATTATGTGCATCAGCATTTGACAAATAAAGCTAATGATATCATGGCCAGACCTTTTCATTGCAAAAAATCATACAATCATTACATTGCAATGCATGCCAGTATAGCTTTCTATGTCGACCACAGCTATGAAATACCGTTATCAGGTTTCAATCATGCTGGCTGCATCTTCCGTATACATGTGAATATTTTTAACTTTTTACTACATGTATATTATGTAGCCAATCTTGACCGACCAAATTAGATTTGAAGTACTAGTAACTGAGGGAATTTTATTATAGGTTTACATTTTTAATATTTGGCCATATTGGACCTACCCAAGGGCCTGCCATAATTTAGGAAGAAGGCTTCATGAACATCATAATCATGCATTTAGTTTTTTCTAAAATGTATATGGTAGTAGAGAAAAGATTTTCTCAGATTTGATACGTTTTCACTATATGGCCATATTGGTCCCGCCGTAGAGCCTGAACCCCAGACCCAGGGACCATGAATTTCACAATTTAGGTAGAGGGTTTTATGAGCATCATAACCATGCATTTAGTTTTTAGCTCACCTGAACCGAAGGTTAAAATGAGTTTTTCTGATTACCTGTTGTCCATCCGTCCGTCCGTCTGTCTGTCTGTCTGTTAACTTTTAACATTTTTGACTTCTTTCTAAAAAAACACTGGGCCAATGTAAACCAAACTTGGTACAAAGTATCCTTATGGGAAAGGGATTGTAAATTGTTAAAATAAAGGACTAAACCCTTTTAAAAGGGAGGTAATTGCGAAACAGTGATTATAGGGTGTGTGTCTTTAAAAGTCTTTTTCTCAAGAACCACAGCATCAGGAATGCCTATATTTACAGAAAAGCTTGTATGTATAGTGAAGATTCTAAATTGTAAAAATCATGACCCCCGGACCAAAACTAAGGCCCCAGGAGGGGGGGGTTCAAAGTTTAACATAGAAATACATAGGAAAAATGTTTAAAAATCTTCTTCTCAAGAACCACTGCACCAGAAAGGCCAATATTTACAAAAAGCTTTTATATATTGTGAAGACTCTATATTGTAAAAATTGTGACCCGCCGACCAAAACTGGGGCCGCAGTCGGGGTTCAAAGTTTAACATAGAAAAACACTGGGCCAATGTATAAAAAACTTCTACTCAAGAACCACAGCACCAGAAATGCCAATATTTACACAAAAGCTTTTATATATTGTGAAGACTCTATATTGTAAAAATTGTGACCCCCGACCAAAACTGAGGCCCCAGGCGGGGTTCAAAGTTAAACATAGAAATAAATAAGAGAAGTGTTTTAAAATCTTCTTCTCAAGATCCACTGCACCAAAAAATGTAAATATTTACAAAAAAAGCTTGTATATATAGTGAAGATTCTAAATTATAAAAATCATGACCTGGACAAAAACTGGAGCCCCAGGCGGGGTTCAAAGTTTAACATAGAAATACATAGGAAAAATGTTTAAAAATCTTCTTCTCAAGAACCACTGCACCAGAAATGACAATATTTACAAAAAAGCTTGTACATGTATATATAGTGAAGATTCTAAATTGTAAAAATCATGACCTGGACAAAAACTGGGGCCCCAGGCGGGGTTCAAAGTTTAACATAGAAATACATAGGAAAAATGTTTAAAAATCTTCTTCTCAAGAACCACTGCACCAGAAATGACAATATTTACAAAAAAGCTTGTATATATAGTGAAGATTCTAAATTGTAAAAATCGTGACACCTGGACCAAAACTGGTGCCCAAGGCGGAGTTCAAAGTTTAACCTAGAAATAAAAAGGAAAAATGTATAAAAAATCTTCTACTCAACAACCACTGCACCAGAAATGCCAATATTTACAAAAAAGCTTGTATATATAGTGAAGATTCTAAATTATAAAAATCATGACCCGGACCAAAACTGGGGCCCCAAAGTTTAACATATATAGAAAAATGTTTAAAAAGCTTCTTCTCAAGAACTACAATGCAACAGTTTGGGATATTACTATGCATACATCCTTGGCTATTGTCAATTCTAAATTGTTAAAATCGTTACCCCCGGTTTTATACTGGGGCACCAAGAGGGGTTCAAAGTTTAACCTAGAAATATATAGGAAACGTTTAAAAATCTTCTTCTCGAGAACTGCAATGTTACAGTTTGTGCGATTACTATGCAAGGATCCTCAAATAGTGAAAATTCTAAATTGTAAAAGCCGTGACCCTGGACCAACACTGGGGCCTCAGAAAGGGGTTCAAAGTTTAACAAAGAAGTATATTGGGAACATGTTTAAAAATCTTATTCTCAAGAACTACATTGCTACAGTTTGTGAGATTACTACGCAAACATCCTCGAATAGTGTTGATTCTAAATTGTTAAAGCCAACCCCCGGACCAATACTGGGGCCCCAGAAAGGGGTTCAAAGTTTAAAATAGAAATAGCATATGCTATGATATAGAATTTAAAAGGAACTGTTGTTCAGGTGAGCGATGTGGCCCATGGGCCTCTTGTTCTCAAATTTATATGAGAGTAGAGAAGATTTAATGCATGTCCACTATATGACCATATTGGCCACATCCTATGGTCTGACCCATAACCCAGGGGCCATCAGTTTTACAATATAGGTAGAGGGCTTCGAGGACTTCATAACCATTCTTTTTCGCCTGGGAGAAGAGACGATTTTTTTTAAAACGTTGGCCTTTTTGCACACCTGGCACCGCCCATAAAACCCCGGGTGGTAAAACCATACATTTCTCCATTTAGATTCCTCTTATCCTAGAGATGCTTCAAACCAAAAAATGTTGTAATTTCCATAATGTCCTCATCTTAAATAAGGAAATTACTGCCAATGAGGCAGGGGCTCAAATAAATAAAAGCCGGAATAACAGTCAGTCCAAAATGAAACTTGAAATGCAAACACGAGACTCCCTGACAGCTTGGTCTATCTACGGGCTATGGTACTCAGGTGACCGTCAAAACCTGCGTGTTTCTTGTTAAATAATCATGACATTGCAATGATTGTTTTTCATGCCATCAAAATTACAAGTATTCCGTGCGACAAGAATGCACATTTCTCCTGACTTCGATTTACAAATGATACATAGAGAGTGTTTTTTGCGATATCAATAGATTCTGATGAAGACGATGGCGTTAATTTTGTATTTCCATCCGAGTTATCTATCTTTCAAAGGTATTGGGAAGACTTCCATGTACATATGTATATTATTTTATTTCATTTTATTTTGGCGCGGGTGGGAGGAGGAGGTGGTTCAAAAATAAATTATAGAGTTGATTTAAGTGGACTTGTGAAAGTATAATAAAAATATTATTATTACATATTTATATATCATATGAAATTTCATGTCGAAGAACAATTCATAAAACATTCAACACTTTCATTCCTTGTAAAAAAAATCGCAAAGGCAATCAATCAAACGTGAAAACAAAACGTCGTTCCTTCCATTGTTTTCACATTAGTATATATCATATTCAGAAAATTGATTTTAATGGGATTATAAATTGGCGTCGAAATTACCTGGAGGATTTCTCCATTGCAATGTTGCAGTGTCATTTATTGATTATAACCATTCAACTATTACGTCACTTGTCGTATCGCTCTCTGGAGAATTAAAGATTTCTAATTGTATAGAAGATTGAGACTCTTGCATAATTTTAAAGAGACAATATTTCCTGATGGCGATTCTTTAAAAAGTTGGCCGATATAGGTTTTACATTATTCAGTTGTTTCTTTCGGTAATATTATTCAATCAGTGAAATACATCTTTAAGAGCATTATTACATCTTATATCAAATATAGCGTTTTATATCGTTTATTAATTCTAATCTTATTAAGAAGTAATGAATTTGAAAAAAATATTTCTTCAGTCTTGATATGTTGAGATGCCGCTATTTTGCAAAGCAGTTGTTGGGACTACAGCATTTTGACTATAAGGCAAAATATTGTATTACACATGTAACTATGTTGCACTTTAAACAATGAATACGTTAAAAGGAAAATTATGCTACATGTAATACCAATGTGGCTTTTGGCACCTGTGTCATTAGATAAACTATTTCATCACCTGTGTTTGTTTACACTAACACGCATGCAGTCGATGCCACGATTCGAGTCAAAATTGTATTTTTTAATGTTTATGTTTAAAATTGTTTATCATGCATTTTGAATAATTGACCAAAATTGGAACGAACGTTAGAAGACAAGTTAAAGCGAGATACAGAGGTAAGAAATCATGGTTATATAAACAAAGTTCGAGGCTTACAAATTATGTGAAGTATAGAAATTAACATTTCTTTGACAAAAGGACTCGTGGCAAACAAGATAAACGGATTCATTGCGTTCATAAATAATATTATCAACAGAAGAAAGCAACATTTAATTGAAACTTAAACCGATATTATGTATGTAAACAATAACAAGACTCGAGCTTTGTTTGTAACATAAAAATTCAAACCCTGTATTTTGCTTGTAACTCAAGATTGTACGTTCAAATTTTGACCAAGTATTAAAAATATTAACTATACGAGATATTAAAAATACGAGATATTAAAAATGAAAAAAAGAAAATTTTGAACTCAAATCGTGTCTAGGTGTCACATGGAACACTGCACAAACTTTGCAATATGGTATTGTATGCATTTCTGTTGAAATGACGTTGGGGTCTTACAAGTTTTGCATCTATTGAAATGGATATACATTTACATGTATATCTATTCAACGGGATTAAAACATGATAAATAGAATCAACCACGAGATGTGATGGGAAATGGTTTTTGTCCAACGAGTTGTGAATTTTCCTTCCCCTCGCCCTTTTTTAAATTCCTTCACAAGGACTCGGAGATAGAAAATTCACAACTTGTCGGATAAAAATCCATATACCTTCTCAAATCGTAGGATATATAATGAGAGAGTTTATTTTTTATGGAATTAAAAATCAACATTTGAAATTTGAGTTCCTCTGAGGTATTTTATTTGTTCTAAGGGAATAACAATCTTCTGAAAGGATTTTCCCCCCGTTTTTTCTCTAGACAGAAACCTATTTCCAGAGATCTGAATTTTTCAATA
Source organism: Magallana ariakensis (assembly GCA_020458035.1). Classification (NCBI taxonomy): domain Eukaryota; kingdom Metazoa; phylum Mollusca; class Bivalvia; order Ostreida; family Ostreidae; genus Magallana; species Magallana ariakensis. Next base: position 15,851,715 of record CM035814.1, read on the forward strand.
ACTGCATGCACATTAGGCGAGTGCAAAATACCCAATTAGTAGACAATGCAGCAGCAAAGAAATAAATGTAGATGGTACATGGGGAAAAACAGCTCTTTCTCTTTTTTTACACGAAAAATTCGTTTAATGCGGTGAATGCGTGAATATACACCAGACTCATTTATTAATGCCTCTTTTTTAAGTTAGTGAGAAAGAATATTGCTTTTTTCGAATGAGTTATGTTCAAATTTTATGGATATTACTTGATGTTTTATTGAATTTTTTTTTATTATTTGAGATGATGAAATTTTATGCAAGCAATTTATCATCAACCAAAGAACGTAATATTTTTATATTTATTAATCAATAAACCAAAACTCTTAAAAGAATCTCTCTCTCTCTCTCTCTCTCTCTCTCTCTCTCTCTCTCTCTCTCTCTCTCTCTCTCTCTCTCTCTCTCTGGGAAATCTGAGTATTCATATATCCAATAATCTGACCAAAATACCAAACTTTATTGGATTAAATTATTATATCTCGTTATCAAAAGATAGTTTCTGCAGTTATTTTGAGAATACTACCACTAGTATTGGATCTTTAAATCCACGACAATGTAGTGTACCGGTTTCTCCTAGAAACACTTCATACATTGTAGTATTATGAAATTTTAATAAACAAAGTTTAAACATTGAATAAATTGACTTATTAAACTGTTTTCAATTTGTTATTCAGCATTCAATCTCATTTTTTCTCACTGGATTAAAATCAGTCTGAAGTGCAAAAAGTTGATATCAAAAAATATTTAAAAAGATACTGATGAAGCCTAATGTGCTGTTTGTTACAATTATCAATGAAATAGAAATATCTTCATTTTCTAGAATTCGTTTTCCTATATTTATATTTTACTTTACACCGTTATAAACAAAGAATAAACTATATATTAATTACAGTTAACATATAGTTAATTCTTTGTTTAATATTTTCTATGAAACAAATCATATCACACTGTTATCTTAAAATCTAGTCCTTAATTTAAGATTTATACTTCACACCGATTTAAACGAAGAATAAACTATACTGTAATTGTCAATGAAACCAGTTTATCTAAAAACAATCAAAGTACTGATATATGCTCTCCCATTACAGCGTATGATTTGTTTCTATGGCGGCTGCAAGTGACAGCAATGGCGGCGGGTTAACGTTGACTCGCAGTGAAGACGCCTGGCGGTGATTGATCTGTTCCCAAAGCTCGCGGATTTCTGTCGATGACGAATTGTTTTAGATCTTTGTGCACCACCGTTACGTCCGATTCTCTTGTCTAGCGTTAAGAACATGATCGCTTGCTCACTGTTTTCTATCTGTCAAAAAGGTTTCCAATTATTCAAACTCCTGCATTACCCTAATCCCCAATCTAGGTTCTGAAGAAGACAAAATTATTTCCTTCTGTCGTGAATGACGTTTTAATGAAATAGAGAGAATAACAAGAATAGACGATTGGGCAATAAATTTATTTTTGCAGATGACAGATGGACCATCTTTAGATGATAGGGTAAAGTTGTTCGATGGATTGCGCCCGACCAGAAGAAGACATTCTGGCTGGACATAATTGTAATGATTAAGTAAATGAATCCACTTTGTCTGGCAAAGCAACGTATTCTCTAAGACTTACTGAATGTTTGTATTTTTCTTTATTCTTAATACATAGTAATCATGTTAGTCTTTACATTTGTTCGCTGCTCGTGAAAAACCAGTCAGGAAAGTATATACGTGTAAACATGAACAAACAAAATAACTTAATTTATCGCAATTATCAAAAATGGTTACTATGACGTAATAACTCAAAGAAAATACACAGTTATTATGTATGATATACAATTCACATGCACCTGACATTAGATATATTTTTTTAAATAATAAAATCATTACTCTCGTACTATAATGATAAGTTGTTGTTTTATATTTAGAACAATGAATTATCTTATTACTATAAAAAGCATGGTCAAGATTTTGGTCAAACATTTTTTTTCTGATTTTAATGTTTACAATGCTTTAGTAATGCATTTTTATTAGGCAACCCAAATTTGAGTGACATTCGTTGAGTTATAAGCAAGTTACAGAGCTTACAATTCTTTACTATGTAAACAAAGCTTTTGTTTACATTTTGAATGTTGAAGTAAAATTCCAGTTTTAGACTTAAATGAATGTGTTAAACGTAAGAAAATATTTTCATTATGCTTAAAATGAATAAGAAAATAGACAAATCAGCTTGAAAAAGATTTTTTACTGGTATATTAACCTATGTAAACAAAAACAGGACACGAGCCTTGTTTACATGACAAAGAATTGTGAGCACTGTATCTTGCATATAACTCTACTAATGACTCTCAAATTTCATTTGATCATTAGAAATGCATTCCTAAAGCATTTTAGATAATAAAAACAGAAAATTAAAATTTGACCCAAATCGTGACCATAGCCCTTTAAGAAATATTCATAAGTTCATGCGCTTGTTATTTCTGAGAAAAGTGCAAATAAAGAGAAGTCGAGAAACCCATGCCATTATCCATCCTATTCCTGAACTTCACAGATATATCTGTTTCTCTCTGGACCTAAAATTGCCTTATTAATATGATGCACACATAGATTATATAAATGAATGGACGTTTCTGTTTGCAGTAACTGTCTTTACGCAGCATCCAACAGCTGGGCTTTTGTGATTGTTCGTGTTTTAGCGATTGTGATGATAATTATATCAACGGGGGCTTAACATCCAAAGCAGCCCTGTCTAAGTAAGCCCTATTTATCCACATATCCGGTGTTTGTAGCTTGCGTTGATGTAATTTGCACTGTAACATGTATCTTTACTTGAACCTCGTGTCTGTCAGTGTTCTCTGAAGCTGGTGGATCAAAATAAAGAATCAAAACGTTCAATGATATGTAAACGTACACTTCTGACGTCATTCCTCTAGTCATGCAATAGAGGATCAGAATAGATTTAACTAATGCGCAACGATCTCCAAAATGATGCAATCGGTTTTCTTTTATTACTAAAAAATGATGAATTTTGTGGGGTTTTCTAATACACTGTAATCAAAATTTGAGTAAATGATGAATTTTGGATTGTTTTTTCTTCTAACAATTATTATTAACATTTGAAAATGATTACTAGAGTAACGATTAATTGACAGTGGGTGGATTTTACCGACTGCTGTTATCTAAGTCCCAAGTTTCCTATATGTTGCACCAAATGCAGGGATTAACCGGTACCCCCTTACCTTTTTCACCCTGTCCATTTGAATATTTATAAGAGGATCTTGAAAAATTAGAAGCGCTAAAACAATATTTGTGCTTCATGAATTGTACAGATTTCCAAAGAGCCTGACAGGTTCTCTTTTTGTCAGGTTTTAATTCTCTTTCCATCCACTTTACCTTCATCGCAGTGATCAAATTAATATCGTAGAATTTTTCTAAAATCCCTGATATTTAAAAAAATTTCACAGGTGCGAAAGAATCACGAAATGTTGGCGTAAAGCAACAAAATTTTATCCCGAAATAAGTCTGTATTATATATTTTTTTATCTAAAAATTGTTTATGAAAAAATTAAATAACTCTGTAGACATCATATATTATTTAAAACTTCAGGAGGGGGTTATACATGTAGCTGCACGCTAGCGACGCTACTGGTGAATAATTAAAACCCTAAAATAATTTTTGTTTACTGAGAAGCTTTAGAAATTATGCTTACATTTCACTGAAATAAGTCTCGGAACCAATCGTCAGATAACATACTTCCCTTTTCTATTTTAGTTTGCTCGTCAATTAAATTTGTGTCTCTGCTACAAATGAAATTAAGGATTCTACACAGGGATTTATCACTAGCATCCTATCCTTGTTCGCCACGATGTTTGGTTTTTGTCCGACTGTCTGTTTCCGGTCCTTCGTTCAATTTAAAGAAAGACACGATCTTCCTCAAAACATTGGAACTCCTGGTAAAAAAAAATTCCAGTTCCACTCATTTAAATGATTAGTCTAATATATCAATAAAAATATAAGCAAAATTGAATCACATCTCCTTTTGCTTGTCTGGCCCTTCGTTAGAGGAACACCATAATGACGCGGCAATGCCTCATACATTAACATGTGTGTGAAACGTTTGAACATATTGGTGCGTTTTAAACAATTTGATGGATCGTTGTAAAATTTTCATCTTCAATTAGGTTTAGAATTGTGTATCATTTTCTGTTGACCAGTACTGTGACTGTAGCTTTGAATCAACCATCGACCGTTCTATTATAAAAAAGATTTCTAGTATATTATTACCTAATCACGAGTTCTTTAAAATACCTTACTAACCACAAATCGAAGTGAAAAGTTCTAAAGTAAGTTTTTTTTTTTAAAGTTAGAGAAAATGTTCATTGCTAATTTGACCAAAAACGTTATTGATATTATTAACAATATCGATATAATATACATTTATTGCATGATTGTTAGCCTTACGGAAATATGAAATTTATTCTCTTATGGAAAATCATATTTCCCGAGGACATCGCCCGGGGGAAATGTGATTTTTCTGGGGGGAAAAAATCTTCATATTTCCCAAACGTTCATGCAGTAAATTGTTAATTATACCGAACGACAGGTGATAATTTAGAATACATTGATTTCTAATCGTTTTTCATTTTAGTAAAGCAATAATGTTAAAGTTAATGTTTACCGGTTGATTTTTATGTCAGTTTTCTGATATAATAACTTAAGGATTGAAAACGATTTTTTAATAGTATTAATCATTTAATTACATCATATTGTCATCCTCGGGATTTTTCATAAATAAATGGAATGAAACTTCGAGGGGGTGGGCTATGATAAAAAAAATATGACGATAATAGGGAAATATTGAGTTTTATTGCCCTGGCACGTGATTGTCTAGAACCAATCAGATGTCGCGTTATATAGAATAATCATATTGAGGTATAATAATAATAAGGTTTATTTCTCTGGTACAGCTACTTTTTATACCACCACCAACCCACAAATAGAACGTCACGGAACGAGACGGTTTCGACCATAAAATATAGACTTGTGAATTCTTCAATGCCAACCGCAGACACTGCGATCTGATGTCAAATTATCCGCCTGGGTATAAACGGTCTCGTTTCCCTATACATATAAGTTCAGTTGGCTTCTTTGTGTCACTTTATCCGGAAACTACGCATTAATTAAGGAGTGATTTTTTAGGGTTCTTGAAATTTAATTAACTGGCTTTGTTCTTCCTCAGTACGATTCTTTCGGATTTGATTATAGATTTAGCTTTAACAAAAAAATCCGAAGTTAGATTTCCTCTCTCGTTCATTAATTTTCTTCTTCAAAATTTCATTCCAAGGTTGGGAAGCCCTTTGTCTGTTAAACAATTTTTGTGGAATTTAATTTGTTGGAGGATATTAGAAGAACATACAATAATTGTAATGTAATTTTGAGAAGATTGTGCAAACGATTCTTGTGGAGTCTTTAGTATTGATCATTTAAACTATGACTTTTATGTAACTGAATTATTGTCCAAGTGCATAATATTTAAATTTTTGAGATCATGCATATGGTCAACATTTAGGACAGTTTGAGTAACAGCAACATCCGCAAGATTTAATTTGTTTAAAGATACATATAACGACAGTGCAAATGTGTTGGTAATGCACTACACTGAGCGTAATATTGACCGATTGCAGAAAGGTATATACGTCTTTTTCTTAAAATATCAACTGTATTCCAGAATATCAAGCCACATACATGTATATCATTTATCAAAGAAGCGTATCCCGATTTCCCAAAATAACTTGTCAGAGATTGATCATATCAATAATGTGCTCTCTCTCTCTCTCTCTCTCTCTCTCTCTCTCTCTCTCTCTCTCTCTCTCTCTCTCTGAGGGAAACAACGCAATTCGGAACGCTGTGCACTTTACTTCAGAAGCAACAACTTTAAATCTTAGAATACGTATAAAACTCCGTTAGATGTGGACAATATTGGAGAAGCACCGCTGCGTTTGTAGGGTGCGTTGTGTTTTATTGAGTCTGAACTAATTACAAAGGAACCAGATCATTAGGATGTCGCTATAATGAAGGTCTTCTTACCCGTGCTCCGACAACAAACTTTAATTAGGGCGCTGAATGAGGGTTAACCAAAGCTTTCTCCCTGTTGTAATTACCACCTATTGTAGGTATACGTGTACACACACGGTAAATTCTAATTATGCCTGCTCCAAAATACTAGTCTCAATCAGTTGACTTCGTAATATGATATTGTAATTTTCAGGTTTTCTGAAGACTTTGATTAGATATTGTCATTTCATCACCAACAAAACAATGAATCCGGGTTTTATATCACTTTACTTTGTCTTCTAACAGAGACAAAGCAATATTGAGACATCTTATCCAACCATACTAGAGAAGTATGACCTTTTATGTCATGTACAAAATGAATGTAATTTGACTATTCCTATTGTCTGTATGGTAGTAAGGGTCCACTGGGGGTCGGCGTTCATTAGGTAGTGAATGACAGACGGTCGCAGATGCACCTCTGCCACAGATCACCGCAATAACTCGTGACCAAGAAATAAACTCAGATGTTAGGATCGTAGTGTAGAAATCAAACGACAATGGAAATCAAAGTACTGATAGTACTAAAAGGCGCTAACCTAGCTTGGTTCTAAAGGAAATTTATTTTGTGCAAGCTTAGTTAAAAAGAATCGATTTGATTTTTCTATATTTCAGCTTCTGTATGCGCACTATATTTCCTAATCATTGCGTGGCAGCCTCTGCAATGATGTACGTAAGCACCGCATATTAGATTCACAATAGCCCGTACATTTTAGATTCATAATACCCCGTGCAATTATGTGCGTAAACCCCTGAAACTGGTTCTCTAACCAGTTTAAATGATGTATATTTCTGCTCATAGGGGGCGGTTATTCGATGCACCAGAAGTAGAAGTCTAACGACAATAAAGCGCTGAGCTATGCTTAGCGCTTTACAAAGGGCACGTGGGATACAGAGCTCATCCATAACAAATCACTACCATAGTATTTACAGGCAAACTTAGAAGCATGTTGTAAAATTAATTCAACACATTCCTGCCATCATCTTCTGAGATTATACTTCCTATACACTTTACTTGCAAAAACACAGGATAATCCAGAAAGGCAAAAGAGTTAAATCACATCAATGTTTTACACAATCACGGGCCTATTCGCCACTCTTGAAACAGCATACTAAAATCACATGAAGTATGTAAAATTTTATATGGTCTCGTAATATTACAAAATTGGGGAACATCTATAACATGTTTTTTTATCTCATAAAATGACCACCCCCTGTCGCCGACGAAACGCCTTAAATCCATGAAAAGGTCAAAATGGGAATTCGAAATGGCTTGAGCATTTTTCTAATGATGCACGAAACGCACGTTTTTTTCTTCAACTTATAACGAACAAGTAAAATTATATACACAAACGTTGAAATATACCTCTAAGAATTATACATATTTGATTCGTTTTATATTCATACGACTAGCACTTTTTACGAGCACGATTCCTACTTTTTTGAAAGTACCTGATAAATATTTTATATATACATGGGCAGAAAGTTCAATGAACCCTTTATATGAAAACATATGGTATAAAATCTTTTTCTTATTGTTTTAAAATAAAATAAGCAAGAAATCGATGTTTCCACGCCAGATAGTTTTCCCTATCGTGCGAAGAACATCCGACATTTTGGTTTGTCTGTTATGAAGTTGGAAAAGCTATCTCCATTTTGGAGTGAACTGAAATCTGTTAATGCTCTTTCGGTGTTCCTTTATAAGAGAACATTTTATTTCCATTACTTGTAACAACTCCACATGAACACTGAACTCAGCACACTCGGCCATAGGGAGGGTACAATATTCAATCACAGAGCGATTACTCAAAAGATCTAAGATTAATCATCAAAGATTTAAATCCAACCGTTTCAAGGAATACTTTTTTCATTAAATTTTGTCTGTTATGCTTCAATGTTTCCCAGGTATATTAACTAAGTATCCGGACTTCGCGATCAGTATATATGGAATAATCTATGCAATTTTTGGCCAAGATACCTTTGTGACGTGACGTAACACAAATTTTATAACAGACCGTTAGAAAAAAAGACAATAAATATAAAATGGAGTGACTGAAAACAATAACCCGAACTCGACTCTCTTTTTGTTAGATTATACATAACAACTGAGCTTCTCCCCAGGATTCTACAGTGAGTAATGCTATACATAACCTTTAAAAAATCAATTATTAATTAAAATATAATACAAAAACAATTTGTGTGTCGATAAATAAGTAACCAAAAAGTTGACAGCATATTGGCAACAAAAGGAATGATATGTGTTGACAGTTCTTTAAACCACGTGACCAACTCTTCGATCAAATGTGAGCGTTTTCTATTACAAGTACATGTATTATATTCATCTGAAGCAGCCGGGAACGGTCCTCTACGGGGGGATCACAGCTTATCCTCTTTCATTTCAGCATGCGTTATCCTTCACCAGTTTGTACAATATGTATTATAGAGTAGAACTGTGCGCCTAATTGTTGCCGAGATATGATAAAGCTGTTTCTCTCCTTCTAGGATCGGCCTGTATTCCATAGAGACTCCGGGTGAACGCTACTCCCCCTTATCGGTCATTAACATCATGCTCCAATTACCGCAATTAAATATTTGTACTTCGTGATGAAGCACCAAGTAGAGATCGAAATACTCTCAGGATCTACATTATTTTGATAACCAAACAAGATTACCTAGATCTATATGCCTGCAGAACATTTAGTCAGCTCATCATTCTCGAAAAGGATGTACCTAATCTTTAGATCTCTTTGCAATTCATTAATTTTTTTTCTAAAAATCTAAAGGTTAAAAGATCAACTGTTATTTTTACGTACTAGTATTGTACTGAAACCGTTGATGACAAGGAGATATTTGCATATTAAATGCACGCTTTTTATCGGTCACAACAGTGAGTGATAGCAATACGGCGGCCGCACTCAAGCAAGTCTTAATAGATTTATACATGTAAATGGTTTCCGGGATCCATCAGCCAACTTCACGTAATTGAAAGGCCATCTTATTCTGATACTGTCAGTGAACGCCCTGCTTGTCTCATGATCGACCGACATTATCGTAGAGAATCTTGTTGTTAAGCAAAATTCTGAAGCTATTATATGTATATGCCGAAAAATGGATATTATTATAGATAAAATGTATGTGTTTTCCCACCAAGATTAGAAGTTCAAATCATTCATATTCACATGTAAAATTAACCATTTCTTGAAATGCATACGTACATGTAGGCCCCTTAGGAAACTTGCATTGTCACGTGATGTCGCAAGTGTTACAAGTAGTTTGTTGGCGGTGCATGTGTAAATCGCAGTTCCGCCTTTTCCGAGTAGACGGTCCATTATAATTCGTCCCAAATATTACTGTTTAAACGACATATATTCATGAAGCTTTAAAATAGTGCTTGTGTACTCCTATCAATACACCGAGTTGAACGTAATTTATAGAGATTTCCTGCAACATTTTAATGATATAAAAGCGCTTTAAAAAAGATATTCTTTGAGAGGGTTCGATTTTAGGCTGTATTTAACTCCTTAAGATGAAGAACTCTGTATAAATATATAGTAAATATTGAAATTTAAGAGCTTAAATATTTAAATTTGTTTTACTTAATAATAGTTTATGGCCAAAAATATCATATGTCCAAGTTTAAGGCAGATCTGACGGTTCATTTGTTGACCACCTAGCCTCCTTAACTCAAAAACGACAATGACAACGACAACAACAACAACAACAACAGAAAAAAGCTGGCATTCCAGATATTTGAGGGTTTCTTGGGATGATCTGTGCTTCGATTGTAATGATTTTTTTTATAGTCTTCACCGCCAAAAACACTAGAATTCTGTGTTAAGAGTCTTTTTTTTCTCAAGGATCTCTTTTAAACGGATTCTCAGATAGATTAAGGATGAACCAGATTAAATTTCTGGAAGGGAGTCACGAGGAAAGGAAGCCATACAGTAGTTATCTGCCTTAAAATCAATCGGATTTTGAAAACAGTTTTGTCCCCGCTTAGAAAAATAACTCGATAGAAGATGAATTACCATTAAATGTAAACATATTTAGCTCTTTTCAGGTTTAGACTGAGTAAACAAAGAAGATTAATGCTCTCTTATCCTTTTCAACGCTAAAGTCCATGCATTATTGATGGATTTATATATATAGCGAAATGTCCTTCTGACTTAACAACTGGTAAGCAATTTTCATTAGCATGCAACTGAGGTCATGCATTGTTATATTTCAACGAGGCAGTATCGCTCCAGCCATCTTACAGTTTCGCATACTCTTAATGACTATGGAACAACTCTTTTAAATTATTTTCCCTCTTAAAAGTTATTTACCGGTATTCTCTATTCCGATTAGCTCCTTCACTATTTCGTGAAGAAATTTCACCAATCGCGGTAATGCTAAGTTAACGCATGTTCAGAATTCATAATAATTATTGTCAAATATTTTTATACAAATAAAATACTAAGGAGTTTTGCTTTCTCGTTGTGGTTGGGAATAATGAAAACGAAACGACGAAGGTTCGTTGAGTTGGCCAAAGGTGATGAAATGCATGTGAGATTGGCCATAGGTTTTCATAGATGAAGTGGAATGAAATTTCCTCATTAACTGTTATTTAAAACAAGTAAAAACCATTCGCTCCAAAATACATTTAGAATTTCAGCTGTAGGTGCTAAACTATCGCAATGCTAGTCGCAGGTCTATAGCTCTTGGTCTGAAAATTAGGACCGATGACATGGAGATGATGTACATGTACATGTTTAAAAGACTCTCAGAGGCAAGTAAAGCGACGATATCTGTAGAAAAATGTCCGAGGAATCATTTGAAATCGAAGATGTATACAAAATATGTTCGAAAATAAGATAAATCAGTTCAAAACATGCGCAAGTTTTTCTGCGCTGTAATTAAACGTAAGGAACTGTAGCTCCCAGATAGTTCATCTGATTTTTTTCAGACCGGGAGCTACAGACCTACAGAGCTATAGAAAAATATGGAGAGCCACAGTTCCTTACATAGCAAAATATTTGCAATTTACATGACAACATGGCGACGTTTGTTTTGCACGTGAATATAACACACTTTAGTTTCTGAGAAATGTGAGGTGTGTAATGCAAGTAACGAAATACATTCAAATATTACAAAAAAAGAAGTAGCAAAATAGTTAACTTTGTTAACAAGAGGCCCATGGGCCACATCGCTCACATGAGGAACAATAGGTACATGTATGATGAAATCAGCTTAATGGAGTCATAATACAAACTATCTGGACAATGTAGTATAATACATGTAGATCCTGTATAAATGAAAATCCATTCCCCCCTGCATATTCTTATTGTTATTATCATTAGTCCCTTTTCTAACAGGATGATTTTATAGTCATTACACATGTTGAGCATTGCAGTTCTCAAAACGATCCCAAACAATTGTTTATGTATGGGATATAAACCTACATCAAACTCTGAACCCCTTGTGAGTCCCAAGAATCATCAAGGGGCCAAAGTCTAAACAATTTTAAAGAATCACCTGGCTGATTAGTTTCTAAGAAGAAGATTTTTAAAGATTTACTCTATATATTCATATGTAAAAATTCAACCCCCCATTGTGGCCCCGCCCTACCCCCGGGGGTCATGATTTTCACAACTTTAATTCTACACTACCAGAGGATGCTTCCACACAAGTTTAAGCTTTCCTGGCTGATTACTATTAGTAGTTTCTGAGAAGAAGATTTTTAAAAATTTACTATATATATTCCTATGTAGAAATTCAACCCCAAATTGTGGCCCCACCCTACCCCCTGGGGTCATGATTTTCACAACTTTGAATCTTCACTACCTGAGGATGCTTTCACACAAGTTTCAGCTTTCCTGGCCAAATGGTTCTTGAAAATAAGATTTTTAAAGATTTACTCTATATATTCCTATGTAAAAGTTTGACCACCCATTGTGGCCTCATCCTACCCCCAGGGGTCATGATTTTCACAACTTTGAATTTGCATTACCTGAGGATGAGACCACACAAGTTTCAGCTTTCCTGCCTGATTAGTTTCTGAGAAGAACATTTTTAAAGATTTACTCTATATATTCCTATGTAAAATTCGACCCCCCATTGTGGCCCCACCCTATCTACCCCTGGGGGTCATGATTTTTACAACTTTGAATGTACATTACCTGAGGATGATTCCACACAAGTTTCAGCTTTCCATACTAATTAGTTTTTGAGAAGAAGATTTTTAAAGATTTACTCTATATATTCCTATGTAAAAATTCAACCCCCAATTGTGGCGCCACCCTACCCCCGGGGGTCATGATTTTTACAACTTTGAATCTACATTACCTGAGGAAGCTTCCACACAAGTTTCAGCTTTCCTGGCTGATTAGTGTCTGAGAAGAAGATTTTAAAAGTTTACTCTATATATTCCTATGTAAAAATTCAACCCCCATTGTGGCCCCACCCTACCCCCGGGGGTTATGATTTTCAAAACTTTGAATCTTCACTACCTGAGGATGATTCCACACAAGTTTCAGCATTCCTGGCTGATTACTTTCTGAGAAGAAGATTTTTAAAGATTTACTCCATATATTCATATGTAAAATTAAACCCCCCATTGTGGCGTCACCCTACCCCCGGGGTCATGATTTTCACAATTTTGAATCTACACTACCTGAGAATGCTTCCACACAAGTTTCAGCTTTCCTGTCTGATTAGTTTCTGAGAAGAATATCTTTAAAGATTTACTCCATATATTCATATGTAAAAATTCAACCCCCCATTGTGGCCCCACCCTACCCCCGGGGGTCATGATTTTCAAAACTTTGAATCTACACTACCTGAAATGTTTTCTACACAAGTTTCAACTTTCCTTGCTGATAAGTTTCTGAGAAGAAGTTTTTTAAAGATTTACTCTATATATTCGTTTGTAAATATTTAACCCCCCATTGTGGCTCCACCCTACCCCCCGGGGTCACGATTTTCACAACTTTGAATCTACATTACCTGAGGATGCTTTCACACAAGTTTCAGCTTTCCTGGCCAAATGGTTCTTGAGAAGAAGATTTTTGAAAATTTCTCAAAAATTTACAATAATTCCTAATTAACTCCCCTTGAGAAAGGGCATGGTCCTTAATTTTCACAACTTTGAATCTCATTTGCCCAAGGGTGCTTTGTGCCAAGTTTGGTTGAAATTGGCCCAGTAGTTCTTGAGAAGATGTCGAAAATGTGAAAAGTTTACGGACAGACAGACGGACGGACGGACGAACGGACAGACAAAATGTGATCAGAAAAGATCACTTGAGCTTTCAGCTCATGTGAGCTAAAAACTAGCGCATCGTAAATTGCAAGGTTTTCATGTTAATATGCTCTAGAACCAGGACTGCGTTAAAGATCGTAAATGCTACGTCAGGCTACGTAGCAGCTTTGTTGTTGAACAGTAAGCTTACCTAGCTACTTCGTAGATATCCGTAGCCTAAATATTTTATGCTAACTATCAAATTCAAGATGGCCACCTTAGTAACCACTTTGTAACAAACATGAAATCTATTTATTTAGTGATGTCTTGTTTATCCTATAAGTTATAATGAATTGTAACACGTATGTTTCCGCCTGAAATTAACAAATTATGTTGATGTAATTAGTCTTTAGTTGAATAGTTCCAACTTCAAATAAGAGACCTAGCAGTCCGTTCAACAGACCTAAATATCTACTACCTAGCGGCTAGACTAGCTGCTAGGATCTAGAAAGCAGCCCAGGTAACCCGAATTTCTCGTACAATCATGGAGTTCTGTAAATATTCAGCATAAGAAAAGTTAATCTTTGATACATTTTGTATTCCATGGAATTCAGTTTCCGCTGATTAATTGAAATAATTTTTTTTTTTTTTTTTTTTTTTTTTTTTTTTTTTTACAATTCTTGCACTAGGACATTTAAATTATTATTTTTTTTTTTTTTTTTACAATTCTTGCACTAGGACATTTAAAGGGACCTAGACACGATTTCAGATGAAAATTTTATTTTTGATTTTTATGTATTAAATAGTTTACTTGTGTATTTTGAATGATTTACCGAAATTTGAATGTTAGAAGTCGTGATACAAGCGAGATACAGAGGAAAGAAGTCGTTGTTATGTAAACAAAGCTCGAGTCTTATATTTGTTTACAAATAATGTAAAGTAAAGAAACTACCATTTCTTTGACAAAATAACTTGTGGAAACAAAATAAACTTATTAAATGTGTTCATAAATAAGTTTATCAACAACAAAATGCAACATTAGATTGAAACTTTTACCAATTCAAGATATATGTAAACAATAACAGGACTCGAGCTTTGTTTACAAAACAAAGAATTTTAACCTCTGTAACTCGCTTGTAACTCGATATTTGACTTTAAAATTTTGACAGAGCAGTAAAAACATTCTTATTGACCATTCTAGACATTAAAAATGAAAAAAAAAAATTTGAAAAAATCGAGCTCAAATCGTGTCCAAGTCCCTTTAAATTAAGCTTATTCATTGTTAAAAACCTTAACTTTACTTTAAACAATTTTCTGATTATGATAGTAAATCTCATACAGGATTTAATAATCTAATCACAATGTGAATTCAACGCTTTATTATTTAAAGGTCATATGAAACGATATCCTGACCATATTGAGTTATATACGGGAATGAGTTCATAAGTACCTATTTAATAAGACTGGCATTGTTTTTTGGATATTTTATGCAAAATGTCAGCGCCACAGTCGATCAAAATCACTTAATCGGGAAAAGGAACATTGACTTACGCGGCTTACCTCCCTTGCTTATGACGTCAGTAAGACCCAATGGCTCTGTAGTGAATACAAATATCCATGTCATTTTGCAGTATTTTAAAAGAAAAAAAATCTATTTTATATAAAAACTTATATAATTATACAATAATCAACCACGACAGTATATTTTCTCTCAAGAAATTCAATCGCATGCTTCTATATTTGATAGCGTGTACATGAGAGTAGAGACTCGAGAAATAATGATTTTCTTTATAGATCTACATGCAAGTATAATATAAGTTTTATGTATGCATATGTTTTGTTTCAATTAGTTTAAATGAAATTGTCAAATTCAAAAATAACTGATCGTTTTTTCCAATTTGCACGTTCATGCAATTCAACAGTACTGGGGTTTTTTTTTTCTTAACAGGCAACATGCTGACTCATTCGCTTCACGATTAAATTGTTTGTTTCGTTTTCAAATTCACAAATATGTTACCATTTAATAATTTTTAGTCAAAGAGACGTTTCTTCAAATCTTTTGATTTTGAAACGTATACTTGTATGTGCGGTGTTTACTCACAGATTCCTTCTATCTCCCTTTCTTCCGCAATTTTTTCTTTCGTTTTATTGATGCTTGTTCTTATAATGAAATCTGTTGATTCCCGTTCGTTCACACTTATTTTTATCAAACAACCAATTTATTTAACCGGTACATTTCTAAATCCTTAAATGCCACATTTCCGCGATCTATTTTGATAAAACGCTAATACTTATACTTGTACACAAAGAATTTTCTAAAGATATTGCTACTTGTATATATCAATAAGTCAGAAATTTATAGGCCAAATTAATTAGAGTTTATATCAATAGACCTATTTTTAAAATAAAATTTAAGATTATTTTTGCGGTATTTTACAGCAGCTTTTAAATACAGACTATACACAATGCCTCAAACATTTTCATTGGTCTGCCTTATACGTTTTTATGTCACAAAATAAATCAAATGAATTAAAATGATTTAATTCTATCTAAATGTAGCTCAGTCATGATACGTATCGAAAAAGAAAATGTTGTTTCTGTTTAAAAAGGATTAGGATAGTTCGTTAATCAGCTGTTAATGTTGTTAAATTTTCACTGCAGTACGGTATCTTCATCGTGATATTACTCTGGTGAAAAGCTGATAGTTTTATTCATTAACGACCAATTAAAACTAAGTCATCTGTACTACGAAATCAGATCATCTCATATGAAAAGAAAGACACGTTCATATATGCAAAAATTACTAAAATCAAATCGATAAGCTACTGTAAAATTACACTAGTTTCATTGCATTGTTTACATCGGTGGGTCTGTTTGACGTCATAAATCCACAAATTCAAGAACGATAAGCGGGGAAGAATTTTTTCAGATGCCGAGTTTCCACGGTTATTTCTCAGTAATACAATGACAAAAAAATCTTGCTACACGTAATTTAACATTCGTTTATACCAAGCTTCATATTTATTAAAGAAAATCATAGTGTTAAAAATCGTTTCATATGACCTTTAAAACAAACTTGTTTAAGATTATGAAAATCAAACAGCAGAATGGTGAAATTTTCGAACCCGCCAATATCCTCACCAAATGCTCATTAGGGAATAACACGTAGGATTTAAAGCATTCACGTATGACATTTTAGCTGGGTTTTTAAATTTAAGATGTTTTTTTTTATATGGATGGTTTGATAACGTGCAATTGATTGTTGAAATTAGAACATTTCATTGAAAATAAAATCAAAGACGTTTATTGCTAGATTGTTGGAAAGGGATGAAAAAAAAATGATGCCAATCTCGTGTTTTATCATCATCAACAATATATGAATTAAATAGAGGGATTTTCTATTGCAATTTTAAGTCTTCTTTTGTGACTTCAATGGTGATATTTAAAATTAGTAATTATTTTGAAGGATTTTTTTTAAACATTAGTGCTCAAGGTGAAATAAAACTGAATTTAGCTTAACCAGTTTACGAGTTCTTTTGGTTTTTTAATTGTTAGTTACCTCTTTTCATGTTTGTGTAATTGCTGTCAGGGTTATTTGCCTAAATTTTAGGAGCTTTAATTTTACTGACGTTGATTCTTCCAAAGAGTGTAATAAATTGGTATTTCAAACATTTACTATCATTTTATGTTCGAGGATCGCTTAATAAGAGACTTGCAGAACGCGACATTTTAATCAAATTTTTATCTT
Source organism: Magallana ariakensis (assembly GCA_020458035.1). Lineage (NCBI taxonomy): Eukaryota > Metazoa > Mollusca > Bivalvia > Ostreida > Ostreidae > Magallana > Magallana ariakensis. The sequence continues at coordinate 15,868,802 of CM035814.1, forward strand.
TACAAACAAGGTCATAAAAAAGAAAAGACCGAGAATCAAACAGCAATTCCGCCCAGGGTTCATTAGTTGCTACGGTAAAGTTTCATTAACCTCAAAATAAACCGTCTAATTTAACGGTTCGTATTCGAACATCCGCGATAAAACTTATTTAATTTTATGAATTTAAGACAGGCTTCGATTGTCATTGGTCAGGTTCTTTAGTTTAAAAAAAAGGAACAAGGCATAATTGGTCGTTTACTTGTACTTTAACCTAAGACCTTTAAGGTGGGAACAGGATGTTAAGATTGCAGTAAGTTATCCAAATATCTCTGCAAAAACTAAATGTTAGGTTATGGAAACCATTAACAAGCACGTTAACCATAATGCTAATTAGTCATGTTGGTATTTCTTGAACATAAGTGTGATCAGATCCTTTGTTATTTGTTATATATAATTGTCATTATGATAATTGTACTTGTGCCCGTACTAGCACAAAGACTTAATTCTATCCACTATCATTTTAATTATGCTCGTAGAGCCATTCCGAAACAAGTTTCACGAACAGTCATAATGGTTATTAAACAAAAGTGTAAAAGTAATTGATTTTGTTTCTTCAAGTGTTGTATATAAATATCAATTAAGTTGCGCTATCGGTATGGTTTATAATACCAGTATATCACGGTATGAAGGGTTAAGCACGAAGTTTACTTCATGTATTAATAGATAAGCATTTCCCTCTGTCACCACACAATGTATAGACAAAACTTTATTAAGATGTGTAAACAATAACTGAATCAAGATTTTAGCCAAAAGTTTACTATTTATAGTTACATGTAAGTGTTTTCAAGAGATTCTCCCTGCCAACATGTATACAAAGTAGCTCATGTTGTGCTTTGATTGAATAAAATGGAGGCAAGGAAGTAAGGAGCAAATTGGTCGTAATAGGACATTAATTATACAACACAATACAAGCATCTTTTGCACTTAAAATCTCTATACGCTCGGCAAAAGGGCGAAGCAAGGAAAATTTTGCACGTCGTCAAAATTGCAGCATTAACGCGCTTATAGCAGTTAATTTTGGCGTTATCACCCGTTTTAATGTTCATTGTTAAAATACCTGTGATATTTATTGATATTAAGTAGGCTTTGGCGTCGCGTGTTCTAGATTTATCTTTGAACTCCAAGGATTCGTGCACTTGTATGTCCTTATAGTCGTGTAATGGCCGACAGCCTTCCGGATTTTGATATAAATAATAACAAAAATGCATGTCGGAAGCATCTATTGATCTATGATAGACACTGGATGCACTCAGTGTTGAGGAATTGATAGATAAGAGGTCTTGTCAGATACATGTATATAAGTAGTACAAAATGACAAATTAATTTTTTCCTTGTTGGTATATCAAATAAAAGAAAAATTAGAAAACGTATTAAAATTGTTTACGCAGTAGAAAATCTTGTAATATTTCCTGTCTCAAAGCCCTCCCCCCCCCCCCAAACCACCAAAAACCCAATTAAACACAATTTTGGAGATAACCGTATAACATAAAGCATATATAGTATAATGAAATCGTTATGAAAAAATCAAAGTACTGAGAGTACTGAAAGACGGGGGTCTTGAAAGTGTCCACGTTTTCCTCGAATATTCTTCAAAAAATTATGAAATTGAATTAGGTGTTTTCATCTAGTATATTAATATTCGACTTTTGCAAATGGCTGATACTTTGTCTAAAATCTTAACTAAATCCTGACCGGTACTGTCCTTCATAATTTAAGAAAATTGACACAACGCTATTTTATGTAAAAATAAGACCCCAAGGAAAAGTTTGAAAAACTACAACTATACTCTGTCCCGAGTTTTTGCTTCCACCACTTTTCGCTTGATATTTCGATAATAATAAATATCTTTATGCTCAAACTACGGTCATCCACTAATATGAAAAATGTCCAAATTATCTCTTTTGAAACGTCCCCTATACCGCTTCAGGTTTCAATACACATCCCAAAATAGAAAGTCTACGGAGATTTTGCATTGCATCAACCATAAATAAGCCCGGATGATAACGTTGAAAAATTGCACGTGGTGTCCCGAGTACTTCCGAATGGATAAAAGATGTAAATATTTCCTATTATAAATCTCCGTAAGAAATTTGTTTTCGTTTCTGTAAACTTTTATGAGTGAAAAGGGATAATTTGTCAATGAAGATATCTTGGATATTTTCCATTCAATCGATTTCATCTGTACTTCTTGCACAGGTATGTTTATTTTTATAAAAATTAATCAAAAAGTGATGGAAGCATTAACTTGGGACAGAGTATAAGCGGGATAATCAAAACAACTATATCTAGGTAAATAATTTAAATTATTAGATTTATTTAATTTTGTGATCCAAGGGAAAATCCACAAGTCGGTATCCGTTATACAAGGTCTATGAAAACTCCGAAAACTGCTGAATTACCGAACAAAGTTAACATTTGTATACCGATAACAAACACAAGCACATGACTTTAGAAATATTTCTTTTTACTATAAGATTATTCCAAGTACTATAACAATAACAAGGTTCGTCACGGTCCCCATTTTGATTTTTTATACCGGCTTAAATGACACGATTTTCTGGCAGCGATTCATGTAAAATTAATAGGTAAAAATAAATCCGTTTGCCACTTACTACCTTTTTGTGTAAACTTGTGCACCATCTAAGCGAATTACGATACAACCATTCCTTTCATTGAAAATCATACTTCGAATTCAGTCTACTGCTTTTCAAATCGATAAAACTAGAAAATGGAGACCGGAAGTGAATGAATCACGTCACACTTTGTGGTAGACCTTCCCAGATTGGCTGTTATATTTGTCGTTAAAAATGAATAAAAATAAATGGAAAAAAAAATTAGAGTAGAATGTCCAGATCAGCCACTTAGTGCTAATGAAGGAGAGAAGGTGTCATGTATAAGAAAAATATTCACATGGGGTAATATGTTTTACTGAAAATTGTTAAAGCAATGTTTATTGTATGATTATTTTATATTGTAAATTTTAGCTATTAATTCAGAATTATTTGATTTTAAATTGCGAATATATGCAAAGTTACCGCTTTTAACAGCAAAATTAACAAATGTTGTAGGAAATTGTCAATTCAGGGATATGTGTCTTTTCAATACACTCTCGTCTATTAAGGGCAAATTTTCATGCGTGTCTTGGAAAAAATGAACTTAATTTCGAAAGCGATTTATTTTGAATTTTTTTCCGAAGAGCTACATTAAAGGATTTGTAAATCCGATTTTAAAACTGCGATATAAACAATTAATTTTTATCTTCTTAAAATTGAGATAAGTACTACTTCTATTTACATGTACTACCACACGGTAAATTAAAAATTAAAACATAACAACCATGCATTATTTCTGAATTCATAGGTCTAAACATTGGTGTGAGATATTTACTGATTGGAGAAAGATCAGCTGAGTTTCTGATGATAGACATTAAGATATTGATAAAGAAAGATTTTTAATCATGAATGTGAAAATGTGAAAATTACATATATATTCCAACTTAACCGGACAACATGAACATTAACATTTAACTGGTTCTTCAATCGATAAGATTGTATATATTGTTTGATGTATTGGTCACCCAAAATATAAAATTAACCTATATTGATTTTGCTTAAATGCATTGTTCAAAATTTCAAAATTTAAATTCAGTTAAGTTACTAGTAATTAAAGAGTCAATGAACGAGAAGGCAAATTCAGACTTGTTATTATTTTCTATTTACAAAATTCCTTTAGAGATGAACAGCAGTCATACCTCATGTAGACTTGACCTATTTAATAAGTAAGATAGCTGTGTATAACCCGTTCAGATTTTAATTTCGGTTCGCGCATGATAGGTAGTATTCAGGTGATAGATTGTTAAAATAAAATTCACAACATTTCAAAAATGGCACATTGTGTTTGTGAACTTTACTTTCGATTCAACCTTCAACCCCCTTTTTTTTTAGTGAAAAATTTAAAAAACAAAGATAAATAGATTCAACATTTGTCCACTGCAGGAAACGGTACTTACGATTTAATGGTGATCAAATATGGCTGCAAACGTCGATATAGATGTCTTTCAAAGAAACATGTACCTGAAACACCTGAAATACACTGAAATATTACATTAACATTATATATACATTAGAGATAAAATCTAATACGAGTACTTTGTTCAATTTTTTTAGACGATTTATAGTCTGATTGCTTTTTATCATTTCGGCAAAATGACAGGTACACTTTACATGTTCATTTATACGTCTGCAAGATCTAAACATGCAAGTAGAAGATGATTAATCAAACATGCGTGAGGCACGACATGCTTTTGTTCTATTTATTTTCTGATTTCATTCTTTCGATAACTAACACAAAATGCGTCTTTCACTGAAGAGTTGTGTTCAATGCTCCCTCTTTGTACTCCCATCAACTGCAAGGAAAATCCCAGTCATCGCAACAAGATGACGGATTAATCACCGGTACCTAGTCTTAATGCTGGAATTCTCTTCAAAGTGAAATATTATTAGTTTGATTCAAGTTAATCAATACGCTCTAACTGTGGAGAGTTATGCAAATTAAAGGTAAGTTGATATCAGAAACTGCAATATTTATTTGAATACAAAAAGGCAGGTACACTAAAGGTATATAATTTGAATAAAAATTGATTGCTACACAAACAAAATTAATAGCAATTTATGATATTGGTCTTGACACTTACGCGTAATATAGTTATGATTAATTCGATGCACAATTCGTAATAATGAAAATTTGAGTAATCGAAACGGAGTATACAGCTCAAAATCTTTAAAAACTGTTATCAAAATACTAGTATTATGAATACATTAATACGACACTTTTCATCAAGTACTATAATTGCAGGGGCCAACTTTCGGAATCAATATTTTAGTCATTGATTATAGAGTGTCAACACTAGCAGATTTTAAGATAATTCGGGTAATAATGAACAGAAACAGCACAAAACGCATGTACTAGGACTCAAATTCCTTGCTGTGACCATCTCTTGGAATATTAGGTTTCCTAAATTGATTTTCCCGGGCAATCGGGCGAATAATAGAGAAGGACAATTATTAAATGCCATCTCACATGTTCTGTATTTCCATACAAAGGCCAATCAGCATCATTTTTATTCCTGAAGAAAAGTAAATCAACACAAACGGTGTAATATTGCGAAAAGGCGTTATGCGATGTAATATCACTAAAAGCCTTTTTCTAAATGCGTAAAAATGCGGTAATCCCCCCCCCCCTACCACCACCATCAGCAAAAGCACGATCGAACAAATCTGAACGGTTCAAAAGACATAAAAAAGTGAATAAAAGTGTGTTTTTAAGCAGTTTTAAAAGTAGTTATAATGTACTGAAGATGTTAATATGCATATACATGTACCGTTGTGTAATGCATATACCGTATACATTCTCATAATTCTAATACATGAACTTGTCTGATTAATGAAATACGTTATAAATTGTGGATCAGTTCCAACGGTAATTAATTCTTACAAAAATATGATATATCTCAGAAAAAAACCTTTACCTTTAATACATGAATTGTAATATTACATTATTCAAAATTCTAGTCTGTCTGGCAAATTCATATTAGATACAAGCTTAAATTGTCATGCATATTTGTGCAAAATAAGAAAAATTCTGGAGAAAACTCTATCAGGAAATTACAATATCTGCTGTAGTTTACCGTATTGCATGAATATCTACGCTCCTAAATACACATGGTAGTGTAATAAATTTATCAGACATATCGAAATAGTTTTGTTCTGTAATCAATCACCAACAAATCTATCAGCTCACCATTTTATTCGTACGGTTCTCTGTAATCAGTAATTGATATTTACACTGGGAATAAAATGACCGACAGATCGATTAAGGTTGAATTCTTAAGAAAATATCAACTTGGTCGCCCACGAAAAACAAAATCAGGTAGAGCTAATTAACGAAAAATTCCGATTTAAAGTACAGTAGACCGATTTATTGCGTGAATATAAAAGAAAATAATGTAATATTACAATTATCACTCTTGCTAGATTCGTCTGCGGCGTGATTTGAAAGAAAATCTAGGATTGGAAATTGTAGAGAGGCAACCAGTCGTGTTTTGATCCTTGGGCTTACAAAGTAGCAATAAGAAGATGACAGATGGGGAACTGATTTCATTAATATTCCTGATAACCGTTGATGTTGTCTTGAAGTAACGAGCTTTCAAGGCGTCCATCATTCACAAAACTCTTGTTTTTATAATCAGAGCATCAAACGCTGTTTGGTTCAGAGAGGATACATTCGAGGCTTACCAAAGTAGCGTGCAACGTACAGAATGCAGCCAAAAATATGACGATGCAAGCTGTGTTTACAAAGTACACCGAGAATGCAATAAAACGGCAGTCAGCTTATGCATATCAATGCATTACTGTCTATTTAAAAGAAAAAATAACAAAGCAAATATTTTTTACTGTCGATATCTATTTGTACTGATTTCATTAGAAGTTTAAACTGCTAGGACGCAATTTGTATATACATCGATGTTTCACGGGTTTAAATAAAAGTGAAAAATTAAAAAAGATCTGTAAAACGTATATCAGGAAAGAATAATGCACCATTTGATATAATATGTTGTATAACCACCGACTTTTAAGTAGATTATGGTCTTTAAATTTGATTTCATTTCCTGCCTGTTTAACATTGGCGATGATGAATACGTAAAGGATGGCGACGGGGAAGCTCAAAGCCATTTAAATTGAAATTTAATACTACTATTGGACGTCATTAAGAATTTCAGAAAATTACCGTGTTGTGCAAACAATTTCAGCAAAATATGGATTTTTTTCTTTGGTTATTCAAAGTTTGTTTACAGAAGGTACATAGTCAAAAACGTTGTCAACAATTGGCAATTAGGTCACCGAGGTCCATTACATTACTGTGAATGACCGGAACATCCTTTTACAAAACAACTCAAATTTTTTACCATGGCAAAGCAAATAAATGATTGTTTTTTTCTAATCATAATATTTTGAACTCAGCAGGAGTAAATATTGTTAAACAGTAAATGAATGATATTTAGCCGGAAATAAATGATTATTTTTTTGAAAAAATCATAATAATTTGAACTCAATGTTAGTAAATATTGTTTAAGATATTAAACATTATTTTATTTCAAAGCATTTTGTCCTGGAGAACACTCAGTAAGACTAGAAATTATTACGACCTTAAGGTAAGTTCTTTTGTAGAACGTTGCCTTGGTCAGTGTTAGTGGATAGGCTAGAGTTTGCTATAGTGCAATCAATACTGTCTTGATGACTAATGTTCAGTAACGAGGAGAGTTCGATTAGAAAACAAGGAAAATTGAGAAAGGGGAGTGGGTTATTATACAAAAATACCACGGCAGATCATTGAATTGTTGACCCCCGCCCCTATATAAACTTCTTACATGAGCAAATTCTATTCCACGTTTTACTACTGGCCTAAAGGTTTGTATGTTGTACTGCGTTTGTACATGTAACAAAAACATTAGACTACCATATCTATTCTGACATTACGTTCAGTGCCATGCTATACAGTGGAATCAATAAAATTCGTGGAAGTCATTTTCGTACATTGTCAATATTTCTAATTTAAGGTTTGTGGAACATATACTCAGTAATGTTATTTATTACGAATTATTAAATAAACATGTTTTATAAATTATTGGGGATATTAATTTGTAGGATAGCGATACCTACAAAATCCACGAAAATTGAAACACCACGAATTCCAGCAATTTGGCTATAAACACATAATATTTTTTTCCCAACGTTGCAAAGGGAGGGACAGCGTTAAGGTTTAACAGTGTTTATCACTCTATCTGCGATTGACATGGTTCATTTTTATTATAATCACGATACATTGATTACATGATTTTTTTTTTTTAAATCAGAGCATCAAACTCTGGATCTAAGGTGCTTACCAAAGTAGCATGCAACGTACAGAATGCTGACAAATATACAGGTTGTACATGTATACCGTTAATAATCGACACTCCATTTATAGCATGCCATCATTTTATCAAATATAACAACATCCCATTGAAACCACGTGCACTCTTCTTTGTTCAGTCCCATTCTTGTACGGACTACTTGTACTTACTCTTATTACCCTAACGACACTTTTTGCAGTAGGTCTTAATCCAGATTTCCATTAACAAAAAACTAATAAAAGGAATTAAAAAAATCCAGCTTGACATGGTGTGTGCTAAGCTGTTAAGAACATGTGTTACTACAACTACCTGAACAAAAGCAAGAAACAACTGTTTACAGTAATGTATCGAAAAAAAAGATTTATTTGAACATGTGGCGTTTACTAGAAAAGCAAGACACGTTATGATATTGTGCACATTTCTAAAAAAAAACAACTCTTACTGTCGTGACGATATGAGCAACCGACTCTCCCTTATGATTTGTTTCAATCTCTGATACTTATGTTTTTTTCGCATGGAGAAAGTAAAACTTAATTACCAGTAAAGTATTTATTTTACTCTGACGCAGTTTTCAAAATTTGAACAGAAGCACGCGACGTAAAACGATTACTACAACTTCAAGTTGTCCAATACGTTTTGTATCTTTAAGACAAATCGGAGCCCTAGAGTTGTAAAATTGTTTTTTTAATTTTTATCTCCTATCGCAATTTTATCTCACATTTTCTTCCTACAGCTATTGCATGTATGTGTCTTATTATACAAACGAAAAAAGATAGGTATATATTTCTTAGTAATTAATTCTTATGTTAAGAAATAAGAAGCGAAAATACTGATCGGTTTTGTTATTTAGTGTTTAATTTGCAAAATAATAAGACACATTTTGAACTTTGCCTGTTGCTGTTTGATCCAAATGTTTGCAGCCAACGTAAATGCATGTAATACCATTACGGAAATACAGTAGTCGAAACACGGTACTTGTAAATAAAAACAAACAGATGTATCAAAATGAGTCAGTGCCAATCCTTTGGGCTTTTCTGAAGATTTGCTTAAGTATTAGTTTGATTTTCTTTGAAATCAAAGATTTAATTAATTATTGCAATTTGCAACCATTAAAATACATGAAAATTTTTACCTCTCTTTATTTCAGTAGTCTAAATTTCCAATTTTCTAGATTCATTTAGTAATTCTAAACAGTATATCTTGTAGCCAACGATTTGCAAAGGACATTCGCTCATGAAAAGGCCTTTGTTATTAAGACTTTACCAATGTTCCTTCTGAGATGAAAAGATTCGTAGTCCTAATAAAATTCCCATGGTTTCTAGAGTAGACATCAAGGTAACGGCGATTTTCATAAGAGCTTTATCAATTTTATTTAAGCCAAAAAAAAAAAAAAAAAAGACAGCCACGCCCTCACCCCAACAGGCAATAAGAAGAGCCCTCCCCCTTAACCACCCCCTTCACCTGAACTTCCTTCCCCCCAATTTCCCATATAAAAAAAAATCCAACCCAAAACACAAAAACACCCCCCCCCCCAAAAACACAACAAAACAATTTGTGATATGCAAGAGATCATAGAGACTAGCGCTTTGCTTAGTCAATGAACGTGAGCTCTGATCATGAGCAGAGACTGTACAATCAAAGTTACTGATTCGGAAATATATTTGAGAAGAGTAGAGCAATTACCAATCAATCAGTCTCGTCCGTTGAATATAAATACAGCTGTGACTTGGATGTGATTGAAAATGAGTTTTTAGACAGTTACACTATTTCGACCTTTTGTCCGAATATATATTTAGGTCTGAGTGATGGAAGGTTCTAATCTGCTTAATCTCAGGTTTCAGTTAAATTAATGCCAATATCAGCTGGATGTAAGATACATGTATCGGCTCGGTTTAATTTCTCTGTATTGACGAAACTTAACCATCGTACAACAAAAGATTTATTCCTCGTTTGTTTCCCTTAATCTAATAAAAAAAATTCAATATCGTCCACCCACTTCCATCTATTTCTAATTTGATTTTATTTGTTATTTTTGATTTGCAGTTAAGTGAAATTGAACAAATTAAAACAAAAACACATTTTAAAACATACTGCATAATTAAACAGCTACTAACACGTGTTTGCGTGTTGAAAATGTTTCAAATAACAATGCATCATTTCATTTTAAGTTTTGTAACAAATAAGGCCACTAAATGTTCTTGTATGTGGTACGAATTAAGAAACAAACACAGATCTATAAAATAGAGCGTCTGTCACAGAACTTATCAATAAAGATTTAATAAAAGACGAAGAAAGAGTGAAACTATGAATTTTTAATATTATACAGTTTCAATTACAGCCAGCATTTTACATAATGTTAGTCTGTTTCTTGCTTAAATGGCCAAAAAGTGCTAATGTACCCCATATATCTCTAACAAACACTATATTCTAATGTCGGACAACAAGGCGCTTGTCTATCTGCCACTGTATAGATATCCTTGGTAACTCATTCGAATGTACAATAAAGTTGACACTACTGTGGCAAACTGGTAATGACAGTTGAAACCTCACAAATTAACGATGTACTTATGTACAATATATACCAACGCTGATCATTAGAACCACCGCTCTCTGCTGCAAGCTATATGAAAAGCCTAATTTGCTTTCGCAGACGCGTTCTTTCCCTAACTGGTATATTTGAACCGTTAATGAACATCGCTAAATTTAGACACTTGCATACTGACAAACATACGCAATTCATACAAAGGCCAAAAGGACTATGTCTTATAGAGGCATCTACTTTGCTTTAAGATTAGGATTAAAAACAATCACAAGCAATTTTCTTTCACAAATCACATATATTGCATGAATATATCTCTTTAAGTTAGCTATATGCAGAGTTTTTACAGCGTTAGAGGAGTTCTATTATTTTTGAAATTACAAAGACAAAAATCGATCTTCAATAAATATACTTGACAATGTATAATTTCATTTTGTTCTAAAGATATTTTCTCTCCATTTGCTTTGCAATTTCTGTTGACAAATTGACAGGCAATCCTAGGATACCCTACATATATACAGTTTAATGTAAACGCGGCTTAAAAGTTTGCTTAACGTGAACAAACATGTTTGTCGGCAAAAACGACAACTAAAGATCAGCTTGGTCTACGTAGGATTTCCGGTCATCCTTTCTATTTCCAGGGATGTCTAGATGTGTATGCGTTTGACATTGTCCGATGGGTTAAACAAGGCTTGGGAGAAGTGGCCAATAGTTAAACTAAATCGATTCCTTTACGAAAAAGCAACAATGATTAAAATGAAAGAAGCGTTTTATTCTAAGATCCAAAGACAAAACTAAGAGAAATTGAAAAAACAATTGAATTTACTTTGCAGTTTTTTTTTCAAGGATCCTCCACACACCCGGGGAAAGTTTTGCATACAAGCCCATTCTTCTAAAATACTTGAAGATATGGATTTTTAGTATGTGTTCGACTTGAAAATGAACAAAAACTTTCAATTTTGGGGGAAAATCAACTTTTTAGATTTTACCGATCTTCATAAAAAATAAAAATCCCTGCAGAATTCGAACTCGGGACCTGCGGGTTGGTAGACCGAAGCTACACCCTTTACGCCACAGAGATAGTCAACAAGCTTTGGCTATATAAACTGTTTCTGAATGCGTTGAAATCGCCATTTTGTGACGTACTGTCATAAAAAGTAGAAGTCACGGGGTGCCGAGGATCCTTAATTTATTCATGGGTTTTTTCTCGACGCAAGGGTGAGAATGGGTTACAATCATAATTTGAATATTATTGATTGGATATTCTTTAAAGGAAAATACCCCATAATCACGAAAAAAACGTTCGACCCCTCTCCTCCCCCCTTCCGATTTTCTTTACGACTGTCAATACTTTCGGTACCTTGATTTTATATTACTTTAAGGTCGCTGTGATAATTTGATTATACAGAAAATCGCTTTTCCGTTGTATCTGAGCGGTAGTAATTCTTGGAATTCTCCTACTCAGTGCGACCTAAAGTGGTTCGTTCAGTTAGCACGACCAATTACCCACCATAACAGCGTCTTATTCACTCACATAAACGACATTATCTACTCTTTGCTTTCTTGGAGAATCGATACTTGAAAAAAAATATCGATATTTGGCTAATATGCAGTAAAATATTGGAAAGGTAAACTGCGTGGGCAAATTTTAAAACTCATTGATTGAACACCATTTAAAGCACCAGCTATGGTTGATTGTGCTAAAACGGATGGCGTGGTTTCCCATCTCCGAAACCTTCAACAGTAATAGAAATTACAATTTTTGAAAATAAATCTGTAATATTTATAACGAAACGTGCGGATCATCTCCTGGGTAGTTGTGAATGACTAAAACGATTTCTTTGACACTATGCTACAGTTTCGATTACATTGGCATCATAAAGTATCGAACGCTGGTCGGGATTATCGGATGTTATATAAAGGATGCCGGGATTCTGTCAGAACCAGAATGTCGGCGTGAGTCGAGGAACACAGTAAAGCCAGTACAATGGAAAAATTGAAGAACATTCAGGCTAATTAGAGAGAGTGTGCGACATCTCTAAGTCATATCCCGGAGATTGCTCCCTTGGGACGGCTTCCTTTTCAAACTGAATTATTCAGCATTAGTTGTAAAATCTCTGGAATTGTATCTCCATATATTCTTATTTTAGGAGACTGTATCATCCATGTTTAACTGTGCTGGAATAAGGAAAGAATGGATAATTATTCAAAAGGTAATGTTAATTTACAAATTTAAAATGCTTTAATCTAATTTTTCAAGGATTTTTGTGTGTGTGTGTGTTTTCAAATTTTAAATAGAATATCAAAACTGTTCATATGTCAAAAATGTTTTGCAGGATTTAGTTTGTTATTATTTTCTAATTTCTATGGATCTCAATGTTATATCGAAACATGAGAGATGGTTGTTTGCTATAAAGATACACAAATTACACTAACAAAGCACAAGAAACAAATACGGAATCTTTCATTCTTTTGGTGCATGTGCTGTACAATATAAAAGAGGATAAACTAGAAGAAAACAAATAAGAATACTCGACGGCATTAGACTCTAAAATCAAATTTGTACGCCAAAGCACTCCACACTTCAAATACATTCTTCCTAACTTCTCTGTATAATAAACAACACGGGGAACCTGGCTTTTTAACAAATTTACACCACCTACTAGCAAAGTGATCACGCCATGATGACAGACGGCCCCACGTATCAAAAGGTGTCTAGGATCATGCTGGTTAATTTATCCCTATTTATTAGGTTTTAAGATGCAAGGGATGTTTGGCATTTTGTTTTCAATTTTCCAGGAGCAAATAGATCACGGTCGATTATTGATGTTGCGGAATTAGATTACGGAAAATGTAATTGAATAAACACAGTGGATATTTGTTTCATGCAAACTAACAAGTAATCCGAAGGTTACATGTCGTACATGAACATATGTATATCGTTTTACTTGTACTCATTTTTTATCATACTTGTGTCGTATTTAGTTAAATGAATCTCAGTATTTTTTGTATCTTATTTCAATTCAAATATCAATATGATATATAGTTGGGACAATATAACGTTCTTCGAATGCCATCTTATTTTAAACTCATATCTCAAATTGTTCGCAACTAACTCACTCAAGTTCTGCGGCGCATCGCTGCGTAAAGGCTACCGAGTAATATCTAGTCATTCCGAAAATTTTCACCGCTAAACATCATACCGCTCTGCCAAGAAATGCTGTTTTCTGGTTAATTTGACAAATGCAAATTCAATAGTAGCCAATCATCGTGGAGGAATTCATTTGCCTCGCATCGGTCAGCGTTTCCTATGGCCATCACTTCTTGTTTCTCCAGAGGTTTACTATCATGTCTCCCCATTAACCCGAATGACCGAATGATGCGATTATTTTTGTTATAACACGATTTGTTTGCAGACGACAAAATCTCAAACTGATTTTTTTCTCTGTCGCATTTTTTCTAAGATGAAGAAATATATTATTAATTGGTAAGAAATCTGGTTGAAAAATTTATATTGATTCGTGTGTATTAAAATGCTTTGGTGCATGATAATTATCCTTAAGTGAATCTTGTCAGTAGTTTTCTTCATCGGAAACGTTTGTTCTTTGTGTCTTTCTGACCATCACCGCAAATATTGTAAACATTCCATGGCTGTACCCATCTGTTTGCTTTAATCCACGAGCAAACTAGACTAATTAAATAGTGTATTGTATTGTTTCGGAGATCAACTCCTACTATTGAAGATAAGCCTTGCTTGTCTTGTCTGGTAACCGCCAGTAACCGTTTAGAATTAGATTCCCTTACCAATCCCGGCCATTATCCATTTGTCATCAGCATTTGATAGGATTATAATTTCCCAGCAAGGACATCTTTGTAATAAGATCACCAATTTAAGACATGGTCTCGTCTTTTTCCATCAAATTTATTCTCGAAGAATAGCATTACTTGATTGATTAGATTATAGTACATTGTTTTGTGAGCAAAAGGTTTAAGGTTAGCTTCCGACTTTCGTATCGCAAACCATTAAAAAAACCCAGCTATTTCAAAAATTACTGATTAGATCTACCATGAATTTTATTTAAAAAAAAAATAATTCCATATGCATGTATTTTAACTTTTAAATTTGAATGTTTTTCTTTATTTTTATGCAGAGCTCTTCTCCTAAAAGGAGATTTATATAGTCTAAAACTGATCAAGACCATCTAGCCCTCTTAAAGCTTTTCAACATTTTACATATGACATATTCAATACTGTCAAGGGTCGAAGATATAGATCTTTCCACTCCCTCTGATTAATAAATGACTCCGCTCAGAAAAGTATTTTTTTTTTCAGGTAAAAGCATGATTATGAATTCTAATATAGTATCTTTATTAATAAACGTGTGAAATACTACAACCTGTTCACTTGGTGGTGTGTCTGGTGTACTAGCCTTTGAGGTTAATTAAATTAATTTTTACAACCGACATTGTTGCAGCTGTGGTTAGATGTTTCATACCTATAGCGTAATTACCGTTCTTTCAGTAATCAACTCACGTTATCGATTTCTTTTCGTTTATTACATATACATACTGATATTCAGATTGCTTGGTCCGATTTTTTTTTTCTGGAGGGGGTGGTCTATTTAGATCTTTTGAAGAGGATTGGACTGTGGTGTCTATTTTAAGTCTGTATTTTACCCCTTTAGATGAAAAGCTCTGTATATAATGATACAGGGAAATGTTCAAATTTTAAAGCTATAATATATTACTTAATAATAGTTCATGGCCAAAATAAAAATCTATATCTAAAAGAATTTAGGGGGGATAAGATTGTGCAAATGCTCATTTGGTTAAGTCGTAAAATAAAATTTCAAATTTAATATTTTCCAATTAAATCTATTTGATAATGTTAATATACAAGTTTGCAAAAGCACAATTTCTAACTATATTCAGTTTTAAAGATTTTAACAAACGATAAGAAAAAAATATTTTGGTGGTATCGAACCCACAACCTAAAGAGCCTACGTTGTAGTTATAAAAGTTTACCTAATGTCTGGTGCTCACATCTCTCCACATTTTTGTTGATTGAAATCGGTTTGTTTTCCATTAGACCTTATTTAATGACAAAAATATGGAGCACAGACCAATTCTTTGAAAGAACAGGCAACGAAGTTTTACAAAATGACATTATTTGGGTGTTTTGATAAGCATACGCCAGTTACAATCAATATACTTCAAGTATTGAATTAAGGTTATGCTAAATATACATTGTTTTAAATGTTGTTTTTTGTTTTGTTTTTAAATTTATTGATTTTTTTGATTTTCAGTATCTTATCCGTCCTTCTACAGGTATTTTGCACGCCTTATCTACATATATTCTTTGAGACAGATCAGATGGTTAATTTGTTGACCACCCAACCTCCTTAAAGCATAGAATTATTGTTATTCATACCACAGGCACCTGTTATATATTTTTCTTATAATAAAATTAAATACCCTATATCTAACATTATAATGTATTATTAGATATAGGGTATTTATTTTTATTATGAGAAAAATATATAATGTCAGGTGCCTGTGATTCATACCAAAACATGTACATGAACCTGCATAAATTTATGGGCGGTGGAAAGGGCACAAAAAAAACTGGAAAAATAAAACACTTATTTTAATTTTAATACCCATGAAAACCTTAAAAAATAAGATAAACCATATGATTAACAGCAGTTATTGTAAAACGAATATGCAGTAAAGCAAAAATATAGAACAAAACACAGCGAACAACACTTCGTGCACATTAAATAATCGTAAATGTACAACAAACACAGTTCATCCCGAATAAATGAGAATTACAAAATATCAAAATGATCATACGGTTTCGCAAAATACAGCCCAAACTGAAATCAACATACATATGCGCGAAATGAACAGAAATAAAATCCAAGCGAATGTACTGGCAAAAAATAGCCGTCGGGTGGCGCTTTTAAGACTTTTTTAACGTTTTTATGGTCATTAAAATTCATGTTATTCATTTTTTTTTCGATATATTTTGCCTTTTCCGACGCCCATATTTTTTTTTCACTACATACATGTATATATGTATCCAGAATAGCTGTGTTTTAAAACAATAAATTTATGCCATTATTTTGATGAGCTACACATAAAATAAATTTAAAAAATCAGTATGTTAAAGCGCTTGTTTAGTGGAACTTTTTTGCCCTGAATGGATAAAAGAATATGACTAGCTACATATATGTACATGTTTTCTGATCGTCATAAGTGTTTTCGATATTATGTTGACAAATGGCGACACCGTATTTCTTGTACAAATACATTATTTTGTTTGATGTAAAATGCTCAGGGACAAGTGATTGCGGCGCCAGATCATCCCTAATATGAGCCGTTCCAAGCAACCCCCCCTCAAGTCAAAATTTTTCAAAATTTACTTTTTTGCACCAATGGATAGATTAAGTAAAGGTAGAGATTGATTAATTCTGAAAACTATAGAGTTTAATTAATCACCGTTTAAAAGTTATGGACAGTTAAACATCGCATGTACTATTAAAAATGACGCTACTAAATAGAATGACGAAACTCGACGTAACGTCACGACATTATGCACTTGACATTTATATTATTCTTTCAAAAATTCATGACTTAATCTCAACGCTAAACAGTGCTTTAAACTTTGAATATATTTCACCATACAGAACTATATTGTTAATTTTTAATGACTTAGAAAACAGTTGCACTAAGAAAATAAAAAAAATAGGGATGTCAATTTTACTCGGTTGGCTTAGTCGATTAATCGGAGCCTTTAGTCGAGTACTCGTTGATTTATCTGAATCTGTGTGTCCTTTTCAAATCAAATAATTCTACTGTCATATACACCGTATCTCAAACCATGCATACACATTTAAAAACTTATAAAAATACGCACTTAATGTATTTGATTTCATATAGATAAAAAAGTATTTTATCTCAATATCCGTTAGCTAATGTCTTCGTATATGATTTCCTTTTTCTTCTGACGTCCCGTGCCGTGCCAAATCAAGAATTGAAGTTAATGATTATAAAGACAAACGACTTGAGATGATTAATTTTTTTTTAATATAAACATCTAATCCAATAAATAACTAATAAGAAGAACCACAAGTTGATCTCTGGAAGCACATGTTTGCATAAGTACTTCTATTCAAAACAACAGTATAAAGAAATCAATTTTAGCCGCGCTTAAAAATATACCATGGACAGCCGTGCTATGGAATAGAGTGTGACATGATCAAATATGCAGAGAAAAGAAATCTCTTATTTTTATTCGAAGCTCAAAAACTGCAGCGTTAAGGAAAAACATGTTTTGATTTTACTTCTCCATTTTTTAACGAGTAATCGAAAAAGAAAATTTTAGACGATGATCGGCGTGACCGAGCGATAGTCGAGTACTCGTTGACATCCCTAAAAAAACCAAAAAAACAAACAATATATGTAAATGAATCGAACCATTGTGACAAGAAAAATTAAAGAAAAAGATGTTGGTCAGAAAAAATAGTATAAAAAGATCAATAATTCTAATAATTATATATATATATATATATATATATATATATATATATATATATATATATATATATATATATATATATATATATATATATATTGTGTAGAATCTGACTGTAATAATATGCTATGCTGTTTTTATCAAATTTATGATGCATGGTTACCGTACGTGTTTTTAATTGCAGAACCTATTCATGTTTCAATATTCTACATGCTCATGTAAGAACAGAACAGGAATTTCTGGAAGGTCCTCGTCCAATTATTTAAGATAGAACAATTCACCAGATAAATCGTAGAAGTATTCACGAGGATAACATTTAATCCGAGATTCTGAGAGGCCATTATCAGTGTAAACAAGTCCAACAAAGCACAAACATCAAGTAAAGGACGCCGACGATGTTATGATATAACGTAATCGTCCAAACTGCAACAAACCACAGATTTTCATGTTGGCGGGTAGCAATCGAGGTTATCACTCTTTTAGATATGAAAAAGGAGACCGACCTTCTCAAATAATATTGTTAAAACCATAAACATCACATTGTGAAAGTTCACCATTATTTCATAAAGCTATTATAAAGAGCCCTAATTTAAGTGTCACACACCCACAGTGACCGAGGAAAACAATGCATGGTTCCTCTCATAGTCAGGGTGATTCAGAGCAGTGTAAAATACTTGCAGCAAGCTTACACGTGTACATGTAATTCACGGTGATATCAAGGGAATACCACTTAACGAATACCTATCTGTTATATAGTTAATAGGCACAGAATGCAGACCCAAAAACATGTTTTTTAACAACATTAGGTTCTTGGATCTACTTTATGATTGTGCTGTGTTTTTGTTAAGGGAAATGATGTTTATGGTTATTTGCTTTTTGGAGAAAAGCATTGTTAAAGATCTACTAATTCCTTTCTTTAATTTTACACTTTTGATTAAAACATTAATTTTTTTTTATAGAATACAAGTAAGGAAAATCATTATCACATAACGAAGATAAAAAAAAAAACAAATTTGGGGCAGAAAGCATTAGATTCGTTTTATGTTTAAACAAACTGTACTTATGATTTTATCTATACCAGGTATCTTCTTAAAATCCCATTACGTTTCTGCAACCTTTGCAAAGAGTACATTACAGTTCCATAAACTTTTCATCCCACATTCCTATAATTAATCGATTTTCAACGATTTAATCCCGATACAACCGTGAGCACGTGAATAATTAACACATGCTGCCGGTCGGGTACACCTATATAAGTACATTGTAATTCTGTTCTCTAATCCATCACCTGCCAACATCAAGGACTAGACGAAATTCGGTGAATTGAATAATTAGGACATATTATAATGTTCAAAGGTGATTACTAACTTTTCTATTCATGAACCAACTAGTAAATACTCGTGATTTTACGAACTGCAGTGCAATTCAATTCTGATTCATAGATATAAGACCAAAGGATGTTACTTGGCAGAGGTATTGTTTATAAAGTGAAATGCGTGAAATTGCAAGGTTAAATATTTATCCACAAGTGCATTGAATTTCAGTATTTTTGTAGATTAATATTATCTCAAGATAACCGTAAGATATCATTATGCAGTCGCGTTTTAGGTTTTTAGATGTTACTTTGGAATTGCCAAGCAGAGAGGCTTTTATTTTGAATATAATGAAGATTCCTTTTTATAATTACAGGAGATTTGGATCCATATTCAGAATTATTATACGTCAACGAATCAAATAATAGCATCGCCACGGACATGGTGATAGAACAGACCAATGGGCTGATGGTGTTTGGACATTGGTTTACAAAGATTCATGGCTATGCCAGCTTGTTTACTTGTATTTTTGGGATTTTCACCAATCTCTTTAACATTTCTATCCTGACGCGGAAGGATATGTGGAACCCCACAAACTGTCTTCTGACGTGGCTAGCGGTCTCCGACATCCTGACCATGATTCCTTACATTCCATTTTCTCTCCATTTCTACTGTATTCACAATTTTGATGAAATATCAGAGGAAAAGTTTTCCCGAGGATGGACAACGTACATGCTTGTTCTTGTCAATTTAGCCGCTACTACTCATACAATTTCAATATGGTTGGGTGTTTCTCTGGCCGTATTCCGGTTTACACAGCTTCGGAACACTGCGAAAGGACCCCTAGCTCGTAAGAGAAGCATGCGTCAAGTGAAGTTCACTACTATATTGGTGTATATTTTATCTACACTTTGTTTGATTCCCAATTACATGACCAATAAGGTTGTACAACAGACGTTGGATACCAACATGACCATTTATGTCCTCAATGATCTAAAATTAGCGACCAATGAAACAGAGCCGATCGTGCTCGCCAACGTACTGTCATACGCAGTTATAGCCAAATTCATTCCCTGTGCTCTTATGATTGTGTTTGGAGGGTCTTTGTTATACAGTCTTGGAATCAAAGGTAGACATCGAAGGACCAGGCTGTCTGCAGGACAACCCCCCGCAAAACGAGGCACCAAGCACTCAAAGACGACCAAAATGTTACTTGTTGTGATTATTCTATTTTTAGTAACAGAATTCCCGCAAGGTATTGTGATTTTCATGAGTGCCATTGTTCCCGAGTTTTACAAGTCCGTTTATGTGCCTTTAGGAGATTTCATGGATTTCCTTGCCCTAGTGAACAACGCTATTAATTTTGTCTTGTATTGTAGCATGAGTAATCAATTCCGGTCTAGATTTTTGGAGATGTACTGTAATAGAAGGCGTGGCTTTAAGTACACTAATAAGTTCAGTTTTACTTATTCTTTGTCTTCGTTTACAAAGAATACCTCTGTGATTGACCATTCCCTGAAAAAATGAACCATTAAACTCATGATGTTGTTATTGCCAAAGAAATTGAAATTATGAACTCATCATCGTTCTTCGTTGTACCGTTTAATTAATTCATTTGTTTACTTATATTTAACGGAACTGTAGATGAGTGATCTCTTGATTTTTTACTGATTAAAATGATAAATTAAAAGACTAAATTGATCGGACTGTATAAGTCGTAGTCCTTTGTATCTGGCTCGTACTGTGTCAGAGGATAACAGGACACACCAATGACACTCTACTAGATCCTGACAGGTATTCTCAGGTATCTCACACGATGCTTACAATGACATATCATATATATGTTCGTGCACTGCATAAAAGTGTTATTGTGCATGAATAATATTAGCTTACATCAGACCAAATCTCGTCCAGCTATCCGTTTTTCAGTAAATGACATTATATATGATCAGATATATTTTCTACTTTTGAACTGTCTCTCTATCAGCACGTATGTGCTACAGGTACAGGTCGGAGTTAATACCCCGCTGTTTACTGACGAGATCTCCTATGTCACATTATATAAATAGTGCCTGTTTGGGAGGGTACCAGTTGAAATTAACACCCCGAGAAAACCATTGTCAACCGACGCGAAGCGGAGGTTGCCAATGGTTTTCGAGGGGTGTCAATTTCAACTGGTACCCTCCCAAACAGGCACTATTTATTTTATTATACTGGATGTCTTAATTTTATAGCAATTTTTGCTGCATTTATATAGAAAAGACGCGAGTTCTACGGCGAACCGTAAGCGCATAATTTACGCGCATGTAACAATTCGTTCTATCGGCCCGTTGCCAAGTGTGTTGCTAACGCTGAGGGTATGAGGATGGATTGTCAACTTCGTCTAAACCAATCAGATTTCAGTATTTAACATGAAAGTATAATAAAGAAAAATTATATCACGCATTTATAAATTCTCTCACATTTTAATCGGCTTGGAACATTTTTTATAACCTGATGTACATGTACTTCTTAATACCGGATTATTTTGTTATTGCAAGGCCGTACCCCCTCCCTTTTTTCTACTGGTGTTATTGACCTAAAAGTACTGATTGGATGGTGTTTACTTGGATATCCCATGCATAGATAGTCCTTGTTTGACACACACGAATTGATAAATCAAATTTGTCTAGATCTAATCGCACAAGGATACCTATATACATAGCACAGAAAATCGACGTGAATATACAGTACGTAATGTTTTGTTAATTAAAGTTTAACCAATCCAGTGTCACTTCCATGGCTGTAATGTTTTCATCAAGTACACATGCATTTATATGCCAATTAATGTTCATATTAAATATTGGATTTAAATTCACAAAGAACGACGAGCATAAATCAAATAATGTCATGTGCGGATCCATTTTTCCAGGGGAGGTGGGGGGGGGGGTGAGGGATATTTAAGTTGCCGGGGGGGGGGACGTCGAGACATATTTTCTGAAATTTTACTATATATGTAAATTGAATAAACTGGAATTTTCCAACGGAGGAGGGGGGAGGGTTCCGGACCCCCAAATTTCCCCCTAGATCCGCGCATCGCGCGTGCATGTACATGTACCCACAATGAAGAAAATTTTTCGTGCCCTCGGAAGGAGAATATACTTCGCTGGTGACGTCCTAAGTTTTTCTGATAATCTTATGAGGAATGTTTTTCGATTCTTCGATTGAGTATGTTTACTGTACGTGGATGGTTTTTAATTTTTGTGTATATACAATCGTACAATATATAAGGTATCATTATGGAAAAAATCATAAATTTGTTCAGCATTTTGAATACTCCTCCTATACGCTATATACATTTTAATCTTTTGACGATGTTTAACTGGAAAAAAAATATTTGTTGAAAAGTTACATCATTCTTTTAACAACTTGGAAATATAAAGAAAAATCCTGCCATTTACAATGAATGATTGATACAGTGAGCTCATCAATTGTCTTCGGCCAGTATTTCCTGCAAGCATTGAAACTGATTGCCGACAATAAAACCAAAATTTGCACCGTTGCGCGAACAGAGGAGTTGATTTAATAAAAGCAGCTCCACAAAAGACCATCTAAAATTTTATATAATATTTTCGCTCGGCTGGTGTTAAAAGGAATGAAATGACCTGGAGCGAATGACCAAGGACGAATTAACTCGAATCATCATCGCAACATCGAAAACGATCGAATAATAATTTCAAAGATAGGAAAAGCAAAACGCAAGAAATATTTTTTAAAACAAATGAACATTTTCATAAAGTTTTTTTTATTTTACTTTGAACGCTGAGATTTTTAATGAGATCTGTAAACGGGATTTGACGTATTAATCAACATGAAGAGTATCATACTATGTATTCACGATAAAAATGATTCATAAATATAGTTTTATTGAAATCCTTTAGATTCGCAACACTTTGATCTCACGAGCCCCGCTCTTTAAACAACTCTTAAACAATCAATCATTTAAACAATAAAATGCTTTCTTTAGTGATTCATGTGGGATAAACTGTATATAACTCGCGTGAACGGGTTATGTAAATATTTTCAGTAATGATCGCAACCTTCATAACTATGAATCATCATAGAAAGCATTTAATTTTTTACATTTACATCTTTCTTTTAAAAGCTGTTTAACAAATTAATTAATTGTTGTAAAAGGAAGTAAAATTTACTCAATTATTGTAAATGTACCAGTACGTTAGATAAAAGAAATAGCCAACTAGTCTTATGTGGGAATTTGAGTCTGACATCATCATGATTATTTCGTGCAGTCCGTGATTTTTCTTAGGTTGCTGAAGGTTTCGACCGATCGATAATCTGGTTAGAACTGGATCGTGTAGATTTCAGTCCAGTTAATTAATTTAAGTAAGAAATAGAGGGAATCATACTTATTGGATGCGAAAAAAACCCAGAGGAACATTACAGTCAGGTTCTAGCTTGTTATACTAGATATGTATGTCCCAAGTTTCGGTTTCCACCACATCTTGTTCAATATTTTGATAATAATAAATAAACACCGATGTGTCCAAACTACATTCATTTACAAGAATGAAAAACGTCCAGTTTTTTTCTGTTTTAAACGCCTCCGGCCCTCCATTGCTTTAGGTTTCGATACATAGCCAAAAATAAAATAATTTTGCATTGCAAGCGGCATGAAGAAACACGGTTAAAAAATTGTGCATGGAGTCCCAAGAAGTATGAGTGTATAAAATATGTCAGATTTTCACACATGAATCACTGTAAGAAATGCATTTTCGTTTTGTGAATTTCTACAGGTACAAGATAAAACGTACGAGAGAAGAAGTCTTCGGTGAAATCGAGAACCTGTTTACTATAATCTGTAGACCTGTTTTCAAAAGAGAGTGTTATATACTAGTAAGATATACAACTTTCCTCAATATGATTGAAATAGATATCTATGACTCTCTTTGCAATACTGTGAAATCATAAGATTTCGTGGTGGCTCAATTTTCGTGGAATTCGTGGGTACCTCATATCCATGAATTAACATCCTCCACGAATTAATAAATACATGTGTAATGGATATAAAGTCATATTTCCGTTTGTACGAGAATTTGTATGAGAATACACGAAATAACGTCCCTGCGAACCTGTAAAATTTAAGAAATCCACCAAATTTGACCCTCACGAATTTTCATGATTTCACAATAAGTCATAATTAAATAAAATTTTCTATCAACTTCAATTGTTACAATACATCAACTAAATCATAAAAATGTGTTTCAATGACTGAGTTATTTATGTTAAGCACAATCCCCCGTTCTGCAGTAAAGTATTATTAAACATTTTAAATTAACCAGGATAACGTTTAAGTATTATTTAAAAAGGACGTTGTTTTTTAATAATCCGAAAAAGTATTTAATTAAGATAGGCACATGTAGGTAACTTTTACATAATTATCTAATTAGCTTAAACATGACACAAAGTACTTTTACCAATCATGATTCAACAAACCTCACTTTTGACTTTAATAATTTTAATTGCTATTTGTATTTTGCGACTTTTAGGCACCCCCTTCCCCCCCCCCCCCAACTGCAAAATTAAAAAAAAAATATACCATCATACCACAAATGAATTCAGAGCTATGTTTTGATCGTGTCAGATTATAATAACATCTTAAAATCAATGTATGCATATATTAATATAGTTGTTTGCGGTATGGTCAATCTCCTTGATTTATTTCTGAATATCTTATTCCTATACAGGGCTAAACGAAATAAAAAAAACCCTCAACATATTAATGACACTTCCAATGTCATTGAATTATAATTATCCAATTACAGCTTTTTGCTCATTTTTAAATTGTTAATTAGTAAAGTGCAATTTGACGATTATTAGGCAAGTTGTCGATATTGGGGCCTAGGGAGAACGACACGAGAACTCTGGGTGTTGTCGGATGGTCCACAAACTGTCGAACAGGTAAAAGGAAACGCACTGTATACACTGTTTATTTGTACTGGTGACACGAATATAATTGCGGAGAATTATTGATTGATTGCATCAAACATTCATTAAATGCACGTTGATTCGGTCAAATGGAAGGAAGTTGATATAAATGTATGTAGCATGCCATTTGTTGCGTTTTGATATCTTTTGATTTCTTTATTCGGTCCTATTTGGTCTCCCACTAAGTCGATTAACAATTCGCAGCGTTCGGTTGTTTTGATTCGTTTCTTGAATAGAATTCATACCATGTAATGGAGTATAATGACGCCTTTTATCTTTTTCACTCCTATTAAATTTATAAATTCATTTGAAATGATTAATAGATGATATGTTTCCTGCAGATATAATCTCCATTCCATTCAGGGACTGTTCATGTAAAGATCAGTCAGTAGCTGGTATATTATAGATTTTCTAGGATAAAACGTGTTTTCATGAATTTCAAATAAATATAAGGATAACCTCATAAATGTATAGTTACAAAATGTATCATCTCACCCTCATTTTTTCAATGTACTATAAGGTATAATGTGTAGAAGATTCTAAGTATTTCGCAATGATCATAAAAGACAGATACATGTACATGTACGGACTATTGCAACCGTCAGCATCAAAAAATTGGTTGAACATTATTTTTTGTACTTAATCTAATATGATTCTGGCAAAATCTTTGTTTTCGCAGAATTTTGACAATTGTTTGCCGATAGCTGCAGGTCTGTAGCTCCCGGTCTGAATAAATTCGGATGGAGGTCCAAGGTCGTTTATCCGAATTTTCTCAGACCGGAAGCTTCAGACCTGCAGGTAGCTTGCCGAGTAATTATAACATGGTACATACAAGAGGCATAAAAGCCACATTGCTTACACGAACAACAATTTATTTCCAGCTAACGCAGTTAACTAAAAATAAGTAATAATGCCCCCCTCCCCCCTCTCTCTCCGCGAATGTGGAAGGTCACTCGGCACACCTCGGCCGATTCATTCATCATATAATGATATAGGCTATGGAATCAGCCAAGGTTTGCCAAATGTTTTGAATATTTGGTTTGAATACACTTTGTCAGCATCTATATGAACACAGTCGGATTTTACGAAGTTAGTGTATCATATTCAATCTTTAAAATAGCGAACGAATAGGTACCAGGTAAAAAAAAAATTAAATTTTTCTTAAGTTAATCAGATGTCTTTCTATCTGTCACCGAACGCAGCCAGCACAGCTATAACAGGCTTGATTGCAGTTATAAGTAAACAGAACAAGGAATGTGTGTTTTTATTCACAAATTTCTATAAAAACAACATGTTATTCATGTACATGTACATGAACTTATAGGTAAAAATGAAAGAATATCGTTTTTTTTTCTGATTAAACTTCTTGAAAATTCGTCAATATTTTCTCAGCGCATGTAGAAAAAGAACCAGTTATAATTTAAAACCGAAATATTAAGTGGATCATATGATTTAATATCCTCCAGCAGTATGCTCTAACGAACTTAGGGAGACATTTCGTGACTGCAACTGACATTACGAGAAGGTTAACGTATCATGAAATTGACAATAACAATGAAAATGACAACGACATTTTGTTTTCTCTTCAGGGTGATTACAGTGTTGGGAAAATATATAAACAAACATGGAATTTGAAGACCGGCAAAAAAAAAAATAGAAAATAGTGACCGTCAACCTAAATAGCAACATGTATCTCCTACAAAACAATGCTAACCATTTCAATCTGATTTTTTTTAATCAATAGTTTGCAATTTCAAAAAGTTGTTGATTCGTACTTTAAAGGAAAAAAACTCTTATAATAAGTGTTTGCTGGTTATCTACATTGTTTCCGTCATCGAAGTGGATGACTGGCTATAGCATCTACAGTGCCATACCACAATCAATAGCTCAGCCAATGAAGGAATGGCCATAACCTTGTTCAACCAAACATCTTCCGCCAGGTACAGTCAACATCCCCACGTGGAAAATATTAGCATTACTCTTTTAACGATATAATTTCTAACAAACCACTGAAAATCAAACCTCCGTGTTGATTCTTCCATTTAAAGATCGCTTTTTAAAGTTTTGCGCTTTCAGTAGCTCCATTCTCGTTCACGACTTGAATGCTAGCCTCGGTGTCGGTTGGTTTTGTTTCGAGGGCTTGCTCCTGGGAGGCATTAAGTGTTGCCTTACAGAGTTTGTCAATAACTACAGCTCCAATGATGATTGTCATAGTATTACTGGTTGTCCGAATACGATCACTGCAAAAGATACCCAAAGTGTATTGGGAATCAGTTGAGAGTCCTTCTTCCAAAGCTTTCCTAAAAGTCTTTTATAAAACTCAATTCCTTTTCAATAACAATGGTGATGATGAGAAATTTGATACTGAATTGAACTGACGGAAAACAATTTTTTCTTGATACTCTCACTATTTTCCCTCTCTCTATGCGTATTATTTTCTCTCTCTCTTCTCAATAAAAAACCACTCAAGGTCTCTACAGTCTACGATAATCTAAAGTATCTTATATTCTTATGTATGTAGTAAAAAACGAACTTGCATGACTATGAAAGTAGATGGAGAATATCATGACTCACTTGTACCATTCCAAAGCCATCAATAAGCCTATGTTGTTAATCTGCACGTCCACAGACGATAGAACGACAAGTATGGAGACGATGCTGGCGCTGGGTACAGACGGAACAGCTAGAGAGCCAACAGCTGACAGCAACCTACAGCAACAAATCGTTGATAGTGATAAAAAAAAGTAATCAGTTACAGTACCCGCAACGTTATTTTTTACAATCCTATCCTATCGTATCGTGTATCAATCCTATCGTATCGTGCGTGTATACTGTTCTATCGTGCGTTAATGCTATCGTATCGTGCGTGTATACTGTTCTATCGTGCGTTAATCCTATCCTATCGTGCGTTAATCCTATCAGGTTTATCGTTCAATTTTAACAGTTTTTCCGTTTATCCTATCGTGTTAATCGTTTCGTGCCTTTTCATAACCAAGTAAATTTATTTCAAAGTTGCAAGTCGTTCAGTGCGCCGTATAAGAAAATTTATCGAACAAGAATTGTAAAATCCTATCCAGCATTCTATCATGATAATAATTTCTTAATTTTTAAGATCAAAATTAACCAATATTACATGTAAATCATATCTGTAAGCATTGGGAAAAAATGTAAACTATCGAAGTTCTTAGGAACAAGGTAACATATTTACCTGTATATCAAATATATATTAAATCGTACGCGAAGTCTCTACCTGCGTAAACATTAACTTTTATGCAATATAATTCGTTTTTTTATGCATCAAATTTTACAGAAACAAAAGTATTTATGATATAATTTATATTTTGAACCCGTTTTTTTCCGTGTGATGTTTGATATTGGGCTGAAATGTTCTCGGCAATCGGCTAGGGTGTGTGGTAATGAAAACAATGTTAACAAATCGTACGCGGGATGTATACCTGCGTAAATATTTATTTAACTTGTATGTTATATTATTCGCTTTTAATGCATCATTTTCTTATATAGAAAGAAATGTATTTATGATAGATTTTATATTTACTTTAAACAAGAGTTGGATTTTTATAATTAAACCCGCTATGTTCTGTGTGATTTGATCTCGGGCTGCAATATTCGCGGCGATCGGCTAGGTTGTTCGGTAATGAAAGCAATGTTAACAATACAGATTTAAGCTCATAATTTTTGTTAAAAAAAAATTAACTGGTCATTATTATACATTCTATAAATGATGCAGCGATGATTAACAACTCGGCAATTGTTACTAAAAAGAAAATCCACATAAAGCTTTATTCGTACGTGTTTTTTCCCAAATTATGCCATTATCAGGTTATTCATGAAGATCGTTTAAAGCGATTATACGTTTATCATGAACATCGTTTATCCTTTCCTATCGTGTATCAATCCTATCCTATCGTGCGCGTATACTGTTCTATCGTGCGTTAATACTATCGTATCGTGCGTGTATACTGTTCTATCGTGCGTTAATCCTATCCTATCGTGCGTGAATCCTATCCTATCGTTTATCTTGTAAAAAATAACGTTGCGGGTACTGTAACAGCAACCTACGACAGCAAAATGTCGACATTGATAGAAAGCCAACACCTGACAGCAACCTACAGCAACAAAATGTTGACAGTGATAGAGAGCCAACAACTGACAGCAACATACAGCAAGAAATATTTGATAGTGATTGAGAGCCAACAGCTGACAGCAATCTACAACAACAAATAGTTGACTGTGATAGAAAGCCAACAGCTGACAGCAACCTACAGCAACAAATAGTTGACAGTGATAGAGAGCCAACAGCTGACAGCAACATACAGCAGCAAATAGTTGATAGTGATAGAAAGTTAAGAGCTGACAGCAACCTACAATAGCAAACAGTTTATAGTGATAGAAAGCCAACAGCTGACAGCAACCTACTGCAACAAATAGTTGACAGTGATAGAGAGCCAACAGCTGACAGCAACCAAAAGCCACAAATAGTTGACAGTGATAGAGAGCCACCAGCTGACAGCAGCCTACATTAGCAAAAAGTTCACAGTGATAGAAAGCCAGCAGTTGATATTATTGACCGTGATAGAGAGTGAACAGCTGAAAGCAACCTAAACAACAAACAGTTGATAGTAATAGAGAGCCAGTAGCAGCTGTTAGTGATAGAAAATCAACAAATTAATAACTATTTCATGTAACAGATGACAACATCCTTCAGCAACAGTGATAGTGATAGTGAAAGTCCACGGAAAGCTGACAACAAACTACCAGAACTGGACAGTAACTGGTAAAGAGTAATTGACAGTAATTAACTGACCGTAATCTTGAAAAACTGCATGGTGAATAATGGTGTACAGCTAACTACAAAAACAACATTTTACTAAAACTAGTTAATAGCTGCTGACAACAATTTACAGAATTGACAGCTTAAAAACCCCAGAACAGAATGTGAGGATATATGAGGGTATATAGGGGGTATGGACTCATATATACACGTATATACAGGATAGTTGATTAAAAATAATGAAACTTGATATATGATAACAAAAACTTATAATAGACTGGTAAGTCAAGTTATCATATAATTATTTCTCCTCGTCGAAAAGTCCACGCTCCAGTTGCCTACCCTATCAGCAGTACATTGGAGACTCCTAGTGGCATGCCCTCTAATTGTACCATAAAGAGGGCCGATAAA
Source organism: Magallana ariakensis (assembly GCA_020458035.1). Taxonomy (NCBI): domain Eukaryota; kingdom Metazoa; phylum Mollusca; class Bivalvia; order Ostreida; family Ostreidae; genus Magallana; species Magallana ariakensis. The sequence continues at coordinate 15,899,368 of CM035814.1, forward strand.
CAGATAAATAAACAGCTTCCCAATCGTTCAAGGGTGGCTCCAACTGGCACCAGAAAATTAGAAATCCGCGTGTCCACGTGTAGCTTTACGTCCAGAATCCTCAGCATTTCTGGTATGCCAATGGCTCTACCAAGCAAAAGAAAAAAGTTTGTTTGCGCACTGTTATTATGAAGAATATCAAAACAGATTGCCGGGCTGTTATAAATAAGTTCTTGTTTAAGTTAAATTGAAATTCATTTATATGTTTCGAATTCAATTTTATTTTGTAATAGATTAATGATTTTTATGTGTAGAATTCTACATATTATAAAATGTAACAAACAGCTTAAAATGTAAATTTTATGTCAATATATCATTGAGACATGGCTAATCACATTTTGCATTAAAATGGCTCTTACGTGCTTGGGGGCCCAAATACCGTCAGCCAGGGTCGGAGACAGACAGCGAGGAAATACAGGGGGTTCTTCCTGATCGCAATGAAATAGGTGATTGGAATAAGGACCAGCTGATGAAAGACGATCCCGACAGAGTGCGCCAGTACGAACATCCCAAGGCTGCTAAACACTGTTGTAATGTCGGACGCCTTCAAAATGGCGGCTGCAATCAGACTGGCGACTCCAACGGGCGTCAACCTGAGGGAAAGAGATTTGGAATACTTTCGAGGTGTTTTTCCGAGCTCTGCCGGGAAGGCTCGACAAGCTGCGACTTACTGTTTTTAGTGTACATATAAATGTTTAGAATTTTACAAAAACATACGGTATGTATACTAAAAAGGATCACTTGTGGGTAATAATACAAACTTATATTATAAGGTATATTGTCACGTCAAACCCGGTAGTATCTGGTTCTTGTTTGAGAAAATTTACTTAATTTAATTTAAATTTGATCTTCTTTTTAGTCACACAGGGAATTTAGTTGACATTTTGTTTGCATTCGAGAACTATTATTATAATGGTGTTTATGCTTGTAGATTAGATACAATTATAACATGAGTCTCTGAAGGGCCATACTAACTCAACATTAATACAATTAACATTTTAGGGCTTTTCCTTAGATAACATATAAAATGTTTCAGATCTCACTCCAAATTATTTGGATTTCAAAACCAATCCTATTGAATAAAACTCTTGTTTATTTTGTGATGAAAATTTCATCTACTAAACTAAAAAATAATTGTAAAAGTCCCTCGGGAAAAAAAAGGTTGTAGGTTGGTGTAATGCAAAGAACAATAAATGAGTCAGCGGAGTTTACTCATGTTTATTATACCCCTCACAACTCCACCCCCCCCAAAAAAAAAATAAAATAAAAAAATGAAATAAAAATTCCAACAAAACAAAGTCAATACAAAGCCTATATTAAATCCGAATTCGTTTATTGCTGCTACAAGGATCATAGATATATATTGATAACTTACCAAATAATCCAATTTAAAAGATGGATGACAATAATTGATATTGTCTCGAAAAAGTCGGTAAAAGGTTTGGCACGTGTCCCGATTTTGCTTGCAGATATACCAAACAGGGTACAGGCAATAATCAGTCCTAAAGAAAATTTAACATCGATTTAGCATATGAACAGTTCCAAAAGCCGATTGCCATGAACAGCTAAGAGAATTTCTGGTTGATTTATCCCTCTTGTTGTGTTTGAAGACTCACCCAGTATGTTGAGTCCGGCTGTGGAGGACACCGATTTGTCAGTGATTGTGACTGTACTATTCGTCCCGTTCTTTAGAACTACGTGAGTAGAGTGAGAATAAGTTGTCTGAGTCTGAAAAGAGGTACATGTACCTAAATGCATCAGCTGCCTGTTTGCAGAAGTAAAAACATTATCTTAAACATTTCTAGAAACTAGAAACTTTTTGCAAAAGACAAGTTATTGTAAAATTTTGATAGCATTGAAAAATTAAAATGTACGAATGAGATTTATAACAAATCAATAAGATTTTGATACCTGGAAAGATAAATAAGATGGAAGATCCATAAAACTCGGAGCGTGATGTTATTTTTGTTTTGGTCCTTACCTTTTGAAAACATGCTGTGACCAAGTTATCAGGAAACAGATTTCTAGGGGAAAATAAATTATATAATTAAAAATAAATAGCTAGTACACAAAAAAAACATGACAAGGGTCTCGTTTAAATGGCAGTTCTTCATATATTTACCTGTAATTAATGAGTAAATCCTTTACCTGATCATGTCTGCAAACATGTCGCTTGTCTTAATGTCTGTGTGAATGGTGTCGATATTGTCAGAACTGGAAATTTCGATATTTTTCCCTGAATGTAGAGCAAAGAAGTTGAAAAATATGCCGAAACATTCTATTTTTTCCCCTCAAGAAAATGGTAATTCTATGAAGTCGGCGTTAAGACGTTTTTTCCGGCAAAATATAATTGCGTTAAAATAAAATGATATTCTGTTTTCAATTACTGTACATTCCTAATTAAACGCGAGGAATTAATATCCGCGTATAATCGCGAGAAGTACCTCTCGCGAATTTTAAAATCTTATTTTATATTTTTCAAACAGGTGTAAACTAAATAAAACTATTATAAAAAATTCGGCATTTGCGATTTGATATTCTCGCGATTTGATGCAAAACGGTTAAGTCGCAGAATTTAGTACTTGCGTAAAATAAGAAATTTACAGTATATTCGATGTAGCGCTCAACATCTGTACATTGTTATAAAAGTAATATGTTGAAAGTAAACGAAACATAAAACAAACTCCAACATTAAAAAGGTCCTCCATACCTTTGGGAAAAGTTCCACATACAAGCCGGACTTCTATCTGAACTTCTATATTACTTAAAAATATGGATTTCTAGCATGTGTTCGACTTCAAAATGAGAGCAGGAAAAAGTATAAATTATGGGGAAAATCATTTTATAAAATTTTATCGCTATTCATAAAAATAAAAGTCCCTACAGTATTCGAACTCGCGACATGCGGGTCAGTAGATCAAAGCCACAGGTGCTTGAGGACGGGACCGACCAACCCTCCCCCTTCAATCCCCTGATACTTTACTACAAAATTACTTATAACAAACATTTTTCAAAAATTCAAACCCTCTATTATATAGACTAGAGAGGGTCTGATTTTTAAAAAAAAATGTTTGTTTTGATTAGTAATTTTGTGCAATGAATGTATATATTGTTTATAAATATATCATACAAGGACAATTCAATGAAAAGGAGTAAAGTATATGGGGTCTAGATACTTGGGGTGGGGTATTGAAGAGGGGGAAGGGGTGGGGATGGAAAAGGGGTGGTGGTCGTCGGTTCTGTCCTCAAGCACCTAATCAAAGCCTAAACCCATTGCGCTACAGAGATAGACACCAAGATTTTGCGATATACACTGTACATGTACATGTATTAATATTTACATTGAACGAACAACACAATTATTGACTACATATACATAGTTATATGTCGAATATTGTAGCCCGGGCCCCCGGCATATTTCCTATGAGGTTTTCGATTTTTAAATTTGTCAAGTTAGTTTTTATAAAATGACTTTCAGACTAAAGAAATACTACATGTATTTGTACATGTACATCATTTATTTTTAACTATTTACAGATGCATGCTCTGTTGATTATCTTTGAATTAAAATTGTAAAAGTTTAATCAGATTGACACACGTGACGTACCCGGTTGAATGATTAAGAAGACAACGACAGCTATGATGGCGCCGATGGAGTTAGTAATTATGATGTAACCAAGCGACAGGCCGCTGATGCGTCCGTTCGACTTAGGATCCATAGAAGCTGTGCCTAAACACAATAGACAGAGTGGTAAGGGGATATCAATGACAATAGACAGAGTGGTAAGGAGATATCAATGACAATAGACAGAGTGGTAAGGAGATATCAATGACAATAGACAGAGTGGTAAGGGGATATCAATGACAATAGACAGAGTGGTAAGGAGATATCAATGACAATAGACAGAGTGGTAAGGAGATATCAATGACAATAGACAGAGTGGTAAGGGGATATCAATGACAATAGACAGAGTGGTAAGGGGATATCAATGACAATAGACAGAGTGGTAAGGAGATATCAATGACAATAGACAGAGTGGTAAGGGGATATCAATGACAATAGACAGAGTGGTAAGGAGATATCAATGACAATAGACAGAGTGGTAAGGAGATATCAATGACAATAGACAGAGTGGTAAGGGGATATCAATGACAATAGACAGAGTGGTAAGGGGATATCAATGACAATAGACAGAGTGGTAAGGGGATATCAATGACAATAGACAGAGTGGTAAGGAGATATCAATGGCAATAGACAGAGTGGTAAGGAGATATCAATGACAATAGACAGAGTGGTAAGGGGATATCAATGACAATAGACAGAGTGGTAAGGGGATATCAATGATTGACATATAATCCATGTAATATTTACACCATGATATGACTTATTAATCACTAGAGTCCGGTTTCAGATCCAAGAGAAATATCGCTATCCCATTGTATAATAAATGGTGATTAATGCAATATCACATACACATAAATGTACCATGCGCGGATCTAGAGGAGTGGGGTCGAGGTTCTAACCCCCCGGAACCCCCTCCCCAAGAAAAATCAAATTTGTTATATTAACATAGTAAAATTACCAAAAATAATACGCCTTGGACCCTCACCCCTGGAAAACATAAATATCCCTCCGAGGAACACCCCCTCTCGGAAAAAATTCTGGATCTGCGCATGTGTACAGATATTCACAAATCGTAATGCAATTTAGACGCAGAATATTTAGCATAAAATTAAACACGTTTACCTAGATTGCATAATTCCTTCCTTATTTGGAATATTTAACAATCGAATAAATCTAATCTCTCTGGTACTTCAACTTTAAGAGAAGTAATCTTTTATGTGTACTGTGTACATCGTACCTTTCGTGTTTTTTAAGTACGTGCACTTGTTGGATATAAGATAATGATATTTTGATTGCAAACAATTCTTCTATGAAGGGAATGTTTTCATACATAGATACATGTAATTACACCCCTAATTTACCTGTTATGATGGTAGATACCACCAGAGGAAGGATCGTCATTTTCAGCATCCGCATGTAGATCTCGCCAGGTAGTCCTATAAGTACACATTAATATATTAAAATGTAAGGAAAATGTGAGGGAAAACTTTGGTTAATTCAGAATCGAATTGAAGCATCTTTTTGGGAGAATGTAAAATATTGGGAAAATAACAAAATAAACATCAAAATAGTCGTTTAAGATAGCTATCACCCCCCCCCCCACACACACACACACAGTCGTCCCCCCACTACCGAATTAGGATTTTGATTTTAAAAGATTGTTGAATAACCGAAGTATTTTTTTTGCTTCAAATACGATGGCAGGTGCCTGTGAATTCAACAACATATTACTGTCAAGTTTAAAACATTATAAAACCTTCAATTTTACTCCTTTTTCAAGGTCATTGTACCTATCATGTAGCTGCAGGTCTGTAGCTCCCTGTCTGAAGAAATTCGGAAGGACAACCTGGGAGTTACAGTTCCGTACGTGTTAACACGCTGCAATTTACACTAATTTTAGACTGATTAACCTTATTTCCATACAGGTTCTGTTGAGATAATTAGTACCATAAGTACTTCAGACAATTTACTATTGATGTCGTTGCTTTATATTATTATTTACATGTCTAACATGCAAACCGACCTCGGAAAATCGAGAGTCGCCATTTCTATATGTAAACAAGCTACATTACAGTATTAATCACTACTTTACTTTACGGGGATGGTACATGTAATAGTGTTTTTTTTTAAGAATATATCAGAGGCAAGTAAAGTGACGATATCTGTAGTAAAATGACCGAGGAATTTTTTGGAATCGAATATTTGTACAGAATATGTTAAGAAATAAGATTAATTAGTCCAAAACGAAAGTCATAATTTGCAACATTTTTACACGTATGGAACTGTAGCTCCCGGGAGCTACTGACCAGCAGCTACCTGTTAGCTGTATCTAGTTTATGATGACGGCGGCAATGATAATGTTGATGATGACGACGACAACTCACCAATCCATGTCAGGGCGTCACTCGATGGTTCCACCACTCTCAGTCCAAAGCCGAAAGCAAACCCCACCCCTACACCAATCAACACACTAATAATAAGGCTATTCCGCGACAAAAAATCGTAGCAAGTCGAGCTTTTTTCTGTCATTTTACTGCGCTTTGATCTCCTCAAAGGAGCGAATATAGAATGAGCTCATACAGCTATATATCCCTCACAACCAAAACATGTATAGTTTGAGATATAGACTTCGCATCAATCAATGCTATCATCCGGGTAAACATAACTTTGTTTGTTAGAGAGGTTCTGAATTATGTAGGTCAGACCTCTTTAAGTTTAAGATAAGTAATCGAAGGTTTAATTTCTTTTTTTGTATTGGTTAACAGAGTGGAACAGTTTGTAGAGTAACATCGTACATGTGCGAATCTGGGGGTGGGGGGTGGGGGGGGGGGTCCGGACCTATTTCTTAAAAAATTCAAACTAATTAAATCTCCCAAAATTATACTTTCAAACCCCATCCCCATTTTGCCTGGAATTTTTTTTCTGGATCCGCCCGTGTTATTTTGCGGCAAAATGTTTAACGAGTGATGTTTCAAGTCTCATTAAGAAGGAGGAATGACATGGGTATATACAGAAGATCAAATATTATGATATTAGGTATAAATTTAACTATTGTTATATACAGAAATGTTTCGATATGCAAAACTAGGAATTATAATTTCATTCATTTATTTTCCTTTCGTTAGTTTTAACTGAAAACGAGAAATACGCGATAGCGGGTTATGTAAATTTTTTCTGCAATGATTGCTACCTTCATAATCCGCATGAATCATAAAAAAAGCATTAATGTTTATATTTACATCTTTCTTTTAACAAATTAATAAATTGATTGTAAAAAGTAAGTAAAATTCACTAAATTACTGTTAATGTACATCAGTACGTTAGCTAAAAGAAACAGCCAAATCGTCTCCTATGGGAATTTGAGTCTGACATCATCATGACTATTTCGTGCAGTCCGTAAATTGTCTTAGGTCGCTGTAGGTTTCGACCAATCGACAAACAGGGCGTGTATATTTCAGTCCTGTCAGTTTCAGTCGCTGTAGGTTTCGACCAATCGATAAATGGGGCGTGTAGATTTCAGTCTGGTTGTTTCTATAGATCTATAGAATTAACTATAAGTTTCCGTAAGAAATAGAGAAATACATCGGTAGATGTAAATATATAACACTCGTAGCCGTGTCGCCATGTTCACTGTTTGCAAACGAGCGATAACTCGAACAAGGAAAATTCAAGTTGTCAACTGAACATGTTATATGTTTCTTTGAAAAATAAGTTAATACTGTTATGATCTCCCTTTCTATTTCTATAGTTATGCTTTTGATCTTAAAATATTCTAAATACATTGTCAAAAATTAAAATTCACTGTAACTGTAAATATTAACAAAATCTTACAACACAGTAGGCTATAATTTTTTTCTAATCTACCAAATCGTCTGCAGTTGCATGCTGTGCTTACAGTACACAGGAAACAACAATAAAAAGGTAAATGTTTTTTCCCGAACAGTTACCCCTTTTATGAGAGAGAGAGAGAGAGAGAGAGAGAGAGAGAGAGAGAGAGAGAGAGAGAGAGAGAGAGAGAGAGAGAGAGATGCAACTTAACATTCTTATTTGTTTATATTTAACAGTTATTTACAGAATATACAGAATATTAATTTACAAATGTTTTCAAAACATTTTTAAAGAAAATACATGTGTCTTGTAGATCGCGAAGGGAAATACCGGTACATGAGGCAAGAATAAATAAATAAATTGCTAGATCATACACATAAACAAATGAACAATGCCCGTATAGTATTTCTAGCGCAAATTCTAAGATATGTATTGGAAAAGAAATAAAAAGAAATAAATGAATAAAAAGTAGATTCAATATAGGTATAACGGCAAAGCGAAAAATATCTCGATTATCTAGTTATTCATCGGAATTTCTATGTTCAATTCCATAGAGATGTAGGTTTTACCCTAGTGTTTCATTTTCTACTGGTTAGTTTCCATTTAAAGTATTGATAACTTGGAACAAAGAATATGTCTTAATATATCCTATTATAGATAAAATCATTGATTGTAGTTAATCGGGATTCTTTTTTCCATCACTTAGAGTATGATTATATTTTTATTGAAATCATTTTGTTCATTTATATGCACATTCTCCAATCATTTATAAATTGTAAAATTAATCAAAATTAATATTCCGACTTCTATAAAATCACTTCTATTGACCGTTGACAACCAAAAAGCCTGAAAATCAAATAAAACAAAAAGATAGAGCTTGATTTGACAGGTTCAGCTTAATCATGTGTTGCCTGATAGTCACGTGATATGTTTGCTGATTGTTCACAACATCGATGAAAAATACATGCTAATAACAACATGGCGTGTAAAATATTACCAAAAGTTGGTTTAGAGTTAATTATCTGTATGAGTCATGTCTGCAAAACTGTATATAACATTTCGATTGGAATTGATATAATGTGTTTGAATCTCGTAATGGTACGAAAAGCATCTGAAAAACTGTCTACGCAAATAACTGTCCATGTAAATGTTAAAAAAGGTGTCACATGCAATCGAAGGAAACATTTAACACGATACCCGCTCATGTTGTTTGGAAGGGAATTACCGCCAAAAGTCTATGTATATTGCTGGCGCTTCTTATTATGCTTACTTCTTTATTCTTCAGTACATTTACACTTGCATGTCACTTTATTGTTCTCATATTCATGCTTATCCAATTTCACTTTGATTCCTTTTTATTATTTATGGTTTGCTTTATTCTATGTTGCAATATTCTCTTCTTATTCGTTTAAATTTTTAATTTACTTCTACATGTTTCTCTGTTACAAACGTGAATTTAATCACACAAACCATAAAGCACTTTCAATAAAGACGAATACACAATGCAAATTGTATGAATTTCATGTTGCATTATGACGCCAGGCGGCAGTGTGTGTGCTACAATTAATTGATCGAGAATTCCAAAAAGCTGACTAATAGGAGCTCCAAACCATTGATCGCCTAAAACTATTTGTATTATCTGTATTTTGATGACATAACATTATATAAGGTCAATTTGCTTTTACATGATTGTATTATCTAGACTACTATATTAAAATAATAGACTCGAATTTTTGGGCTTTAATACCGAGAAATCGGAAGCGTACTGTCTTTTGTTTTATATATTTTAAACATCATTGGTACTTGAAGATTACCAATTTGTTTTTATTTTTTCTCAATCAAGCTTCGCTAATTAATAATCAACGAAAATACCTTTTTAAAATCCGGAAATCATCTAGATTTTTTGGAATTTACAATCTTGCGCATGCGCATTACATTCACGCTAAATCACGGGAGGCTCTTTAGTTTATGTTTCCACAATATCACATTTGCATGGATAAACTCAGAAACGATAATACAAATACGTGTAAATTTTCATTGAAAGTTTGCTACCTGTATATATTCTGTTCATCAAAGAAAATACGGGAGATAACTAACTCAGTGCATTTGATATGAAAAATTCCGAGAGTTCCGAATGTCTACATGGTGTGTAAATTTGAAGCGAGTAAAAAACGTTGGTGAAAAAGTGTTGATATCTTCATTAATATGAATTAAATTTTTAGCTGAAACGTATTTACAGCCTCAAAATGGTTTGTTATAAAAAATTTGACTGTTATTTTCAATAAAGCTTTATTAATTCTCTCAAAATCGGAGCGATTCTGCAGTTGTTTGCTACATTACGGGTATATGGGATGCATTTTAACTGTGTTGAAGGCCTGTCCCGAGACACAGATTATTCTATTAGAATAATATTAGATTATTCCGATATCATATGCAATGTCAACCCGTGCACGCACGGGTCAAAGTCTAGTATTATTAAAATAGATTTAAATGGGAAAAATAAATTTAAAATCTTATTTATCGATTCAACAATGAGTATTTGCGTCAATAATATTTGCTCATCTTTTTTCATAACATAATAACGTGGTTTATCTTAAAGCAGTGGTTTGCTTTAATGCACTACATTTTTCAACCATTTCTTACTGGTAATAGTACATGTTAGTAATCAAAACCTCTGTTGCAATTTTGTTAAAGCTTTACACGCTATAATTTGCGTCAATTTTAAATGACGGGGAAAATACAATGTGTTTGATTCCTACAAAAGTTACCTACATGTATATGCTGTTAATTATAATGCCCAATTCGATCATGTAATAAAGGTTTCAAATTTTAAACATAAAAAATATTTATTTTCCTGCCAGGAAAGTAATGCCTTCTCATGAATATCAATCTATCACGTGATATCGACAGCTAATTTTGGACTATCATGCAAAACTTGGTGGGGGGTCAACATCTTCATAATTGTTGTAGTTTCACGAAGGAAAGGATATAATTTTTTTCAGTAAAGCATAAATTTGTCTTATATACGAGTACGAATTAAAGAAAGCAAAAACAAAAGCGTGTGAGCATGTTCATGTATTTTCATGTACTTCCTTGAACAATGACATAGGCTTATGTGTTTTCCCATAAGGGCTATTTTTATTTCGTGTGAGTGTTATCCTATTTAAACGCTAAAAAATAATGGTACCGTGAATGACAAACGTAGTCGAACGCAGTCAATGTTTATCAAATATCAAAATAAAAAATGCTATTAGTTTTAAATTTATAATGTCTAGTACAAAACACTGTTCTTTGAGGAAATTATGTGCTTTTATTAGAAATATAAATAAAATATGCTCCCCAGGTTAGAACCCCCATACTTCACATTTGTATTGACGAGTCAGCGTGGATCTTGTACATGTTTTATTTTTTATTTTTTCTCTCTCTCTCTCTCGCTTACGCATGCGTTGTTAATTAGTAAGAAATACCACATATTGTATTATTATTATCTCTGTGTACCATTGTACAATGGTGTTGAGATTGAAATAAATGAAGGAATGAATGCTAAAAAAAACCCCGTATAACACTCATAATACATGTATACAACAGTTAAAACTGTATATAAAATCGAGACGGATATGTAATTAGGCAAACAATAACGGCTACCTGATTTCCCGCGGACATTCGCAATAGGTCAGTTTCGCTCTTTCTTCATCAATATTCATGAAAAGGCATTACTTTCATGTCAGGAAAATCAACAATTAAAATAATATAACTTTGTAACTAGAACGAATTAACCACTGTAATTTACAGAATATAGATAACTTTTATATTAAGTAAACAAACACATGCGTTTTCACTGTCATTCAAAATTGACGCAAATTATAGCGTGTATAGCTTTAAGGTTAACAATTGACTGGACTAAAAAGTCTAGAAAATTATAAAGCTGTAAAATGAAAAAAATTGTGTGAAAACCTTCGTTTTTAGTGAAAAATAGAAGAAAACTTTGAAACAAATATTTTTTGTTTAATTAAACATACTGCATGTCATTTGGTTCTAAAATCATTTTAATACACAATTTTGCATATACTTAGATTTCAAACAAACTGAACAACTAATAATACATGTAGTCTAAATCCGAATATATCAAACCAACAGAGTTAAAACAGTTCACTGTAATGCACCTGCTAAAAATAATGTTGGTTCGGGATTTTCTAGTGAAAGACTGACAATTGTTTCATGCGCATGATTGACTTCGAAAAGAAGTTAAAAATCTATACATTTGTGTTAGTCTGACGTACAAAAACTGCATATATATATAATATGTATGATTTATGCAATAATGTACATTAATTGTGACTGTTTTCCCTTTCAGATTAATTCAAATAAGTCACATCAACAAACAGTTAAAGAAAAAGATTATGTTACTGATATTTTTACCATTTCTTTATCAAATCACATTGTAAAGGTACATGTAAAAGATTTTCCTTCTAACTAAAGAGTATGTCGCCTTTTCTTTTTAACACATTTGAAAAATTGCGCCACTGATATAGCATTCAGCTAATTCAGCGATCTAACATGCATCCGTAACTATAAATTTGGTAATGGCTGGTATCCAGTAAAATGTTTGGACATAGAATAAAAAAGATATAATCCTTCTCATAGTTATGAAGGTGCATAAAATGGTGCTGTCATGTTGTAAATTTTGAATTTACCGGGTGGCAGTAAATACACAATTTACAACAGTTGTCATGTTTACTGCCACCCGGTAAATTCAAAATTTACAACATGACAGTGCTTATCCCAGGTTTCTTTGGTCTAAAGCGGAAAAGAGACATTAATTGACTCTCCCTGGATATGGACACCAGTTCATCACAGCTGGTTGCCTCCCAGTGTTAACTGGTACCCAATATAAATATCAGCTGGGTGGACTGAGACGATGTAGATTAAGTGGCTTGTATAAGGACATACTAGTAACACACACATTAAAGTGACCAAATCAGGGTTTGATCCAGCGACCTTTGGGTTACTGGCTTAATGCCTATGAATACTGACTAGGAACCATTTGCTTTATTTACATATTCTATCAATAAAATGGTCCTACCTGGGTAGGTTTAAACATAAAAATGTTTACAAATACATCATTTTTCTTTTTCATTCATTTCTTCTTCAGTTTCCCCCGAGTCGGTTATTGAGGTTGAATCTGACGGTTTTACCTTGGGCAAATATGTAGATGGCCCTGCTTGGTTTTCATTGTATAAGTTTGTGTTAATGTTTTCATTTAAATTTACTTTCTTCCTCTGTTGTGGTTTTGTTACAGGTTTCTTGTTTGTACATTTGCTTAAACGCTTGAGTTGGAAGATTCATTCAAGTAAATTTTCATTTTTTCAAGGGTGTCATCTTCTGTCACCGCTTTTCCGCCAATAACATGACTTATACTTCTTCTTTTCTTTACTTTTTCAACTTTTTTTTTGAACTTCTCCACCCATTTGCATTAAGAAATCTACAGCTTCGTGTCCCGCAGCGTCATTTCTTTTATCTCCTGAGCAGTCTGTCTGTTTCTCATTTGCTTTTACAATGGCTTCGTCATTTGATTGTGCAAGTGAGTTTGGTAATTCCATGTCACCTTCACCATTCCGTTCTAAAAATTTTTGTTTTAGTTTTTTAATCATTTCATCGCCAGATTGAAAGGAATAGATGCCTGATTTTAAAAAAGCAGACTGTATATTGGATGGAGATAACGCAGAAGCGTATGCTTTTCAGGCAAGAGCGGAAACATCATAACGAGTGACTGTTTTGTGGGTCTGGCGGAAAAAGAACAAGCATTCTTGATTGTATTTAAGTTGAAATGTCCCAAAGCATCCTACATCTAATGGCTGTAAAATGTGGAATCAATGAGGAGAAAGAACAAACAAGACAATATTGTTGTTCTTTGCCCATTCAATTAAATCTAATGAAATGTGGCTTCTGTGACCATCATAAAGTGCAAGTATAGTGTTCGAGATATTTCGTCCTTGAACATATTTCAAGAATTGTGTCTTCATGTATGTACTGAAAACTTCAGAGTTTGACCAGCCACTTGCTGTCATAACTCCATCAGTTCCAACACTTTTTCCATTGAAAAGCTTACTAGGCATCATTCTTTGTCCAGGAAAGACCAAAATAATGGTGACCGTCTTACTCCTCTCAGCCATCACTGACTGGGATTGCTAGCCTCTCTCTGCAACTGCATTTAGTGGCTTATATTCAGTATTTATACACTTTTCATCAATATTGTATATTAAATGAGGCTTATATTTTAAATTATACTTTTCAAAAATTGATTAAGAGTTCTTTGAAGACCGGATCGAAATTTCTGACGCACTTTTAGCTCTTAATTCTGAAAGGCTTAATTGATGATTTTACTACTCTTAACTTTGGCCACATTTCCATGAAATTGTAAAACCACTGCATGCTTAGTTTTTTTTTCATTTCTTGGTTTCTTTCCCAAGTGAACAGCATAATCTGTTGCCATGGAAATCACTTATGTCCTCGTATACCCATAACCAACAGAAGCTTATAATCTTTGAGATTCCCAACAAGCTTTCCCTCCTCTATTTGTGTCAGAAGTGGATCTGGACCACTCTTAGTACAATCAAGGTCATCTCTATTGTCAACTCTATCTCTCAAAGTAGTCAGAGGCACACTGTAATCTCTTGCTGTCCTGTAGATAAATAAACCTTCTTTCGTTACTGCCTGATAAGCCTTTATTAGTTTTCATGGAGAATAAAAATCGTTTTTTTTTGTGTGTGTTCCTAAAGATATTGAAAATTTACGTTTTCATTTAAGAGGAAACTTAATTTATGGCGCTCTTAGGTTACCATACTTAGGACAACTTAATAATGTCACATGATAATTTTACAATAAAACTCGTTTTGTACGAACACGGATACAGCGAAATCTCGGATATAGCGAAGCTGTTTTGAGTCCCCGTTAAAATTCTTAACAAATCTTTGCAACATTTTACGGTTATAACGAATTCGGATATAACGAATTTACGGATATAGCGAACTGTTTTTGAATCCCGTAGAGGTAAATAATAACGAAATTTTACTTTTTATTACGAATTTCTTTACAGTTTAAAAAGTTTGCTCTACCATTTAACATAAAAGTTTGAATGAATTTATTTTCAGATAAATTCTTCAATTCATTATCCGATTATTAAAAGTATTAAAAGAATGTATTTTCATTCCCAGCCTCAATTAGCAAAAATTGTGGTCTGGTGAAAGAAAACATGTATATAGTGAATTCGCTATTATAGTTATAATTATGAATTCGTTATAAGGATATATAACGAATAACGAATATTACGAAGTAAATCCATTGGTCCCTAGGACTTCACTATAACCGAGTTTTACTGTAGCATGAATATACGTCATTGGAAGTATATTTTATCAGACAATAAGCGTCTATAGATACAGTGCTACCATAACTTGGATTTCAGGCAATTTTAATGACTTCAAAAAAGTTATTAGTCAAAATAAGCTTTTTAACAGTCATTTAAGTAATATTTATGAATTTTACTAATCTCAGCGAGATTCATCGAGACTGAAAAAAATTTTGACGGACGTCTCTTCCGAATCTAAGACCAGTGCCACACAAAGTGATTCGGAAATATTTTGAAATAGGCTATTTATGACATTGACTGGAACTCTTCAGCATTGGAGGTGTGAATGAATGTGGAAATGAAATGAAAAATAAACAAGTTCATATTTTGTGGGATAAAAGCTTTTTAACGGTAGGAAACTATTAACATTTTAAGTTGATAGGGAGTTGAACGGATGTTAAAGGTAAAATGTTGAAGTGGGCAGTTGATTTAATTCAGGGTATTTCTATCGTAACAATCGGCCGAAGTTGGGGCAAATTTTGTGTGGCACTGGTCTGAGATTTGGAAGAGACGTCCGTCAAACATTTTTCAGTCTCGACGAATCTCGCTGAGATTAGAATTTTACCTTTGCTCGCAGCATAATGTCAGTGAATTAGATTAATAAATACGATAAGGAATTCTGTTCGTCTGGTGTCGCAAGTAATTTGGAAAGTGAAAAACTCAAGCAACCAAAATAGACTATCGGAAACACATGACGGCACTATATGGCTTTTGACTCTAGGGCGGGGCCAAAATGGATGTATATAGTGTTAATGCATATAATGTATTAAAGAATTATCTTCTCTACTCCCACATACCTGTAAGGAAAAGTTCGAAAACTGAATTCATAATTTTGTAGACCAGGAAGCCCTCTACCAAATTTATAAATTTCATATCCCCCAAGTTAGGGGCTCTGACTCTAGGGCGGGGCCAAAATAGTCAAATAGTGTTAATGCAATTATTGTTTTAAAATCGTCTTCTTTACTTCTGCTGATACTGAATGAAAACTGACTGCATATAAAGAATGAAAATAAAGCCATATATCAAAACTTTGAATTTCATGTCTTCAAATGTAGGGATTTGAATCCAGGGCGAAAACACTCATATAGGGTAGGGGGTTCTTAATGCAGGGTATGGCCACAAGGTTATTTAGTGTTCATTATGTAAAATGTTTAAAAAAACGTCTAGTGAAACAGAATAAAAACTGACTGCATATTTAGAAAAAAAATAAAACTGTCATCTCTAATAGTTCATGTCACCTATATGTAAGGCAAGGGTTATGGGTGGGAGGGGAGTTGGGTTATATATTTGTCTTATTATTTTATTCTGCTCAGGAATTTCAATGAAAGAAATGAGTTAATTCACATATTTTGAAAAGAGGAAGAATGAAGCTGTCTATCAAAGTTAGATATTGTGAAAGTGTTTGCAAAGAGTTCAGGGGGGAGGGTTGTAACAGTTAATGGAGTTATCTCCCCTTGCTTCTTCATAATGGAGTTATCTTCCCTTGCTTCTTCATAATGGAGTTTTCTTCAGGCCATCATTAAAAATATCTTTGTTTCCCCTAACCCGACCCTAAATTTTGAAGTTGGGTAGGTAGGTAGGTAAATAATTTTTTTTTCTGCCAGGGCATAATTAAAATTACATTATAAATTAAAAATGGAAAAACAATCAATTCTTTAATTAATTACAAAACTAAAAAAATTTGATCAGTTGTAAAACAAATTGTAATACTTGTACTAATGGAATGTAAAACAAATTTAATATCGAATTCACAATTTGATATTGTTTATCTTAAATTTTAACATGTTTGATTCAATGGCTAGATGTGCAAGAATAGATTCATTATCATTTGTATGTTGATGTACATGTTAATATATATTTAAATATCATTTTAATGATAATGTACATATTTCAAAGTATCAATTAGTTTTTCAAAATTTGGTTTATACAATGTCTAAAATCATATTAAAACAATAATATTTGACAAACTTAACGTAATGTAATAAATGTAAATGTTTGTTAAGTCATATTTAATGATTCTAGTTACTATAATATCAAGTTTACACAAACTCACTACACTTGCAGACAATATCCTTCTTTGACAAGGAAAAAGGTGTCTGTACAAAGAAATATTAACCGAAATTTGAAACAATTTGGCAAATTTGGCAAAGTTATTAACTAATTACAAGTTACCAACTAATTGTCATATCAACACTAAAAGTAATAAACATCAGTTGTAATTTTCAATGCACAGTAGGCTATATGTTGCAGCACCAGTATTAATATTGTAACCCATACAAGATAAGACAATCGCAAATTTTTAATCACAACAGTGGTTAACTGAGGCTATGGAAACGTCTTTTGAATTAAATAATTATCATTTTAATGTATTTGGGGTTAATTTGCACGATCTTGAACTTAGAATACAAGGTGACTTCAACTTCTCTTTCGGAGAAAATTCTGGCAAAGTTACCGATCATATTTAGCGAATATTCCGCCCATGTTGATGATCATGGGTAAAACGAAAAAAATGTGGGTCTCCTAAAAACGAAATTGGGTAAAATTAAGTTTCTTTAAAAAAAAAAAATCTCTATTCCATGTGGTTAAAAAAATAATTCAGTCGGCGGGATTTAATTGGGTCGGTCGCGTTAGGGGAAACATAAATAATTTTAATTTTGGCCTCATTTGCTTCTTCATATTTAGGGATTAATCATTTAATATTATGTAATTAAGAAGTTGTATGATCAAAAGAGTTATGCAAGTCTTTTTATCATTTAAAACAAAAAAGTTTTGAGCTTTTTAAATAAAAAAATAGACTTGTAAATAGTTAAGTAATAATTGGCTAACCTATGGAACGGCATCGCTGCCTTATAGCATAAAACTAAAGATACATTATGTCAAATTATCATTACATGATGTCAAAGTCCATTACGTGGTGTGGATATATCTTTACACTTGGTCAAATCTTTATTACGTGATGTCAGTAGCACATTACGTGAAGTAAACATGTCTTTACATGATGTCAACTTTTTACGTTGTGATGTAAAATCATCCTTACGTTATGCCAACATTTTTTAACTTGATATAATTTATCCTTACATTACGCCAATACTGTAGAACTCAAGGTTTATACATCATGACATTACGTAGACACTGTATTGCATGGGGGCAAATGTATTCTTATATTATGTCAATACTGCATTACTTAATGCAAATCTATCCTTATATTATGACAATATTTTATTACATGATATCAATATATTTTTATATTTTATCAACACTTTATTACATGGTGTAAATACATCGTTTTATAATGTCAACACTTTATAACTTGATGTCATAAGTTTATTACTTTATGTCTAAACTTAATAACGTGATGTGAATAAGTCTTCGCTGTAGGTCAATTCTCTATTCCACGATGTACACGCTCCATTACTTTATGTCGAAACATCATTACGTTATGCGAACACGGATACCCTCGGCCTTTATCTATACATAGAAATGGTAAGCTGATTTACCCAAATGGATCCAGGGGCTATTGGTACTTTGTCCAGTAAAGGGTCACCCAATAGGGGAATAGAAATTTTATAAAAATGAGCATTTTTTATTCATTGCATTTCAAAATTAGATTGATCTTTAATTTTTAATGTTTAAATACGTTATTTAAAGAAAAAAATACATATATTACTTACTACTCTAGTATTAACACATTACAATACTATCACGGCAGAACTTACTAGCTGGTTTAAACTAGCAAGAGCATATTATATATTAGTTAAGAGCTTTAGAACAAACCAATCACATTCCCAAGTATAACATCTTTGGAATTATAATGTCAGCAGTACTTATTCTGGTTCCGTTCCGCAAAATACCATTACCCTGTGGATAATGGTACAGAACGGACTGAGCGTAAATTTCATTCTCAGCCTATTTTCACGCCGATTCTATATATACTTAACGCCGAAAATATATGTATCATGATCATAATTGTTAACAATACACCAACAATCATGCAGTCGAATTATTTCATTTAATTAAAAATTAGTTACATGTATATATGAGGCAAACGCTGGAGACAATGTCGATTCTACCAATAGTGTTTGCCTTTCAGAATAACAAATTCTGAAATCGGCGAAAACAGTTCCCCTCTCTTTTTTGTGTACGTTTTATTATGACATATTTCTGATTTTTACCATCTGTCCGAAAAATTACCTAAAACAAACATTTTATAAAAACAAACCCCATCTATATCAAGATGTGGAAGGTCTTAATAGGGGTTAAAGATCTATTGTAATTTATTTGTAGATTTTATTTCCTATTAAGGTGGAATAACACACCTGGAAGAAGGTCACTCAATTTAACAGTAAATTATTTGATTATGAAAGATATAATGATAAATGAACTGTATATATGTCAAATAAGCGAAAAAAAATTTGCAGTTTGTGGATAAAAAATAAATATCTAAAAAAAAATTAATTTAGAATGTAACAACAAAAGCCCCTGCGGGATTCGAACTTGGGATGTATGGATCACAAGCCTGACACTTTATCAACTCGGCTATGCATTAAGTTACTTGTTACTGTTGATAAAATCGTTTTAATAAAACGAAATGTCGTTTAGATAAGAGGTCAGCCATTTTATTTGTGATTATGTGTTATTCCACCTTTAGATATCAAGTGCCTTCTTGAATAACAGGAAGAAAATTCATTCGTAGGAACTTAGCGTACCCCCTCCCCAAACATTATTTCCACCCCCTCTGCAAAAAAAAAATCATTTAATAGCATAATAATTTTGTAGCAGAACGGCCATACCCAGTTAGGGTCAATGTTCTTTATTTAAGATACCAATAACAACGTATATTTTAACTACTAAATTCTTTGAGACTAGATTTTAGAAAATCAAATTTGTACTGAGTGTCCGCGTCACAACATACAGGCTTTGGAACGATAAAGAACCCTGACTGCTAAATGACTGAGTTTGTTGTAACAAACTTAATTTGAATACTCTTGAAGTAAATAAAAGTATAAATCAAAAAATAAAATTTTAAAACAACAATAAAGGGGCTAATTTTAGATTTTATTGCATTTTAAGTATTCAAGGGCCGGTGACACGAGAAGACTTGTATTTTTTAAAACTCTTGTTCTTATAACTTAGGTCTATTTAAACTAAAAATTCAATGTTTAAATACGTAGATGTACATTCACTCTCGGGAAATTAAATTGTCAGCACTTAAGTCCCTTACAGCTTTCAGAAAAGCATCCGTATATATATTTTCTTTCTAGTATGATAAAACCACTGCTTCTTACTAGTATCTACTGTTGGGGTTTTTCAGTGTCCATTTGGGTACATCGGCGTACCGTTTCTATGTATATGTCATGTTGTAAATTTTTGAATTTAAAACATGACATATATATAAAGACCGAGGATATTCGTGTTTGTATAACGGAATGATGTTTCGACTTAAAGTAATGGAGCATGTGTATCACGGAATAGAGAAATAAGGGCCCGTTTCACTAAAAGGCGTAAGATACGACGAAACTTAAGTTAGGTCTTAGGGCGTACGCCAAAATTTAGTCCGGCGTAAATTGCGTTTCACTAAGAGGCGTACGCCTGGCCGTAAATACTCGTATCGGACTAAGTTAAAGGGTACCTGCAGCCAAACCCATGTGAAACATATGTTAAAGAATTTATTTACCAGAATTTAATGCAAAAAACCGCATCGAAATCAATGCAAAAATAACGGAGTTACGCCGCTTCAAAGTGGCTATTTTTACCTGCTTTGAGAAATCCAATCAAGAGAAAATAGAATTAGGCGATAACGAGGCTTCAGCGGAAGTGACGTCACGAGGTCAACAGGAGGAAAATTTCCATACAAAGCTATACAAAATAAATTCGATTTTACAGCCAAAATGATTGATATAGGTCCGATGTTTTGACGTATCTAGTTATTTTAAGTATTGTAGATTTAGAAAATTGTATCCGTATATATTTGTTACAGTCAGATTTATTTTTAAAGGATTTTAAAATTTGCTATCCTCCTCGCCTTTTTACCGATGATTACGATATCTTAAAACACTTGCATGGGCAGAATATGTTCATTATTCAGGTTTTGATTACATAATATCACTTCACACGCGAATGATCCGAGACAATTACACAGGTAAGCAGGTAAACTAACGGAGCTACTGCTCCAGACACGTGTATATCTGGGGTACGTGTATACATGGTACACATATGCATGTCTGGTGAACAAAAGGGGGTTTCACACCTCTAGACTGGTAAATTGATTTGTGTATAATAAGCTACTCAAAACAGAAAAATATATTAGACTGTGTAAAATCAAGCGTTCATAAGCTAATACATGTGTATAGTCTGTCAATCAGACCATCAATCGTAACCACTAGCCTGCTAACGTTAAAAATAAATGTCTTGATTGTTACTTAATTATTTATTCACATTTAAAATGACAAAATGACCATTCAGCCGTTTTAATCTTTTTAAAAATGTAATTAAGTAATTATTTCGGAAGTAATTACGTTGATCATTAATTTAGTCTTAATTTCTTATCTAATATTAATTGAAAGTGCAACTTTCTTTCGAGCTGTTAAATACTCCAAATAGCTGAATTTAGTTGTTATACTGACGCCGAATCATTATAAAATCTTTAAAAAAAAATATGACAAAGGATGTAAATAAGACTAAAATAAAATTCCACTATCGTATTTTTAAAGAATACAAGACAGACTTCATCATGCAGCCATCTTGCATGGACTTTCGCCCTGATCCGTTTATAATCAATCCTGTGTTTATTTTATATGCATGCTGTTTTGATTGTAATTGGTTTGAAATTAGTATAAAGGAATAATCGGGCGACATAGTGGTAATTTTATGTCTCATACGAGGAATAGACCCCGCGTTATAATACCTTTTACAAAATATGTACTATTATTAATATCATTTATAATGTCATGGAAAAATCGTCCCAGAAAAATACGAAAAAATATGTTTCTTATTACAATAGTGCTTTGATTGATTGTCATTTTGCTACATAGACTGTGAATTTATATGGAAAGTGTGTTACAAATTTGACTTGCATGTAATTCATCAATCAAACAATTTTCCGAATTCGGCCTTTTTGTACGGTAAAATACGAGTTTAAATTCAAACATTTTATTTTGTCATCCTGGGTTGAAAAGGAAATAAAAGTACAGAAACAACTGTTCATATATCGATAAAACACTGCAAGAAAACGAACAGTTTTCATACGATTCTCTTGTTTCTCCTGTAGCGGCGTTGACCCCGTGACGTCACAGTTCATCTCGCGCCAAATCGGCTTGATTCAAAAACCGTTCAGGTGTGAAATTGGGTTTTCCCCAAATATCTCGAAAAGTACTTATGCGATCGCAGTAAATTTTTCGGGATGATGTTTTTTCACATAGATCTCCATAATATCAAAAAATGACCGGCACTGCAGGTACCCTTTAAGGCTAGACTTACGTACTTGGGAACGAACTTATGCACATGCGCATACAGATGATAAACAGATAGATAGATAGATAGATAGATAGATAGATAGATAGATAGATAGATAGATAGATAGATAGAGAAACATGCATCAGTGTAGTTAGATAGAAAGATATAAACTTGTCATTTATATTGCTGTGATTGTTGTGATTACGAGAGAGAGAGAGAGAGAGAGAGAGAGAGAGAGAGAGAGAGAGAGAGAGAGAGAGAGACGCAAAGTATTTACACACATTGGTTACATTTTTGTTCAGTACATTGTTGTTAAAAATTAATCCTGTTTAGTGACACAATCACACTTGCTGAAATGTTTTATTTGAAGAATATATTTCATCAAGCCAATAAGATATGTTTAAAATTATTAATTCAGCAGAACTATTTTTGTTATCGATATCTCTAGTAGGGTGATTTCACCATGCATCGGACACCCTTGGAATTGCGTCAATTATGGCCCGAGTATACATGTGTAAATATTGTTAACGTTTTTGTTAAATTTTCTGATTTCCTCTAGCTTAATCATTGAAAGAAAATCAGTGAATTTGTTTAAACATATATATAGAAAATAAAGCGAATTAATGCAGTAATGAGCTATTTAACGAGGTATCGGACAATATGAAGCATGCATCGAACAACCATATATTATGTATATAATGCTCAATCTCAATCTACTAAAAAAATATGAAACGTAAATCAAATTATTGAATACAAATAATCGAATGAAAACTATTGATTATTTGTCTAAATATGTCGTTTTAACATGTATACGGAAAGTGCAAATATAGATTATGTGTATAAAGCATGGTAAGAAAGTTTCTATCCGCCTATCAAAACGCTCTATTTTATTAATTTCATATGAATTTAATCAAATTTACAAGACAAAATGTACAATTTAACATTACATTCAGCACCGATATTCTCAGCAACAGAATTAGCTATCATTTTATGCTTACGCCAAAAGTTACGACTACCCATGGCTAGGCGTAGACTCTAAGCTTAACTTAGGTCGGGCGCAAAGTTACGCCTTTTAGTGAAACGGACCTTAGTCCAAATATTTGACTTAAGTCCGGATTTACGCCAGGCGTAAGGTTACGCCGGGCGTACGCCTTTTAGTGAAACGGGCCCCTGGCCTAATGTAAAGACTTATTCACTCTCGGGAAATTAAGTTGTCAGCACTTAAGTCCCTTACAGCTTTCAGAAAAGCATCCGTATATATCCTATCTTTCTAGTATGATTAAACCACTGCTTCTTACTAGTATCTACTGTTTGTATAACGGAATGATGTTTCGACTTAAAGTCATGGAGCGTGTGTATCACGGAATAGAGAATTGGCCTAATAGAAAGATTTGTTGATATCACGTAATATAGTTAAGACAAAATGTCAAGATATTTTCGCATCACGTACTGTACTTTTGACATCAAGTTATAAAGTGTTGACATAATGAAAGGATGTGTTAACACCATGTATTGAAGTGTTGATAAAATGTAAGGATATATTGATAGCATGTAATAAAATGTTGACATAATGTAAGGATAGAATCGCGATATGTGCTGCAGTGTTGATATAATATAAGGATATGTTGATAGCATATAATAAAATGTTGACATAATGTAAGGATAGATTTGCCCCATGTAATACAGTGTCGAAATAATGTCATGATGTATTGACCTTCAGTTGAACAATGTTGGCATAACGTAAGGATGATTTTACATCACAACATAAAAAGTTGACATCATGTAAAGACATGTTTACTTCACGTAATGTGCTTTTGACATCACGTAATAAAGATTTGACCAAGTGTAAAGATATATCCACACCACGTAATGGACTTTGACATCATGTAATGGTAATTTGACATAATGTATCTCTAGTTTTATGCTATAAGGCAGCGATGGCGTTCCATACTAACCAAAATCATCGATAAGCAGTACATGTAAATTGATTTTGGTATAAATACCAGATGGTGATCAAATGTCAATGAAGGTTGAATATTAATAAGATGGAACAGAAGTGAATGACACATTATGTCTTTTAATGGGTTTTTTTTATTGTTTAAATGCCCAAGGGAGAGTTTCTGTCTGCCCCTGGAGATGGGGGATGGGAGTTTGTTTTAAATTATATAAAAGTTATGTATACTATCCACCTTGGTTTAGTTTATCAATGAAAACATATAAACATAATGCTTATCTTGAAAGTTAACAAATATGAGAAAATTATTTTCTATCACCTTTTAAATATCACTTCATGCACTCTATTATGATGTTTAGTTCGCGGGGGCGTAGCTGCCTATACGCCAGCACGCCATCACGTGCACATTGTTTGGTAAAAAAAAAATTATCAAATATGAACCAACCAAATTGCTGACAATATAACTTGTGTCATGTCTATGAAATTGCTTACTTACTTAAAGAGGTTCGATCCTCTGATTTTGGGTAGCCATTTTGGGTCACCTCTAGTCTGGAAATTCTGTGTCATATATTAATTCTACTTGTAAATTCCTATTTTACAATGCCAAATAAACTATTTTGAATAAAATAGTTAAGGGAACATTACATATTTACAGAGTTAAGTAAGGGACTATATTTTGTGGCGGAAGGTTTTTAAGAAGAAAATGAACAATTTTTATAACTCAGTTGTTTTAGAGTACTGTAATTTTAGCTTCCTTATTTTCAGTGCAGACCAAATTTCCAGCTAGTTTATGCATTGGATTATCTTCGTGTTGTTTCAAAAAACACATTTTAAACATTATTTCAGTATTTCTATCGACATATATTGGCACATTTAACTAATATCTCATAAAAGTCAAGAAAAAATGACCTTCAATTTTTGCCTAAAATTAGCTTATTTCATGCTATATCTCAAAATTTACCTCATAGACCCATATTTTTGGTTTTATTTTCTGAATTTGTAAGATATTTTGAGAAGTCTATTAAAATTTGAGAAAAAGTATGAGACTTTTAAATAATTTTATTGCATGTTGAATCGGTAATGGATACAAACAGCGTTTTATCAGTGCAAAAAGGTCAAAATATCAATTAGGTGAATTGCAAACTTTTTCTTTATGATTAATCTAATTTTATTAATTTTAAATAATATAAATTTGTATTTGATGCCATTGTTTATTCCGATTAAAAATCGTTGAGGAAAAAGCTATTTATGTGCAATTTGCACTTTCAGTGCAGAAAGGTCATATTAAATACACTGTAGCACCGAAAGGAGCATATAGACCCCAAAATTTTGTTTTGAATTTTGGTTAAGCTATGTATATAGATTTTTAAAAAATACTTCAGAAAAAAACTTAGAGACTTATTATCGCAGGATCCAACCTCCTTAATTTGTAAATAGGTGCGAACCCCCGGATTGGTTTATTTTAACTGAAATAAGATTCACATTTAACATGCGCGTTTTTATTTTCATCTATCTATGCATCTTTTTAAACATGCCACTTGAAGATGCAACCACACAGAGGTTTTTCAGTGTTCTGAGGCTCTAAAAAACACAATGAACAATGACAGATGGTCATCGCTCGGACTTCTCTATATCCATTAGGACTTCGAAATTAATAATGAGAATTAAAATTAAACGGAAGAGTATGAAGTTGCTAAATATTGAAGGGCTTAAGTAACTATATCGGAGGGTCATAGCAATCATGCACAAGACAAAAAAATGTTCTATGTGAAATTCGAAACAATAATTGAAAGTTTAGATTTTTTTTAAAAGTATGTTAACATCGATAAGTAATGATTAAAAAATTGAGTGCATTGAAGCAAACCGCTGCTTTAAGATAAAACACGTACTTATATTATAAAAGAAGATTCAAGCAAATATTATGGGCGCAAATGCCCTTTGTTGAATCGATAAGTATGATTTTAAATTGAATTTTTCATCTTTTTTTTTTCATTTACTAGTACATCTATTCTAATAATATAATACAATCATGCAAAAGCAAAATTTATAATTGTAATCGCTTTGATATTTTAACAGAGACGAAGAAAAAATGTCTCCAATATTTGAGGTAACAAACCCTCAACCTAAAAAAGCCCAATTCTTTATTGTTATCTAGGTATTGTTTCTATAGTGCTAAAACCACTATGCCATTTTAGCAGCAACATAATCTAATGTTTTATGCGGTTTTTGCCTTGAGTTTATGGACTTCTATTATTTTCCTTAACTGTTGAGATATAAAATGATATTTCTAAGGTATAGTGGGTTCTCACTCCAAGAATTTTGTTAATTGAAATTGGTTTGTTTTCATTAGAAAACATAGCACAGGCCAACTCTATAAAACATTATATATATGTACCGATATGCATTTATCCTTTATGAGTTTGAGAGAATTTAAGAGAAAAATGTTATTTTAATTCATCATCATTTGAAACAAATTTTAAAAAACTTATCCATCCTAATAAAGGCATGTTACCCGCATTATTCGCTCATTTTCTTTTATATAATTAGTTAAATCATAAACGGAGCGTAGATTTTTGCCTGCAGAGAACGTTAAAAGTCATTAGCTTCCGGGGGCGACCTCCACCACGGCTTTGCCCTGGACCCACTGGGAGCCTAAAGGCGGTCCCCAGACCCTTTGCCTTTTTTGGCGTACACATCAAAAAGTTCTAGCTACGCCCCTGAATTGGTTGTTATAATTGCTCCGATAGCGTACTTGTCTGCTCCTACAGCATGACAAACATATTTGCAACATATCAATATTTCAGTTCTATTTGAATTTTTACATATTGATTTTCAACTTTAAACAACAATTATATATAAATTAAACCATAAAAACGTCAAGGTTGGAAAAACCTCAAGGGCTTTTATATGCATTGTGTTGATCTTAATTTTGTCTCGTATGGCGTTCCATAGATATTTTTTTTTTTTTACATAAACAACAACACTTCTGATTTACAAAACTGAATAATTACGTGTTATGCTAGACTCTCAATATTATTCGGATAGGTATCTTCAATTAAAGTTTACAGATTATAAACAAAAAAAACCCCAACAAATTATGAGGTAGTAAGTTACTCATAATCTAGCAGTAAGCTGACAAAAATTGTTGTGCTATGTTAAACTACTGTATGGAGTATTCAGAATGCAATCATGAATAAGTATTATTAAAATACGTATTTCAAATATGTAATAAGAAGATATTTATACTTTTCATATGTGATACAACTAAGTTACCTTTACAATGTTATGATAAGAAAATTATGTTGCAATTTTGTTAAGGTTAACAATAAATTGACTGGACTAAAATTAGACCAGGCCTCGTCACAGTAATTGTTAAATCGTGTAAAACCGGGAAGTAATTTTCCGGCTCTTTTGGTTTTTGCAACTTCCTTTCATGCAAAAATGAAACTACAGACACTTTTGACTCCGTCAACAAAACATTGATTTGTGTCCAACATGCAATTTTTACCCATGTAAGTAACTTTGTATGATGACTTTACTTTTGTTATTAGTTAGATTTTGTTATTTTCATTATCCGATTACACGTTTACTATACATGTAATTATAACGTTAAGTGTATACAATTGTTCTGTGCATGTTCACTTTTCACTAGAAGTTTTAAACGTATCAGTGTATTATTTACGAGTAGTTTTCTTTATTTTAATAGTTTATTTTACTTAATTGTTAAATACATGTGTCTCCTTTGTTTGCTCAATATTCTATAACCCCTGCCCCCTCTGGACGTCGAGCATGTTTTACCAGAAGTGAATAATAATGTAAACAAGGCCATGTGTTAATGTTTTGAGTCTAACGATCTGAAGAATCATCTGTAATAAACAAGTCAGTGTATTTCTATCATTTGAGTGAATTTCTTCAAATTATTGTTAATTCCCCAATAATATTGTAAGAGATTTTTTTTATCTATTTTCACTTCGGTCCTGTAAAGTTAATAATGTGATCAAGGTGCCACACTTGAAATTATAGTGTCACCTCACGGCCATTCATTACAGGGATTGTATATATCACGACTTAGGCAGTGTTTATATGTAATCAAACGTGTAAGAATTGTCTTAATGGTGATCTGTATACAAGTTGACATCACCATCTATCAATTTAAAAAAAAATATTTTGTCGTTTTTATTAATGTCAATTGAGTTGATCAAACAGGATAACTATTGATGTCAAGTTTGGTTTCAAACACCTGGTCGCTAAATTCTGTTCATTCATTGACATCCTAATATACACAAGATCACAACAATTTGCATACATTTGATAATTAGGAACAGAACAATAGGTGTGAATTGTGTTTTGATAATAATTATAGTCTGCTTTTTACCTGAGATTTACCTGTATTTTTAAAACGTATTTCAAAGAAGATTTTAGTGTATTTATGTACATGTAATTTGGTTGTGCACTTTATTATGATAAATGATTTTAAATATCTTATTTCATTAAACATTTAAAAAAAAATCATTTTGATGATACAGTATTTTAGTTTTTGTTATATTCAGCTACTAAAATACACCAACCACTAGCTACATGCACTTGCACTTATAAAGTTTAATTAATAGTCTCTAAACAGGAAACTTACAAATCAAGTGAAAATCGCCATGATGTAATATTTTCCAAACTCTTTTGTTCAATTGTTTATAATGATAACACATTACCTGTTACCTACCTATCCGCTTCGCGCCTTGTGGCACATAATGCATCAACAGGACGTCTCCATTCATCTCTGTCCGCGGCAGCAACCCTCGCCTCAGCCCAGGATCTCCATCCACTTTCCTCTCTCTCCTTCTCGACTGTTCTTCTCCATGTTGTTTTGGGTCTTCCTTTCTTTCTTTTGCCTTCATGTGTCCAGAAAAGGGCTATGTTAAATCATTGTTGGGGTCTTTCTTGAGGATATGGCCTATGAATTTCCATCATGTGTATTTTATTTCTTGACTTAATCGGCTCATGTTCGATAATTGTTGTATTTCTTGGGGTTTTTTTCCTGCCATTTGATCTTGAGAATTCGTTTTAGGCTGTTTTTCTAAAAGACATCTATTCTTTTTTCGCCCACTTTGTTCATCTCCCATATTTCACATCCGTACATTAGCACTGGAGTGATTAGTGTCCTATACATGTATAATTTTTGTTTTCTTGCTGATGTTGTTGGAGTTCCATATCTTTCCATATCTTCTTGCTTTTGAAACCCTATCTCTCATATCATTCATGCCTCCTCCTTGTTGTGAAACAATTGCACCAACACATGGTATACAAATTTGTTCACATCTTGTAATTCTATGTTGTTTATCTTTATTGGTTTTCTTTTGGGTTTATTCTCATGACCTTACTTTTGTTGGCATATATCTTTAACCTTATTCTTTTAGCAGTTTGCTCTAATTTTTCTGGGTTTTTTTCTTGAATATGCCTTTGGGATGGGCTTAGTAACGCAATGTCATCGGCAAAATCAAAGTCATCAATCTTTGATGTGATTGATAACACACTAGTAGAAATAAATGAGTTTATAACTAATTAGGAGTCGTATTTTTTTAACCAAACTTTTTTATATAATGCAACTTTTTTTTCTTCAAAATTATATAATCTCACAAAGCTGTGTTAGGATTAATTACTTAAGGACGACTAATGTTTGAAATACAAAACATGTACAAACTTCACTTGATTTATTTGATATGCTGTTTTATCCACTTTAATAAAATCTTGGATGCATTTATTAAGAAGACATTGTTATCACAGAGGGCATTCTAATGCATATGTATACGTATTCTAAATTCTTCTTAAAAAACACTAGTAATAATACTTATTTTCTAATAATTAATTAATTGTTCTTGAATTTTGTTTAACAATCTCGATTTTTCTTTATCATTTCTTGGTAGACATACCATTTATGATATGAGAGAATGAAGTGAACTAAAAAAAATCTTGTTGAATTAAGAATTTCCGTTGCTTAAAGGCATACATTAATTGCAATTTACAGGAAAGTTGTACAATGTATACAAAATAACCATCAAATCAATTCAATTTCAATTCAGTTTATTCACTCAAACCATGAAATGGTACATGAGGTTAAACAGTATTTACAGTTCAAAAGTCAGAGGTACATTTTTATAAATGAATAGATAGGTAGTAAATAAATATTAAATGAGCGTAAATTTACAATATATACAATGAAGAAAGATAAAAGTAGAATTATGGAGAACATACTATTATATCAGCCTGTATATTTTGATAATGAAATAAAATATTTTTTCAGTGTTGTACCATAAGTACAATACATAAGATCGCAGAACTTAAAAGTATTTGACACTTAACATACATGTAATTTATCCTCAAGATATTTATGTCTAAACATCAGAAACTCTTTACATTTAAGAATATAATAAAATTCATCAGGAATTAGACTTAAATTACACAGTTTACACACTATTTATTTTAGAGGAATATTATACCATCTCCCAGTCTCCACTGGGAGATGGTGGTTTGAGGTTCTAAATTTCATTTCATAAAAATCTTTCTGAGTTTGTGTTGCAAAATTATTAATGTAATTTTCATAACTTGTATAGTTGTCCTTTTGACGAGTCGTTAATTCCACTTTACATATACAACATTTTGTTCAGACCAGATATTTGAAAAATATATACTTAAGATACTTTTTATATCTGCAATCCAAGGGTTTGACATATTTCCCCTTTGATATTGCAAGACCAAAAACTTATATAAAACAGATACATTTTTGCTTTCAGAGTTTGTAAACAATTTTGACCAGTGGGAAATCATTCTGGTATATACATTGATACATAAAAGGGAAACGACCTGTCTCCCCGTAAACCATGTACGATGGTGTACTTCTTTTTAAGTTAATACATATTTTAAAAATTCAAATGTACTTGTTCAATAACTTTTATATTTTCTTAACCCCAAATTTCACACCCATACAATAACAATTATCTAGTACATTTTTGTCAAATAAGTCAAATGGACAATCTACTGGTAAATTAAAATGTCTTACTTTTCTATAACACTGTACATTGCTTTTTTTTTGCCCGTTCACACAACTGTTTTTTATCTTTAGAAAATGATCCTGTTCTGGCAAAAAATAAACTCAGATTGTTAAGATCGTTGACATTTTCTATAGCAACGTTATTGTAATAAAACACATTTTTTAGCAGAGGCCTTTAGAAAAAACCAAATTTTTTGTTTCGTCAGTATTGACTTGTAATTTTCATTGACTACAATATAAATAAAATTCATTCAGTGCATTTTAACGGTCTTCGGCAGTCTCGGCCATGATTAAATATATCATCAGCATAAAAATGATAAAAAGCTTCATATACAAAAATAGTTTGTTTTCTATAGCATCCGAAAAACTCTTAAGACCTTTAAAGTTTTTATCAGGAAAATATTCTCCAGATTAATGATATATATTTACATTTTTCGGTGTGTTTGCCTGTGATAAAACTACGTATCGATTTTGTATTAAAACAGACCAATAAGTTCAAATGACGTATAATTGGGGCGCCAGCGGGGTTTGCTAATTTAACGTGCGAGTACCCATTATTGCCGAAAAATACACAAGTTTTCTCTATTACACTTTTCATGTAAGCTGTCATGTAAAAATTTCAATGCAAATCTCTGCATTATTCATTTATTTAATTTGAATAATTATTTTTATTTTATTCTCATCAATATCGACTTACTTCTGATTAAAAATAAACCCTGTCCATTACCTTTGATAAACAGCAAGTCGAGTACCAATTATTGCCGCTTATATCTTTTCATTATTTTTTCAGTAATTAATCGGTAAAAGGTCAAAATTTTAAAAGAATCCAACAATATAAGATAAAGTGTAAGAAAACAACATAAAAAAATTATATCATAAACGCTATTCAATCATATTATAAGCAAAACTGTTTTCGATGTCCCTGCGGCCTCATGCACACAAACAGAGGAACATGTGCTTCACGTGTCTCGTGACAAATGATTAAAAAAAAAAATAATGAAATGAAAATAAGTTAGTGTGTCCAGTAAAAGAAATAATGTGTGTGAAATTTAATAGCAACGCCTTTAAGTTACACTGCAGGTGCGCGGGGATAAATCTTTGACCCGCCTCAGGTTGCAGACAAAATGGCGTCTTACAAGCAAGCAGACGCTCAGTTTACTTCGTTAAATATTGTGTAGTAGAAATGGTATCTTGCTTATTTTTGTCATATATCATAACACGGAGGTAAATATTCTTCGAATTTGGACCTAAACAAAAATGCCCTATCATCAAAGTGGATTACAAGTCAAACATTTAGTGGCATGTGTCATCGCACGGATACAAATGGGATACGTTTTCATAGGCTTACCTTTCTTATGGTGAGTTCCGAGATGTTTGAAATAAATTTTCTTCGTTCCCAACTCTTATAGTGTCTTAAAAATTGTGTTATTTATTTATTTTGGTTTGTAGCTTAAAACAACGAATATATAGAGAAAATCTTGTTGTTTTTATACAATCGGCAATAATGGGTACTCGGCAATAATGGGTACTCGCACGTTATATTTGAATATTTAATCGTACAATGGCTGAAATTATATGAATATAAGTAATGAGGAATCATTCTTTGAATATTATGAGGTGATAATTTCGGTCGGGGCGTGATCAAATCTATCATAAAGCCCTTAGGGTTTTATTGGATTTGATCACGCTCCGACCAAAATTATCATCCCATAATATTAAAAGAATGATTTCTCATTCCTTAAATAATAAAAACAAAAAAAAGTGATAGATTTTCGACTTGGCGAACTCCTACATTACAGCTTATAAAATCAGATGTGATACATTTACCATCCATATACCCCTATACATATTTTTAATATAAACAAAACATTTTCAAGTAATAAAATTACTGACATTTTGTGTCATAAACCACTTCTCCAACTAGTGTTAAATGCTTGCTTAAAATCAATAAAAACACAAAATAATTTCTTTTTCTGTTTCATAACGGTTTCTGATAAAACAGTACTGTAGAGGAAATGCATGATATAGGGTAGAATACTAGCCTTTTTTAAAACAAGTCTGGCTTTCACTTACATGTATTATATTAATCTCATTTGCATATGCCCCCAGCCGTGTGCTTAAAATAGATGTAAAAAGTTTACCAAGCCAGCTTAATAAAGTTAAATAATTTTCAGGCTTCTTTGCATCCCCTTTGTTTTAATAAATAGGTTTTACAATTCCAATTAGCCACTCGTCTGGGACAACACTACTATCAAAAATAACATTAAACAATTTTTCGTACACTAGTAAAAATACACTGATAGTGGAACAAATATGTTCGTTCAACTATCTGTCAAAACCTGCTGCTTTATTGGTTTCTTTTTGATTTTTAACTGCAGCCAAAATTCCACCGTCATCTATTTCACAATTAGGAAAATCGTCAACATTTTCATAAGTGACATTCAAAAAGTACTCATCGTTTTCTACATAAAGCGACCCGTCATCACTTTCAGTGATACCCTTTTATAAAATTAAAATAATTATTTGTATCAACAGCATATATTTTGTTTTTACATGATGAATTTAAAATTTTCCAGTACAGTAACTCTTTGGTATTTGTAGTACGCACATTTTTTTTTCGGCGAGGCTTTTCCTGTATTTTTTTAAACACTCATCCATAACCCACTTACAGTTTTTGCTTTGAGATTTGAGATAATATAAATTTTCCTAAAACTTCCATTTATTATGATTTTCATTTGCCAAATGAAAATGAAAATTTTTCCTTGCAGTTCTACATTCTTTGTTGAACCATGGTTTCTTACTGGACTTTTCTCTGACAATTTGTTGCACCCCATAGTGATATTACCGAATTTATCGCTTGCAGCTTTGTGAACACATTGCAAAAATTTTGTAGTTATACTAGTAACACTTGTTTTGCATACATTATTAACACAAACATACATTTCTTCTAATTCTAATTGAATAGCGGCTACAGCTGACGTATCAATATTCAATATTGCGTAATCTTAAATACGTTGAAGGGTAGAATTTGTCAGTTGATGCATCTTAAGATATGATGTCCAAAATATTATGCTTCTCTTTATGATTGCATTTCGAATTTTCAATTCTTTTGAAATTGAGAGTTTTACAATATGTTTATAGTGTCATACTACTATTTGATTTAGAAAAAGAATATACAAGAAGTGTTGTTTGGGTGAGTGATGTGGATCATGGGCCTCTTATTTGATAGTCTTAGGGGTTTTTTTTATTACAGAAGTGCCAGTAAAAGTTGAGAGGACACATATTTTCCCAATCTTCAAAAATAAAAAAAAATATAAAAAACCACAATCATCATTATTTTCATCGTACATTGCATTACAATTTACCTTATAACGTAACGCAACCATTATTGTTAATTCTAGTACTTTAAAATTGCAGCATCGTGATAAGCTGCAGAAGCAGGTTCCTTACCCGATGTTTGATTACGTTTCATCTTCATTTAAGCCGAATATAAATAAATCTTTCTCGTAACTACTATTAAACAATTTAACATAATTTGGATACATGCATAAACAATTGAAAATAAACCCGATCTTAAATCGAATTTATTTTGATCAGTTTACTTTTCAAATTTAAAATTCTCATAAAAAAGGGGAAACAAGCTTAATTTAAAATGCCTTAACCACAGCATGTGATTAAACCCAATGTAATATATTATATATTAACCCCCCTCCCCTCTTCGCAATAAAAGAGCAACCCTCTCCCCAAATAAAACAAACAACACTAAACAAACAAAATCAACACACGTTTGAACGCTTAACCATAATATGACAATATTTAGATAGATGGATTGATAAATATTGAAGTAGTTAACTAAATGTTTGAATTTTTTTTTCTATATCAGTTTATCGAGAAGAAAATTTCTAAAGGCTTTGATCGTTATTGCCATTTTAATGACTTGTGGATACCTTTTAATTACAATCATGAACGTCAACATTGCCAAACCTAAACATACGCGTGTTGAGAAAAAGCAACAACTTTTTAACTCAGAGGCTGCCCACAACACTGCCATCAATATCAAACTTCCACGTACTCATGAGAAATATTTGCGACCTTTTACACCTGGATTGGATAAAAATTGTGTGCGAACCTTGCCAGAGAAATATATAGGGTATGACGAATATGGCGACATGCCAATAGTAATTCCGCTAGAAAGTGAAATGAAATCACTTTCTCTTGATGACATTGCCTGTCTTTTTCACCGATACGTCACATCACTTCAAGTTTCGTGCTTCTCCATGGATCGTGTGGGTGAAATACAGAGAAACGGATGGTACATTTGCGCTGACCCGGATTATGTTCCGCGCAAACCATGTATAGTATTTTTGTCAAACAGTATCTTTCCTGAAAACATATTCTCTGCTGATTTAAAATCAAGATACGGTTGCGACATATACAAGACCCCGCTGTGGTTGAAAACATCGGTAAAGTCTTGGAAAAACGAAACAAATATACCTTTGGATGGTGTTATTGATGTACTCACATTAACTGTAAATGGTACATCAAACCTGCCACTGATCGATCACGTTGTTAATGACGACTTCATAAGTCAAAAAAGTGAAGTAAGACAACTATTGTTGGAGTTACACTTCGACCCAAGTCAGATGAGTATCGAGGACTACGTCCAAGTCTTACTGCGATTAAAGGAGCTACACAATCATAGATTCAGAATAGTGTGGTTTGAACGGATTTCCCAATGTGCCACTTCGAAATTTTATAAGTGTTACGCAGTTTATTTTGTACAACACATTCTTAAACAAATTAGAAGGACTGAAGTGCATTTACCATCTGTTGGAGAAATTAAAAAAATGGACAGCACAAAACGATCAGATTTGTACTTTAAGTATGTTCAAACAACACAAATATTCTGTCAAAATATATTTAGAATGGGGCAGCTAGTAGACGGTGGAAGGGAAGTATGCCATGATGAAATGCTAAGATTAAAACACCCGTTTATTGTGTACTCGTTTGGTGTGTCGGCCGACTTAACATTTGAGGATGAAGTTTCAGAAACATACCATTGTGACGTATATTCTTTCAACCCAACAACTGCCTTCCCAACACACCAGCATGGACCAAACGTTTGGATCTATCAAATAGGAATAGGAAATAAACATGAAAAATTCAAAGCTGGCTATGTCTCACAAATGCAAGAGCTTCGAAAAATGCCTAACAACACATCCTCTCCAATTGCTATTCTCAAAATTGATGTTGAAGGTGCGGAGTGGCCAATCATACCAAACATGATAGAAACAAACCAGCTTGAAGATGTTGCACAGTTAAATTTGGAATTTCATGGACATGGAGAAAGAGAACTCCTGGTGTTGAAAATGTTGTATGATGTCGGATTCCGCATTTTCTGGTTCCATCCAAACCCGAGTTGTCTTTACGATAAAAAGATTCGAACACGCTCAAGATGTATGGAAGTATATTTCCTAAACATTAAATTTTTATATCATATACAGAAATAAAAAAGTCATTGCCTATTGATGTTAGGGAAATTCTGTTTTGCGTAAATCATACTTAAGATTGTGAGGAATTTCCGGTGGTGTAAAGGTTTTCTCGATAAAAAGCGTTAATAATTATTTGTTTTGCAATCAAAGCCAAAACTTTGTTTTTGTGTACATTGGTGTCATATAGGTGAAACGTTTACTCAATTATTATGTGTTATATTAGACATAAACTGCTTTATCTTTTTTATTTATATATTGTTTAATTTTTTATATCATATACAGAAGTAAAAAAGTCTTTGTCTGTTGTTGTTAAAAGAGCATTCTGTTTTGCGTAACCATACTTAACATTGTATAGATTTTCCGGTGGTGTAAAAATACATAAGAGGTTTTTTCGATAAAAAGCGTTAATAATTATTTGTTTTGCAATCAAAACCCAAGCTTTGTTTTTGTGTACATGGGTGTCATATTGATTAAACGTTTACTCAATTGGTATGTGTTTTATTAAACTTGAACTGTTTTATCTTTTTCATTCATAGCTTTATATATCTATACAATATTTATATTAAGTTATTAGTAAAAACAATAAAAGAGTGTAACTCGTTTGTTATTTGTCAGCACATAATTTTATTAATTTAAATCTTTGTATCTCCCATGTAACTTAACTTCTGGCATTTAAATTTTGGGCAAGCATTCAAAATTCCAAAGTAAACCATTCTCAAACATTAATCAAAGTACTAAAACCACAGACATCAGTTGATATGTATTGTGTATTTTCAAAAAATGACATAATATCAGACTTAATAAGCACATTGAATCATTAATGAATTAACTGAGTTAACATGCATATTAGTACATATTATGATATCTTTATCGTAATAGAGCGTGGGCCGGGGAAAAGGGAATAAGATATTTTAACACCCAACCAAAATTAACTGTTGTACACGCTCTTATAAGAATTCCGCACCAACTTGATAGCGGATCTCTACCTTGGTATAATTGGTGTAATTAATGTATTTCGCCGCTTAGCAACTTTAGCAAGTATTTAAAATGTTACAAAGAAAAATATTACTATGTGATTTTTAAATATATCAAATGTAAACTTTCACTGACAAAACGGACATGCTATACATTCTACCTTCTCTTTCAAGTTGGAACTACATTTTTCTGCTTACGCAATGAACCTGGATAAAAATGGTAAAATGAAATTAAAAAGTATTCAGTCAAAATCATGTCTAGTTACCCTTATGTTAACGTTATTACCCCTTTCTCTTTATACTAATTAGATCAACGACTTTAGTTGTATTGCACTTAATATTTTTCTTTAAATGGACTAGACACGATTTAAACTAAAAATATTCAAATTTTATTTTCCATTTTTAGGTCACCTGAGTAAATCTAGGTAAGAGGAATCTAAATTGTGAAATCCATGGCTCTACCACTCCTGGGGCGCCACAAGCGGGGCTAAATATGCGGAAAAAAAGTCAAATTTTCAAACATTCTTCTCTAATCCCACACATGTGAGGAAAAAAACTGAATGGATGGTTATGATGTTCATGAAGCCCTCTACCAAAATTGTGTAATTCATGATCCCTGGGTCGGGGTTTAGGCCATAGTGCGAGGCCAATATAGCCATTTAGTGAAAATGTATTAAATCTTAGAAAATCTTCTTTTCTCCCACACTTGTGAGGAAAAAACTGAATGCATGGTTATAATGTCCATGAAACCTTCTACCAAAATTAAAATATTATGAAATTCATTACCCCTGGTTCAGGGGTTCAGGCCGTAAATATTCTCTACGCTCACACATCTGTAAAAAACCTAATATCACTTTTGTTTATTTTATTAAAGAGTCTTGCAATTGTCAATTTCCCACAATAATTAAGATTTTAGACCGTGATACAGTAAACTCGTTTTATGTTTTTCTCCTTACAACTTTCGAAAAAAAGAGAAATTCAATTTTCGCTTATCTGCGCTGATCCAACATAAAATTTGTATTTAATAAATATGCATAAGAGGTGGTACTCCGACTTCCTCCCACATCAATGACACCTTCGCGCTAACATCCGTGCCAACGAGAGATATTAATATAAGTTGTATAACTTGTTTATCAACCGTTGTAAAATAAATAAAGTTCCGTTCCGTTCTTAAAAGCACTTTATAATAAGCATTATAGTCATCTCAGAACGGGTCTGAAATGGCTATTAATGCTTGCTCTGAATACATTTGAAGGTCCACCTCTAAAGTGCAGTAATTTGAAGCAATTTTGAATGTTATTATCAGAGCACTCTCATATCGTTTTATATGAAAAGTCTTTGCAGATTTTTTATTTTTAACCTTCTTCAACATGACGAGATAGTGGGTGTTTCAAACGAAATTCATTGAATTTTGTTCATTCTTGTAAAAAAATTATATTGGTTTAACGCTAAAGGTGTATTATGAAAATCAAATAATTAAAGAAAATATGTCGCGGGGATTTCATGAGATAGAGTATAATTATTTTATTTTAGTTATTTGCATAATGGAAAATGACTTAAACAAAACATCTTTTCATGTGGCCAAGAAGACGCAGGAAAGATAACTCCCGCAGTTTTGCCCTCAAAATTTACCCCATTTGTCCACACATCTATAACTCAATACTGCTACTAATGCTGGAAGGAAAAGTACTGACGTACAAACGTACGCATGTACATCGTCTGTCCATCTTCTTAATACTTATATTTCTGTAAAAGTTTATAGGCATAATTGTTGAAATTGAAAGGCTAAAAGGTAATGTTTAATCTATATCTTTTAAAAAAGTATTCGTTTGTTTTGTTGATTCTGTCCTCTTTTGTTATAATAATATATTCAGATGATGTCGATATCTCGTTTGTATGAACCTCAATAACGCCAGGGCTAAGCTCACATTTTTCTCTAATTGCTGAATATTTGTTTTGCAAGGATTACATGTAACATTTAATACCCTTTGGTCATAGTTAGAATAATTGATCTTAGGTTATCTATCAAGGATTGACTGGTCGAGACAGATTTGTTTACTATTTACATTCTTTAATGGTTGAGGACACGAACGATAGTATTGTTTTCCCGCTTACCTTAGAATTTTTACTTTAAAAGTTATCATATAAATATATTTACGTAAACAATCATAATTTAATTTTTCTAAAATATGACATGATGTTGTCTAGCAAAGAAAGATAACTATGTAAATTGTAATTTTCACACTGAGTGAAACAGACAGAACTTCTTTTACCATGTGTTTAAGAGTATTTTTAAAATTCACCTAAAATAGTTTGTTGTTTCGCTGGGGATGGTTGGTATTGGGCGTATTTTAATAGATTAATAGTTAGGAAAATATATGCATCTGAAACTAATTTCTAAATGAATCAAAAAATCAATTAAAATGAATCTATTTAAACATGTATTAATTTTGATGTGAATAGTGTTATGATTTTTTGTTGTTCATAAAAACTTTTTTTAATTAATGAAACATAATATCTGATGCCATCGCGTCAGCGAGCCAGAATTCACTATTTCATGTTTCGACGTACTCCGAGTTGAATCCACACTACTGTGAATTGCTATTCCTTTCCTCGAAAATTCCCTCTTTTTTCAACTATGCGTCATGCATAAATCATCCCATCAATTTTAAAATTCTGTGAGAGCTCTTATGAGAAGCTTATTTTGCTTCATTAAAGCACTCCCTAAGTTTCCTGTTGATGTAGGCACATTTTTAATTGGTATTTAAATTGTACATCATTTTTTCTGTTGTAATTTGTTTACAAAAACAAAATTCTGCATTTGATATGTAGATAAAAATTTCTCCCCGACGAAACTCGACCAATATCAGCCCTCATGCTTTCGGTCCTCTGAATGATATTGTTTTCTCATCTGGCTGATACAAGGTGTACATGTAATATGGAAAAGTTTATACAGTTTATAAAAGTTTATTACTCATTATATACATGTATGTAGCCTAATATTAGTTTTCAAAGAGTTGAATAAAGTTAAACAATGTCAACAAGGTTCAATAACTTGACTGTTTCATTTATATACATATATATATTTTTTTCCTTAATGTATTTCATTTATAAATTGTATTGATTATGAATAAAAACATTTTAATCTCATGAATGATGGTAAAATTGAGCGCGCGCGCGTGTGTGAGTGTTTTTTGGTTTTATAAATAAACTTGAAATGTAAACAATTTATATCGCAGTACTTAATTCCAGATAATTCAAAGTTTGGTTTTGTTTCTGGTTTGCAAACTGATCTCCGATTTACGTTTGAGACAATGTTTCATTCCAATCAGGATCACCATTTAAAATTTAAAAAAAAAGTTATTTCGTTTTCAATATTAAAATAAGACTCTCAACATCAGATCTCGAGCATTATTACCCAATTTATTAAGTAGAATGTAAATAATTCAAAATTCGCTTACATGTACCTGCGAAGGAAATACAAAAATGTACTGTATAATACAGAATAAAAACATACATGTATTACATGAATTAATGACAATTTGAAAAGTATAAATATACAAAAAAACGTACATATCATGAGGAAACACATGATGGATCCAACAACAACAAATGACAATACACGTATATCACAGTGCGATTAATTTCACAATATAAAGAGTCTGTCCCCCGATGGGCGTGGGGCCATGGCTAATAGACCACGCCCCTCACATTGTTCCCGTTAATTTTGATCGACTCCCCTTGAACAACTGTCGGTTCGTAGCCGTTTCTTCGGTTGTCATGGGCATGTGCCTAAATACAATGGAGCACGGTTTTAAAAATTTTGATTCACATTTATCAACTTTCTTTTTTTTTTTTTTTTTACATTTGAATCAGCAAAATTACCAATTGACATATAACAGATAAAAAGACAAACAAACAAGTAAAACCCGCACATGTATATTTTGTTTTAAGCCTCGTTTTAATTTCAAACCCGACAAATACCGCAGCAATGAAAGCGAGATCTTACTATCATATAGGAGACAGTTTTTAAACTATAGAGCCTATTGGATTTGTGAATTCTCTTTGATATTTAACTCGACGTAAACATTGGTCGACTAAAAAATTCAAGAATTAATAGCGAGCAACAACCTTCTCACTAAAGTTCGTCTTCCTTTTATGGCGGCACACACAGAAGACGATGACGGCGATGATGATGATGAGAAGGAGGGCCCCGCCCACAGCGATACCAGCCATGGCCTCGGCTGTCAGTGGACAGGGTCGTGTCCCGTCTCCACAATGGTCAAGTCCCGAGCAGCGCAGGTTCTCGTTGATGCATCGCTGGTTGTGACATGTGTACTCGTTAGATGCACAAGGTCCTGAAACACAAAAAGCCGTTTTGTTAACCTTAAGAAACAGTTGAATAAATAAACACAGAGAAACTCTGATTTTAAAAAATCTTCAAGATTTTGATTATTTACGAGTGGTTTGATTCCTTACCGTCTTTGTATGCGGTGATTAGAAGATCGAATCCTCTCCTGGCCACATTTGTTTGTCCACTTGCGAATCTGAGGAGAAGCGGCCCCTGCTGTGTGACATAGGCCTGTGCGGGTCTGGACTGTCCACAAATCTGCTGAGGGGTACCTATGAAGGCAAACAAATTAAGGATAAAATATAATCAAAACTTTTCACGCTATCGATTAATGTACAATATTTAAAATTGTGTCATGCTTCACAAGCGTAAAAAGGGAAAGGCAATCGAACTGAAAGATTTAAGTATTAAGTTTAATAGTTACCTTGCAAAAGCCTTGCAGAGACTTGGTCTTGGCCGTCAATCGCAACAAGAGCATCCAAGCACTGGCCTGTCTGTAACTGTTGAATGTCTACTTCGTTGAAGCGGACGATGAGCTTTTTACCCGGGGGAGGCTGAATCACCATGACACAGTTGATGTTCCGAGTGTAGGCGGGATTTCTTGTCAGCCGCAGTCGGACCGCCTCGTGAGTTTCCGTGGCAAGATTTATTATGTTGTTGTTTATACATCTTTCTTCCATATAATCTAATTAAAGAAAGAAAACCTCCTAAATATGCTTTTGAAAAACATCAAAGTTTGTCATTTATTAGAAATTACTAGAAAAAAATTATGGCTAAAAAGCACATTATTTTTTATATCAATTTATATCATAATTAACATTTATACTTACATTCTGGAATAGCATTGACCGATATAAAGCTGATTATAAATAGCACTAATAAAGCATCTAGAGCGCACAGCCCCTTTTTGGATACAGCAACCATTTTCAAAGCACTTATATAAATCACACGGACTGAGCTTTGTCTCTTTTATATTATGAGAACTGAACTCCTTTTGTTGCGGCAACAATTTCTATTCCATTACGAAACTAATCTAGAAGGTTTGAAAATCGTCTTCACTCTTCCTTCAGATGTCGAAATGATGTTGAATGATCTCTGCGTCTAGCTTTATATATGTACATTACATGACTAAGTATTTTAGAAATGATGGATGCGTAACGCAGGGAGCTTCACTAATACCTTATTCATTTTCGATAAATCGCTATGCGTCAATCAGTGAATGGAATTCTGGAGATGAAATTACTACAAATTTCGTAATCAGTTTTTAATTATGTTATGCTTATTCGTCATACTTTTTACACGATGATTACGATGAGCAAGGGTATTACTATTTTCCTTCAATGTTGTGTTATGCAAATTTGTCTAAACATCTCCCGAGGGCAAATATTATCACAACATGCATGAGTATCTAACAATTATAAACCTTGTATATTAGTTCAAAATCATGTAAATATTCCCTCAAGATAATAAACTACAATTAAAACCAATAAACAACTGTTTGTAATTTCATAATACCTGCTTGTCGAACGGTTTTTAGGAGAAATGATTCAGTTACACGTTTACTTGTTCACATACTATAGTGTTAACACTATTAAACATTCAATGAAATATTCAACTAAATAATTTTTTATCTGTTGAATAGAATAGTATAAAAACCGGTCTTTAAAAATCAGTATATAATTGTTACAATTTTTTAATGAATGTGATTTATTAAACGAAGAATTTGAAAATATTGTTAGATAGTTATGACTTGTTCAAATAACTCGGATTGTATTTAACATTGTAAAATAATGTTAAACTTTTAAATACCACGATGAATTGAATCAGCGAGCCGATATATTCTTTAGAATTTAAGTAAGTAATTAAATATTTTATTATAGTGACATGTGTATGTCAAAGTATAGTTCAATACAATATTATACATAATCGAATTACACCCGGCCCATTGCATTGGACCTATATGTCACTTTGAAATCTTAGAATATACAAATAAAGTATACACTGTAGATTGAGCGCATGAGGTTATTTTGATTTTTACAGATAATTTTGTCTTGCTGAGTAGATTAAATTGAGATATTTGGCAGTTTGTCTTTGAATTTTTTTTATATTATAATATTTAAGTTGACAGTCTCATATAAATTTTTATCTAAATTTACACTATGAAAGAAAGAATATCTATTGTTTTCAAAGAATTTGCAATTAAAAATAAAAATGTTTTTCGTCTTCAATTGATCTGTTTTTACACAAAACACAACAACGTTCTTATAAAATTACTAGGTAATA
The DNA here is from genome assembly GCA_020458035.1 of Magallana ariakensis. Taxonomy (NCBI): domain Eukaryota; kingdom Metazoa; phylum Mollusca; class Bivalvia; order Ostreida; family Ostreidae; genus Magallana; species Magallana ariakensis. The sequence continues at coordinate 15,943,813 of CM035814.1, forward strand.
CATGACTTTTTTTATACTTTACTAGCGGCAAAATAAGTGCGTCTATAGTACTAAATTTTGGTACCTTTTGGAGAGGAGTTATATTTTCTCTTTGTTTACTCTCTCAAAAGATAAAATTCAGTAAGGAAATTATTCCTTAAAGAGAACCCGCATTCTATCTTGTATGCGGTTCACCTTGAAATGTAGACATTCGTGGGTAATGAGGCCAGTATGATCGGAATGTTACCCTGCTACGTAAATGTTAATCACAGACATACATGTTTATTTAGTCACGAACAAATCAGAGAAAGAAAAGCCACATTTATTTTTCAGGTCATATTGGCTATAAGAGAGAGAGAGAGAGAGAGAGAGAGAGAGAGAGAGAGAGAGAGAGAGAGAGAGAATATGAAATTGAAACAAATACCAATATTCACTATATACGCATGCCCTCCCACTACCGCGGACGCGACGGAAGACTATTACATTACATCTAACAAAGACCGACGAACCCCAATGAGTAGGAGAGAAGACGTGTACCTTTGTACAGCTGTATACAGGTGTATACAATTACCTGACCGTCAGTCTGCACTGCGGGTAACCCGCAGACAACAGTTTACATATGTTCACATTTTTGTGGGTGGTCTACCAAGCTTTTTTAATTGAAAAACCAAAACAATGTCTCCTTCATTTTTATCAGATGTAGTAACGGCTCGTCATTGTGTTTTTTCATTCATAAGTTGATTCACCCGGTGCTGGGGAGCACCAACGCAGGTTACAGGCATTTGTATATAAATATGAGGGTTCTTAATGAAATCATAAAAAGATTTAAGACTTCGGTGCAGTATACATACAAGTATATCTCTGTTAAAACTGATTTTTCTTCATTGAAATAGTAGAAGAGACACCGGACTGCAATATAAATTCAGTTCAAGGCACTGTAGAGGAAATTTGAAAAATGGCAATTGTTCTTCCAAGAGGTACCGACATTGGTACGGTCATGCAGTATTGTGGTATATCGGGGGATACAGAAAAGGATACATATCTGCAAGAAAGCAACGATCGTCTTTTCAGCACGAAATCGTTCCTATCTGGAATAGCTGGATTCCCAAAGCGTCAGAGATCTGCATACCCACGTATCTTCCCGGATGTAACGGGAAATTTTTGATGTGAGTGAAATGTCGAAATTTGCCACGGAGACCCTGAGATGTTGGCCTATCTCCAGCTGAACGAGGACGGGTCTCCAAACGTGAACTTGTGGGACTCAATTTGTATACACGTGTATTAACTTATTCGCTTTTCTTTAATTGTTATGAGTTTAAACTAGTCAAATTTTGCTCAATGTCGTAATTCTACTCTAACTGACTGATGAAAACAGAAAGAAAGGAAAGAAACGGGATTCAAGTCACTTGCAAAGGTTGACAGAGATTCCTGTGTCGATCAAATGAAGTACAGACTATATGAACGGCAAGCGTACACGTACCCGTCCGTACATGTTGTGCTTTACAGAAACTCACCAGTATGTATATTTACCTACAGAGATTGTGACACAAACAGCACCAGTGTATTTGCTCTTTTCTTAAATAGGCTTTATGTTTATTGTAAGAAATCGAGATTTTAAATGTGCGTATTTCACATGTAAGCCTATTTATTTATAATTTATTTATGACACATCGTTTACATTCTGTTTTATATATTTTGCTCACGTTGAAATAAAATTGATTATATTATCTTAAATTAATTTTTATTTCTTATTATAAATATATTTCAGAGGATTCATATTAATAAATATATACAAATTCAACGTACAATTTAGCGAGTTTACAAAAAAATGTATTAGGTTTATGCATAATATAAAACCAAACATGTAGGAGTATGATGTATTCGTTCAATCAGTGGGAATGTCCGAGGAGATGTAACACAAGACCGCTTACATCAACAACATTTGCTCCGAATCAATATAGATGTACTAGTAATTTCAAAACATGACATATTTTCATTACAGGCATAATAATCTAATTCGTACACTAAAGACAATTAAACGGTTATTTATTCTGATTTTGAAACAGTTTACATTTATGTAAAATTGAATCAAACTTCAATATAATTGCAGTAAACTATAAATATTTTAGTGTTGTCAGGTACACACATCTATAGAATATTTTGAGCTCAGGAACGCTACCCCCCTCCCCCTCCCCATTGATGTTAATATTAACGTTAAACAGACTATCTTCAGCTAAAAAGTATGGACCTAGGCATAAATTAAATTTAATTCAAATTAACATACACGATTACTTCTAATAGATGAATTCATTTTGTTTTAGAAATCTGCGATACTTCGTCAAAGTCGTTAATATATGTAACGAAATACTCATCAAAAGAAACGACTTTTCGTATGCTTATATTTTTTATAATTTACAATGTAGTTCATTGTTTATTAGGGACCAGGCAAAATTTATCACAATGATGGGACTGGTACAAACAGAATTGTAGCAGTTTTATTCACAGATATTCATGCCGTCCTGCATGTGATTTCTCGTTTCCATGAAAAAGGCATCTAACAATTACATTTAGTGAATATATTATCCCTCTGGTTTCTAGTCTCTTTTTAACCATGCTAAAACACCAAGACCTACAAGTGTAATGCATGCCTTAATTAAACTAAAATAAAATTCAATGATACCGGTGTATCTGGAGAAGAATAAGAATTTCAAATTTTGCATGTTTTTCTACATTTTTGATGCATATACGTGTATACAACAACAAGGTAAAAGTATGTTGTTTCTTGTTCAATTAAAAGTACCTATCATAACAGATGTTATTTCAAGGCCAAAAGTACATTAACATATCCTACATGTAATGTTAATGGATACATTTGGAAAGAGGGGTTGATTTTTAAACCAAGTAAATACATCTAAAATATCACTTTTGTACAGGAAGGAGCGAAAACTTGGGTTTTTTGACATTTTGTATACTACGACAACTGCATTTGTCTACATGTAAACTACATTTGAAAGAAAATTATGATTTTTTAACATAATGAGTTATATTAGTCAGGTTGCTTGATGTTATTTCATAAAATCAGATAAAGAATTGCTGTTAATTTATAAATCTAATGATTAATTTATCAAAACTGTTTTAAAGTATATATTCTTAGGGTCTATTATCTCAGTAATTAACTTAAGCCTAATAATTGTCATCAGGATAGGAAATTCCTACTTTCTAAGCCAATTTACTCAGGTGGTGGCCATTCTACACATTTAAGAGAGAGTTACTCCCCTTCATGTACATACATGTACACTGTACTATAGACATAGTACTATAATATATCAAAAAATAATTGTTTACATTGTACTTTTTGTAATTTTTGTTGCATGAAGATGTACATGTATATCCATGGGACAGTAACTCTTTTTAAGCCTAAATGCATGGGACACACACTTTTTTCAATGTGAAAGTCATGGGACATGTTAACTTTTTTAATGAATATTTTTTGCAGGTTTCAAAGCTTGAGCTCTTTCACTAAAATGCCTTAATGTTGATAATAAAAATTTCTTTTTTAATGCGTTTATCATGGTATAATGTACATTTATCATGGTATAATGTACATTTATCATGGTATAATGTACATTTGAGATACTTGTAACCGTTTTAACGTTAGAACATTCTTCTTAGCGCCGATATGCATATCGGTTGATAGGAAAGATTTTCATTTCTTGACATGTATGATAACACCACATTAAAGTTTGTTATCGATATTTCTTCAATAATTTTGAGTTGAAATAAAAGCGTGTTCAATATAACATTCATGAAATTAAAAAATTCACATGTACAAAAAACTGAGATTTTAAGTAACGAATAGTTACTAGAAGGAAAATTATTTTAACAAGCACGACAAGTTTTACATTCATGGATTTTAAAATTTGATTAAAGATTTCGAAGATACGTTGTAGTTTCAATGCAATTCTTATAATCAATCCTATTTTGTGATTGTAAAAAATGTATTAAATCATTAATAGCACATACTTAACACTACATCAATTTTGTTAAACATTTTAAAAAATCCGGAAAGTATTAATATTTGAGATTCATAGCTTAAACCTTATAAAAAGGGACATTATACATGTATTATCTTATACACGTAATATTATAATACCATAATAATCATCATATTTTGAGTAAGCGCCTTAAGTCCCCCCACTTGATTTTAAACTCTAGCACAATCCCTCATCAATGGACCATTAATTTCCAAATATTGTAGAAGAATCCGTGCTTATAATACATGTACATGTTAACAACATGTTTTTCTTCTATATTAATGTGTAAGAAAATAACATACATGTTATCATTCAATGAATGCGTTTTTCTTCTGACAGTTTTGGTAATGCCAAGATGAATGTGTAACATAGTGCACAATATAAAATTTCATTGTTACAGTAATACTTCTCATTTCTTCTTAGGAGGGGTGTATGAACGATTCATGTTACACAGCTAAATAATAATTATATGTTTTAAAATGTTTTTTTTTTCAAACGTGACAACCCCCCCCCAACTCACAGGGCATATGATATAAAACACAATTTTAATGCATGCATTATGTCAATAGAAAATATACAATTGTAATATGATATTTAAAGGGACATGACTATGATTTAAGCTGAATTATTTCGTTTAACACATAAATAATGTAAAACTAAAATTCGAATTTAACCTAAATATGATTCTTCTTCTTCAATAATGAAATCTAACCCCCTTCCCCACCATGTAAAAAAAAAAAAAAAATAAAAAACCACCAAAAACTTAACAGAGCTAATGTTCATGCAAGTTTTGATCATTTTAATGATTCCATCATTCAATAAATGACTCAACATCATACATAGAAATATTAAAAGTCGTTTCGACAAATAATGGTTATGAAAAATGGATGCATTAAAACATTATACAAATATTGACTGGGTTGAGGGCAACATTGATTATATTAGCCCCCGAGGGACGAAATATTGCCCGACGCGAAGCGGAGGGCAATATATTCGTCCCAAGGGGGCTAATATAATCAATGTTGCCCGAAAAAACAGTCAACATTTGTTTTGTTATATGAAGAAACAAACAAAAAATCAAGAATGGATTTGAAAACAGATCGCTGTAATTTTCTTGGCTCAACATAGAGTTCACGAATTCAGTTTTGCGCAAAGTTCATTTCCAAAATATCGTCGTCATCAAAAGGTCAGTGGTGATATTCCACTGTCTGTAGGAACTAGGCTAAAGATATTTTACCTGATTTTACTTCACAATAATTCGCAAGTCCATATTCCCGTTATGATAATAAACCATCGCATTGCGCGTCCGTTGTTTACTTGCCTTGACTGACTGTCTATTATGACGTCACCTTGTTTTTGGAGTCGCGAAGGTTTATTTACGTTACCGTTTACGAATCAACAAATCAGAGGCGAATAATTGAAATAGAGGTAATATTCTCTAGATATTATTCCTAGCCGGTCAACATCAAAAAAATATTGACCGGTCAATATATTTCGGACGAACTAACATTACAATTATTGACTATTCGTCTATATAGAGTTACATGTATATAGTGAGAATATACTACTGAATATAAAATATAACAATAAAAAAATATTGACCGGTCAATATTTTTTGGACGTACTAACATTACAATTATTGACTATTCGTCTACATAGAGTTATATAGTGAGAATATACTACTGAATATAACAATGCATTTTATAAAGTTGTATTTCTTATTAACGTTAGATGTATTTCTACGTTTTATATTTATAGAATATATTGAATTAAAAAACAAGACATATATAAAAATTTATCTAACAAAAATTGTACTAAAAAATAATCTAATTATTTATAATTATGTTCAGTTTCCTCGAAACGAACTAATTAATGTGAACAAAATTATAATTAAAAGAGAAAAAGTCAAGGAAATGCGTTGGAATACAATACCATATCTATGATTAAATTTTTAGAATTATATCTGACTCAATTTCTTATAAATAGTACTATTTAATTTATAGGAGGAAATAAAAACATATTCAGATCAACTTGTACAAAGTTGTACGATTTCCTTAATTCTCTGATATAGAAAGCTTTCTATACAAATCAAGAATATTCACGGAAGTTTCTACATATTTGAATGAATATGATACGCACAAGAATTAAACACCATTTGCAAAATGCTAATGACATTTAAACTACACAATAGGAGCTGAATCATTTCATTAAAAATCGCATGTTTATGATTATAGTAACAACATTTAAAAAAAAGCTAAATAGTCGACCTTTTAATCTTATTTAGGAGTTCTTATTGTACATCTCAGATCGTGTCAATAATTTTAACGCTTTTATAGATAAATATTTGATATAGTATGATGTCGGGTGTCATGACACAAGTCTGAAATGATATCATAAGTAAAATAATGTGTAAATTACTTCTTAATCAATAAAAATATTTAAAAAAAATAAAAAAAATTTAAACAAGCGTTTCATTTAAAATCAATTAATAATTACATCGTGAGTTATTAACTATCGTGTTAATTTTCGTACATGTATCCTTCCGGATTATTGTCTCTGAAGACAAAAAAGACTCTCAACGTCATGGCTAGATCCCATGCTGTTCAACGGACAGGCCACATACGATGATTGGTATTGAAATTCAGTAGCTTTCTTTTTCTTTATTTTGTGTAGTTTAATTATGAAGTATACGCAAATCACAACGAGAACAAATGAAATGCCGATCCCGATCACAACGTCTACTTGATGTTTCTCCATGAAAGTTTTCTTAATGTTAACATTTTCATTGAACACTCCAGGTACCGTTAATGATTCTGTGGATAAAACATACACATCATAATTTTGAAAAGACCTAATATAAGAACTTAATAATTTTGCTTAAACATTTGGGTATTGGAAGAGTATATATTTTGAGATTTCAAGCAAAATCATAAAGCAGATCAATCTTATCGGAATTCAATAATCTAGGTCATTGCTATTGGAAAGACAAAAAGATCTTCAGAATTTTAAGCTGCATGGTCCGATTTTTTTGGCTATAACAGTATCAAATAAGTATTCAAAGTAAATAAAAATAATTTCTCTTTGGGCAAAAAACAAAAAACAAAACCAAATTGCATTATGGGAATGTTTAGGAATGGAAACCGTTTAGTTTCGTCCCCAAATGTTTCGGTTTATTCAACCCGCATGTTATGCATCGATTGTAAACAAAACAAACTACAGAAATAATAGTGAACAAAATGAACACATGTTTATTTTTGATTTGCCAGAACATCACTCAAATTTAGACTCTATTGAAAACGATGTCAAAGATGTAATAACAATCATACCCGCCTCGATGCTAGTGGCGAATTTATAATATGACGCGAAATAACGCGATACCCTTTTTATGTCGTTTGTTTTGTAAAAGAAATTTTGTACATTATTTTTTCCATTGAAATATGGCTTAATTAACCGGTATAACTACTGTAATATCTATTTTGATGCACATATTTAGTTTAACCATCGTTTAAAAGCGTACACAAAATTTGATATAAAATCGGACCAAGCAGCTTTAACAAAAAGTAGAGAATGAAAAATGCAGTATATCTTGATGTTAAGTATATCCTATTGTATGCTCGCAGTATAGTTACACAGACGCATGCATTTCTCACCATAATTTAGGTATGATCAGTGTGCTAAACAAAAGCTACCACAAAAACCATTATTACAGTCTTAAACCAATTTTGAAGATTTTTATTCCACAAACATGCTTATATGTACTGTTCTGTAAACAGTTTGTCATTTTTCATAAATAAAAGGAATTATAAAGGTTTTTGTAGAACCAAATTATGTTTAATATGTTTATATGCTCGGCAGGCAATATGATTGAGAAATTACAACCTTGTTGTTGATAAATCATACATCCTTCGAAGTAGTCGCAAAATTCTTCAGAGCAATTGCACTTTTGCTGACATAATTCACCATAGCTTGGATAGCTGCAGTGCGCCGTACAATTTACATCATAAAACCCAGCAGAACAGCCTATATTAACATATAGAAACCTATTACAGTCTTCACTGGATATGAATATTCTAAAATATATTTGCTGTTTTAATACGATTGATTACTAAGATATCAATGATTTCGTTTAACTTTAATTTCAGTGTCTTTTATTAAGATCAAAAAACAGATGAAGGATTAGAGAAATAAATAACATCTACCTATTTGAATAGCTATAACAAATTACATTACTGCTAAGGATCCAAGCAATGTGATACGCAACAACTAATCATTCAGTTATTCAAACTGTAATGTAATGTCACTAGGTTCTTATTAAATGAAAAAAAGCACAAGCTACATGTGTAGACAAGTTAAACTTAATATAGGTTATCTACAAATTGTTTGTATTTATTAAGTTGTTAATATATATATATATATATATATATATATATATATATATATATATATATATATATATATATATATATATATATATATATACTAGGTTGATGGCCTTTTTTATGCACCACTTTTGTTTCCATTGTATTTCATTAATGGTAGTTTTTTAGCATGTGAACTAGTTTTAGCAATTTTGCGGCTGGGAGACCCCTTTTGTTCTATACTCTCCAAATTGTTTTCTAGTCAAATGTTTGTGGATCTTCCAGCCACTTTTGTTTATGTTTATATGTTCTATAATTTTTGCGTCATTTTTAAATAAATGACAATATTTTAACAATCAAGAGGTGTTACTGTCTTTATTCAAAGGGAAACAAACAAGCGTCAATGTTGCCTTGATAAGTTAAGAAGGGGTTTTAACATAAAATAGGGTTTATTTTGTAAATAAAGCAATTTATGTTAATCCTTGATTTGTTAATTGTTATATCTTATTGTTTTTAATTACATACCATGTTATTAATACTTGTGTAACATTTATGGGGACTTGCATAATTTTATTGTTGTACATCACCGTTTTTATCCGGTCTTAAAGATTTTCCATTACCGTATGCAAATTCTATCACCGATCAGCCAATCAGAAAGCCGCAAACTCTGGGGCTATTTTTACATTCTTTGTTTATGCTAGGGGAAGCTGCACAGATATTGTTGATCGTTCAAGACACCTCCAACCTCCCCATCCAGCCACCATTTCCATTGTATTTCATTATTGGTAGTTTTTTAGCATGTGAAGCCTTTTTTATGCACCACTTTTGTTTCCATTGTATTTCATTAATGGTAGTTTTTTAGCATGTGAACTAGTTTTAGCAATTTTGCGGCTGGGAGACCCCTTTTGTTCTATACTCTCCAAATTGTTTTCTAGTCAAATGTTTGTGGATCTTCCAGCCACTTTTGTTTATGTTTATATGTTCTATAATTTTTGCGTCATTTTTAAATAAATGACAATATTTTAACAATCAAGAGGTGTTACTGTCTTTATTCAAAGGGAAACAAACAAGCGTCAATGTTGCCTTGATAAGTTAAGAAGGGGTTTTAACATAAATATATATATATAAAGAAACGTATGTTAAAATACAAAAAGCGCTTGTGAATACAAACTTTGGAACTGTGCCTTTCCTTTTCCTTTTTATTATTATTATTATTATTATATATATATATATATATATATATATATATATATATATATATATATATATATAAATTCTAATTCTATTTTGACGTTCTCTTAAATTGATTTGCATGCAATATTTTTCAAAAATTACAACCTTGTTGATAACTCGGGCATCCTTCGATGTGGTCGCAATTTTTTTAGAACAGTTGCACTTTTGCTGACATAATTCACCATAGCTTGGATAGCTGCAGTGCGCTGTACAATTTACACCATAAAATCCAGCAGGGCAGCCTATTTTGAAATATGAAAAACGTATCACAGTCTTCACTGGACATAAAAATAGATTTAAAATATTGTTGCTGTTTAAATACGTAAATTATGTTTTACCGAATTTTTTTTTGACTTAGTTAGTTTAAACTATGTGATAACGTGAACAATAAGATTGGGAAACAAGCTTAAATGCTTATACAAATTCCTCTTATTTAGGTAAGAGAAAAAAGGGTGGTGCAAATTACATAAAGGAAAAAAATCAGGAAGGTTCTGTAAAGGTAAATCCAAGGTATATCAGTGAAAGGATGGACACCCCCCTCCCTCAAATTACACTGTTGCTAAGGATCTGAGCTCAATGTTACAATTAATGACTAATCATTCAGTTATTCAAACTCCATTGCCATTAGGTTCTTACTATAATTAAACAAAACACAAGCTACATGTATATAGACAAGTTTACTAGATATATATTTAGTTATATACAAATGGTATGTATTTATCAAGTTGTAAATACCTTATCTGCTTGAAATATCTACTTTGTATAAAAACCTAATTTTGAAGATCTCAAATTGATTTGCATGCAATAGTTTTTTAAAAATTACAACCTTGTTGATATATCAAACACCCTTCGATGTGGTCGCAAAATTCTTCAGAGCAGTTGCATTTATCCTGACATAATTCACCATAGCTTAGATATCTGCAGTGTGCTGTAAATTTTAAATCATAAAATCAAACACAACATCCTATATTAACATATCAAAACATATCACAGTCTTCACTGGACATAAAAATAGTTTTGAAATATATTTGCTGTTTTAAAAAGTAAATTACGCTTTACTTAGGTATTCACGATTTTATTTGATTAAGTTGGTTTAAAAAATATTTAATGAGTTTATCAAAAATTACTAATGTGAACATGTACAATAAGATTGGGAAACAATCCAAAAATCTCTCTCATAGGTAAAAGAAATAGGAAAGGTGCAAATTACATAAAGAGAAAAAACCCAGTCAACATATATATCAATCAAAGGACAGACAAAAAGAAAACCCAGTTTAGCTTAAGGTACCTCACTACACCAAGACTTATACTTTTTAAGACAATACCTCACAAGATGGCGATTTAAATGTTTTGTTAAACTATTTATATTGCTCGATTTGGTTGTATATCATCGTAGCTCAGTGGTTAAAGTATTGGGCTTCTGAACCGCAGATCATGAGTTCGAATCCGCCTGGAGCTTTTGTTCATGTTTACTAAATTAAATTTTCGGAAACCAAATTTTTCATCCAAAATTGCACATTTTTTTGCCTATTTCACTTGAATACTTCTTTTCCATTATGCTATCTATTATAATCAACTAATTTTCTGCTGATTTGAGAAAATATTTCAAGGTGTAGTGAGCCACCTTAAATGTCGGTGTCTTTTATTGAGTTTCAAACACTTGGTAGAGGCGTAGGGTTTAAGGAGTAAAAAACATCTTCCCAATTTTAAGGCGATAACAAACATTACTGCTAAGGATTTAAGCACAAATTAATAATCAATGACTAATCATTCAGTTATTCAAACTTCATTGCCATTAGGTTCATATTATAATTAAACAAAACACAAGCTACATGTTTGAACAAGTTTAAGTAGATATTCGTTAAGTTAAATATAAATGGTTTGTATTTTTTTTTTTGTTGTTTAAATGTCTTATCTTCTTGAAATATCTATTTTGTATAAAAACTTTATTCTATTTTGCGTTCTCATAATTGTATTTGCAGGAATTTAAGTTTGAAATTACAACCTTGTTGTTGATATATCATACATCCTTTGATGTGGTCGCATAATTCTTCAGAGCAATTGCAATTTTGCTGACATAATTCACCATAGCTTGGATATCTGCAGTGTGCAGCACAATTTACACCATAGAATCCAGCAGAGCAGCCTATATTAAAATATGGAAACCAATCACAGTCATTAATGGACATAAGTATTTTGAATCAATTTGTGATATTACGTATATTATGTTTTACTTATCCTTCACTTTATATCTTGAAATATGCACGTTTTTGCTGTTTAAATACGAAAATAATGTTTTACTTACATATCGAATATTTGATTTATGGATGACGTTTAATCAGAATAAATAAAATCTACTATCATATTTTATAGACCTTTGATTATAGTACTATTTTGTACTTTCGAAAAAGTAGGTGAACAACCTACTTGTAAAGTTAATGGCCTTAGCATATATTTTGAAAAATTAGGAAAATCCCTTTAAAATTTTACACTATGATTGAGATTTATTTAATTCTAAAAATATTACAAATAATTAAACTCTTTAAAAAAATGGAATGCAGTTTATAAATGACAGCAGCACTAAACAGATACAAAACAATAGGTGTTCAGTAACAATTTCAATATTTTTTCAGTCCGAATTTCCTCTATCAATTTTCAAATTGAGGACAGACACAAAGAAAACCCAGTTAAGCTTAAATGTTGGTGTCTTTTATTGAGTTTCAAACACTTGGTAGAGGCGTAGGGTTTAAGGAATAAAAAACATCTTCTCAATTTTAAGGCGATAACAAACATTACTGCTAAGGATTTAAGCACAAATTAATAATCAATGACTAATCATTCAGTTATTCATACTTCATTACATTAGGCTCTTACTATGATTAAACAAAACACAAGCTATATATGCCGTTTTAAATGAAAATTTTAAAAGAAAGAAAGATTTTCATTTTTCCATTTAGCTACAAATATTATTAACTTTCTGCAAATTATACAGTTTAAATCAAACGCATTTAAAAGTATTTATTATAAATTCGAATTTATTTATTTTTTGACCGGGCCAGTCAATAAACGCCCAACTTTGAAATATTCATTGTCACGTGATGTGACAAGCTAATTTTAGAACGTACACAAGAGGTCGACGCGGAAACCTGGTCGGTCCGTTGGCAGTGGAATAACGCGTTCGAAGAGAAAAGAAAGAAAGAAACAGTTCGACAGAAAACGTTGTAAAATGAGAATCTATATTGAATACCACTTTGAGCGGCGGTGGACACGTGTTAGAAACTTCGTGTTTAACTATGGGCTTGCCGGTTTCTTGCTATAGACAAGTGGGTCACAACAGCGGTCTGTTTTCTTTGTTTAATAAGATATTTACTCATAAAGGAAAAGAAGCTTATGTGTATGGTACGATATTCATTGTCTGAATATGATAAAACTTGTTTAGCTATCACTCGAATTCCTAAAATCTATAAATTGTATATGTTTTGAGTCGAGGGGCCCCAGACGGGATATTTTTGACGTTTTATTATGATAATACATGTTGTCAATGTATGAAAATAATGGTCAATTGCAAAAGAGCTCTCATCGATTGTCTTCGACACCGATACGCAACCATCCTCATAAAATGCAGATGACAACATCTGATATTTTTCTATTAACAGCACACAAACCTGTTTATATGAATTCAAACAAATGTAAACAAACCTGTCGTATTACCTCGTTCTGCATGCTGCTTTTCTAAATTACTATTCCCGCGCACATGCGCAAATCCACCTCAAACGTTAATCGTTTATGAATATGCATAGGTAAATCGCCGTTATTCATTTTCAAATTATGGCTAGTACTTCGTTAATATTTATCGAAAAATTGCAAAATTTTCTATAAACTTTGTTTTCATATGTCTAGTCATGCTGACAAAATTTGGGTCTGGTTTTCAACATTGCAAAAATGCCGTTAAAAACGGCATATATACCTCTAAGTTAAATACAAATTGTTTATATTAATTAAGTTGTTTCTATTTCGTTTAAATGCCTTATCTGCTTGAAATATCTATTCTGTATATAAAAAAAAACCCTTATTCTATTTCGCGTTCTCATAATTCGATTTGCAGAATTTAAATCTGGAATTACAACCTTGTTGTTGATATATCATACATCCTTCGATGTGGTCACATAATTCTTCAGAGCAATTGCAATTTTGCTGACATAATTCACCATAGCTTGGATATCTGCAGTGTGCAGCACAATTTACACCATAGAATCCAGCAGAGCAGCCTATATTAAAATATGGAAACCAATCACAGTCATTAATGGACATAAGTATTTTGAATCAATTTATGATATAACGAATATTATGCTTTACTTATCCTTCACTTTATATCTTGAAATATGCACGTTTTAGCTGTTTAAATACGAAAATTATGTTTTACTCAGATATCGAAGATTTGATTTATGGATGACGTTTAATCAGAATAAACTAAATCTACTATCGTATTTTATAGACATTTTTATAGTATTATTTGGTACTTTCGAAAAAGTAGGTGAACAACCTACTTTTAAAGTTAATGGCCTTAGCATATATTTCGAAAAATTAGGAAAATTTCTTTAAAATTTTACACTATGATTAAGATTTATTTCATTTTAAAAATATTACAAATAATTAAACTCTTTAAAAAATGAAATGCAGTTTATAAATGACAGCAGCACTAAACAGATACAAAACATTAGGTTTTCAGAAGCAATTTTAATATTTTTTTCAGTTCGAATTTCCTCTATCAATTTTCAAGCTGAGGACAGACAAAAAGAAAACCCAGTTTAGCTTAGATGTTGGTGTCTTTAATTGAGTTTCAAACACTTGGTAGAGGCGTAGGGTTTAAGGAAGAAAAACAATTTCCCAATTTTAAGGCGATGCTAAACATTACTGCTAAGGATTTAAGCACAAATAAATAATCAATGACTAATCATTCAGTTATTCAAACTTCATTGCCATTAGGTTTTTACTATAATTAAACAAAACACAAGCTACATGTTTGAACAAGTTTAAGTAGATATATGTTAAGTTAAATACAAATTGTTTGCATTAATCAAGTTGTTTCTATTTCATTCAAATGCCTTATCTGCTTGAAATATCTATTCTGTATAAAAAAAAACCCCTTATTCTATTTGGCGTTCTCATAATTCGATTTGCAGGAGTTTAAGTATGGAATTAAAACCTTGTTGTTGATATATCATACATCCTTCGATGTGGTCGCATAATTCTTCAGAGCAATTGCAATTTTGCTGACATAATTCACCATAGCTTGGATATCTGCAGTGTGCAGCACAATTTACACCATAGAATCCAGCAGAGCAGCCTATATTAAAATATGGAAACCAATCACAGTCATTAATGGACATAAGTATTTTGAATCAATTTATGATATAACGAATATTATGCTTTACTTATCCTTCACTTTATATCTTGAAATATGCACGTTTTAGCTGTTTAAATACGAAAATTATGTTTTACTCAGATATCGAAGATTTGATTTATGGATGACGTTTAATCAGAATAAACTAAATCTACTATCGTATTTTATAGACATTTTTATAGTATTATTTGGTACTTTCGAAAAAGTAGGTGAACAACCTACTTTTAAAGTTAATGGCCTTAGCATATATTTCGAAAAATTAGGAAAATTTCTTTAAAATTTTACACTATGATTAAGATTTATTTCATTTTAAAAATATTACAAATAATTAAACTCTTTAAAAAATGAAATGCAGTTTATAAATGACAGCAGCACTAAACAGATACAAAACATTAGGTTTTCAGAAGCAATTTTAATATTTTTTTCAGTTCGAATTTCCTCTATCAATTTTCAAGCTGAGGACAGACAAAAAGAAAACCCAGTTTAGCTTAGATGTTGGTGTCTTTAATTGAGTTTCAAACACTTGGTAGAGGCGTAGGGTTTAAGGAAGAAAAACAATTTCCCAATTTTAAGGCGATGCTAAACATTACTGCTAAGGATTTAAGCACAAATAAATAATCAATGACTAATCATTCAGTTATTCAAACTTCATTGCCATTAGGTTTTTACTATAATTAAACAAAACACAAGCTACATGTTTGAACAAGTTTAAGTAGATATATGTTAAGTTAAATACAAATTGTTTGCATTAATCAAGTTGTTTCTATTTCATTCAAATGCCTTATCTGCTTGAAATATCTATTCTGTATAAAAAAAAACCCTTATTCTATTTGGCGTTCTCATAATTCGATTTGCAGGAGTTTAAGTATGGAATTAAAACCTTGTTGTTGATATATCATACATCCTTCGATGTGGTCGCATAATTCTTCAGAGCAATTGCAATTTTGCTGACATAATTCACCATAGCTTGGATATCTGCAGCGTGCAGTACAATTTACACCATAGAACCCAGGCGAGCAGCCTATATCAAAATATGGAAACCAATCACAGTCATTAATGGACATAAGTATTTAAATCAATTTGTGATATTACGTAAATTATATTTTACTTCTCCTTCACGTTATATTTTGAAATATGTACGTTTTTGCTGTGGAAATACGAAAATTATGTTTTACTTAGATATCGAAGATTTGATTTATGGATGACGTTTAATCCGAACAAACTCTACTAGACCTTTGATTAAAGTGCTATTTTGTAGTTTCGAAAAAGTAGGTGAACGACCTACTTTTAAAGTTAATGACCATCACATATATTTTGAAAAATTAAGAAAATCCCTTTAAAAGTTACACTATTATTGAAATTTATCTTTTTCTGAAAATAATACAAATAATTAAACTCTTTAAAGAAATGAAATACAGTTTATAAAAGACAGTAGTACTAAACAGATACAGTAGCAAGTTCAATATTTTTCAGTCCGAATTTCCTCTACCTATTTTTGACTCAGTTTAAGAAAACACTAAACGAAGATAACATTATTTCATACTATGAAACTATTTATATTGACTTAATTCTGTTGGCACAAAAACTTATATCAGGTCAATGAACAAAATTTTGAGATATGGTGTCTTTTATCGTTTTTAAGCATTTTTCAATATTTTTGCATTGCTTACCATACGAATATCTTATAAATAAGTGAGATAAAACTAACAGAACATATGCAGACTTATATTGACTAACAATATCTTAACTTTTACCTAATTATAATAGCAATATTTATTGATTGACATAGTTTACAGTGAGAGTGAAAAACAAACCAAAAGGCTGATATTAATCCCGCTTTGACGTACGAGAAGTAGGAGAGGTGCAAAGTGCAAAAAGACGAAAAACGAGAAAGCTTATTTAAAGGAGAAAAAACATAAAAAACATATCGATCAAAAGATGGACAAAACAACAATTCAAGTTAATTGTCGGTGTCTTTTTTGAGTTACAAACACAGAGGCGTGTGGTTATAGCCCATTTAAAAGACGATAATCATTTACATTACTGCTAAGAATCTTAGCACAATGTATTAAGCAAGGACTAATCATTTAGTATAAATATAGAAATTTATCACAGTCATTAATAAACATACATATTTGAAATATATTTGCTGATTCATAAGTAAAAATGTGTTTACTAAGATATCAATGATTTCATTTTACTTAAATGTGAGTGTCGTTAATTGAATTATAAAGATAAGCAACGATTCATCCTTTATTATTCAAACTTCATTGCCATTAAATTCTTACTATAATTAAACAAAACACAAGCTACATGTATAGACAAGTTAAAGTAGATATGCGTTAAGTTATATACAAATTGTGTGTTTTATTGATATGCAAAATGCAACCTTGTTGTTTATATATCATACATCCTTCGGTGTGGTCGCAAAATTCTTTAGAGCAATTGCTCTTTTGCTGACATAATTCCCATAGCTTGGATATCTGCAGGGCGCGGTACAATTTACAACATAAAATCCAGCAGAGCAGCCTACATTTAATTTGATGGAATTGAAATTTATGATCTCTTTTATGAATTAAATTTTGTATTATTTTGATAAATAAAACCATAACGCCCGTATTGTATTTTCAAGCGAAACCGCCTAGTCATAGACATAAATATCATCCAAATATTCTTAAAGGACACAACAATTCATTAATGAATACATATTTCCTGAGTTCCTTCAGCCATCATTTTTAATGTCTTCAAAATCAATATTCATTGTATTTAAATCTATCACGCAAATCAACTAACATAGATATTAAGATATTACTCCACGATATCTTCATTTTCACATACCTACTTTCACCCACAAATTTGACAAGATGAAAAAATCTGTCGGACATTTTTCAATGGAAAAAAATATTTTAGATGTCTTCAAACATTATCAGAAACTTCGTAATTTTATAACATAATCATATGAATACTTTTCTGTTTTATATATATATATATATATATATATATATATATATATATATATATATATATATATATATATATATATATATATAACATTACAAGAATGCATCATACCATCCTTTGACATGGTCGCAATATTCCTCAACACAGTTACACTGGTGCTTGCACTGCTCACCGTAATGCGGATATATACAAGGTGTTGCCCAAATGCTACCACCAATACAGCCTGAAACTAAATTTGAAAACTAACTGAAAAAAATAATAAAATGGGTTGATAACGAACATTGTTCTAAAATCAAAAGTCCAAAGGAAAAATACAAAACAGGAGCAGAGCAAACTCAGACATCTACAAAAATTAAAAGTAGGATCAGGTGCCATGGAGGAGTGACTATCTTCTGCTGACCGTTCCCACCCGCCGGGTGCTTTTTGTCGTAATCGGAAAAACGGAAAAATACGTAGAAAATTCGGTAACTAATAATGGCCTAACAATAAGTATAAAAAACGTCAATCAGCATTCGACCTGGCTGAAGATTACATTTGCTGACAAGGTCGTTGTATCGGCCATAGAACTTACGAAATGATGACTTCAGTCGAGACTCTTGATAATCTTGTTTTATCAACTTGTTTGTCAGTAGCTAGCCTCGTTATTTCATGAATATGTAAGCCTCTTTTAAACTTAAAAATCTTTTATATGAAAGCTTTCCTAGTTATCTATGTTGACAAGTTGAATCTAAAGACATATTGATGCTTGAAGAATTAGTGTTTGTGTTTTCCGTCTAATTCAACTTTCACAGTCTTATTAACAAATTTTTAGACAAGTTTATCTTAAACGTCACATTATTGATCATTCAGACAACTTTTAAGGTTGTTAGAAAAATATCCGATGCAGTATTATTATTTGGCCTTCATTTCTTTTTTATATCAATATATCACTTTTATGTTGACAATTTTTTTTTTACATCACAGGCATCGAGTCCGTCGGGTTCAAATAGTACGTTTAAGCGCAAAAGCGGGTGCCGTGAAATTGGCGCCAATTTACATTCAAAATTTTGAACCTGGCTTGGAGTCTGTCATTTTGTCAATATCATACTTTTAAAACGAAATTACAGAATGATACAAAACAGCTGTGATAAGTATGTTCAAATAATTGATAGGATCGATATAAGACCTAAAAGTCAATACAGGAAATGGTATATTGGTAAATAAACTGCGACCACAAGGTCACCTGTCCACGTGTATTTCCATTAACTTCCTGGTACAGTCGACAAATGACCGATTTATTACATATCATCTTACAAAGAAAAGTTAAACACATTCCAGGAAGAAGGATACGTTTAGTTTTAAATTACAAAAAACCTTAATTAGATTTTACACTGTGTAAATACTGTCGAAATGACCCTTATATTCAGCAAAAAACTTTAGTTAGTGCCTATAATTAATTTAGTTGATACTATTTGTGTGCACTATGCACATACTTTTGGTCCTGTCATTAAAAATTATGTGGCCAAAATAAAATCAGCAAGGTTAAATTTAAGAGAAAAATAAATAAAAATAATTTGGCAAACAAATATACTTTTTATTGTTCTACGAAGAGTTTAGGAGTTTTATTCAAGTTGAACTCATTATAGTAAAACATTTGACATGCGACATTGAAATTTGAACGCTTATGTCCATCTATCACTAATAATTTTTTGTCGGAAAATTTCTACTTTTACGGATATCATGAAACATTGTACCTCTATTTTTTTTTTAATTATCAGTTATTGATATAGATGATCGAGCAATGAAACTACATCTACCATCAAGAGATCACAAAAAAGATTCAGAAAACCGCTCCAATATATTTATGTTTATGTTTGTAATTGTAATGTTGATGGGAATTACTAAGCATCCTTATTCACTATTTTAAATTTCGAATCATTAGGCTAGTGTTGTTTTATAAAATATCAACAACTGTTCCTCGTTTGAGTCAATTCAAACTAACATGCATACATACATACATACATACATACATACATACATACATACATACATACATACATACATACATACTTTATTTTTGTATACAAAGAAAATACTGATGAAAGTAATGTTTTAAAATTACCTTGAGTAAAAACAAGAAATGTAAAAAAACATGAAGTGATGGTATAATCCATTATATCAAACGAAGAGTGAATTGAAAGCACATTGCGGAACTAAGAATTTGCAAATTTCCCTGTTGATGTAATTGTATTTCTGAAAAAGTTTGAATATAATAACAATGTTATAGTGTATATCTGTAAATATCAAGATATACACATTCGTAAGATGATCAAAGTTAATTTTTACATATACATGTATATAATCTTCATTTTTTTCAAATATGTGAAAAAAATGATATGATGCTCACTCCTCCTCCTAGGCACATGATCATACCTCTATCTTTTTGGAGGTCCGTGTTGCTCTGCTTTGAATTTGCATTGTAATTCGTTTTATGGATTTTTGAGATGGTTGACGGTTTGTTATTGTCATTTTTTCATTAAAGGGTCAATTTCGTGAATCTAATGAAGTCAATTGTACATAAATTTACTATATAACTATTTAAAGCTGTAACAATCACAATGCAGAATATCCATGCTAATGTTAAGGTGGTTTGCTTGTACCAGTCTAAGATACCTTAACATCTCCTTTGTGCTTTATTGCGCCCGACCAAAATTATCATCTATTACCACTCAAAGAATGATCCTTATTGATAAATGAGTCCACAAGCAGCAAAGTCCATTATTTATATTTGAAAAAAAATTCGTTTCTTTATACAATGTAATAAAAAAACAACAACAACCGAATTAATGTGCAAGAAAATGTTGATTATTTTATCATTTAAAAAAATGACTCACAAACATCAAACATAAACCATAAAGGTTTTTTTATCTAAGAAACAAAAAAATTGTTTTACACATATTGATTATGTAAAAAGCACACATTGAAGAAAAATAATTTAAAATTTAGTTTAGATAATTAAAAAAAAAATCATCAATTTATCAAATTTAATCAAAACAAATCAAACTTCTATTCATAAACTAAATATAGACCAAAAGTCCAGAAAATGTACCAAATGTCATATTTATAAATATAATTCTATGAATATATTATAAGAACTATATATGACCATTTTTAATTAAAAGTCAATGCTAGGTTAAATAGGAACTAAAAACATGCAAAATAACTTGTACAACGTTGTACAATTTCCTTTATTCTCGAAAGTTATCGCTTCAAAATTAGAATTTATAAAAAGAAGTTTTTGTTAATTGCAGCGCTCAATGTTTTCCGAAGGAAAATTGCATGAATATAAGTCTTTTTGTTTGCATAAAACGCAAACATGACAATTAAAAGTTCACTTTTTAATTTTATGTTCCTCAATTATGAATAGATTTCACATGTACAATATACACATGTATGGACATGTACTGTCACTGCAGTAAAGTAATGATATTCACAAGATGAAGCTCTGTCATTCAGTAAACCGAACGTTAACTGAAAGGTCTGGACAGGTGACTGAATAACATAGCGATCTCATTTAGTCAAGCTTTAGCTAACAATAAGTCATCTCTTAGTAAACTAAATGGCAGAGCCTTAACCCGTGGTGCATTTTAGAGGGGCCAGTTTAGGCTCTTATCATACATAGTTTTTTTAATACAATTTCTCTATATGTTTAAATTAATATGAATAAAACATATGGGGAAAAACAAACGATATTTATTTTATAATCATATGTTTTTTATAAAGACATGAGACATTAATATGTTTATAATTAAAAGTCTGCCTGTTGAAAACAGCGTAGCAAACCATTTAGAGCATTCAGGGTACGTTAATCATATAAACAATTTTATAGATAAAAATTTGATATAACATTGTGTATTATATAATACAGCTTTGGAATGTTACAAACTTCATCTTAAAAAGGGCGCAAAAATGAAATCTTGGCGTCGGCATAAGCTTGCACGAGATATCATAAGTAAAATATGACAAAAATAACAAAAAAGGATCAAATACGTACAAGTGTTCGATAAAATGATTCATGTGTTTTTAGATAGTTAACTAGACAGATAGTTACCTAGACAGATGAAATAAATATAAATCCATAAATTTGTCATCATGTCATTAATATGTTGTGAATATAAGGTTTCTAATTTTGCAAAATAGAAAAATAGAATATCGAGTGAAAAAAGTTTCAATTTTGAAAACATTATCCTAAATGTTTGATTGTTTGATTTAAAAGGTTTTAATTATATTGAAATTTCAATTCAATACATACACATGTATATATCTTTAAATAAATCTTAGTATGCAGATGAAAACTGGAGCAAGGAAAGTTAATGGTCAGGCAATAAACATATGTTACCTTTATCCTGTTGATAACAGCCTGTGATGTGGTTACATAAATCAGTTGTACAATTGCAGTTTTGTTGACATAAATATCCATAATTAGGATTTCGGCAGGGATCCGAACACTTTAAACCATAATAACCAACTGGTCAACCTTTGAAACATAAAGAATACCTATCTGACACAACAATGTACATGAATTAGTTGAAGAATTTTGACTTACCATACCTTTTAGACAATGTTTTGGCAAATACATACTAACATTGAAATAAAAGAATAGACAACGTAAAAGTATATGTTTTGCCAAACTAAAACTCATAAACTAAATGATTGAGAAAATATCTATTTGATACAGATTGAGAAAATATCTATTTGATACAGATTGAGAAAATATCTATTTGATACAGATTGAGAAAATATCTATTTGATACAGGTTGAGAAAATATCTATTTGATACAGTTTAACTGTATATTGTCTTGTTTTATTGGAAAAGATAAACAAAGCTCATCAAAGTCCGTAATATATACATGTAAATATATGTTTTAAAAAAGTAATAATAGTAAGCTCTATTAATAAGCAAAATGATTATGTTAGAATTGTGAGTTTAAAACATTTTAAAAACATATTCAAGATAAATTTAATGCGCATTAGAATATTTGAACAAGAAATAAGTTATTGTTGAGACAATGAAAACGTTCTAACTTCACAACCTTTGATGTGGTTACACAAATCTTTTGTACATCTGCAATTTTATTGACATGTAATTCCATAACTAGGATATCGGCAGGGATATTGAACAATCTAAACCATAATAACTAAATGGGATTCCTTTTGAAAAAGAGATTATTTTTTGTCATAACAATGTATGAGCTTAGGAACTTTGACTAACCAGACATAAAAAATCACATTGTTCTTTGGGGATTTTTTTGCAAAGGCATTAAAAAGTTATATAGTGAAATGAAAAAGAAGAGTATGTAAAAATAAGGGTATTTACCATAATCAATCTCATAAACAAAATAGGTCGATAAACAATAATGTACTATATGCAAGTATACAAGAAAAATTAAATCTATTTTTCATTGAGCACTTCCGTTTGTCCGTTTCCTGTACCGAGACAAAGAAAATTATTTCGACGATATCTCAAAAATGGTTACGACTTGAACAATCAAACTTTGTGGGATGATAGACCTATGTATGTACATGTGTTTACACTATTTTGTTTGATCCGGCGTAACATCCGGTCGTCACCGAAAACTCTTCAAAAATTTTCTTCATATTTTCATATATCAGTATAAAATCTTAGATATGTCATCTATACAAAGTTAAATAAGCAAATAAATTTTACTTCCGGTAAGATCTCAGGTAGTCTTTAGGTAGCATTCCTTTTTACAAATTTGATGCCCGCGATATTTTTGTCACTGTAAGTGATTGCAACACGAAGCTTTAACGAATGATAGACTTTTGATAGAAGATGTGTTTAACGGGTTTTATTTTGTCAAGCGTCACTTCCGGTTCTCACCGGAAGCGTTAAAAATCATGTTTTTTAGCAAGTTTGAATGCCTTTCTTGGGTGTTTCATTTAACCTGATAAACAGTGACGTACGCTAGGCAAATGTACAAAAAATACCAGCTTTCGATTTTTTTAATCACTTCCGTTCGTCCATTTCCGGTTCCGATACAAAAAAATATTGTTAACGAGATCTCAGATTTGGCAGAGACGTGAACAACCAAACTTTGAGGAGAGATTGACTTAAATTGTACAAATGTTTATTTTGTTTTGTTTCGTTCGGCGTTTCTTCCGGTCGTCACAAAAAAGTATTTCAAAAATCGATTTTTTTTTCATTTTCGCTGTTTTACATTGAAGTAACGTCTGGATATTTCTCTCACAATAACATTCACATCCACTATTTTTTTCTCTTATTTTTTGAGAGAATCAATGTCTTACAGTTATATTGATACATGTATATCAAAACGGAAGACCTAATTGTTGCTTTTGCAACAAGAGCCTAGTTGTTATATTGGTTGAAAAAAACCACAGTAACCGAATTTAGGGGCGTTAATGTAAAGGCAGGGCCTGTGTATTTTGCAGCTTGTGTTGCAAATTCCAAAAGCTGCCTTAAATTAAACACTTAATGAAACGAACAATAAAATATACTTAATCGAGAGATTATTAATTAATACGATTCGGAAAATGAACATATCAAGAATTTTAATTTCTTACATGTAATTAAAGCAAAATTCCATTTTTAGTAAAGAAAAATTCAGAATTCCATATGCCACCGAAAAATTAAAATAAAACGTTATATAGTTATGTTATGTTGTCGAAATATGTTATCGGAACATTGTGGGAATAATTCATAATCGGTATTTATTTTCGTTTTACACAAATGCGGAATTGCACCAGAATGCTTCATGAGATTGTCTTGCGTAATATTAAAAAACTGTTTTGCAAAAAAATTATACACAATAAAATGTGAAACATTGAATTAAACAGCAGAATTTATAATGAGAGGGAACAACTTTAGGATTAATATCCTTTGATTTCAAAACTTAAAAGATACATGTATGCTAAAGTATATTTAATAATTTTGCAATGTCATAGTAATATTGAAAATAGTTGATGACATTATCACTTTGGTTGTTTTCTAGACATAAGGTTCAATCCTATGTACAATATGAAAATAACACCAGCAAGGGCCATTAGGCAAACAATTGTGGTCCATATGGGATCCGAGTATCTGCTATGCTCATATTGCTCTTCAAAACATTTATTTTCTGAAACGTAAACCAGATTAAAATTTAAGATGAGATAATCAAGTCTTGTTTTTTGCAAAAGTTATAATTGATATGAATTAAATGTATGTCATTTTACAGTATCAACTTCACGGGAAAACATATTTCTTGATATATATTTCAAAAGATTCTATCTTAGTACATATACGAGGGTTGTCCCAAAATATCTTAGACAAGTAGCGCTATTCAGTTAATTGAAGACACAGCAATATGAAACTTGTGCCACAAAAGGTTCAAGTAATCTTAATTAACAAATGGACTTCACTAAAATGAACGTCTTATAGCCCTACATCACCTGACACCCAGATAGTAATTTTATCAAATTGTCAACTACCCCTCTTTCATTTATTAGTTTCCTTTACTACCTTTTATTAGGGTCTTCCGTTTTCCAACGGAAGACCCTCTTGTTATTCTACGGTTTCTTTTTATTATTATTAGGGTCTTCCGTTTCCGACGGAAGACCCTCTTGTTTTTCTACTGTTTCTTTCTATTATTATTATTAGGGTCTTCCGTTTCCAACGGAAGACCCTTTTGTTATTCTTCGGTTTCTTTTTAGGGTCTTCCGTTTCCAACGGAAGACCCTCTTGTTATTCTACGGTTTCTTTTTCTTTATTAGGGTCTTCCGTTTCCAACGGAAGACCCTCTTGTTATTCTACTGTTTCTTTCTATTATTATTATTATTCTTAATATTCTTTTTCTGCCTTCTTTAAAGCTTTATTTCTCGACAACTATTCATCCGATTTGCACCAAATTTTCAGGACCTATAATGCATCGAAGGGGATAAATGTTTTAAGTTACATTTTTTAATGACGTTACTTCCGGTTTAAGATATTGACGATTTAATTAAATTTTAAGGGTCATTTTGTCCACGCAACTCCTCTGAAACTATTCACGATAGAAAGTTGAAATTTTCAGGGATTGTAGATGAAAGTCTGTAGATGTACCGCATTGTTTTATAATATGGATAATACGCAAGGCGTTGAAGCTCGCCTGAGGTCGAAAATTGACACCAATTTTTTTTACAAAACTTTTGCACATTTTCTGAAATATTTTTAAACCTGTAAATATTTTGTTAATACATGTAAGGTAAAAGTTGTTTCAATTTCGACGGGCTTTCATCTGATATCAATAAAAAGGGGCTGGCCCCTCAAATTAGGGGCCAAGGGGGCTCTAAAGTCTTTTTACAATAACTCTTTACTGAACAATAATTTGTTATCAAGTATAGAAGCAAACATGTTCATTGTACAGCTTTTCATCTAAACAGTATCATACCTAAGTCATATGCTACGTAATTAGGGGCTTCAAGGGGCCAGAAGTCCAAAACTTTGATCATTAATATCTAGAAAAGGAGAAACATTTTGAAAAGCAATGTTGAACAGAAGTTGCTTAATATACTGTTTTCAACAATACGCTACCTAAATTTTTTTTGTTGGTGGCCCCAGTGAGGTGTTTAAGGGTCGGCCCCTTAAACACAGTTGTTTAGAAATCTTTATAACAGTCAACAATTCGTAAACACTTGTTCAACAAAATGTGTTTATATTTACGTGTATTTTCATTTGATATCAAGAAAAAGGGGCTGGCCCCTCAAATGAGGGGCCAAAAGGGCTCTAAAGTCTTTTTATAATAACTCTCTACTGAAAAATAATTTGTTATTAATTATCGAAGCAAAAATGTTCATTGTACAGCTGTTTATCTATACAGTACCATACCTAAGTCATATGTTACGTAATTAGGTGTTTCAAGGGGCCAGAAGTCCAAAACTCTGGTCATTAATATCTTAAAAAGGAGAAATATTTTGAAAGGCATTATAGAAGAAAAGTTACTCAAAATAATGTTCTCAACAATATGATACCTAACTTTTTTATTAGTGGCCCCAGTAAGGTGTTTAAGGGTCGGCCCCTAAATCACAGCTGTTCAGATATCTTTAGAACGGTCAACAATTTGTGAACACTTGCTGAACAAAATATGTTTATATTTGCGAGACCCTTTCTTTGATATCAAGAAAAAGGGGCTGACCCTCTCAAATCCGGGGCCAAAAGGGCTTCAAAGTCTTTTTATATTAACTATTTTTTTAGCGATAATTTGTTATTAATAATAAGAGCAAAAATTAAGAGCTTATTAATCTTAATTTAACGCTGAAATCCGTTTTAAAATCTGACGATGCATTATTGGGGTTTAAAAATTAACCTTTCCGAAATTTTGATTCCACATTCTTGGTTAAGAAAATAGTGTTATGTTCAAAGTTAAATTAACTCGTACCTAAAATCACTCGATAATTGTTAAATCGTATTCAAACACATTCGGTTTTGTTTTTTGCTAGGTCGTTCTTAAAATTGATAAGGTTTTTGTTTATTCGTACTTAGAATCATTCGGATTTTGTTAACTCGTATCAAGAATAATTCGATTTTTTTCATTTTGTTTTAGTTTCTCATGTATAGTAGTTTATGAATTCTGCTTCTTACAGGAAGTTCTAGCTTTACTTTATTCATTAACGGAAGACCCACTCGTTGCTTTGCAACGAGCTTTGCTCTAGTTATTATTATTCTTTTTTTTCTTTTTCTGACTTTTTTGGAGCGTTATTTCTCAAAAACTATTCAACCGATTTGCACGAAATTTTCAGGACTGATTAGGCATCATCGGCGCTACATATTGTCAAATTTTCAAATGATGACGTCACTTCCGGTTTCAGATATTGACGATTTTGTAAATTTTTAAGGGTCATTTTGTCCACGCATCTCCTCCGAAACTAATCAAGATAGAAGCTTGAAATTTTTACAGGATTGTAGATTAAAGTCTGAAGTTGTACCCCCCTGCTTCTAATTATTAAATATGCGCAAGGCCTCAAAGCTCGCCTGAACCTGAAAATTAGGACCAAATTTTTTCACGAAATTTTCGAACATTTTCTCTAATATCTTTTGATGTATAAATATTTTGTTAAAACATGTAATGCAAAAGTTGTTTCAATTTCCACGGGCTTTCATTTGATATCGAGAAAAAAGGGCTGGCCCCTCAAATTAGGGGCCAAGAGGGCTCTAAAGTCTTTTTGCAATAACTCTTTACTGAACAATAATTTGTTATCAATTATAGAAGCAAAAATGTTTATTGTACAACTGTTTATCTATACAGTACCACACCTTAATCATATGTTACGTAATTAGGGGTTCCGAGGGGCCAGAAGTCCAAAAATTTGATCATTATTATCTAGAAAAGGAGAAATATTTTGAAAAGCATTGTAGAACAAAAAATGCTTAAAATAATGTTCTCAACATTATGCTACCTAAAAAAAATTTGTTGGTGGCCCCAGTAAGGAGTTTAAGGGTCGGCCCCTAAAACACATTAGTTCAGATATCTCTAGAACGGTCAACAATTCCTGAACACTTGTTGAACAAAATATTTTTATATTTGCGAGATTTTTCATTTGATATCAAGAAAAAGGGGCTGGCCCCTTAAATTAGGGGCCAAGAAGGCTCTTAAGTCTATTAATAATAACTTTTTACTGAAAAATAATTTGTTATATATTATAGAAGCAAAAATATTCTTTGTACAGTTATTTATCTATACAGTACCATACCTAAGTCACATGTTACGTAATTAGGGGTTTCAAGGGGCCAGAAGTCCAAAACTCTGATCAGTAATAGCTAGAAAAGGAGAAATATTTTGAAAAGCATTGTAGAAGAAAAGTTGCTCAAAATAATGTTTTTAATAATATAATACCTAAACCTTTTTTGTTGGTGGCCCCATTAAGGAGTTTAAGGGTCGGCCCCTAAAACACAGTTGTTCAGATATCTCTAGAACGGTTAACAATTCGTGAACAGTTGTTGAACAAAATATGTTTTTATTTGCAAGACCTTTCATTTGATATGAAGAAAAAGGGGCTGGCCCCTCAAATTAGGGGCCAGGAGGGCTACAAAGTCTTTTAATAATAATTATTTACTGAAAAATAATTTGTTATATATTATTGAAGCAAAAATGTTCAACTTATTAAGCTTAATTTAAATCTGAAATCCGTTTTAAAATCGGACGATGCATTACAGAGATATAGGGGTTTAAAAATTGATTTTTCCGGAAATTTTGATTCCACATTCTTGGTTAAGAAAATAATGTTATGTTCAAAGATAAATTAACTCGTACCTAGAATGATTCGATATTTGTTAAGTCGTTCTTGAACACATTCGGATTTTTTTTGTCAAGTCGTTCTTGAAATCGTTAAGGTTTTTGTTAATTCGTACTTAAAGTCATTCGGATTTTGTTAAGTCGTACCAAGAATTATTCGATTTTTTATATCTTTTTGTTTTAAAACTCCTGGTATTGGTTTTAAGAGCTCTGCTTCTTACAGGAACATCTAGCTTTTCTTTCGACATTAACGGAAGACCCACTCGTTGCTTTGCAACGAGCTTTGCTCTAGTTATTATTATTATACTTTTTCTTTTTTTTCTGACTCCTTTTCGGCTTAATAACTCAAAAAGTCTTCAATCAATTTCAATGAAACTTTCAGCGATTGTTGCAAGTCAGTGTCCCTCAAAGATGTTAAAGCTTCAATGACAACGTCACTTCCGTTTTGACGTTACGTCATTTTTTAAATTTAAAAAAAGCCATTTTGTCCGGGGCATTTCTCAAAAATCCTTTATGACAGAGGCTTGAAATTTTCTATGATTATGAATTTGTCAATTTACATGAGCAATAAGGCTGGAAATGGAAATCCATAACTTCCGGTCGAAACCGGAAGTGAATCAAATTTTTCGAAAAAATGATTTTTTTCATCAAATCAAAAAGGTATATGTGTTTTGTAGAGCACAATCAGTTGAATGTAACACTGAAATCCGTTTTAAAATCGGACCACGCATATCAGAGATATTTGGGTTCAAAAATTGATTTTTCCGGAAATTTTGATTCCTCAGTGAAGATTCAGAAAATAGTGCAAAATTCACAGTAGTCTTGTCCCATGATCCCCTGCTCTTCGAAGAGCAGGGGATCATGGGACAAGACTAAATTCACAGTGAAAGTAACTCCTACTGAAAACAATTCGTACTGGTCATAAAACTATATATAAAAATATGAAATTATATGCATATTGTAGAGTTTGCAAAGCTAAATACAAAACTGAAATTTGTTTCAAAATCGGATGATGCATTGCAGAGATATCGGGGTTCAAATATTGATTTTTCCGGAAATTTTGATTTCGCAGTCAATATTTAAAAAATAGTGTAAAATTCACACTAAAAGTAACTCCTGCTGAAAACAATTCGTAACGTTACAGGTCATATAACCGAACTCTGTTTTTTAAATAGTAAATCTTAGTGTTTATTGAAACGATTTCGTTTGACAACATATTACGTTGAATGTCTATAATATAATCTTCGTTTAGAAAAAGAGAAAATTTTGTCAACACGAATCGTAACAAAAACAAAGCAGCTGGAACTGAAGACACAGATCCCGATTCTAACAGCGAAAAGCGATCGAAAGTCTTTTCTAAAATTTGGTTAAATTGTTATTTAAATCGCAATATTAAGCCTAGCCTAATCGTCGCAGATCTTTTAGTTGTTGAATAATAGAACAACACGTACAATGTAGATTGGATCACTATATAGAATTTGTAAAGATTTCAAATACGAATATATATTTATTGTAATTATTTGCTTGCAAAATAAATGCATTAATATAATGCGTGTGAATCTGTGCTCTGCATATTAAACACAAACTTATTAGTTTTAATCGAAATAATTATCGTACGATTCACCATGTCAACTCGCCATGTTTTGACTGCGAAGAAGTGTGTCAACATTTTTAAAAGAGGCATGGCCTGCAAGACGTCGATAGTGGGACATTCAGCTCAACTATCGTATGAGAGATTATAAAGGTATGTTTCAATACAGGATATGTCGTGTTGACTTTTTGTTTTCAAAGTATTTGTACTTTTCAATCTAATCCGAGATTCCTCTTACCTAACCTCCGCTTTTGACGTGCGTCACAATATTAAAGCGGATGTTAGAGTCAGAGGAATCTCGGAATATTTTCTGTCCCGTGTATTTTCACGTGTATGTTTTGCACATCAGTCTTTCGAATTTCTATTTATTATTTTCCTATGTATGTATGTCTTATTGTGTATTGACCAACACACCATACACTGTAAAACAGTGCAACTAAAAGGGGTGGGGGTCCCAAGGTACACAAGAGTAGAATGCTGTATTTAGAGTGCATGTTTGCATGATGATAACTTTACCTTAAATATTTGAATATAGCAGATCTTTACCATATTGCCTTTCACTTAATTAATAAATTAAAAAACTCAGACAGGCTTCATCTTTGCTAGCGAAGGGTTATCGGTCCACTCCGTTCCCCATAAACGGAGAGCGAAGTGGACCAAAAACCCTTGGCTAGCGAAGATGGACAAGCTTGTGCTTAATTAAAGATATTTGACATGGTAAATATTCAATCTAATTAAAATTAGACCTTTCGTCTGGCTCTTAGACTGTTATATATTGTTATAGCTGGGGAAAGAGCATGTAAAACGGAGTGCAAGATGAAAAGAACTTAATATTATATCAAGGTCAGATTTTAGGTTAATGTAATGTTCCCTGATATCTATAAAACAGTCTTCTCAAGATTTAATTATTTCACTTTAAAAATTGTTTACATACAATGCATATCACATCTACAATGTATGTAAACAATTTTTAAAGTAAGACAAATGTAATAATTTTTACTGCATGTGCCTCAGATCTCTCTCTCTCTCTTTCTCTCTCTCTCGTGCTTATAATCTTGGCAAAGCATCAGAGAGCAACTAAATTTTGTAACAAAAATATCTCTGTCTAGTAAAAGAAATCAACAGTGCATTGAATTTAAAAATGAGCATGTTATCACTCCCTTATTTTTTGAATGTGCAACCAAAATCCAAAGCTTTGTAAAATTGTTCATGAAATTTTATGCACATTTTACATAGTATTGTTTTTAAAACATGAAATTAATAAGAAAAAAGACTTCCACTATATTTATTCGCATAAAAACCCTCAGTAGAATTGATAAAACATGGTATAGCAAAAGCTTATACTTTGACACTGTTCGGATGGGTAATATTCCCTTGTTACAGTAGTTTACGAATTGAAATATTGACTGTCACACAACAAGTAAAACTCTAATATTCTCTCTCTCTCTCTCTCTCTCTCTCTCTCAATTTGATATGTGTCTATACCTGTAATATAATAATGTTATATTATGACTTGATATGCAAAGTTTTGTTTCTGTAGTGCCTAAATGTTAATGTTATGTATTGGGATATGTCATACTTATTACACTGCATGGCCAGTGTATTTTTTCCAGAAATACTATGCATATGTTAATGTAAACACGGCTATTGCATGTATTAGTACATGTATGTTAACACAGCTAATTGATTTTTTTTCAATTTCAGCTCAAAACGGACTGTTGTTACCACATGGCGACCACAAGGCTTTTACCTGTTGATTCCTGTGGTTTCAGCTCTTAAGGTTAACCTGTCACCTCTACCCACATGCATAATCCTTGTGTTCTACAGACTATTTACCGGTAATTCAAATTAAATCGGATAATTCATGAACAATAATGGAACTTTAACAAAGTATCATGCCTTGTTGTGGTTTGTGTTTGATAAGAAATTATGAAAAACAAAATTAAGGGTATTTAAACAAATTTACAATTGTTAGTTGTGAAAATTTGTTTTTCAATAAAAGTTGCAATTATGTTTCCTTTATTTTGTATTTTATAATAATATTTAGATGGGTTTACATAATTGAAAAATCACCCCCTCTTTTCAATTGTTACCATTAAGATTACATGTAGGATATGTAAATGTACATTTGACCTTGAAATAACATCTGCTATGATAATTACTTTTGAAATAAACAAGATACAACATATTTTTACCTTTTTAATGTATATATGCATAAAAATGTAGGAAAACATGTAAAATTTGAACATTTTTTAATAGAATTCTCCTCCGACTCCAGGTGTGTTTGAATTTAATTTTAATTTGAGGCAGATGTCTAACTTGTAGGACTTACTGTTTTAGCATGGTTAAAAGGAGACTAGAAACCAGAATATATTAGATATTCACTAATTATGATTGTTAGCTTACTTTTTTCATGAAAACAAGAAATCACATGCAGGAAAGCATGTCTATTTGTTAATTCAAATGCTACAAATCATCCAATAAACAAAAAAAGATCAAATTTTAGTATCATTGATGATTGATTTCAAA
Organism: Magallana ariakensis; assembly: GCA_020458035.1. Lineage (NCBI taxonomy): Eukaryota > Metazoa > Mollusca > Bivalvia > Ostreida > Ostreidae > Magallana > Magallana ariakensis. The sequence goes on from CM035814.1 coordinate 15,977,169, forward strand.
TATGTGTGAGAAATGACTCATAGAAACTGCCACAAGTTTCATAAAATTAGGTAAAAGATTTCAAACCATGACTGTTAATGAAAATCAAAAGATAGGGGGTGGATATACATGTAAGGGCATTTCTAAGCGATTTGATGCTTTTATCATGATAATATCATGTAGATGTATGTTGTATTGAAAAAAGTTTCTTATTAAGGCAGGTTGAGCAACAGTTGACCTCTAAAAGGTCAGGTAAAGATGTTTTACTATGGAGAACCCTATGAATCTGTGTTGAATAGAGGAAAGTGGAAATGGTGGGTTCACTTAAATGGCCATATTTTTCTTAAACCTCAATGGAATTGGCAATATGTGGTATACTTTTTCTTAGAATTGCATTAGCTTTCTAAGTCTAAGACAAAACACCTTTTCATAAAGTGTTAGTGTACTAAGTTAAAGGTAGCAAGGGACAGTTTCAGATAAAGTACCCGTTAATCTATTTGTAAAATTGAGAGTTGCTGTACTTGAAGGCTTATGAGTGTTGTTAAGATTCATGAAATGAATTTTGATGATTATCATTAGTTAGAGGGATGTCTCTTGTTGGCATTGGTATGCAATATGAAGGCTCCTAATGTTAAGTACATGAGAAGCAGAAGTAAATTGTGAAACTTGGGACTATGACATTTGTGTTGACTTTACACAGTGAAATTGCAGGTTACAAAGGGAGGTTATATAACTCGAAATGTAGGTGGATGGAACATTATATACCTATTTACTGGCTATGAGGATGATAGCAAGTTTATTGTCCCCCTAGACAGCAACTATTTCACGAGGCGAAGCCGAGTGAAATAGTTGCTGTCGAGGAGGCGGGGGGAATAAACTTGCTAGTGTCCGAATAGTCAATAAATAGGTATTTTATTATACCGAAGAAACCGTCATTTGTCGGCAATGCAGAATTTTTTTATTATAAACAAATTGGAGTTATCGGACTTTGAATTTAATGTAGCAATCGGATTATGTCAGAGGTGTTCCGAGTTTAAAAAGGAGGAAAATCGAATGCTGCTGATGAATGGTTTTGATGACTATTCACCATGGGCAGATAGCACAGAAACCATTCACGATTAGATAGAAAAGCATGTTTATGCAGGTGCCCTAAAGTGATCAGTTTGTTCGTCTGTCCGTCCGTCCGTCTGTCCGTCCATCTGAGATCGCTTGTCCGGAGCATAGCTTCTCTCCCCTTGGCCCAATCTGGCTCATACCTTATCCACAGAGTGCCTTTGGGTAAAGAGTGTGCAGTGACCTTGAACCATGTTTCTAGGTAAAAGGCTAAGGTCATAGCAGAATTATGTATACAATCCTTGTCTGGGGCATATCTTCTCTCACTTTGGTCCAATCTGGCTAATACTTCACTCATAGAGTGTCTATGGTCAAACGATGTGCAGTGACTTTGAATGAATTTTGTAGGTAAAGGGTCAGGATCATATCGGATCACGCGAAAATTCTTTTTTCAGAACATTTATACTTTCCACTTGGCCCAATTTGGCTTTACATAAACAGAGCTTTTTAATAAAGGGTGTGTAGTGACCTTGAACCAATTTTCAAGGTCAACTGTGAAGGTCGGAGCAGAATTATATATAAAAAAAAAATCCATGTCCGCAGTATATCTTCTTTCCCTATGCTCCAATCTGGCTCATACTTCACCTACATGATGCTTTTGATCAAAGGATATGCAATGGTATAGATCAAGTGTCAAGGTCATATCAGATCACACAAAAATCCTTATTTCAAGAGCATATATATATCTCCTTTTAGCCCCTACTTGGCTAATACTTTACCTTAACAGCGCTTTTTGGTTAATGGCATGCAGTGACCTTGAACAAAGTCAATGTGAAGGTCATAGCAGATCTCTTTTAAATCAGTTGTAGACCGTAGATTATTTCCCAGTGGCTTAATCTTGTTCAGACTGAACAAAAATGTCTGTATGTTAGATTGAATTAGAAGTTCTATGCCAGCTGGAAAAATTTCTAAGTTGTAGGTCAAGGTCAAAGCAAAATCCTCTGAAATAATTTAAGCGAGGCCCTTTGAAATGGTCATCATCTCAATGTTGTCTAGTTCATAGTAAATTTATATTGAAAATATTCAAAGAAGTATAATAAAGTAAACTATACATCAGTAAGTTTCTGACAATTGAGTTGCAACAAGCACACAGTACAGAATTTGAAGGTCAACCCTTTGAAAAGCGGTGTAGAGGAAAAGTTGCTCAGAATAATGTTTTAAACAAAATGCTACCTAAAATTTTTTTGTTGGTGGCCCCGTTAAGGAGTTTAAGTGTCCGCCCCTAAAACACAGTTGTTCAGGTATAACTTGAACGGTCAACAATTCTTGAACACTTGTTGAACAAAATATGTTTATATTTACAAGACCTTTTATTTGATATCAAAAAAGGGGGCTTGCCCCTCAAATTAGGGGCCAGGAGGGTTCCAAAATCTTTTCATAATTACTATTTCCGGAGAAATAGTTTGTTATTCATAAACGCAAAAAGAGCTCATCCAGCTAAATTTAAAACTTAAATCCGTTTAAAAATTTGACGATTGATTACGGGATATAACCGTTAAACAATTGATTTTTACGGAAATTTTAATTCTGCATTCTAGGTTTAAAAAATAGCTGTTAGTTCAAAGTTAAGTTAACTTGTACCTAAAAGAATTCGAAAATTGTTTAGTCGTACATAAAAACATCCGGATTTTTTTGTTATGTCGTTCTTGAAATAGTTAAAGTTTTTCTTAATTCGTACTAAAAATCATTCGGATTTTGTTAACTTGTACCAAGAATCATTCGATTTTTTTTATCTTTTTGTACTTAAGTTACTTTTGTTACTAGTTTAAAAACTCTGCCTCTTAAAGGGACTTCTAGCTTTACTTTTGACATTAACGGAAGACCCACTCGTTGCTTTGCAACGAGCTTTGCTCTAGTTATTCTTAATATTCTTTTTCTGCCTCCTTTAAAGCTTTATTTCTCGAAAACTATTCATCCGATTTACACCAAATTTTCAGGACTTATACAGCATCGGAGGGGACAAATGTTTTTAGTAACATTTTTTATGACGTCACTTCCGGTTTAAGATATTGACGATTTAATGAAATTTTAAGGGTCATTTTGTCCACGCAACTTCTCTGAAACTATTAATGATAGAAAGTTAAAATTTTCAGGGATTGTAGATGAAAGTCTGTAGATGTACCGCATTGTTTTAAAATATGAATAATACGCAAGGTGTTGAAGCTCGCCTGAGGTCGAAAATTGACACCAATTTTTTTTACAAAAATTTTGCACATTTTCTGAAATATTTTTAAACCTGTAAATATTTTGTTAAAACATGTAAAGTAAAAGTTGTTTCAATTTTCACGGGCTTTCATTTGAAATCAAGAAAAAGGGGCTGGCCCCTCAAATTAGGGGCCAAGAGGGCTCTAAAGTCTTTTTGCAATAACTCTTTACTGAACAATTATTTGTTATCAATTATATAAGCAAAAATGTTTATTGTACAGCTTTTTATCTATACAGAACCATATCTAAATCATATGTTACGTAATTTGGGGTTTCAAGGGGCCAGAAGTCCAAAACTTTGATCATTAATATCTAGAAAAGAAGAAATATTTTGAAAAGCATTGTAGAACAAAAAATGCTTAGAATAATGATCTCAACAATATGCTCTCTAAAACAACTTTGTTGGTGGCCCCAGTAAGGAGTTTAAGGGTCGGCCCCTAAAACACATTTGTTCAGATATCTTTAAAACGGTCAACAATTCCTGAACACTTGTTGAACAAAACGTCTTTATATTTACAAGAACTTTAATTTGATATCAAGAGAAAAGGGCTGGCCCCTAAAGATAGGGGCCAAATGGGCTCTAAAGTCCTTTTATAATAACTCTTTACTGAAAAATACTTTGTTATTAATTATAGAAGCAAAAATATTCATTGTACAGCTTTTTATCTATACAATAGCATACCTAAGTCATATGTTAAGTAATTAGGGGTTTCAAGGGGCCAGAAATCCAAAACTCTGATCATTAATATCTAGGAAAGGAGAAATATTTTTAAAAGCATTCAACACTTGTTGAACAAAATATGTTTATATTTGCGAGACCTTTCATTTGATAACAAGAAAAAAGGGCTGACCCCTCAATTTAGGGGCCAGTAGGGCTACAAAGTCTTTTTATAATAACTTTTTTAAAGCGATAATTTGTTATTATTCATAAAAGGAAAAACAAAAGCTTATTAAGCTTTATTTAAAACTGAAATTTGCTTTAAAATCGGAAGATGCATTACAAAGATATAGGGGTTTAAAAATTGATTTTTCCGGAAATTTTGATTCCGCAGTCTTGGTTAAGAAAATATTGTTATGTTCAAAGTGAAATTAACTCTTACCTAAAATAATTCAATCATTGTTAAGTCGTATTTGAACACATTCGGATTTGTATTTGCAGAGTCGTTCTTGAAATCGATAAGGTTTTTGTTAATTCGTACATAGAATCATTCGGATTTTGTTAACTTGTACCAAGAATAGTTAGATTTTTTTTTGTTACAGTTATTTAGGTTTATTGGTTTAAGAACTCTGCTTCTTAGAGGAACATCTAGCTTTACTTTCGACATTAACGGAAGACCCACTCGTTGCTTTGCAACGAGCTTTGCTCTAGTTTTATATTATTATTTTTCCTCTGACATTTTTCGAGCGCTATAACTCAAAAACTATTTGGGCGATTTTCACCAAATTTACAGAACTGATAGAGCATTAAACGTGCTTGCTTATATAAAATTTTAAGCTGATGACGTCACTTCCGGTTTGAGATTTTTAAGATTTTGTGAATTTTTAAGGACCATTTTGTCCACGTAACTCCTCCGAAACTAATGGTAATAAAAACGTGAAACTTTCAGAAATATGTAGATGGATGTCTGTAGATCATCCTCTGTATTTGACATTATGGAAAATGCGCAATGCGCCGAAGCTCGCCCGAGGTCGAAAATTAGCACCAAAATTTTTGGCAAAATTTTAACACGTTTTGTAAAATATCTTTTAACCTGTAAATAATTTGTTAAAACATGTAATGCAAAAGTTGTTTCGATTTCCAAGGGATTTCCTTTGATATCAAGAAAAAAGGGCTGGCCCCTAAAATTAGGGGTCAAGAGGGCTCTAAAGTCTTTTTGCAATAACTCTTTACTGAACAATAATTTGTTATTAATTATAGAAGCAAAAATGTTTATTGTACAGCTGTTTATCTATACAGTACCACACCTTAATCCTATGTTACGTAATTAGGGGTTTGAAGGGGCCAGAAGTCCAAAACTTTGATCATTAATATCTAGAAAAGGAGAAATATTTTAAAAATCATTGTAGAACAAAAAATGCTTACAATAATGTTTTCAATAATATGCTACTTAAAAAAATTGTTTGTGGCCCCAGTAAGGAGTTTAAGGGTCGGCCCCTAAAAAAAATTTGTTCAGATATCTTTAAAACGGTCAACAATTCCTGAACACTTGTTGAACAAAATGTGTTTATTATTACGAGACCTTTTATTTGATATCAAGAAAAAAGGGCTGGCCCCTTAAATTAGGGGCCAAGAGGGTTCTTAAGTCTATTTATAATAACTTTTTACTGAAAAATAATTTGTTATTAATTATAGAAGCAAAAATACTCTTTATACAGCTATTTATCTATACTGTACCATACCTAAGTCATATGTTACGTAATTAGGGGTTTCAAGGGGCCAGAAGTCCAAAACTCTGATCATTAATATCTAGAAAAGGAGAAATATTTTGGAAAACATTGTAGAAGAAAAGTTGCTCAAAATAGTGTTTTTAACAATATACAGTACCCGCAACGTTATTTTTTACAATCCCATCCTATCGTATCGTGTATCAATCCTATCGTATCGTGCGTGTATACTGTTCTATCGTGCGTTAATGCTATCGTATCGTGCGTGTATACTGTTCTATCGTGCGTTAATCCTATCCTATCGTGCGTTAATCCTATCAGGTTTATCGTTCAATTTTAACAGTTTTTTCCGTTTATCCTATCTTGTTAATCGTTTCGTGCCTTTTCATAGCAGGTAAATTTATTTCAAAGTTGCAAGTCGTTCAGTGCGCCGTATAAGAAAATTTATCGAACAAGAATTGTAAAATCCTATCTAGGATTCTATCATGATACTAATTTCTTAATTTTTAAGATCAAAATTAACCAATATTACATGTAAATAATATCTGTAAGCATTGGAAAAAAAAATGTAAACTATCGAAGTTCTTAGGAACAAGGTAACATATTTACCTGTATATCGAATATATTAAATCGTACCGAATATATTAAATCGTACGCGAAGTCTATACCTGCATAAACATTATCTTTTTTGCAATATAATTCGTTTTTATGCATCATGTTTTACAGAAACAAAAGTATTTATGATATGATTTATATTTAATTAAAACCAGAGTTGTATTATAATTGAACCCGGTTTTTTTCCTGTGATATTTGATTTTGGGCTGAAATGTTCTCGGCAATCGGCTAGGGTGTGTGGTAATGAAAACAATGTTAACAAATCGTACGCGGAATGTATATCTGCGTAAATATTTATTTAACTTGTATGTTATAATTCGCTTTTAATGCATCATTTTCTTATACAGAAAGAAATGTATTTATGATAGATTTTATATAATATCATTTACTTTAAACAAGATTTGGATTTTTATAATTGAACCCGCTATGTTCTGTGTGATTTGATCTCGGGCTGCAATATTCGCGGCGATCGGCTAGCGTGTTCGGTAATGAAAGCAATGTTAACAATACAGAAAGTTTATCGATCATTTAAGCTCATAATTTTTGTTCAAAAAAATTAACTGGTCATTATTATACATTCTATAAATGATGCAGCAATGATTAACAACTCGGCAATTGTTACTAAAAAGAAATTCCACATAAAGCTTCATTCGTACGTGTTTTTTCCCAAATTATGCCATTATCAGGTTATTTATGAAGATCGTTTAAAGCGATTATACGCACGTTTATCATGAACATTGTTTATCCTTTCCTATCGTGTATCAATCCTATGCTATCGTGCGTGTATACTGTTCTATCGTGCGTTAATGTCATCGTATCGTGCGTGTATACTGTTCTATCGTGCGTTAATCCTACCCTATCGTGCGTGAATCCTATCCTATCGTTTATCTTGTAAAAAATAACGTTGCGGGTACTGTAATACCTAAACATTTTTTGTTGGTGGCCCCAGTAAGGAGTTTAAGGGTCGGCCCCTAAAACACAATTGTTTAGATATCTCTTGAACGGTTAACAATTTGTGAACAGTTGTTGAACAAAATATGTTTATGTTTGCGAGACCTTTTATTTGATATCAAGAAAAAGGGGCTGACCACTCAAATTAGGGGCCAGGAGGGCTACAACGTCTTTTAATAATAACTATTTACTGAAAAATAATTTGTTATTAATTTTAGAAGGAAAAATGTTTAACTTATTAGGCGTAATTCAAATCTGAAATCCGTTTTAAAATCGGACAATGCATTACAGAGATATAGAGGTTTAAAATTTGATTTTTCGGGAAATTTTGATTCCACATTCTTGGTTAAGAAAATAGTGTTATGTTCAAAGTTAAATTAACTTGTACCTAAAATAATTCGATGATTGTTAAATCGTTCTTAAACACATTCGGATTTTTATTTGTAAAGTCTTTCTTGATATTGATAAGGTTTGTGTTAATTCGTACTTTGAATCATTCGGATTTTGTTAACTCGTACAAAGAATTATTCGATTTTCTTTCTTTTTGTTTTAGTTATTTACGTTTATTTGTTTAAGAACTCTGCTACTTAGAGGAACTTCTAGCTTTACTTTCGACATTAACGGAAGACCCACTCGTTGCTTTGCAACGAGCTTTGCTCTAGTTCATTTATAACTATTTTTATAATTTCATTATTTTTAATCTTTTATTTATTTTTCTCTTTTTAATCTAACTCTTACCCATTATAAACTTAATTGAAAAATTTGGGTCTAAATCATAAGTACCGTACGAGTTAACAACGGGGGTTCAAATTCTCATTTATTAACTCGGACGTCAATTTTAATTAGCTAATTAACTCAATTAGGCGTGAAGTTGGCAGTCGATTGATTACTTTAGAGCGATCGGCCGCATTATCAACACCTTCTTTAAGAATGTAAACTCAAACTGTTTATAATGTAGTTGTTCTTTTTTTAATTTTTTTGGTTTCTTTAGTAGTTTTAGTAGTAGCGCTAGATTTTGTTTTCTTTGTTTTTACCTATGTAATTTATTTCTTTTGTCCTGAAGAAGGGACTGATTGTCCCGAAAATTTGACAATTTCAATTGTTCGTGTCGTTAGCCATTTTCAGTGCTTTATATAATTCATTTTACTGGCTTAGTATCTATACATTAGATCCGACACTTTAAAGATGCCTAGTGTTGTTGGTTTTATTTAGTGCTTTATATATATATATATATATATATATATATATATATATATATATATATATATATTTATATATATATATATATATATATATATATATATATATATATATATAAAGCACACTCAGAGAAATTCACCTTATTGGAGCTCCACCTCCGCCCCGGCCAGGGCTTGAACTCACGACCTCTGGAACCTATTCTCATAGCAGTGAGCGGCCACCGCGCTAACCACTACGCCATCTAGGCAAGACAAAAATCTTGCTTTCGATGACGAAGAGAACCTAGCGCGCTGGTCGCTCACTACACGGTCGTTTGAGATACAGGTGGAATAAGTTAAACGACAATTTGAGAGGATCGGGACGATACACATTGCATAGATATATACATATAATAAGCACAAACATTGCAATAACTCTCAAATTGACATATACCTGCTCATAGTGAATGATATAGATATACATAAAGCACAGAGAAAATCACCTTATTGGAGCTCCACCTCCGCCCCGGCCAGGGCTTGAACTCACGACCTCTGGAACCCATTCTCCTAGCAATGAGCGGCCACCGCGCTAACCACTACGCCATCTAGGCAAGACAAAAATCTTGCTTTCGATGACGAAGGGAACCTAGCGCGCTGGTCGCTCACTACACGGTCGCTTGAGATACAGGTGGAATATAGTTAAACGACAATTTGAGAGGATCGGGACGATACAGTGAGCGACCAGCGCGCTAGGTTCCCTTCGACATCGAAAGCAAGATTTTTGTCTTGCCTAGATGGCGTAGTGGTTAGCGCGGTGGCCGCTCACTGCTAGGAGAATGGGTTCCAGAGATCGTGAGTTCAAGCCCTGGCCGGGGCGGAGGTGGAGCTCCAATAAGGTGAATTTCTCTGTGCTTTATGTATATCTATATCATTCACTATGAGCAGGTATATGTCAATTTGAGAGTTATTGCAATGTTTGTGCTTATAAAATATATATATATATATATATATATATATATATATATATATATATATATATATATGTATATATATATTATAAAAAGAAAAAGAAAATGCACAGTTCAAAAGTTTGTATTCACAAGCGCTTTCTGGATTTTAACATCCGTCTTCAGGTTAACATACATAATTAAGATATATCTTATGTATTTTCTTTTCCTTTTTCTGATTACATATGCTGTGTGATATCATCTTTCACTCTTTTTGGAATATATATATATAAATATATAATCTAATTCTATTTTGACGTTCTCTTAAATTGATTTGCATGCAATGTTTTTCAAAAATTAAAACCTTGTTGATAAATCGGGCATCCTTCGATGTGGTCGGGATTTTTTTGTAGAACAGTTGCACTTTTGCTGACATAATTCACCATAGCTTGGATAGCTGCAGTGCTCTGTACAATTTACACCATAAAATCCAGCAGGGCAGCCTATTTTGAAATATGAAAAACGTATCACAGTCTTCACTGCACATTAAAATAGACTTAAAATATTTTTGCTGTTAAAATACGTAAATTATGTTTTACTAAGATATCGAAGTTTTTTTTCACTTAGTTAGTTTAAACTATGTGATAACGTGAACAATAAGATTGGGAAACAAGCTTAAATGCTTATACAAATTCCTCTTATTTAGGTAAGAGAAAAAAGGGTGGTGCAAATTTCATAAAGGAAAAAACCCAGGAAGGTTCTGTAAAGGTAAATCAGTGAAAGGATGAACACCCCCCTTCCCTCAAATTATACTGTTGCTAAGGATCTGAGCTCACTGTTACAATCAATGACTAATCATTGAGTTATTCAAACTTTATTGCCATTAGGTTCTTACTATAATTAAACAAAACACAAGCTACATGTATAGACAAGTTTACTAGATATATATTTAGTTATATACAAATGGTATGTATTTATCAAGTTGTTTCTATTTTGTTTAAATACCTTATCTGCTTGAAATATCTATTTTGTATAAAAACCTAATTTTGAAGATCTCAAATTGATTTGCATGCAATAGTTTTTTTTTAAAAATTACAACCTTGTTGATATATAAAACACCCTTCGATGTGATCGCAAAATTCTTCAGAGCAGTTGCATTTATCCTGACATAATTCACCATAGCTTGGATATCTGCAGTGTGCTGTACAATTTAAATCATAAAATCAAACAGAACATCCTATATTAACATATAAAAACATCTCACAGTCTTCACTGGAAATAAAAATAGTTTTGAAATATATTTACTGTTTTAAAAAATAAATTACGCTTTACTAAAGTATCCATGATTTTATTTGATTAAGTTGGTTTAAAAAATATTTATTGATTTTATCAAAAATTGATAATGTGAACATGTGCAGTAAGATTAAGAAACAAGCCAAAAAAATCTCTCTCATAGGTAAAAGAAATAGGAAAGGTGCAAATTACATAAAGAGAAAAAACCCAGTCAACATATATATCAATTAAAGGACAGACAAAAAGAAAACCCAGTTTAAACCCACTTCAATTTCGGTGTCTTTTATTGAGTTTCAAACACTTGGTAGAGGCGTAGGGTTTAAGGAGTAAAAAACATCTACCCAATTTTAAGGCGATAACAAACATTACTGCTAAGGATTTAAGCACAAATAAATAATCAATGACTAATCATTCAGTTATTCAAACTTCATTGCCATTAGGTTCTTACTATAATTAAACAAAACACAAGCTACATGTTTGAACAAGTTTAAGTGGATATATGTTAAGTTAAATACAAACTGTTTGTACTAATCAAAATGTTTCAATTTCGTTAAAATGCCATATCTGCTTGAAATATCTATTATGTATAAAAAAAACCTTATTCTATTTCGCGTTCTCATAATTCGATTTGCAGGAATTTAAGTATGAAATTACAACCTTGTTGTTGATATATCATACATCCTTCGATGTGGTCGCATAATTCTTCAGAGCAATTGCACTTTTGGTGACATAATTCACCATAGCTTGGATATCTGCAGTGTGCCGTACAATTTACACCATAGAATCCAGGCGAGCAGCCTATATTAAAATATGGAAACCAATCCCAGTCATTAATGAACATAAGTATTTTGAATCAATTTGTGATATTACGTATATTATGTTTACTTATCATTCACTTTATATCTTGAAATATGCAAGTGTTTGCTGTGTAAATACGAAAATTATGTTTTACTTAGATATCGAAGATTTGATTTAAGGATGACGTTTAATCAGAATAAACAAAATCTACTATCGTATTTTATAGACCTTTGATTATAGTACTATTTTGTACTTTCGAAAAAGTAGGTGAACAACCTGCTTGTAAAGTTAATGGCCTTAGCATATATTTTAAAAAATTAAAAAAATCCCTTTAAAATTTTACACTATTATTGAGATTTATCTAATTCTAAAAATATTACAAATAATTAAACTCTTTAAAAAAATGAAATGTAGTTTATAAATGACAGCAGCAATAAACAGATACAAAACATTAGGATTTCAGTAGCAATTTCAATATTTTTTCGGTCCAAATTACCTCTATCAATTTTCAAATTGAGGACAGACAAAAAGAAATCTTAGTTTAGCTTAAATGTCAGTATCTTTTAATGAGTTTCAAACACTTTGTAGAGGCGTAGGGTTTAAGGAATAAAAAACATCTACCCAATTTTAAGGCGATAACAAACATTACTGCTAAGGATTTAAGCACAAATAAATAATCAATGACTAATCATTCAGTTATTCAAACTTCATTGCCAATCGGTTCTTACTATAATTAAACAAAACACAAGCTAAATGTTTGAACAAGTTTAAGTGGATATATGTTAAGTTAAATACAAATTGTTTGTATTAATCAAGTTGTTTCTATTTCGTTTAAATGCCTTATCTGCTTGAAATATCTATTCTGTATAAAAAAAAAAACCCCATTATTCTATTTCGCGTTCTCATAATTTGATTTGCAGGAATGTAAGTATGGAATTACAACCTTGTTGTTGATATATCATACATCCTTCGACGTGATCGCATAATTCTTCAGAGCAATTGCAATATTGCTGACATAATTCACCATAGCTTGGATATCTGCAGTGTGCAGTACAATCTACACCATAGAATCCAGGCGAGCAGCCTATATTAAAATATAAAAACCAATTTGTGATTTTACGTAAATTATGTTTTACTTATCCTTCACGCCATATTTTGAAATATGTACGTTTTTGCTGTGTAAATATGAAAATTATGCTTTACTTAGATATCGAAGATTTGATTTAAGGATGACGTTTAATCAGAACAAAATCCACTATTATATATTATAGACCTTTGATTAAAGTGCTATTTTGTGGTTTCGAAAAAGTAGGTGAACGACCTACTTTTAAAATTAATGACCTTAGCATATATTTTGAAGAATTAAGAAAATCCCTTTAAAATTTTACACTATTATTGAGATTTATCTAATTCTGAAAATAATACAAATAATTAAACTCTTTAAAAAAATGAAATACAGTTTATAAATGACAGCAGCACTAAACAGATACAAAACATTATTTTTTAGTAGCAATTTCAATATTTTTCCAGTCTGAATTTCCTCTATCAATTTTCAAATTCCTACCCATTTTTGATTTAGTTTAAGAAAACACTAAACAAGGATAACATTATTTCATACTATAAACTATTTATATTGACTTAATTATGTTGTCACAAAAATTTATAACAGGTCAATGAACAAAATTTTGAGATATGGTGTCTTATATCGTTTTTAATCATTTTTCAATATTTTTTGCATTGCTCACCATACGAATATCTTATGAATAAGTGAGATAAAACTAACAGAACATATGCAGACTTATATTGACTAACAATATCTTAACTTTCACCTAATTATAATAGCAATATTTATTGATTGACTTAGTTTACAGTGAGAGTGGAAAACAAACCAAAAAGCTGATATTAATCCCGCTTTGACGTACGAGAAGTAGGAGAGGTGCAAAGTGCAAAAAGAAGAAAAACGAGAAAGCTTATATAAAAGAGAAAAAACATCAAAAACATATTGATCAAAAGATGGACAAAACAACAATTCAACTTAATTGTCGGTGTCTTTTATTGAGTTACAAACACAGAGGCGTGTGGTTATAGCCCATTTAAAATACGATAATCATTTACATTACTGCTAAGAATCTTAGCACAATGTAAAAAGCAACGACTAATCATTCAGTATAAATATAGAAATTTATCACAGTCATTAATAAGCATACATATTTGAAATATATTCGCTGATTCATAAGTAAAAATGTGTTTACTAAGATATCAATGATTTCGTTTTACTTAAATGTGAGTGTCGTTAATTGAGTTATAAACATAAGCAACGACTAATCATTCATTATTCAAACTTCATTGCCATTAAATTCTTACTATAATTAAACAAAACACAAGCTACATGTATAGACAAGTTAAAGTAGATATGCGTTAAGTTATATACAAATTGTGTGTTTTATTGATATGCAAAATGCAACCTTGTTGTTTATATATCATACATCCTTCGGTGTGGTCGCAAAATTCTTTAGAGCAATTGTTCTTTTGCTGACATAATTCCCATAGCTTGGATATCTGCAGGGCGCGGTACAATTTACACCATAAAATCCAGCAGAGCAGCCTACATTTAATTTGATGGAATTGAAATTTATGATCTCTTTTATGAATTAAATGTTGTATTGTTTTGATAAATAAAACTATAACGCCCGTATTGTATTTTCAAGCGTAACAGCCTAGTCATAGACATGAATATCATCCAAATATTCTTAAAGGATACAACAATTCATAAATAAATACATTTTTCCTGGGTTCCTTCAGCTATCATTTTTAATATCTTCAAAATCAATATACATTGTATTTAAATCTATCACGAAAAATCAACTAACATAGATATTAAGATATTACTCCACGATATCTTCATTTTCACATACCTACTTTCACCCACAAATTTGACAAGATAAAAAAATCTGTTGGACATTTTTCAATGGAAAAAAATACTTTACATGTCTTCAAACATTATCAGAAACTTCGTAATATATGAATACTTTTCTGATGTATATATATATATATATATATATATATATATATATATATATATATATATATATATATATATATATATATATATATAAAACATTACAAGTATGCATCATACCTTGGTTGAGAACATTCTTTGACATGGTCGCAATATTCCTCAACACAGTTACACTGGTGCTTGCACTGCTCACCGTAATGCGGATATATACAATGTGTTGCCCAAATGCTACCACCAATACAGCCTGAAACTAAATTTGAAAACTAACTTAAACAAATAATAAAATGGGTTGATAACGAACATTGTTCCAAAATCAAAAGTCCAAAGGAAAAATACAAAACAGAACAAACTCAGACATCTACAAAAATTAGAGGAGTGACTATCTTCTGCTGACCGTTCCCACCCGCCGTGTGCTTTTTGTCGTAATCGGAAAAACGGAAAAATACGTAGAAAATTCGGTAACTAATAATGGCCTAACAATAAGTATGAAAAACGTCAATCAGCATTCGACCTGGCTGAAGATTACATTTGCTGACAAGGTCGTTGTATCGGCCATAGAACTTACGAAATGATGACTTCAGTCGAAACTCTTGATAATCCTGTTTTGTCAACTTGTTTGTCAGTAGCTTGCCTCGTTATTTCATGAATATGTAAGCCTCTTTTAAAATTAAAAATTTTTTATATGAAAGCTTTCCTAGTTATCTATATTGGCAAGTTGAATCTAAAGACATATTGATGCTTGAAGAATTAGTGTTTATGTTTTCCGTCTAATTCAACTTTCACAGTCTTGTTAACAAATTTGTAGACAAGTTTATCTTAAACGTAACATCATTAATCATTCAGACAACTTTTAAGGTTGTTGGAAAAATATCCGATGCAGTATTACTATTTGGCCTTCATTTCTTTTTTATATCAATATTTCACTTTTATGTTGACAATGTTTTTTTTTTAAATCACAGGCATCGAGTCCGTCGGGTTCAAATAGTACGTTTAAGCGCAAAAGCGGATGCCGGGAAATTGGCGCCAATTTACATTTAAAATATTGAACCTGGCTTGGAGTATGTCATTTTGTCAATATCATAATTGATAGGATCGATATAAGACCTAAAAGTCAATACAAGAAATGGTATATTGGTAAATAAACTTCGACCACAAGGTCACCTGTCCACGTGTATTTCCATTAACTTCGAGGTACAGTCGACAAATGACTGATTTATTACATATCACCTTACAAAGAAAAGTTAAAGACATTCCAGGAAGAAGGATACGTTTAGTTTTAAATTACAAAACACCTGAATTAGATTTTACACTGTGTAAATACTGTGGAGATGACCCTTATATTCAGCAAAAAAACTTTAGTTAGTGCCTATAATTAATTTAGTTGATACTAATGGTGTGCACTATGCACATACTTTTGGTCCTGTCATTAAAAATTATGTGGCCAAAATAAAATTAGCAGGTTAAATTTAAGAGAAAAATAAATAAAAATAATTTGGCAAACAAATATACTTTTTATTGTTCTACGAAGAGTTAAGAGTTACATTCAAGTTGAATTAATTATAGTAAAACATTTGACATGCAACATTGAAATTTGAACGCTAATGTCCATCTATCACTAATAAATTTTCGTCGGAAAAATTTTACTTTTACGGATATCATGAAAATTGTACCTCTATTTTTTTTTAAAAGTAAAAGTAAATTAAAATATTTATACATTAAGAAAAAATTAAAAGAAAGAAAGAACAACAATAAACAATCAGGAAGAAATGTATAATACATATAAAATTATGAGTTATTGATATAGATGATCGAGCAATGAAACTTTATCTACCATCATAAGATCACAAAAAAGATTCAGAAAACAGAGAATGCAACACTATTTGCATATCTCTTTCTTAGTTTTGTCTGCATTTTGCAAGTATGTTTAGTTTATATATTTCAATTACATATTCTCAAAAGATTTTTAAAATAGCCAATTTGATCAGAGAAGAATCTTTGAAGGTCGACAGGCAAATTCGCGAAATACGCTTTGATTGAAACATATGTTGTATTGACATAGATACTGTGGTTTCATTAATATTCAAGGGTATCAATTTTCGTGGAAAAAGTGAAAATCACAGTTTCAAGGATACGTAAATTCGTGGCCAATGACCCTATGAATACAAAATGTTAATAGAAATTGTACTTCGATGAACATTTAATTTCATGGATCAACTTAATAACGAAATCCACGAAAATTGGTATTCAACGAATATTGATGACACCACATAAAGTACAGTACATGCATACATACATGCATGCATGCATGCATACATACATACATACATACATACATACATACATACATACATACATACATACATACATACATACCTACCTTACTTTTGTATACAAAGAAAATCCTGATGAAAGTAATGTTTTAAAATTACCTTGAGTAAAAACAAGAAATGTAAAGAAACATGAAGTGATGGTATATTCCATTATATCAAACGAAGAGTGAATTGAAAGCACATTGCGGAACTCTGAATTTGGAAATTTCCCTGTTTATGTAATAATATTTGTATTTCGTTTTATGGATTTTTGAGATGGTTGACGGTTCGTTATTGTCATTTTTTCATTAATGGGTCAATTTCGTGAATCTAATAAAGTCAATTGTACATAAATTTACTACATAACTATTTAAAGCTGTGACAATCACTATGCAGAATATCCATGCTAGTGTCAAGGTGGTTTGCTTGTACCAGTCTAAGATACCTTAACATATCCTTTGGGCTTGATCGCGCCCGACCAAAATTATCACCTCTTACCACTCAAAGAATGATTTCTTTTTGATAAATGAGTCCACAAGCAGCAAAGTCCATTATATATATTTAAAATAAAATTCGTTTCTTTATACAATGTAATAAAAAACAACAACAACTAAATAATGTGCAAGAAAATTTTGTTTATTTCATCATTTAAAAAAATTACTCACAAACATCAAACATAAACCATAAAGGTTATTTAATCAAAGAAACAAAACAAATGTTTTACAGATATTGATTATGTACAAAACACACATTGAAGAAAAATGATTTAAAATTTAGTGTAGATAATTTTAAAAAAAACAACAATTCATCAATTTATCAAATTTAATCAATACAAATCATACTTCTATTCATAAACTAAATATAGACCAAAAGTCCAGAAAATATACCAAATGTCATATTTATAAATATATTTCTATGAATATATAATAAGAACTATATATGACCATATTTAAATAAAAGTCAATGTTAGGTTAAATAGGAATTAAAACATGCAAACTAACTTGTACAACGTTGTACAATTTCCTTTATTCTCGTAAGTTATCCCTTCAAATCTAGAATTTATTTAAAAAAGTATTTGTTAAATGCGGCGCTCAATGTTTTCCGAAGGAAAATTGCATGAATATAAGTCTTTTTGTTTGCATAGAACGCAAACATGACAATTAAAAGTTCATTTTTAATTTTATGTTCCTCAATTAAGATCATTTGGATTTAATGAAAATTATGAAGAGATTTCACATGTACAACATATACATGTATGCACATGTACTGTCACTGCAGTAAAGTAATGATATTCACAAGATGAAGCTCTGTCATTCAGTAAACTGAACGTTAACTGAAAGGTCTGGACAGGTGACTAAATAACATAGCGATCTCGTTTAGTCAACCTTTAATTAACATTTAGTCATCTCTTAATTAACTGAATGGCAGAGCCTTATCCCGCGGTGCATTTTAGAGGGGCCAGTTTAGGCTCTGTAGCAACCTCTAATGATACACTGTCCACTAATGATATAATGTCGCATTAGTGGTCAGGATGTTGACCACTAATGATATAATTGTATCATTAACGAACAACCTAACCGTCCGCTAATGATATAATTTCAGATTTGTATCATTAGCGGTCAAAAATTGTAACCTCTAATGATATGGGAACAAAGTGTGTAATAAGTACTACCTTGACCACTAATGATATACATTTGCATACATTTCCAATTGCATTAGTGGATGGATTTGCAACCTTTAATGATATAATATGATATGATATGATATAATATATATAAATATATATAATTGAAAAATATAAAAAGGTCCAATTGATAAAAATATTTGCTATTGTGGTCTGTAGTACAATTAAATCAC
This sequence comes from Magallana ariakensis, assembly GCA_020458035.1. NCBI lineage: Eukaryota > Metazoa > Mollusca > Bivalvia > Ostreida > Ostreidae > Magallana > Magallana ariakensis. The sequence continues at coordinate 15,995,818 of CM035814.1, forward strand.
TTATCTGTTGATGAACATGTGGGTTTGTTGATAGATTAAAATAACAAAGTATATCAATTAGAGTTGGTTGAATTAAAACTACTTAATCAATAGTGATCTTGTCGGTGTAACAAAGCACATTGACCTGCGTTAGAATTTCACTGGGGTTTCATTTTTCAACGTCGATTGTTGATCCAGGGGGTTGGGTTAACGTTGAATACTGAGACCGCCAAAAGTCGTGAAATTTATACCCAGGGTCATTTTTCAACAGCTTAAAAAAAGTTTTTTTTTTTTAATCTGATGACCTCAACATGTTGAAAATAGACCAACTAAAGATTTTTGAACTGTCTTTGAAATGGAACTTGCTCTACGCAATTTAAATGTATCTGATTAAGAATTTTACATCCATATTTTAATTCCTTATATTGTCTGATACTCATGATATACTCATATTGTCATATACTCATGATACTCAAAGGATGTTTTTGGTGTTTGATTTTTCCGATTATTAAACTGCATGGATATACATGTAGCAAAAGAGGACGACCAGTTGGTTCTAAATGGGAGAAGGGGGGGGGGGGGTTCGGGCTGAAAATTTTTTTGGGACATATTTATTTTCATACCTTTGGTCAAACCTTTAAATTTGATAAAAGACACTCACAGATTTATTTGGTGCTTTTCCTGTCAGATTTCTTTTTGGTAGATAAGAGAAAGTATCATGTTATTTGTTATTAATAATATTAATGCACCAGAACAAAACAAATGTACCTTTTTAAAAAAAAATTACATCCCGCATCTCACCCTTTTCTCGGTCGGTATTTATTCGAGATTTAATGATTGTCACCTTCCTTGATATAAACTTGTTAAGTTTATATCTTGCATATTGGCCGTAGTTTGCGAAGATGGTCAAACCAATACCGGCCGTTTATGTAATATTTCCGGCATATCGCTACATCTTTATTTTGAGAAGTCATGATAATTAACTGACAACACAATAATGAACAGGTGTCATACTTTTCTGAGACAAGTCGCGATCAGTGATTATTTAATAAATTCAACTTAATTCAATTTCAATTCAGTTTATTCACTCAAACCATCAATCGGTATAATTATATAGTTCAAAAGTCAGAGGTACATTTTAGAAGTGAATAGATAGGTAGTAAATAAAAAGTAAATAATCATTAATATATAATATATACAATGCAAATAGGAAATGTAGAATTGTGGAGGACAGACTTTTATACCAGACTGTAAATTTTGATAATGAAATAACATATTTTTTTCAGTTTTGTTACATTATTACAAGACATTAGCACCCAGCAGAATGTTAGAGTATTTGGTGCTGAACAGTATTTATCCTCAAGATATATATGTCTAAATGTCAAAAACTCTTTACATTCAAGAATATAATGGAATTCGTCAGGAATTTGACCAGTATTACACAGTTTTACATACTCTTTGATTTTAATGAATATTGGACCATCTCCCAGTCTCCACTGGGAGATGGTGGTTCGCTGTTCTAAATTTCATAAAAACCTTTCTGAGCTTAAGTGGCAATATATATTAATCTAATATTCATAGCTAACATTTTTTTTTAAAATCTTGTATATTTGCCCTTTTGAGGAGTTATGAATTTCTCTACACCATTTTGGATTTATTGGTCTTGTAACATTTGTTTTACAATTGCCGATATCCATTTTACATTTACAGCATTTTGTTCAGACCAGATATTTGAAAAACCACACAAATCTAAAATATTTTTAACACATGCAATCCAGGAGTTTGACATATTTCCCCTTTGATATTGCAAGACCAAAAACGTGTATAAAACAGATACAATTTTGCTTTCAGAGTTTGTAAATAATTTTGACCAGTAGGAATCATTCTGATACATACATTTATATATAAAGGGAAACGACCTGTCTCCCCGTAAACCATGCAGGATGGTGTACTACTTTTTAAGTTATAAACATATTTTAAGAATTTCAAATGTACACGTTCAATAACTTCTATATTTTCGTAACCTCAAATTTCACACCCATGCAATAATACCGGAACTACAATTTTGTCAAATAAGTCAAACTGACAATCGACTGGTAAATTGAATTGTCTTATTTTTCTAATAACACTGTACATTGCTTTCTGTGCCTGTTCCCACAAATGGTTTTTAGCTTTAGCAAATGATCCTGTTCTTGAAAAAATAATACCCAGATATTTAAAATCTTTGACATTTTCTATAGCAACCTTATTGTAATAAAACACATGTTTTGGCAAAGGGCCTTTTACAAAAAATAAATTTTTTTGTTTTGTCAGTATTGACTTGTAACTTCCATTGACTACAATATAGATAAAATTTATTCAATGCATTTTGGAGATCTTCGGCAGTCTCAGCCATAATTACAGTATCATCAGCATAAAAAAAGGATAAAAAGCTTCAAATTAAGAAATAATTCGTTTTCTATAGCATCAGAAATACTTTTAAGACCTTCAATGTTTTTATCTAATAATAAAATTTCCAAATCACTAATATATAATGAAATCAAGAACGATGATAATGTTCGCCTTGGCGAACTCCAACATTGCAGTTTATAAAATCAGATGTGATACCATCCACATTAATAAGTGATTTAATACCCTGATATATATTTTTAATATAAACAAATCATTTTCCAGTGATACCATTTTTGACATTTTGTACCATAAACCACTTCTTCATATAGTGTCAAATACTTGCTTGAAACCAATGAAAGCACAAAATAATTAACAATTATGTTTTCGTAAATTTGGCAAATAAACTATATTAAATGATGAATAATTAGCTAATGATCTCGACTTGACAGAAAAAACAATGTGTTCAATATAGATACTAACACTAAACAGAAACTTTTGCATTGGTGTGTTTAGGGGTATTATTACACATTTGCCAGCTTTCTGCATATGCATAGTCTTAAAAGCTTGTGTTACTTTTGAGTAATCAATTTCCTTTAAGAGATTTAAAAAATCACTACCTACCCTTACCCCTGAGCATGATCTTCTGCTTAAAGCATAGTGAACTGCACTTTTTCTATAACATTTGTAATTTACCATTTCAGTGACAAAATCAAGTAGGTTGAAAAAATTCTGTTGTGAAGATTTTGTGAGACAAGCCATTTAGACTTAAATTGAAGCAAATTTACACTGTCGGCATTCTGTTCAAAAATTAAGTTGCAAAATATTCAGTTATGCTGAATATTTTATTACTAGAAAAAATAAACGATTTGTTTCAAACTTCTTAATAATAAATATCTAGTTACATTCAGGATTATCTTATAACAGCACATTACCACAGCAACATATATAGATTACTGAAAATACCGGTTTTCAAACATATAAAACCAACAACCATAAATGCATACCGAACAGAAATCATCATAAAACTAGGGATGCACAAAAATAAACAGGTGGCGTTTGGGAAGCAATATGGGTGGTACCTGTTGGTTTTACTTACTTTTTTCAAAATTTTGATTGGTATATTGATACATTTGGTAGTAAAAAAGATCAAAAACTGTTATTTTTGCATTTATGGTCATTTATATTATTATTTTGGATTGTTGAATTTGAATTATTATTGATAATCATGTTAAAGTTTTTTTTTTTTTTTTTTTTTGCTTTTTCCGCTGCCATTACTACTGTCACAACATGAATTGATTGGGTTGGTGTAAGTAAAATATGTTATATTGTATATGTTGTTTTTTAAAAGTAAAATTAAAATTTTACAATGACACTTCAATTTATCGGGGGAGTGTAAATGCAAAATTACACAATATGACAATTGTGAATTTAGTATTAACACCCATCAATTCAGCAAATATTTTTAAAAGTACATGTAAATAGTGAATTTTATCCTGTAACCATTTATACCAATATTCTTATTATAGACAAACTTTTTAAGATATAAAATAACACAAAATAGCGGTTACTCGCGAAAATTTTAGTATAAGATAATAATTGCATATTTTTAAGTATTGATAGGATAAGTCGAGAACAAATCACAAAAATGGTTCATGTTTTCGACGACTGTTTATATAGAATTGAAGATATATATATATATATATATATATATATATATATATATATATATATATATATATATATCCAAAAAAATATCGCAGTGTCTGGTATTATATAAGGAAATTTAAAAAATGAAAGACAACACAGAGTAAAACGTTGTTGTGTTGTCTTTCATTTTTAAAATTTTCTTTATATATATATATATATATATATATATATATATATATATATATATATATATATATATATATATATATATATATTCAAATCAAATAATTATATCATTAAAGGTTGCCTTTTGCCATGCAGTCCATCCACTAATGCAATTGTAAATATATCCAAATGTATATCATTAGTGGTCAAGGTAGTACTTATTTCACATTTTTTCCCATATTATTAAAGGTTACGATTTTTGACCGCTAATGCCATAAATCTGAAATTATATCATTAGCGGACGGTAAGGTTGTTCGTTAATGATAAAATTATATCATTAGTGGTCAAGATCCTGACCACTAATGCAACATTATATCATTAGTGGACAGTGTATCATTAGAGGTTGCTACAAGGCTCTTATCATACATAGTTTTTTTTTCAATACAATTTCTCTATATGTTTAAATTAATATGAATAAAACATATTGGGAAAAACAAGCGATATTTGTTTTATAATCATATTTTTTTATAACGACATGAGACATTAATCTGTTTATAATAAAAAGTCTGCTGTTTGAAAACTGCGTAGCAAACCATTTAGAGCATTAACAAAGGGGACAAAACTCCCATATGGTTTCATAAAAAAGGTACACATTGTCAGTTTGCTGGTTAACATTTATCTCATACGTGTGGTTAATACTACCCGTGTGATAAACCTTTGCTTTATCAAACTGGTGATGCTTTATCAAATACTTCCGGTCCGAATTATTTTTGACACAGCCCCCGCTTCAACGCTTCAGTGACCTATTTGCGAAGATTTGCTAGTTTTTTAACATAACTATATCTATTACCAAAAATTGATATCAAATGGATTTTGTCAAAGATTTAAAATACAGATAGGAAGGAAAACAAATAAATGTGTAGCATAGGCGTCGAAACCGGGAGGGGTGGGGCTTAGCCCCCTCCTCCTCCCTAACCTTTTTGGCAAAGTTATATATAACCGTAACCAAAGATCTTTTTATTGCTTGTCAAGATTTTTGATAAGTTTAGCCCTGTCCCCCACAAAATCTTGCTTTCGACGCCACTGTGTAGTTTATAAATCTGCAAATCACATTAGTTATCAAGGAGTTCATCTTGACGACGCGATGAAAACAGAACGCTTTGGTTGTGTTTATATACATGAACTTACCGAAATAATGTTTCTTAAGACTTTTATTCCACCACCAGTAAGCATCCTTATTCACTATTTTAAATTTCGACTTATTAGGCTAGTGTTGTTTTATAAAACATCAACAACTGTTCCTCGTTCGAGTCAATTCAAACTAACAAGCATTCGCAACTTTGTGTATGTCAACAAACTTGATTATTCAAGTCTTCTAATCAGGATTTCCATTTAATAAAAAAATTAAACTCTAAGAAAAATTATTAAGAGCTGAGAAATTATTTCAAGGTTTATTTCAGTTAAACTTTACACTAAAACAGCTAGATTTATCTCCGAAATGACGTACTAAATTGTATTGCGCAAGGTCACAATAACCGCATAACACAACGTTGCATCATCGTTTTTTAACTTTGAAAAAGTATCAATTCGGGTCATGAAGGGACTGTCTCAAAAGCTTCATAATATAAATTTTATGAGATAAAAAGAACATCTATAATTGTGTGATTTTATATTTGCTTTATCCATCTCGTTGAAATTGTTATATTCGCTCGACAAGCCTCTTATTTCTACTGCATCAGTTATAAAAAATGGCTTTTTTTCCTAAATATATGTTTTCAAAAGAAGAAGTTCACATTTTGCTATATTACACATCTCTCCAAATGCAAAACAAATTTAAAGTAATTATTGTCGTTGATTCATTTCATTAAAAAATCGTGTGTTTATGATTACAAAATCAGCATACAACTATTTTTAAATCTTATACGACAATTGTTCTTGTTCATTTCAGAGTTCGTTAATCATATAAACAATTTTATAGATAAAAATTTAATATAATATTGTGTCTTATGTAATACAGCTTTGGAATGTTACAAACTTCACCTTAAAAAGGGCGCAAAAATGGAATCTTGGCGTCGGCATAAGCTTGCACGAGATATCATAAGTAAAATATGACTAAAATTACATTTTTTTGCAATAATAAAAAAGGATCAAATACGTACAAGTGTTCGATAAAATGATTCAAGCGTTTTTAGATAGTTAATTAGACACGAAAGCGGGTATTTTCATATACGTCCATATTATTGCTTCTGTTGACAAAAGGATTTTCATAATTATGGCTAGATCCAATGTTGTTTAACGGGCACATCACATATGATGATGAATTTTGAGGTGCATTTCTTTTCTTTTTCTTTGAGTTGCGTAATTTAACCATGACCAACACGCAAATGACAATTAGCAAAAATGAAATGCTGATCCCGATCACAAAGTGTACTTGATGTTTCTCTATGAAACTATCCTTAATTGTGTTAGCATTTTCATCAAAATCTTCAGGAACAGTATATGATTCTGTGGAAAAAAATACATATATTCCAAAAAGATTAAATATAAGAACTTCGTAAAATAATACAGAAATATGTTCATAAACAGTTGAATATTAGAAAAGTTGTCATATACTGAGATGTCAAGCAAGATGCATAGAATAGACTAATTACTGTGGTTTCATTAATATTCAAGGGTATCAATTTTCGTGCATAAAGTGAAAATCGCAGTTTCCAGGATACGTAAATTCGTGGCCAGTGACCCTATTCAATACAAAATGTTAGTAGAAATTAAACTTCAATGAACATTTAATTTCATGGATAAACTTAAGAACGAAATCCACGAAAATTGGTATTCAACGAATATTGATGAAACCACAGTATATCATTGTCATTGGTATTGAAAAAGATAGCAGATTAAGATTCTATGTTATTTGATACAAAATAGCTAATCAAAACATTAGCAAAATGTCTAACAATTAGGGAGTTATTAGTATAAGTTTTTTTTTACCTGATTGTTTCATTGAATGTATAAGGAGTGATTGTATGAATATTAACTTTTTGCATAAATACCAACATCTTTGTGAATTTAACTTGAATTGCTGAACAGTATTTTGTGTTGTTATTCATTTTGCAAAAAATGTTTACTACGAGAACATGCAACGTGTGAATTTTTGTGTAAATAACAATAAAAAAAGACTTAACAACTCATTAATGAAATATTGAATCATGGCAAACAAGTGATGCTTTAAGGAGGCTGTATGGTCAACAAAATAACCATCAGATCTCCCTAAAATTTCAAGATATGATTTGTTTAGCTATAAACAAGTATTTGTACGGAAGAAATTCACATATTTCATCTTTTAATTTGGATACCTTTCTATATCTATATCTAGAGCTATTTTTCTTAAGGAGGCCAATACAGTCAAAAAATATCCACGACCATCGAACCATCTGAATCCAACACTGTTTTAATCAGCGTGATACATTTGAAACATGTTTTTAGTTTCCATATAGTCAAAAGTTGCTTTTTCATATTTAAACATTCTTTTGTACTTATAAAATGTATTTATTCAAAATGGTATTCACTTTACTTAAACGTTTGAGGAAGGACAAATTTCAAAACTCCTTACGACAGGAAGACAAATTTAATTTCATGTTGGATTTTTCAAAAATTTCCTTATCAAAAGATGCAGTAATTTATTGTTTAAAAAGGGCGTTAAAATAAATTTTGTTAACGTATATAAACCAGTTCGTTGACGCTAATTCTAATTCCTCGCGTGACTGGTTTATTTTTGTAGTGTTTAACGCTGTTTTCAAATGACATAATCCATTATTTAAAACCATACACTGAAACAAATTTAGCTGATACCTTTATTAAATACTTTCAATAATAGATTATTACTTCTTAGAAGTTAGATATCCTTATAATTAAAAACACATTTAAAATATTACAGCATATCTACCGAAGGAAATTTAAAACAGATACTTCTGTTACATGTAACAATTGTTTAGGAAGTTAATTAACATTTTTTATGTTATTTAGTTAAAATAATCAATAAATTTAATTAATATATTGAAGAATAATCATTTTTCAAGAAGTGAAATAATCATCCTAAAAATAGGACAACTGAAGTAATGAATAATAAAATCAGCTTACCTTGATGTCCTGTACATCCTACGATATGATCGCATATCTCTTCAGTACAGTTACACTGGTGTTTGCATTGGTCACCATAATTTGGGTATGGACATTGTGTTGTACAATTGCTATCATTAAAACCATCAGTGCAGCCTGAAATAAATTTTTAGCGTGTTAAACAGAGCAGGCAATCCTGATCATCCGCTCTGTTACCACGCCTTTAAATTAGATAAAAACAACGTCTCCAGATAATCAGTTCGATGGATAGATTTGAAATAAATATAAATCCATAAATTTGTCATCATGTCATCAATATGTTATGAATATAAGGTTTCTAATTTTGCAAAATGGAAAAATAGAATATCAAGTGAAAACAGTTTCAATTTTGAAAACATTATCCTAAATGTTTGATTGTTTGATTTAAAAGATTTTAATTATATTTAAATTTCAATCCAATACATACACATGTATATATTTTAAAATAAATCTTAGTATACACATGAATACTGGAACAAAGAAAGTTAATGTTCAGACAATAAACATATGTTACCTTTATCCTGTTGATAACAGCCTGTGATGTGGTTACATAAATCAGCTGTACAATTGCAGTTTTGTTGACATAAATATCCATAATTAGGATTTCGGCAGGGATCCGAACAATTTAAAGCATAATAACCAACTGGGCAACCTTTGAAGCATAAAGAATACCTATTTGACACAACAATCTACATGAATTAGTTTAAGAATTTTGACATACCATACCTTTTACACAATGTTTTATATATATAAATATATATATATATATATATATATATATATATATATATATATATATATATATATATATATATATAATCTAATTCTATTTTGACGTTCTCTTAAATTGATTTGCAGGCAATGTTTTTCAAAAATTACAACCTTGTTGATATATCAAACACCCTTCGATGTGGTCGCAAAATTCTTCAGAGCAGTTGCATTTATCCTGACATAATTCACCATAGCTTGGATATCTGCAGTGTGCTGTACAATTTAAATCATAAAATCAAACAGAACATCCTATATTAACATATAAAAACATATCACAGTCTTCATTGGACATAAAAATAGTTTTGAAATATATTTACTGTTTTAAAAAGTAAATTACGCTTCACTAAGGTATCCACGATTTTATTTGATTAAGTTGGTGTAAAAAATGTTTATTGATTTTATCAAAAATTGATAATGTGAACATGTGCAGTAAGATTTGGGAAACAAGCCAAAAAAATCTCTCTCATAGGTAAAAGAAATAGGAAAGGTGCAAATTACATAAAGAGAAAAAACCCAGTCAACATATATATCAATCAAAGGACAGACAAAAAGAAAACCCAGTTTAGCTTAAATGTCGGTGTCTTTTATTGAGATTCAAACACTTGGTAGAGGCGTAGGGTTTAAAGAGTAAAAAACATCTTCCCAATTCTAAGGCGACAACAAACATTGCTAAGGATTTAAGCACAAATTAATAATCAATGACTAATCATTCAGTTATTCAAACTTCATTGCCATTAGGTTCTTACTATAATTAAACAAAACACAAGCTACATGTTTAAACAAGTTTAAGTAGATATATGTTAAGTTAAATATAAATGGTTTGTATTTTTTTTTGGTTGTTTAAATGCCTAATTTTCTTGAAATATCTATTCTGTATAAAAACTTTATTCTATTTCGCGTTCTCATAATTCGATCTGCAGGAATTTAAGTATGAAATTACAACCTTGTTGTTGATATACATGTATCATACATCCTTCGATGTGGTCGCATAATTCTTCAGAGCAGTTGCAATTTCGCTGACATAATTTACCATAGCTTGGATATCTGCAGTGTGCAGTACAATCTACACCATAGAATCCAGGCGAGCAGTCTATATTAAAATATGGAAACCAATCACAGACACTAACGGACATAAGTATTTTGAATCAATTTGTGATATTACGTATATTATGTTTACTTATCCTTCACTTTATATCTTGAAATATGCACGTTTTTGCTGTTTAAATACGAAAATTATGTTTTACTTCGATATCGAAGATTTTATTTAAGGATGACGTTTAATCAGAATAAACAAAATCTACTATTCGTATTTTATAGTACTATTTTGTACTTTCGAAAAAGTAGGTGAACGACCTACTTTTAAAATTAATGACCATAGCATATATTTTGAAAAATTAAAAAAATCCCTTTAAAATTAACATTATTATTGAGATTTATCTAATTCTAAAAATATTCCAAATAATTAAACTTTTTAAAACAATGAAATGTAGTTTATAAATGACAGCAGCAATAAACAGATACAAAACATTAGGTTTTCAGTAGCATTTTCAATATTTTCCGTCCGAATTTCCTCTATCAATTTTCAAATTGAGGACAGACAAAAAGAAAACCCAGTTTAGCTTAAATATCGGTGTCTTTTATTAAGTTTCAAACACTTTGTAGAAGCGTAAGGTTTAAGGAACAAAAAACATCTACCCAATTTTAAGGCGATAACAAACATTACTGCTAAGGATTTAAGCACAAATAAATAATCAATGACTAATTATTCAGTTATTCAAACTTCATTGCCATTCGGTTCTTACTATAATTAAACAAAACACAAGCTACATGTTTGAACAAGTTTATGTGGATATATGTTAAGTTAAATACAAATTGTTTGTATCAATCAAGATGTTTCTATGTCGTTTAAATGCCTTATCTGCTTGAAATATCTATTCTGTATAAAAAAAACCTTATTCTGTTTCGCGTTCTTATAATTCGATTTGCAGGAATTTAAGTATGGAATTACAACCTTGTTGTTGATATATCATACATCCTTTGACGTGATCGCATAATTCTTCAGAGCAATTGCAATTTTGCTGACATAATTCACCATAGCTTGGATATCTGCAGTGTGCAGTACAATCTACACCATAGAATCCAGGCGAGCAGCCTATATTAAAATATAAAAACCAATCACAGTCACTAACGGACATAAGTATTTAAAGCAATTTGTGATTTTACGTAAATTATGCTTTACTTATCCTTCACGTTATATTTTGAAATATGTACGTTTTTGCTGTGTAATTTCGAAAATTATGTTTTACTTAGATATCGAAGATTTGATTTAAGGATGACGTTTAATCAGAACAAAATCCACTATTGTATGATATAGACCTTTGATTAAAGTGCTATTTTGTAGTTTCGAAAAAGTAGGTGAACGACCTACTTTTAAAATTGATGACCATAGCGTATATTTTGAAAAATTAAGAAAATCCCTTTAAAATTTACACTATTATTGAGATTTATCTAATTCTGAAAATAATACAAATAATTAAACTCTTTAAAAAAATGAAGTGCAGTTTATAAATGATAGCAGCACTAAACAGATACAAAACATTAGGTTTTCAGTAGCAATTTCAATATTTTTTCAGTCTGAATTTTCTCTATCAATTTTCAAATTCCTACCCATTTTTGATTCAGTTTAAGAAAACACTAAACAAGGAGAACATTATTTCATACTATGAAACTATTTATATTGACTTAATTATGTTGGCACAAAAATTTATATCAGGCCAATGAACAAAATTTTGAGATATGGTGTCTTATATCATTTTTAAGCATTTTTCAATATTTTTGCATTGCTTACCATACGAATATCTTATAAATAAGTGAGATAAAACTAACAGAACATATGCAGACTTATATTGACTAACAATATCTTAACTTTTACCTAATTATAATAGCAATATTTATTGATTGACATAGTTTACAGTGAGAGTGAAAAACAAACCAAAAGGCTGATATTAATCCCGCTTTGACGTACGAGAAGAAGGAGAGGTGCAAAGTGCAAAAAGACGAAAAACGAGAAAGCTTATTTAAAGGAGAAAAAACATAAAAAACATATCGATCAAAAGATGGACAAAACAACAATTTAAGTTAATTGTCGGTGTCTTTTATTGAGTTACAAACACAGAGGCGTGTGGTTATAGCCCATTTAAAAGACGATAATCATTTACATTACTGCTAAGAATCTTAGCACAATGTATTAAGCAAGGACTAATCATTCAGTATAAATATAGAAATTTATCACAGTCATTAATAAACATACATATTTGAAATATATTTGCTGATTCATAAGTAAAAATGTGTTTACTAAGATATCAATGATTTCATTTTACTTAAATGTGAGTGTCGTTAATTAAATTATAAACATAAGCAACGATTCATCCTTTATTAGTCAAACTTCATTGCCATTAAATTCTTACTACAATTAAACAAAACACAAGCTACATGTATAGACAAGTTAAAGTAGATATGCGTTAAGTTATATACAAATTGTGTGTTTTATTGATATGCAAAATGCAACCTTGTTGTTTATATATCATACATCCTTCGGTGTGGTCGCAAAATTCTTTAGAGCAATTGCTCTTTTGCTGACATAATTCCCATAGCTTGGATATCTGCAGGGCGCGGTACAATTTACAACATAAAATCCAGCAGAGCAGCCTACATTTAATTTGATGGAATTGAAATTTATGATCTCTTTTATGAATTAAATTTTGTATTATTTTGATAAATAAAACTATAACGCCGGTATTGTATTTTCAAGCGAAACCGCCTAGTCATAGACATAAATATCATCCAAAGATTCTTAAAGGACACAACAATTCATTAATGAATATATATTTCCTGAGTTCCTTCAGCCATCATTTGTAATGTCTTCAAAATCAATATTCATTGTATTTAAATCTATCACGCAAATCAACTAACATAGATATTAAGATATTACTCCACGATATCTTCATTTTCACATACCTACTTTCACCCACAAATTTGATAAGATGAAAAAATCTGTCGGACATTTTTCAATGGAAAAAATACTTTAGATGTCTTCAAACATTATCAGAAACTTCGTAATTTTATAACATAATCATATGAATACTTTTCTGTTATATATATATATATATATATATATATATATATATATATATATATATATATATATATATATATATATATATATATAACACATTACAAAAATGCATCATACCTTGAGGTTGAGAACATCCTTTGACATGATCGCAATATTCCTCAATACAGTTACACTGGTGCTTGCACTGCTCACCGTAATGCGGATATATACAAGGTGTTGCCCAAATGCTACCACCAATACAGCCTGAAACTAAATTTGAAAACTAACTGAAACAAATAATAAAATGGGTTGATAACGAACATTGTTCTAAAATCAAAAGTCCAAAGGAAAAATACAAAACAGGAGCAGAGCAAACTCAGACATCTACAAAAATTAAAAGTAGGATCAGGTGCCATGGAGGAGTGACTATCTTTTGCTGACCGTTCCCACCCTAATAATGGCCTAACAATAATATGATAATATGAAAAACGTCAATCAGCATTCGACCTGGCTGAAGATTGCATTTGCTGACAAGGTCGTTGTATCGGCCATAGAACTTACAAAATGATGACTTCAGTCGAGACTCTTGATAATCTTGTTTTATCAACTTGTTTGTCAGTAGCTAGCCTCGTTATTTCATGAATATGTAAGCCTCTTTTAAACTTAAAAATCTTTTATATGAAAGCTTTCCTAGTTATCTATATTGACAAGTTGAATCTAAAGACATATTGATGCTTGAAGAATTAGTGTTTATGTTTTCCGTCTAATTCAACTTTCACAGTCTTATTAACAAATTTGTAGACAAGTTTATCTTAAACGTCACATTATTGATCATTCAGACAACTTTTAAGGTTGTTAGAAAAATATCCGATGCAGTATTATTATTTGGCCTTCATTTCTTTTTTATATCAATATTTCACTTTTATGTTGACAATGTTTTTTTTTTACATCACAGGCATCGAGTCCGTCGGGTTCAAATAGTACGTTTAAGCGCAAAAGCGGGTGCCGTGAAATTGGCGCCAATTTACATTCAAAATTTTGAACCTGGCTTGGAGTCTGTCATTTTGTCAATATCATACTTTTAAAACGAAATTACAGAATGATACAAAACAGCTGTGATAAGTATGTTCAAATAATTGATAGGATCGATATAAGACCTAAAAGTCAATACAGGAAATGGTATATTGGTAAATAAACTGCGACCACAAGGTCACCTGTCCACGTGTATTTCCATTAACTTCCTGGTACAGTCGACAAATGACCGATTTATTACATATCATCTTACAAAGAAAAGTTAAACACATTCCAGGAAGAAGGATACGTTTAGTTTTAAATTACAAAAAACCTTAATTAGATTTTACACTGTGTAAATACTGTCGAAATGACCCTTATATTCAGCAAAAAACTTTAGTTAGTGCCTATAATTAATTTAGTTGATACTAATGGTGTGCACTATGCACATACTTTTGGTCCTGTCATTAAAAATTATGTGGCCAAAATAAAATCAGCAAGGTTAAATTTAAGAGAAAAATAAATAAAAATAATTTGGCAAACAAATATACTTTTTATTGTTCTACGAAGAGTTTAGGAGTTTTATTCCAGTTGAACTCATTATAGTAAAACATTTGACATGCGACATTGAAATTTGAACGCTTATGTCCATCTATCACTAATAATTTTTTGTCGGAAAATTTCTACTTTTACGGATATCATGAAACATTGTACCTCTATTTTTTTTTTAATTATCAGTTATTGATATAGATGATCGAGCAATGAAACTACATCTACCATCAAAAGATCACAAAAAAGATTCAGAAAACCGCTCCAATATATTTATGTTTATGTTTGTAATTGTTATGTTGATGGAAATTACTAAGCATCCTTATTCACTATTTTAAATTTCGAATCATTAGGCTAGTGTTGTTTTATAAAATATCAACAACTGTTCCTCGTTTGAGTCAATTCAAACTAACATGCATACATTTATACATACATACATACATACATACATACATACATACTTTATTTTTGTATACAAAGAAAATACTGATGAAAGTAATGTTTTAAAATTACCTTGAGTAAAAACAAGAAATGTAAAAAAACATGAAGTGATGGTATAATCCATTATATCAAACGAAGAGTGAATTGAAAGCACATTGCGGAACTACGAATTTGCAAATTTCCCTGTTGATGTAATTGTATTTCTGAAAAAGTTTGAATATAATAACAATGTTATAGTGTATATCTGTAAATATCAAGATATACACATTCGTAAGATGATCAAAGTTAATTTTTACATATACATGTATATAATCTTCATTTTTTTCAAATATGTGAAAAAAATGATATGATGCTCACTCCTCCTCCTAGGCACATGATCATACCTCTATCTTTTTGGAGGTCCGTGTTGCTCTGCTTTGAATTTGCATTGTAATTCGTTTTATGGATTTTTGAGATGGTTGACGGTTTGTTATTGTCATTTTTTCATTAAAGGGTCAATTTCGTGAATCTAATGAAGTCAATTGTACATAAATTTACTATATAACTATTTAAAGCTGTAACAATCACAATGCAGAATATCCATGCTAGTGTTAAGGTGGTTTGCTTGTACCAGTCTAAGATACCTTAACATCTCCTTTGTGCTTTATTGCGCCCGACCAAAATTATCATCTATTATCACTCAAAGAATGATCCTTATTGATAAATGAGTCCACAAGCAGCAAAGTCCATTATTTATATTTGAAAAAAAAAACTCGTTTCTTTATACAATGTAATAAAAAAACAACAACAACCGAATTAATGTGCAAGAAAATTTTGATTATTTTATCATTTAAAAAAATGACTCACAAACATCAAACATAAACCACAAAGGTTTTTTTATCTAAGAAACAAAAAAATTGTTTTACACATATTGATTATGTAAAAAGCACACATTGAAGAAAAATAATTTAAAATTTAGTTTAGATAATTTTATAAAAAATCATCAATTTATCAAATTTAATCAAAGCAAATCAAACTTCTATTCATAAACTAAATATAGACCAAAAGTCCAGAAAATGTACCAAATGTCATATTTATAAATATAATTCTATGAATATATTATAAGAACTATATATGACCATATTTAATTAAAAGTCAATGTTAGGTTAAATAGGAACTAAAAACATGCAAACTAACTTGTACAACGTTGTACAATTTCCTTTATTCTCGAAAGTTATCGCTTCAAAATTAGAATTTATAAAAAGAAGTTTGTGTTAAATGCAGCGCTCAATGTTTTCCGAAGGAAAATTGCATGAATATAAGTCTTTTTGTTTGCATAAAACGCAAACATGACAATTAAAAGTTCACTTTTTAATTTTATGTTCCTCAATTAAGATCATTTGGATTTAATAAAAATTATGAATAGATTTCACATGTACAATATACACATGTATGGACATGTACTGTCACTGCAGTAAAGTAATGATATTCACAAGATGAAGCTCTGTCATTCAGTAAACCGAACGTTAACTGAAAGGTCTGGACAGGTGACTGAATAACATAGCGATCTCATTTAGTCAAGCTTTAGCTAACATTAAGTCATCTCTTAGTAAACTAAATGGCAGAGCCTTAACCCGTGGTGCATTTTAGAGGGGCCAGTTTAGGCTCTTATCATACATAGTTTATTTTAATACAATTTCTCTATATGTTTAAATTAATATGAATAAAACGTATGGGGAAAAACAAACGATATTTATTTTATAATCATATGTTTTTTATAAAGACATGAGACATTAATATGTTTATAATTAAAAGTCTGCTGGTTGAAAACAGCGTAGCAAACCATTTAGAGCATTCAGAGTACGTTAATCATATAAACAATTTTATAGATAAAAATTTAATATAACATTGTGTATTATATAATACAGCTTTGGAATGTTACAAACTTCATCTTAAAAAGGGCGCAAAAATGAAATCTTGGCGTCTGCATAAGCTTGCACGAGATATCATAAGTAAAATATGACAAAAATAACAAAAAAGGATCAAATACGTACAAGTTTTCGATAAAATGATTCATATGTTTTTAGATAGTTAACTAGACAGATAGTTAACTAGACAGATGAAATAAATATAAATCCATAAATTTGTCATCATGTCATTAATATGTTGTGAATATAAGGTTTCTAATTTTGCAAAATAGAAAAATAGAATATCGAGTGAAAAAAGTTTCAATTTTGAAAACATTATCCTAAATGTTTGATTGTTTGATTTAAAAGGTTTTAATTATATTGAAATTTCAATTCAATACATACACATGTATATATCTTTAAATAAATCTTAGTATGCAGATGAAAACTGGAGCAAGGAAAGTTAATGGTCAGGCAATAAACATATGTTACCTTTATCCTGTTGATAACAGCCTGTGATGTGGTTACATAAATCAGTTGTACAATTGCAGTTTTGTTGACATAAATATCCATAATTAGGATTTCGGCAGGGATCCGAACACTTTAAACCATAATAACCAACTGGGCAACCTTTGAAACATAAAGAATACCTATCTGACACAACAATGTACATGAATTAGTTTAAGAATTTTGACTTACCATACCTTTTACACAATGTTTTGGCAAATGCATAACATACTAACATTGAAATAGATTAGTAGACAACGTAAAAGTATATGTTTTGCCTAATTCAAACTCATAAACAAAATGATTAAGAAAATATCTATTTGATACAGATTGAGAAAATATCTATTTGATACAGATTGAGAAAATATATATTTGATACAGATTGAGAAAATATCTATTTGATACAGTTTGAGAAAATATCTATTTGATACAAATTGAGAAAATATCTATTTGATACAGATTGAGAAAATATATATTTGATACAGATTGAGAAAATATCTATTTGATACAGATTGAGAAAATATCTATTTGATACAGATTGAGAAAAGATCTATACAGATTGAGAAAAGATCTATTTGATACAGATTGAGAAAAGATCTATTTGATACAGATTGAGAAAATATCTATTTGATACAGAAAATATCTATTTGATACAGATTGAGAAAAGATCTATTTGATACAGATTGAGAAAATATCTATTTGATACAGTTTGAGAAAATATCTATTTGATACAGATTGAGAAAATATCTATTTGATACAGTTTGAGAAAATATCTATTTGATACAGATTAATTGTATATTGTCTTGTTTTATTGGAAAAGATAAGCAAAGTTCATCAAAGTCCGTAAAATATACATGTAAATATATGTTTTAAAAAAGTAATAATAGTAAGCTCTATTAATAAACAAAATGATTATTTTAGAATTGTGATTTTAAAACAACATTTTAAAAACATATTCAAGATAAATTTAATGCGCATTACAAGATATGAACAAGAAATAAGTTAATGTTGAGACAATGAAAACGTTCTAACTTCACAACCTTTGATGTGGTTACACACATCTTTTGTACAACTGCAATTTTGTTGACATGTAATTCCATAACTAGGATATCGGCAGGGATATGGATATGAACAATCTAAACCATAATAACCAACTGGGATTCCTTTTGAAAAAGAGATTATTTTCTTTCATAACAATGTATGAGTTTAGGAACTTTGACTAACCAGACATAAAAAATCACATTGTTCTTGGGAAATTTTTTTGCAAAGGCATAAAAAAGTTATATAGTGAAATGAAAAAGTAGAGTTTGTAAAAATAAGCGTATTTACCATAATCAATCTCATAAACAAAATAGGTACAGACACATACTCTGGAGAAATTCCAAATATATTTAATTGATTGCAAAAGGATTGGAAATGACTTATTATTGATTGTTTCTGTTAATCTGTACTTTGATCATGGTATTTTTCATTGATAGACATACTGTTACTTATTAAATTCAATCATATTAATTACCCTCCACAAATCAAAACACTTATTTTGTTATATTTAACACACACATTATTAATTGCCATCATTAGTATTTTAGTAATTCATTTTATTTTGTTTTCCACTACCGGGGGAACTATAGGTTTTAGTTAACGTAAATTGTATTAGGTAGATGTAATAAAGTACGAAAGCTCAGTTCAGTGACTTTTAAATATTAAAACGAATCGTTTAAAACCAAGCTGCAATAGGTTTATTTTGTTAAAGGAGGTTCGATGGTCAACAAATTAACCATAAGATCTACCTAAAACTTTCAAATATGATTTGTTTACATATAAGCTATTATTAAGTAAAGAAAACATCCATAAATTTTACACTTTAAATTTGGGTATTTTAAAATATTTTTTATATAGAGCTCTTCTTTTACAGGAGATCAATACAGTATAAAAATGGCCACGACCATCAAGCCCTCTTAAGATTTTAAATAACATCGAATGATTTTGTTGTATCATAGGGATTATCCTGTCATTTTATATACATGTAATTCATTCTACCAATTAAAAAAGCACAATTAAATCAAATTTAAATGAAGACGTTCTCAGCTACGATGTCGATGTCATATATACGGTAATTACATTTTGAAAACTTAGAGGTCTGCGACTACAATATAAATAAATGAAGAAACCTAAATAGAGCACGGTCAAGAAGCATGTTGAGGAAAATTATGCAAAAGGATTCAAATTCTTGAGCTCTGACGCGAGCGAGAAATGTCTGTCTAGATACCAAGCCACCGACGCGTATAAGTGTATATATATATTTATCAATATAATACTCTTGTTTGTTCACTCCGTTTTTCACAAATAAGTATTCTTTCAGTTCATCATACTAAAGAAGGCACAACTAAGCGCTTAATTCTCTCTTATGAAAAGGGTTAGACTTTTCATGGAGCACTAAGCTGTCAAAACATGAATTATAAGATTCATAGCCTAATCCCCGTTTATGTTTCAAATAATTTCAATACGTAAATGTTTGGTAAAATTTTGGCCTTGAGTTTGATTAATATTGACTATTTTTGTTTGATATTTTATCTGCCCCAAAAAGTACAAATCATCCGTGAGGTATGTTAGATCATTAAAAAAAATTTGTTGGTGGTTTTGCAACTACACCTTTACTGTACACCTCTGTCATCATAAGATCGATTAAAATTAAATCTAGTAATATTCACGTAACTGATTCCCCGTAGAATTACGCGTTGTATCTGCATTATAGAAATATGTTTTGTATAACCATATACATGAGTATTTTTATTACATATTCTCAAAATGTTTTTGAAATAACTTCATTTATATGTAAAAAAAAAAACACCTTTGAAATGTTCTTTGGCATATCAACAATGTTTAAAATGCATATTTTCCTGTTTATCTAAATGTAATTTTAATACGTTTGATAGGAATACCAATCTTTTACCATATACATGAATGTATTTGTAAATATCAAGTCACTCATACTCGATCGATAAAACAATTATTATTATACATTTAAGGAATTTTTTTCTTGATGATACATGACTTAAAGATGTATATAATAAATGTAATTGGGCCAAGGATTGAAATGTAATAAAGTCGACCATTTTTCATAGATCAAGATATATCTTTTATTCGTTATAACTATTAAAAGCTGTAACAAACTCTTAACAGAATTTGGTTTAAAAAAAAAGATGTCATTCTTGTTTAAAATTTTGATACACACCAGTTTTCATTACACTTAATATTTTGATTCCTCATAGATCATGTAGCGCTTTGACCTAGCATCCGGTTGGACAATACTTTTTTTTACATGATATCATAAAGCGTATATCGTATACGCTAAATGCTTAAATAAAGAAAAATAGACTTGTTCACTGTCATTGATTACGAAAGCACCCATTCTACAGCGGTAACATTTTGAATCAAGGGCAGACTATCTAATCTAAAGATGAACTAGTACTAAATCCTTTATCTACAAACCAGTGTGATTTGTTTGCTTTGGTACAAAAATTCCTAACGTGTAAACGTGCAATACATTCGCAGCAATGTTAAGGTGTCCCGGAGATACTTAATGAAAATGATGAAAACGATATTATTTGAATTAACAAAATATATTTAAATTCCACATATTTTTTCCTTGTTAAAAGGTACGGCAGTTATAACAGTGTAATGCACACAGGGTACTCAAAGGTTAAAATGACGAGTTTTATTATGACGTCACAAACGTTGAACGCTGTAAACTGCAACGTCACAAGCGAAAATCAAAGTTCACGCTTGTGGCTGTTATTGTGGCTCTTCCATTAATATGAACTTACCCTTAGGATAAGATAAGAATTTTAAGGTATAAATAACATTTGCAGACAAGGCATGAAGCTAAAAATATGTAAATATAAGCATTAAATCATGATATTTTGAAGTATACAGTCTCATAACTGCAGCGATGTGTGCATACAAATTTTCATAACGCGCTAATGCGAGTTACTCAATTTGTATGCACACACCGCTGCAGTTATGAGACTGTATACTTCAAAAAATCATGATTCAATGCTATATTACTTTGACCGGGAGTATTCCTTAAAATCTAAATTACATATATTGACAACAGTGTAACACATTATATTTGATGCATTTTTGTGACGTCATAATATGTACTTCATTGTCAAGTGACGAGCTTATCCTAACATTGCAACTTATCCAATTAAATCGCATCGGCGCATGTGATTAATGACATTAAATCATATATATTTTAAAGAAGACCCTTTGTTATGTCATATACTTTCAGGTTCTTGCTTGGGCTTGAAATATAAATTTCTTTTATTAAAGACATTGTTGAAACATTTCATCAAATGATCAAAAGAAGGCACATTTTTACTAATTGAAAGCGATTTACATAAAATTGGGGTATATCCATCGGTTTCCCAAGCATGGTTCACATTGGTACTTATATTCTCTACCATTATTAGGTTAAATATTTTAAAATTGTATTGATCGTTCACCTGCGCCAAGCTGTTTTTTACATGTATAAACATTTCTTTATTCAGTTGTTTACATAGAGCAGGGAGAGTCACCAAACCACTAATTTATATCATTTTTAATATCATCAATATATATTGAATTTAATATATTACAAAAAATCAATTAAGGTAAATAATGATTCATACTCTACTACATAAATAAAATACCTACAGAATTTGTTCAGATTTCTCAAACATGTATTTAAGGATATATCCTTATCAAATTTTATCCAGTTAACTGGTCCATCGGTATTATAATAGCTTGGGCCGTTGCTAAAAATAGAACCAATTACGGAAAATGGTGCTTTTTCATACATTTAGAATATTAGCCTAAGACTGAAATTTAACTTTCAGAAAATCATTTTTGACTGACATCCTAAACTGAACGAATTTATTTTTTAAACATGTACTTTAATGTTACACATGTTTATTTATTAAAAAATAGATAAATTTGTTTACAATTGAGATATATTTAAACAAATTTTCAAAGAAAATTTAATCTTTTATAATTTTATTTACCTACAGAATTCTCTGAAATAGTGATAATGTTTACCCCTTACGGCCCTTAGTCAATAGAAAATAAAATCACCCAAAGGACCGGCCTTTTTAGGATCACAATTGGCGTATTTTTTGGTAAAATTCATTAAAATATATATTTTGAAAAAAGTTCCGAAATAAACTAAAATTTTGCATAGTTTTATCATTTCATATCTCTAAAAAGTATATTTAGCTTTTTGTTAAATAGATAACATTATTTGAACAAACAGTTGATCAATCTGTATTATATAAATCGCAAAAGATGGGGTTTTTTGAATATCGGTAAATATTATGGATCGATATCGGTATTTCGAAATTGCAGCCACACGCTGAAAACGCTAATTACCTGATATGCTTTCAAGACAAAACCTATATTCAACTATTTTTACTGGTTTTAAAGACTGTTCTAAAAAATGAAGTAATTTTCTTCAACGTATAATTTTAATTCTAAAAACAATTTTAGGGACAATATATTTATGTTTGTTGCTAAGTGTATAGAGTAAAGATCGGGCACGGGTAAGACGTAACGTCATAAGTTGTTTTGTGACGTATGGACAATTACCTTAACCTAGATACGGTATTAAGATATTATTCCAAGATATCTTCATTTACAGATACATGTACCTACTTTCACCCACAGAATTGACAAGATGAAAAAAATCTTTCGGACATTTTTAAATGGAAAGTTCCTTTAGATGTCTTCAAAAATATCAGAAACCTCGTAATTTTATAACATAATAATATTAATACTTTTCTGTTGTATATATATGCAAAACATTACAAGAATACATCATGCCTTGAGGTTGAGAACATCCTTTGACATGGTCGCAATACTCCTCAGTACACTGGTGCTTGCACTGCTCACCGTAATGAGGATATATACAAGGTGTAGCCCAAATGCTACGACCAATACAGCTTTAATTTGAAAAGTTCAAACATTTATTTCCATTATTTCTCTTTTTCAAAAATATAATTTGCAAAGATTTTAAAAGGGCGAATAGATTCGATCTAAAAAATTTACGAAGCTTCTTTAATGAGAAACATTAAGGTAGGCTTAGACAAATATCTAACCAACCCCCGGTGTCTAAAAATAGAACAACATAGTTAATGAGCACACATGGTTTTGTCATTCCATTATTAATTTAAATGATTCAAACAACGTAAAACAAAAGAATTCAGTTTTTGTAAATAATTAAACAATTTCTCTACACGTAACAATCATTTAAAAAGCATACGTTATGATAATTTTTCACTCTAAATTCACTAACTATAATTATTTTTAAATTAAGCTTTGATTTATTTCCACTGGTTATGTTTATAGAATTATATAAAATTAAAATACCAATTGATCAAAATAAAAATTCAATCAATACAAATCATACATGAACTTCTAATTATAAACATATGTTTAATTTCCTCGAAAAGAGCTGACTTACACAAATGATAATTAAAAGTCCAAAAGTCCAGGAAATGCATCAGAATGTTTACACATTTATCTATGAATACATTTTTAGAATAATACATGGTTTAATTTATAAAAGAAAAGAGATACATACACTCTATGATGAGTTATCAGCATATGCATGCTAACTTGTTCAAAGTCGTACAAATGTAATTTTTATGTGATATAAAAAGCCTTCGCTAGAAATTTTTATAAAATTTCATATTTAATTTCTGTTCATTGTCGAATAATTGTCTAAAAAAACGCATAGGAACAAAACAAAAGTGATTCATTTAAAAACCATAATTTTATCAATTGGACATGGGACAATGAACTCTTTTATCATAGTAACATGTTGACTAACAAAATTATATTATTATCTAATTTTTTGTTTAAATTCAATGTGCTAACCATGCTTTTTTCTCTACGTAAATTTAAAAAAAAATGACATCATTACAATTATTCTTTAAAAACATGTAGTTTACATAATGTTACATTGCATGTATCTCCAGATGCAAAAAAAAAAAAGAATTAAAAAAATAAAAGTATGTATTGCCATTGATTATTTTATTAAAGAATCGTGTGTTTATGATTCCGTTTCAAAATTAGTAGATAGCTACTCCCTTTGAATTTTATTTGATAACCGTTATTGATCATTTCAAACACCGCATATCACATGAATAAAAATTTAAGATAAAACATACAATATAGTATTGCTTATGTAATACGGTTTTGGAATGTTAAAAAATCTAACTCAATAGATTGCAAAAATGAAGGCAACCGCATAATTATCTGACATGTGATAACATAAGTGAAAAATAGGGTAAATAATCTCTTTTGCGATACAAAAAAAAACATGAAAGAGAACAACCGTTGTAATAAAAATTAATGAATTTGTACATAGTGAATTGCCTATTTTCGTATGCGTACGTATTGTTTCTTCTGTTGACAAACATATTCTCATAACTATGGCTAGATCTCATGTTGTATATCGGGCATGCCACACATATTGATGAAGTTTGAGGTTCATCTTCTTTCCTTTTCTTTGTTTTTAGAAGTTTAACCATGATGGAAACTTACAAATAAGATGCAGATCCCTATCATAAACTCTATTTGATGTTTCTCCATATTGTTTTCTTAGTTGTGTAAACATTTTCATCTAAATATTTAGGCACCGTAAACCATTCGGTGGATAAAATACTCACATATTTTAAGAAAACGTTATATAATAAATTTTAAATAAATATCTGCTTAAACAGTTAAATTTTAATATTTTAAGCAATATGCACATATATCATTACAATCTGATTAGAATTTACTAATGCTTTTTATTGGTATGTATTAGAAAGGTTTGCATTATCTATTTTGAATAGAGGCAGAATAGCAAATAAAAGAAATAAATAATAACGGCACTATAGGTCAACCACTTTTTGTTAACTAACTCACTTTGTAGGCATACTGTTTTACTTATCTTAATGTAGTGATTGAAGTTAAAGAAGTCAGATAGTTCACTTTGCCCAGAGAATTTAGATCTAAATAAGAAATAATCTAAAGGCAATAATAATATTTGTATATGATAAGAAAAGGTGGTTCATTATATTGTATCCTGTCTTTATTTGGCAATGAAGGACGCTATGAAAAAAAATCCAGGAAAGAATTCTTTCTCCCTGGCCCCTTTGAACTTATTTAATCAAGATATTCTTGTTAATATGTTTGTTCCCTTTCATTTGAACTAGGTCATTAACGAACTTATGATTTCACTGTGAGGATGTGCATAATTGCAATTTTTTCGAAAATCATTTTAAACAATTTTTATGGAAAACGCATTTTTTAACATATTGATCATATTTTCATAATTTATTGAATTTAGTACTTCATTTATTAATTATCATTTTAAACCCAGGGATACATTTTCAAATAAAAGAATGTTCATGTTATTTTCTAAATAAAAACAATAAAGTTTTAGAATTAAATTCCTCTTGTCGATCTTAACTAAAACACATAATAGTATGTAGGTGGAAACAATTTTTCTCCCTTTTACCTTTCCGATTTTAAATCACAATCTTTGAAAATGAGGATGATTTTCAGCTATTTATTCAGAAAAAAAGTAGAAATCTAAAATTATGATTCGAACTCCGATAGGTCACTTTTTACTTCCTTGTTAGGGCCTAATGACTATTTCAGGCCTGATAAGTAAATACGTTGATTTTTAAAAGTTTTTTTGAGAATTTTCTATAAGGTCCACATGTAAACTTTTTTGAAGTTCAGAAATGGATATCCGTTTAAATTAAGGCATGATTTTTTTTATAATGAACAAAGACAATAACAAACCGTCAACCATCTAAAAAATCCATAAAACGAAATTCAAAGCAGAGCAACACGGACCTCCAAAACGATAGAGGTAGGATCAGGTGCCTAGGAGGAGTGAGCATCCTCTGCTGAATGGTCGCACCCGCCGTGTGCTCTTTGACACAATTGGGCATGTCTTAATCGAGGTAGATGTCAAAATCGGGAAAAATGTCATAATAGAGAAAAAACGAAACGTTGATGTTTTGGTTTGTTTGTGATAGTCAAAATACAAACCTCGAGCAAACACGGACCTCCATTACATTGGAGAAGGATCAGGTGTCTAGGAGGAGTAAGCATCCTTTGACCGGTCACACCCGTCGTAATCGGGAAAAAAACCCCGGAAAAGTCCGTGGACAATTAAGTGATTAATTATGGCCTAACATTAAGTATGTAAAACGTCAGTCAGCATGCGACCCAGTGGAAGATCGTATTTGCTGACAAGGTCGTTGTATCGACCATAAAACTTACGAAAAGATGACTTTAAACGAGACTGTTGATGTTCCTGTTTTAGCAACTTGTTTGTCAGTAGCTTGTCTCGCCTTAAAAACTGTTCATACGAAGAGCATGTCTTTGTGTATCAAATTAACTGAGAAACAATTACACCATAAGCAGGTGATGAAGGTATATTGCTACAAAAGTAAGGAAAGTTGACTATAGAAAAATTGAAGTCATCGCGTTTATCATAAAGTTTTGTTGTTAAGTTACCATCAATGTCCATTTCCAGTAAAATATCCAAATATTAAACAGATGACGCAGACTCTGTGGTACCTTTATTTCAAGCTCACTGGGATATATAGAGTCGACGTAAGTATGGAAAAAATTGTTGGTTGATAATACGTCGTCGATATACCTGAGTGTTAAGTTTAATGCCACAGCGAGTGATTTATTTTTTTCACGTACAAGTTTTTGAATATATTCTGCTTCATAAGAATACAAAAATAGGTCTGCTAACAATGGGGCACAATTGGTACCCATGGGAATTCCAACAGACTGTTGGAAGATGAATAATAATTTCATTATAAATAATGATTTTGTTTCAAATTTTAAAAAGCGTCTTAATAACTGTCGAATGGCCTTTTTCGTTGAAGTTTACACTGTATCTGTTTAGTTTCATTAGTGACCAGGGAAAGCCAAATAAAAGATTTATCAATAGTTGGTGAGCATTCGTCCTGAATTTTGTTAGCCCCTACTAGGACATAATTAACCTGTAAACATAGCTGCCAATAACTCTAACAGGAGATGAAAATCATTTTTCGCAACACAAAATATATGCAGCAACAACAATTTTTGTTCTCATAGTTTTCTTTTGACAATTGCAAAAACGAAAATAAACAAACTATGGCGTGTTGATGTTTCGATACTTTTTGTCACTTTAAAAAACAAGCAAAATATTTTTAATACTCTGTTTTATACATTTATTTGAAATATCATTTATTACAAGAACTTTATAAATGTCAGAGTTACAAAAATATTTAAATACACATTTAAATAAAATAGATAATAATTACGCAGCATAAACATAATACACACAATCACCATGTTTAAATAATGCAAAGTTTGAATTACATTTAATATCGAACTTGCCATCAAGAAATGTACAGGTCGGTTTAAGTTGTCATAATCTAAATTAAGGTCGATTATTACCTTTTATTTTAGCTGAGCTTCTGGAATATTTTGATAAGAATAATGTACAAAAAACATGAGGCATTGTTTTTAAACTTGTTTAACATATACGTTATTTTTCTAAGCTTTATAACAAAACTTACAAAAAGGAATATAAGCGCTTCAGTAATTATGTTATTAAAAAGAAGGATTTATAAATATGCTCATTGTTCACAAAATATATGTTGTTAAAAGTGACAATAAAACCCCCATCATTATCAAAGGATAAACATACACGTATGACCAATATCAACAGTAGGATTTTGTAAAAATAAAAAAAAAAAAAGGTATTTAATTTTGTTCTATTCTACAAAGTTTACTTATCAAATATATTTTTGATAAAAAAATGACTATAACTATCCTGATTTCCCGTTGAAGAGGCAATTGCAGCAAAGTTTTAACCAGGCATTATCTGTTTGGTGATCTCCGAAGGTTCATTTTTATTGTCTATCTACCGCCTACAGTAATCTCGTTTCGGTAAGCGATTTTACATTACTCTTTTGCCATTTTTTTACAATACACAAGAACTCAAGGTTAATTAACAACGCAGTTAGAACAAATTTATCCTTTACATGTACATAATCAACATATAAAAGGCTAGTTTTATTACTATTATTATTATTATTATTATTACTGTTAGATGCAATGGTATTTCTTGACTAAAACTACTATTCTTAACTTACTAATAACGTCCATTCAAAGACCTCATAATCACAAAATAAAAAAAATCGGTATTGTAAAATTCAACATTAAATATAAACAAAAAACAAGAGGTTGAATATGCATATATGTGTCATATACATGGTGTCCTAGAATATCTGATACCATTTGAAATTTAATAAAATAAAATAATATTTGGTCAAAACGTATAAATTGTGACTCAAATAAAGAGTACAATCTTTTAATTCTTTCCACAGAGAAAGTTTGGGAGAAAAACGTGCTTTTATTTAAATTATGAGGTCACAAAGTTGCATCATATACATGTATCTTTGGTTAAATTGAATTTTAATCAAGATAATTAGGAGAATAGAGTAGGCATCTTCCTTTTTTAAACTGTATTATCAAACACAGACTCAAGATATAGTTGTACAACTTATAAAATTATAAAAACAGAATACCCAAGGGAAAAAAGAGGCCCAATAAGCAACATATTCTTTAAATTGTGAGAAGATTTGAAGAAATGGGATCCGTTTAGTGGCTGTTGTGAAGGATTTTACTCATCGTTTAAACGTCATCATTGATAAAAAAAGGACATCATTTGGAGCACTCTTTTAAAATTTGTTGTGTTTTTATAAGCAACGCCGAATTTGTCAAAAACTTATGAACGTTTTTGAAATATGTTGAGTGAAAATTTAAATCATATACATTTATATATATGTATTAGATTTTTTGGTAAATAAACTAACTCAAAAGTTAGTTTACATAACATAAACATGAAAATGCCACAAAAAATTACGATTTTTTTGGTTGTCCGGATGGTCGGGGTGGTGGTGGTGCTTTCTTTTTCTCTGTCCTTTAAAATATAAAGAGAGCTTAATTTAATCAACTCGAGTCGAAAATATTGCATATACTTAAACAGATTGAACATTACAATTAAAAGAGACAGTCTTGCATCTATGTCGCTGAATACATAAATCAACATTTAATTGGAATTAATCTGAATAATATTTTTTGTTTAAGATTCAGGATTTAGATATCTTTAATCGAGAGCAAGATTATGAGGGGTACAGCGATGTCAAAAGGCCGCAAACGTTACATATAAGATAACTTGATATTCAATATCCGCTTATACCTTTAAGTTTTTTGTAAAAAAAAAAATTCAAGGCGATTTCGTTTGAAAACACAAATTATACACAAGTCAAAGTTTCCTGTGAATACACATAATAACTTTATTTTCTCTTGCCCATGAATCAAATAGTAATGCAAATTGTGTATCATATGTGACAATTATGAAACATAAGGAAACTAATTTAAACTTTAAATCATGTCAGTTTGTTTCCTTTATTCTGTTAAAACATAAATAATTGTGAGTACAGATCAACGGACAATCAAAGTCGGATAGGAAGGTCAAATTACATGTAAGATACATTGCAATAGAGCGCCCAATTAAATTAACCGATACTCTTAGCTAAATTTGTGACTTATAAATTATCTGAGGATGTTATCAACGACTTTCCAATGAGTTTTTCTAAATGTGGATAAAATAAAATAATAGATATGTTCTAACAATGAAAAATAACAATAACAATCTTTCAGCCATCTCAAAAATCCATAAAGCGAAATACGAATTAAAGCAGAGCAACACGGACCCCTAAAAAGAAAGAGGTGGGATTAGCTGCCTAGGAGGAGTAAGCATTCCCTGCCGACCGGTGGCACCCGCCGTGTTCTCATTGTCAAGATCATGAAAAACGGAAGAAGTCGTAGTCAGTCCGCTGTATAAATATTGGTCTAACAAGTATGACTAACGTCAGTCAGCATGTGTCCTAATAAAACATTTTACTTGCTGACAAGGTCATTGTATCGACCATAGAACTAATGATGAATTTAATCGAGGTTCTTGATACTCTTGTTCCAACAACTTGTTTGTAATGAGTTTGCCTCGTTTAACAAATTGTCCGTATGTAGAGCATGCTCTTGCATAACGAATAAGCTGAGAGACATAACCCCATAAGCAGGATATGATGGTATATTGCTATATAAGTAAAGGAAGTTGACGATGCAAAAATTAAAATCATCACGTTTATCATACAGTTTTGTTGTGAAGTTACCATTAACGTCTTTTTCTAGTTATATATCCTAATAAGAAACAGATGTTTCGGAATTTGTGGTATCTAGCAATACTAGCAATAAATTACAGAAATCAATATTGTTTTGTCTTAAACAACTTACGGAATATTTTGAGGTACGTTAATCTTTGTAACGTGAGGGGGAGGTTTTGGTGCTTTTTTCAACTTTCCAAATTCTAAAAATAAAGAGAAACTATACAGTTGTGCGTCATTACAATGGTTCTATCTGAGTTGCATTTAATATAATAGTATATCACATAACCTATTAGTAAATGTAACTTAAACCAAATCTTATCAATCTAAGGTGCAAGTGTTTGAATAATTCAGTATTATTGTCATTGCGATAGAGTAATTAGAACCGTTTTGCGTTTTGCAAATAGATGTTGATCAAACTGTTTTAGAACGTTAGAACTATAGATCTGATTATTTCTCTAATAAGGTACATGTACAAGTTATCAATTTCTAGATTTGGTGACAGAATGTGGAATGGTAAAAAAAAAACGAAAAACAATTTCATATCCACTATCTTTCCTTGAGCTGGTAGCTATTTTTTATCAAAACATTTGTTTTGTTTACCTGAACGCGTGATATCTTCATCGAATGGATTGCTTCCAGAATTTTGTTTTGAAGCATTATTATCATTTGGAGCAGTATTGCTATCTGCATCTGAAAACAGGCATATTTTTTAAATCAACGTTTTAAAACAAAAACTGTATTTTACGTTTTGTTTGTAGCAAGATATTTTTGATATATTTGAGAGGTATTTTTTATATATCATTACAAGTCCAATAACTTTTATAAATGTTGCCGATGTTTACTTTCCTTTTTAAAAAAATAGAATAGCTGTATTATATTGAATCAATATTAAAAAACCCTGAATGTTTTTCGCTTTTAGACAATATTGATACATGTATAAAAAAACAATTCCACATGAAATAAAATATAACATCATATATTCTTTTTTCTAACTTTTCAAACAAATACATGTCTGTTATTAAAAAATGAGTAGTTCTACATGTAATAGTTATATTTCTTCAACACAACATAACAGTGTTAATAAGTAATTATATGTTAAATTGTTTCAGAAATTTTACCGTGTAAAGCCTTGTTTTTTTAAATATATATTAATAATAAGGTTACGCTTTGATGAAAAGTATCAAAAATTATTATGCATGAAAATGTGATCATGTTATGCTATCTTTCCATTTATACATGTACATCATATTCCAAATAAATAAAACCTTTACTTTAAGGAAAATCATGTACAAATATCGGATAACAACTTTTTATGTTTTATCAACATAACACACAATTTCATTGTCCACCTTGTGTTTTGAATTCCAAAAATATCCTGCTAATAAAAAAGAAATTTTGTTAACCTGAAGATGGGGTGTCTTCCTCGAATGGATTGTTTCCAGATATTGGTTTTAAAGTAGTAGAATCCTTAGGAGCTTGGTCTTTATCCGACGTTGCTGAAACAAATTTATTTACAAACGTTATATATATATATATATATATATACTGCATTTAAAAAACATCTAACGCATAATAAATGTAAAAACTAAATATTTTTAAATATATTTTTTTTTATTCTAATGTATGAAATATACATTCCCGGCGACTCAGGTAAAAAATACAAATCCATTCAATTTCAAATAATACAAATTTATCAACAATCCCTCAAATCAATAGAATAGTTTTATAACCTGAAGGCGTGGAATCCTCATCAAATGAATTGTTTGCCAACTTCGGTTTTGAAGCAGTACTATCAGGAGGAGGATTGTCATTTGACAAAGCTGAAACACATACATGATTTACATGTATATATTTTATATTGCAATAACAAAATGTCAAATGCAGAAAAGGCGTAGCGATGAAAAAATTGTATATATTATATCTTTTCTGTTATTTTAGTTTGTGAAAACGAATAATTTACCCGCAACTCAAGTTAAAATTACAAATTTTCAATATCCGATAATGATCTTTTAATCCGTAAACTATCCATTAAATCAATATCAAATGTTAACCTGAAGGCGCGGAGTCTTCATCAAATGGATTGTTTACCGACATAGGTTTTGAAGCAGTACTCTCAGGAGGAGGACTGCCATTTGACAATGCTGAAATACAAACATGATTTATATATTTTATATTGCAATTGCATAATGTATAGTGCAGAAAAGATGTAAAGATAAAATTATTGTCTTTATTATATAATTTTTTTATTAGCTCACCTGAGCTGAAAGCTCAAATGAGCTTTTCTGATCACATTTTGTCTGTCGCCTGTCTGTCCGTCTGTCTGTCAGTCCTTTGGTAAACTTTTCACATTTTCAACATCATGTCCAGAACCACTGGGTCAATATCAACCAATCTTAGCACAAAGCATCCTTACATGTAGCCATAAGGGAATAAAAAGTGTAAAAATTAAGGACCACGCCCCTTTACAAGGGGAGATAATTCGAAATCATTGAAAATGTTCGTGAAATTTTCAAAATTCTTCTTTTAAGAACCATTTAGCCAGGAAAGATGAAACTAATGTGGAAGCATCCTCGGGTAATGAAGATTCAATGTTGTAAAAATCATGATCCCCGGTTGTAGGGCGGGGCCACAATGGGGGGGGGGGTCGAATTTTTACATAGGAATATATAGAGTTAAACTTTAAAAATCTTCTTCTCAGAAACCAATCACACAGGAAAGCTGAAACTTATGTGGAAGCATCCTCAGGAAGTGTAGATTCAAAGTTGTGAAAATCATGACCCCCAGGGAAAGGGTGGGGCCACAATCAGAGGGTCGAATTTTTACATAGGAATATATCTATACTACTATATTAAAATAATAGACTCGAATTTTTGGGCTCTAATACCGATAAATCGGTAGAGTACTGTCTTTTGTTTTATATAGTTTAAACATCATTGGTACTTGAAGTTTACCAATTTGTTTTTATTTTTTCTTAATCAAGCTTCGCTTATTAATTATCAACGAAAATTCCTCAGAAAATTCCGGAAATCATCTGGATTTTCTGAATTTTTCAATCTTGGGCATGCGCATTACATTCACGCTAAATCACGGAAGGCTCTTTAGTTTACGTCTCATGATATCACATTTGGATGGATAAACTCAGAAACGATAACACAAATACGTGTAAATTTTCATTGGAAATTTGGTATATATTCTGTTCATCAAAGAAAATACGGGAGATAACGCTAACACAATGCATTTACTATGAAAAATCCCGAGAGATCCGAATGTCAACATGGTGTGTTGACTATTCTTCAATAATATAAATTAAATTTTTAGATGAAAGGTATTTACAGCCTCAAAATGGTTTGTTATGAATAATTTGACTGTATTTTCAATTCTCCAAAATCGTTTCGGAGCGATTCTGCAATTTTCTGCTAAATTACGGGTACATGTATATGGGAGGCATTCTAACTGTGGTAAAGGCCTGTCCCGAGACACAGTTAGATTATTCTAACTAAGCAGAGTGTAGTAAAACTAATAGCATTGTTTTAGGCTTAAAGCTTGGTTAATATAAATGTCAACAATATACCGTGTGTCGATGTATCTATTTCGTATATGTCCGATATTATATGCAATGTCAACCCGTGCACGCACGGGTCAAACTCTAGTTTTGAAAATCTATAAAAATCTTCTTCTCAGAAACTAATCAGCCAGGAAAGCTGAACCTTAAGTGGAAGCATTCTCAGAGAGTGTAGATTTAAAGTTGTGAAAATCATGACCCCGATGGTAGGGAGGGGCCACAATGGGGGTCGAATTTTTACATAGGAATTTAAAATCATGACCCCGATGGTAGGGTAGGGCCACAATGGGGGTCGAATTTTTACATAGGAATTTACAGAGAAAAGTCTTTAATAATCTTCTCAAAAATCAATTGACCAGGAAAGCTGAAACTTGTGTGAAAGCATCCTCGGGTAAGGTAAATTTAAATGTATTCAAATCATGATCCCCGGGGGTAGCATGTTAAAAAATCTTCTTCTAAGAAAAAATTTGCTTAGAAAAGCTGTAACTTTAGTGGTAGCAACTTCAGATAGTGTACATTCAAATTTGTTAAAATCAAAATCTTGAGAAGTAGGGTATTGGGGATCCAATTGATCAAAGAAAAACATTTTAAGGGGGAACAGGACGTTGCAGTGTAAAATTATTTGTCAATAATTTTTTTTTTGCTTTTCTTAGCACGTTTTCATTTAGATGTCCACTACAACATGCATTACTTTCTTACCTTGCAAGGGATATATTTTGATAGGAATTATCCCCCTTTTCTGTCATTAAGAATTTTTTTAACAATTTCAATTTTCTGCAATAATTATTTTATTTGATAGAATTTATTTGCAAATTATATACATTAATTTTAAGATTGAAAAACAAATTTCAAAATCATTTACAGCATTTGTTTTTTTACATAGCAATATCATAATTTTATCAAAATATTGCTTTAATCAGCACTTCAAATTTTGAAGTTTTTGATTCTAAATTTGAACAAAATGTGATGGCACAACAAAACCTGTCAATGAATTTTTTGAGCAAAATTTTATATATCAACCTAAGCATGCGCTTTATAACTTATAAAATTTTCAAGGCCACTTTCTTGCCATTCAAGAGAGATACTACAATAGGAATCACCCATACCCCTTTTTTTGGAATTATGATCTTTTGTGACAAATTCTGTTTTAAACTATCAAAAAAGTAATGCATTATTTAGATTTATCAATTAACATGAACTGATCATTATCAGAATATATATCTGATTATATTAACCGCTTATGATCTTATACATTAACATTTCTAAAATTAAAATGTTAGATTTCCCCCAACTCATGTTGTGAAAATGACTACTTTAGAGCCGTTGAGTACGGAAAAAAGATCTATCAAATCCTGCATGACGTCATAATGGATAAATGACATCATAGCATCATACAATCAAATCAATTATTACGTCATAATAGAGTTAGCACATCAAAGTATCATTGCAATGATAGTCACGTGATACGTGTCCTGTTCCCCCTTAATTATTCACAAAAAATGAATTGTTATCACAATCATATGGTATTACTTATATGAAACCATTTGACATATTGCTGATTCTTTAAAATTGTTTAGACTCTGGCCCCTGAACGATTCTTGGGCCTTACAAGGGGTTCAGAGTTTGATGTAGGTTTATATCTCACATATAAACATACATCACAATGCTCAACATGTGATATGACTATAAAATCATCCTGTTAGAAAAGGGACTTGATTATAAACATAAGAATATCCTTGTGAAAATGTATTTTTATTTATACAGGATCGACATGTATCATACCACATTGTCCAGATATTTTGTATTATGACCCTATTAATCAGGTTGGGCACAATTGCCCTATTGAGGAATGATTACGCTTAATAGGAACTATTCCCCGTTTCAGTAATGAAAATATTCCTGCAAATGCGGGATTTTGACATGGTTTTCCATTCACGTCATGTTTTCTTTAAACTGAACAGTAAGCGCAAGAATATTTTTACATTTAATTATCAACAGGGACCCACTTACTATGCGTATGCTTCAAATCTTTTAACATTCACAGCTGCGTTTCAGTGAAATCCAGTAACCAAAAAAAATCTATTCAGCAAATGTCTTACGGTAGCATTTAAGGACAATAATGTGGTTATTCTGTACACATGTTAAGTCGTACATAGAATTATTCGTTCAATATTTTGTTCATTTTTAATTGAAATATGGAACAATAATTTCTTTTAATCATTTTTTGGTTTTGTATTGAAGTTTCTTCTAAATAAACATAGTTTTATATCATTTTCTTTTACATTATAGTAAACGATATGTGTTAAAATCATTGCTGGTGCAAGCTTCCGTAGTTTTCATGGTCTTCAAGATCAAATTATTTAATCCAAAATAAACAACAATTTCTGCATTTATTTTCAAATTTTTCTTGCATGTTCAAGTTGTGTCACCTCATTGAACACAAGACTCTTAAATTTTGGGGGTTTTAGGCAAAAAAGCAAACTATCAATCGGAAATTCACTATCAATGCAAGTATAACCACGGTTTTCACGCGCTCAAAATCGTCTTATATTCGTATGCAGCAGTGGAGGACTAAAGTTTATGGCCACGAAGCTAATTAAGGTTAGTTGTATAAAGTACTTTTGCTACACATTGCATTTCTCATGCGATTATTTTTACTTAAGTGGGATTTTTGATTTATTTGGCATAAATCGAGAAAATCCCGCATTCGCAGGAGTTTTTGTTTATTACTGGTACGAAAAATAGTTCCCGTTTAGGGTAATCATTCCTTAATAGGATAATTGTGCCCAACCTTTTAATTTGATCTATCATGCCTATTGTTGCTCAAGTGACCGATATGGCCCATAGGCCTCTTGTTCTAATTTGTGAGAAAAAGCAATTTACGCGTAGCTCGTTAAAAATACATAATTTCA
This sequence comes from Magallana ariakensis, assembly GCA_020458035.1. NCBI lineage: Eukaryota > Metazoa > Mollusca > Bivalvia > Ostreida > Ostreidae > Magallana > Magallana ariakensis. The sequence goes on from CM035814.1 coordinate 16,033,185, forward strand.
ATATCCGATAATAATCTGTTAATCCTTAAAACTATCCATCAACTCAAAATAAAATGCTAACCTGAAGGCGTGGTGTCTTTATCGAATGTATTGTTTTTAGATATTGGTTTAGAAGTTGTACCATTACCAGGAGCAGGATTGTCAGTTGATAATGTTGAAACAGGAGCTTCATCTGATGCAGGAAAGTCTCTTGATGCTATGTTTGCAGCAGCTTGGTTTTGTAAAATTTGTTTTGGAACATCTATCCCATTTTGAGAGATTTGGTCAGAAGAACTAACACTATTATCCGGTGCTTTTGAATCAGAGGTATTTTTTTTCGACAGTGAAGATTTACCAAATGATAAAGACGGTGGTGATTCAGCAGGTATACCTGTTGATATTGCTTTCGGGTCATCTATAACAACCTTTTTCGTATCCTCTTTAGTACTTTTGAACGGAAACACACTGCTCGACGATGTATGCGATGCTGAAACTGGATCATCAGCAGATTGACCATTCGATACTTGTCGTGAATCAGGGGCCTCAAGTGATGGTGATTTCGACGCAATGTTCTCATTTGACACTAGTTTCAAGCTATGACCATCATTTGATTTTGATGGATCTAAACAAATTATATAGGTATAATTAAACCAAAAAAAAACATCATTTATTTTATAAATTATTTAAACTCATCTTTCTCGTGATATTTCCAATCACTCTAATTGAAAATTAAAAAAAGGATGCAAACGCAGAAGTCAACACAAACTGTAAAAGTTAAAACTTAAAATATACTAGTAATTTACGGAAAATATGATGTGCTTTTTTGAAATCGTAATATTTGTAGTTTGTTTTAAAACAAGTTCTACCTTTTCCTCTGCCAATAAGGTATTTGTTTAAAAAAAAACCAAACAAACCTAACAAAACATTTTGTATAACCAACATCCATAATCTTTTTCCGGACCAATTTTTTATGGATACAGGTAAAACTAATTAAAATGATTTTAAAACACATTTTTGATAATTAAGTTTTGAATTAATAATCCATATTTGTATAGACTTCCTATTTATTGATCGATTGATCGATGCAAAATATTTGTAAACCAATAACAATCAAACTTTATTCTAGTAATATATTTTGCAAAATTGCGTTCCGATTTTTAGAAAATGTCTTTGTCCTAATTTTGTTTGTTTGAATTTTCTCTATTTTGATATCACGCCATCAAGGTTTAATTTGACTCAAACTTAAATATTTATAAATCTATTTAGTGCAGGTGACTATGTGTTACATTAAAAGTTTAAAATTTATCAATTTAAACTTAACTATAACAGTCAACAATTCATGATATTTCACTGTTCGATTAATTGACAAATGTTGTTATTTGAAATAGAAATTTGTGCGTTTATGACCTATAATTACGTAACAAAATTTAATAATTGAAATTAGTTTAATTAATTTATTTCGTTTAGAGCAATGAAATATCTCATAGTTACATTCTTTTAACTTAAATGGTGTTCTTACACAAATCTTATTTAAACTAATTTTCACTCCCAAGGTTTACTAGCACATCTTATGTAACAGATAGAATGTCATTTTACTTCAAAGAATTTTGACAGGCTGTTAGGTAGTAATGTAAACATTTACGTTTTTCGGTTTCTTTGGAAATAAATTCTTCGGCGCATTAGCTTGACACTTCGAAATTCCATGTAGATAAACTTATTTATTTTGTTTCGGCTTCAAGTTAATCCTGTCTTTGTTACAGGTCTTCTTTGCGGAAATGCGAGTAATCGTTGTAACACCTTCTTTGGCTTAGCTAATAGTGTCAAGCATCAAAGAAATTTTGCCGAAATTGGGCGTTAACCTTTTTAAAATGAGTTACCTGATTGGTCAATTTCAAGTCCGTAGAGTGACCGCGTTGGTAAGTGATTTTTACGAAATCACTTTCCAACTTGCGGCTCATTGAAATAAACATCTTTTAATTAATTCTACGGATTTTGATTTTGATTCCTCAGGTAAGCTCAAAATTATTTCTAAGTTTTTTTTTATTAATAATTATTTGGCAGAAAATCTTATTTTAAGATTATTATTTTTTGAAAAGTTTTTCTTGTTATTTACTTGTAAAGAATTTGATTAATAAAGCATAACAATTCTTAAATTATCAAATCTAAAATTCTGATCAACTTATATTAATTTTGTTCTTGAACTAAAAAGCGTTAGTAATTCGTTTCCTTTAATATATTAACTAGTTGCACGAGTTTTTCATACTACTTAAATTATTCTTTAATTTAAATTTTACCGCGCTGAATTAAAAGAACTCTTCTGTGCAAGGAGATAAACAAGTTAACGTATACGAAGTGAAAATAGAAATTTTATCCGCTAAATTCTAAAACATGTTAAAATCTTAAGTAATCATTTTATTCTTTCGATAATTCATTTCCGATCCATCATGTTATTACATAGGAAACAATTTATAGGTAAGCCTTGTGCTTGACCTTGTTTTGATTTCTTTTTATGTGTACTGTACGTTAATTTCACTCGTGTTTACATGTTTGTTTACATCATCATTTGTGTTTTCGATGATTATGATTATGATATGATTCTAATCTCTTAAATTGTACAACTTTATATTTTTATATTTGTGATTTGAAATCACTTTCCAACTTGCGGCTCATTGAAATAAACATCTTTTAATTAATTCTACGGATTTTGATTTTGATTCCTCAGGTATTGTGAACGTGAGTATCTCACAGAGCCACAAATCAGCTGAGCTATTCCCCAAACATCACGACGGTGAAAACCAAAGTGTGATATATGTAATGACACCGAATGAAAATCATATTTATATAGTGATGTGTCTTAATGTTTATTTTCTGTTTAATATTGTTTAAATGTTTAGCAACACTTTTATGTCGTTTTTTGTGGTAATCGAAGTGCAAAAAATAACAGAAATTTCGAACTGATTATCAAGAAAACGTTATAAATAGTATAACATATGCATACTATCACTATTTAAACACATTAACTATAAATGTTAAATATAACAAGATATGTAAAGGTTGTCAAAAATATCCATTGACTACATGTATTTAGGGACAACTATGATTCAATAAGATCACTTAAACGCTAAGCAAAATTGCACAATCTAAACGAGGTGTAAAAGTGAAATTTAAGTTCAAGTTAATCCCAAAACAAAATAAATGCAATGATATTTTTCATAATTACCTTATTTCATTCTGATTTAAAATAAGTAAATTGGCAGTATTGGAATAATAGTCTAAGTGTTTTAAATAAGCATAATCTTATATAGCAACTTACTTTCTTTGAATTTCTTTACATTTGCGTCTCGACTTTTATCTCCTGTTTTGTCATTTTCTGAAAATAAATTAAAGATAATTTTTGATAAACAGATAAGCACCGTCTTGTTAATATTTTTAATTTGATGTCAATATCAAGTAAAGCTTGATTTTTGAAACGTAGGAAAATATTTTATTTGTTATCTAAAAGAGAATAATATCACGAGTCATATCTTAGCATATATTTGCATCTCAAAGATTAGATTCTCTTTACACCAGAGTCTTCTTTTACCAGGAATTGAAATCTTTATATGCTCATTCTCGGACTTTGAAGGTTTTGAGGAATTCTTAGCATCTGAATTTACTTGTGGCAAAGAAACCTCAATTGGCTTTGGTTTTGATAGACTGTGGTCATCTGACTTTGCTTTCATAATCCCTTTAGTATCTGAGTTGGAAGTTGAATTACATGTTAGAACAGTATTCGACTTTTGTATAGTAGCAGTCTCATTATCTGGCTTTGGTGTTAAAGACATGGCATCTACTGGCTCTTGTTTTGAATCAGTGACAATATCTGAATTTAGTCCTGAAGTAGGAACAGTGTCTGAAATGTTTGAAATAGTATCTTTATTTGAGTTCAGTTTTTTCGGATCATCATTAACTCTTGGTGTTGAAGAAGGAACTTCAATAGACGATGAATGAGTAACATCACTTGATATGGGTGCTGAAGCACGAGCAGTGCCTATTACCGGCATTACATTGGAAAAAGAATTCGACACGACAGCAAAATCTGAAAATAAATTGTCAATTAATTAATTGTACCTTGCTTGAATTTTCAAAATTTATCTGTAGTTAAGCAGTTACTGTAATAAAATATCTAATTGAAAGCAGAAATAAAACAAATTGTTTTGTAAATTTCCGAACAAACTTCAAATTCAGACACTGCCACAAAACTCTGCTTTCTTTAATATTGTTTTAAAGATAACTTGTATATATTTTATATAAACTTTGAAACAGATTCATTAGCAGGTTTCCACATAATAATGTCAACTTTGAGGCAAGTTGACACATGACATTCACTTTGAATTTATATCAAAATACCTTCAATAACGACAATATTGATACATGTAAATTTAAAACATTTCCACACGAAATAAGGTATTCAATCATATATTCCTTTTTTAACTTTTCAAAAAAATACATATGTCTTTTATTACAAATTTAGCACTTCCACATGTAATAATTGTTCAACCTAATACAACAGTGCTCATAAGTATTATATGTTTCAATGTTTCATAAATTTGAAAGCCTTGTTTATTTAAATATATATTTATATTAAGTTTATGTTTTGATGAAAAGTATGAAAAAATATTATGCATAAAAATGTGATCATTCTATGCTATCATTTTTATTAAAATATCATATTCCAAATAAAGGAAAAAAAATAATCAAATCAAATAGATATATCGTATAACGGGTTTATATGTTTAATTGACATAATGCAGTTTCATTCTCCGCCTTTTGCCCTAGGTTAAATTCCTAAAATATCCTGGAAATTAAAATCGAAGTTTGTTAACCTGAAGATGGGGTGTCTTCCTCAGCTGGATTGTTTCTAGAACTCGGTCCTAAAATAGTGGAATCATTATCCGACGTTACTGAAACACATTTATTTACAAACATTTTATATATTTCGCACTTGAAAAACAAGTGATGCAAAAATACTTTGAATTTATATTAACATACCTTCAACAATGGTTGTACTGATTGTTTTGGCAAGAACGTTTGAGATTTACTTTGAAAAAGCAAATTCAATGCAAGTGCATGTACATATGCTCAGTGAAGAATTAAACATAACTTTTGCTTATGAGTTTAGGAATGTAGTTAAAGATTAAAACATCTAGTCTATAATATAGTACTAGTTTTTTATTTTTAAACTGGCATTATTTGATTTATACTTGTCCTTGTCAGATTTAGCATAAAATACTACGTTATTCTGTTTACCTTGTTCATCTGGACCAGTTTCTTTTGGAAGCAAATGTGAACTTTCAGTAACTAAATAATAAAAATAAGTAATGAAGTTAATTAAGCTAAACTTATAAAACATTTGAAAAATACTTTTATGCATAAAACTATATTATTGCAATATTATTAGATTCATTGGCCTAATTTACGTGGATTCCGTAGGCCTTTATTGTCCACGAATTCTCATCCTCAACAAATTATAAAACACGGTATCAATTCATGTATCATACAAAAGTACCTATTAATCTATTAAATAAAGGTCCTCATAACCAATTAAGCGATTGACAATCAACGTAAATTCATTTATAGATTTGAGTACAATAGGTAGTTTTTACAAACCTTCATTTTCTTGCCTCTCAATTCGTGTATTTTCTTCATTTTCTGTTTCATCATCATGACCCGTTTCAACATCACAAGTCAGCACTGTAAAGTAATATTCATATACACATACTGATCATGATAACAAATACTTGCAATTTCATAACCATGTGCATATGGATTGGATTGATGAGTTACAGTACAGCTTCATTTCAAAAGGCTGGCTTTATGCAAAAAGTAGTATTAAATGTTTGAATATAATTAATACCTTTGTAAAATCTTTCGAGATTGAGAGATTTCCTCTTACAAAACAAAATGAAGAACACGATTACACCAGCCAGAGCCAAAGCAAGTATGACAAGGAAAACCGTTTTGATAGAATCACCGGTATCATTTCTGGAAAAAAAAACAAGTTAGTTTCTATATATAATAAGAATCTTAAAGAAATAAACTCTAATTGTAAACAAAATTTGCATGCTATATTTATTTTTGAGAGTCTAATCAAATTTAAATATTGCAAAATAGTTCATATAAATATATATATCCGATCAGGACGTCAGAAAGAACGTTAAGAGTTTACTTGTCATTAATCTAGTGATATTCTTTTATTCGCACATCATAATGACGTAAGAATAACGAATGGTTACAAATGTATACTTAATACGCACAATAGAAAGATGTTTAAAATCGCTACATAATGCTGCACATCAGAATGTACATTCATTAGATACAGTAGCAACAATTTTAAAAAAATGCTTAAAAAAGAGAAATCAATACCAATTAGGTTCAAGGACATACGTATTAGCAACAGATAACTCAAAGCAATTGATGTTTTCGTTTGATTCTTACATATACATGTACGTAAACTCGTATGTGATATTAAAATAACAATGTGATATTATATGCAAAATATTACAGGTCTAAAGGCAATGGATTTCCCGGTATTATTAATGCTGCTTCTGATAGAAAATTTCATATATCTAAAATCTAACTTCGAAACTTTTTCAGGTTTTTTTCCTGAGACTGGTTAAATTTGAATTCATGAAATGCAATTTATGGAACATGAGTAAGAGTACTACAAATAAGTTTCATCTATGTTTTAATCAACACTCGATCATACAAACCCCAAATCTTCCTTTGTCACTATTGGTGCTGTTGCCGACTGTGATGATTGTGTACAAATCGGACAAACAGTTTCTGTCGGTTTTTGGTATTTTAGTTTGTAACATCTTTGATCTAATAAAACAAATATAGTAACGAATGAAACCTGATCAATTGATTATAATTGTCAAATTAGTAAAAAATAAAAGATTTTCACTTTCAGGAGAAACCCTGCCAGATATTATAAAACTAGGAATAACAATTTTTACAGTAAAGAACCATTCTTTTTGTTTTCCCCACTATGCTGTTTGTTTGCTTCATTGAAGTCAAGGGTAAAATAAGAAAAAAATTCAGCTTCTAATGTGCCTCTATTATTAGATCAATGACCTTCACCTGATCACTTGTTTCAATTCTTGAAAACCTTTACTTAATAGTCTTATGTTAAGCAGTCATTACCTATCCTAATCATGCAGTCATCTTGAGGTGAGATGTGGGAAAATGATAGTTTAAGCACGATTTGATTGAGTTATATTTTCCTAATAAAAATCAGGGTTCCGCCATCACCATTTAGAACCTTTCTCGTAGACTTAATGGATTTTTCAAGTTTTGTGAATGCTTTTTAACACGTTTTAACCATATACTAAGTTGGTCATGTAGATAACAGGGCTTTAAGACCACAAATTTGGTCCCTCAAAAATACCAATTCTTCTAGTACTACATCACCAAACATTTTAATGCGACTCCTTACATGTAAGTAAAACGAATTTAAGGAAACATGTTATAGACAAAATGAACAAAGAAGAAATGAATATAAAAAAATATATCCGAAGTCTCTTAACAAGGGCCACATCGCTCACCTGAGTAACAATAGGCATGATAAAATCAGCTTAATGGACTCATAATACAAAATAGCTTGACAATGGGGTATAATACATGTCGATCCTGTATAATAAACAATCCATTTTCCAAAAGAATATCCATTGGATATTCTTATGTTTATAATCAAGTCCCTTTTCTAACTGGATGATTTTATAGTCATATCACATGTTGAGCATTGCAGTTCTCAAAACAATTCTAAGCAATTGTTTAAATATGGGATATAAACCTACATCAAACTCTGAAACCCTTGTGTGACCCAAGAATCGTCCAGGGTCCAGAGTCAACAATTTTAAAGAATCAGCAATATGTTAAAATGCTTGCAATTAAGTAAAACCATATCTGATAACATTTCCGTTTTTGTGAATAATTATAATGTTTTCCTTTGTACAACTGGATCCCCAATGTTGCCCACCCGACTCCTCAAGATTTTGATTTTAACGAATTTGAATGTACACTATCTGAAGTTGCTTTCACTAAAGTTACAGCTTTTCTAAGCAAATGGTTTCTGAGAAGAAGATTTTTAAAGATTTACTCTATATATTCCTATGTAAAAATTTGACCCCCCCATTGTGGCCCCACCCTACTACCGGGGGTCATGATTTTCACAACTTTGAATCTACGCAACCTGAGAATGCTTTCACATAAGTTTCAGCATTTCAGCTAAGGTGAGCTAAAATGTATGAATATATATATTTATTGCCAATGAGTATTTCTATTATATTTTTAAGAAAAATGATGGTGATTAATATCGCTATAGACACTGACAGGGCTGAAATCTACAAGATAAGTTCTAATAAGTTAATCGATCGTTCGAAACTTTCAACAACATAATCCCGGACTGCACGAACTGACGCCAGACTAGAATTCTCTTTTTCTCCTATATTAGGTTGTACATTACCAATAATTTAGTTACTATTGCACTTAATGATTTATTCAAGAATTTATTAAATAATGAAGTTATAAACAATGAAATGTTTTACTTTAATGATCCGTACTGGTTTTGAAGGTAGCGATCATTGCAGAATGAATTTTCATAACTCTCGTTATTGGGCTATTTAGTTTTTTAATGCTCGCTACCTTTATTCCATCGTAAATCGCCAAAGAAAGCAATTTATTGTTTAAGATATACTTACATTTATAGGCTTCGTTCGATGGGTATCTAGACGGACATTTCTCGCTTTCAAATTTAAGGCATTCAAATCCATTCTCGTAATTTTCTTCTACTCGCTTTTTCTCAGTACTGTATCTAGCACAATACCCTGAAACAAAAAGTAAAAGATCTATTGCAACGTTAAAGCAATATGAGCTGCACTTGTCATAGTGAATTTTTTTTTCCGAAAATGTTATTTTCTACTTGAATGACAAAAAATGTCATGGTTTTTAAATTTCTGTAAGCAATATTTTTGATGAAATACCGCGAAGAAGCCTTTATTGGAGCAAAATTGAATTAATGTCGTCCTGTACAAAAATTGATCTGCTTATATTCCTTAGAAGATAAATCTTTCTTCTGACAAAAAATAATGATTTATTCAAATCTTATTTATCATAAAAGTTTAAGTTACATGCAGACTTATCAAACTAGCAGGTTTTTCCGGCAAAATAAAATTCTAAAAAATACAGCTCATATCGCTTTTAACCTTTCGATATAGTATACATTCATCACAACTTACGACGAGAATCAAAATCATTTAATAGTGGAAAAAAATACGAAGAATATACTGATTTTACAAATATACCTAAAAAAAAAAACATCGGCATAATTTAAAAGTAAATAGTCTCCATTTCGAGATAAAGAAAATATTACTGTTAAAACTTTCGTAGATCAAAAGGGTTAAGGGGGTAACAGGTTTATATGGGTGAGGGATCAGGAATTCACGTAGTTAATAAATTGACATGAAAATTGTTATAAATAGACGTTTGACATCCCTAGAAAAAAGGAAACCATTATTTAAAAGATAGAACAATCAAGTGTCTTCAAGGTCATGAAGCTTTTGATAACTCTTTGTTATTCAAGTGTTTGACCACACAAAGATCTGTGTTGTCAATATACAACCGAGCCAGCCGAGGCTTGTATATTTCAAACAACATTTCGAGTCCGAGGAGGTTATCCTGCAACATTTACGATAACTCGTACTTTATTTCTATTCTACTAAATGCTTAGATATTTCCTCTAATTCTTCTAAAGAGAGGCGAACTAGGTCATTTTAAGTGTTGTTCCGTGTAACTCCAAAGGTTTTGTTTGTGAAGCTGCATGTTTATATGCTGACGTTCAGGCAGATATGCAGACGACCTACATATATTATTTTCTTAAAACCTGAATACATTTCTTTTATTTATGAAATATATTTGAATCATATTTCTTCAATTTTTAAGAACAGTGAATACAATTATAAATACTATTTTTTATTTTATATAAGAATAAGCAAATGTGCTAGGGAGGTCCTTGACACAGCCGAATTAAGGTCTTCGAAATAAACATTTCAGGCAATAAACATCGTTTTGACTGGAATCACTTTTATTATCGTTGCGAGAAAAAATCACTGGTATTTCTTATCTGATAATCTACTGATGAAGATTCTGATAATTGAGAATAATGTCCGCGGCATCTCTTTGATTATGTGACGTAAAGCATTCCAACAAGAATAATTACTGCTTTTATTCAGCTCTTGCATGTAGTTCGAATTCACCATTTGAAACATTGACGTTTTATGAGTAAACTTATTACGTTACGTAGAAGGTTTTAATTTTTCAATTTTAAAATCTGTTCTGCCTAATGTCCGATACACTTGAAGTCAGTGTTCTGTATCATTTATTTCTGCTTTACACGTCTAAAACGTCTCGGTCTTTAGTTATCATGTTCTACCTCCCATCAATCTACATATCGAGTTAAATTATCTCATGCCTGTAGCTCAAAGTCTAATATTGTTAATTTAATCCTTTAAGTAATCATTCTCATTAAAACTCATTAGATGCACATAAAAATAAACCATGCAGTCTCTCCTAAATAGAATTTCTCAAATTAATAATGCTAATGAAACCCGATACTGTCCCTTGCTACCAAAAAAGGGTGACTGAATTATAACACAGAAAAAATGGAATATCTCATAATGCCCCTTAGTTTTTACATTAAAATGATGTAGAGGTCACGATCGTATTTTTAAAAAATAAAATTAATTAACTTTTAACGTGCATCACAAAACATGTGGTTGGTTATCATCTCAATATGAGAGAGAGAGAGAGAGAGAGAGAGAGAGAGAGGGAGAGAGAGAGAGAGAGAGAGAGAGAGAGAGAGAGAGAGAGAGAGAGAGAGAGAGAGGCACACCTTGTAAAAAGAAAATTGGTGCACAAATCTCCAGTGTCATGTTTTGCCATTGATTTTCCAAGCAATGGTATTGAAAATTGTCTGCGCTTGTACAGCTTTGATGATCTGCAATGCTTTTGCAGTTTTTTCGCTTTGCGGCAATATCCCACTCCGCTTTGTTGTTTGGACAAGATGCAACGTACGCAATGGTTGGTATCGACTGATTACAACCGTATGAGCCATCGGAAATCTGTATATAAAATTCTAAAAATTAAATATTTTTAAAATACCAAGTTAGTAATTCATGTACTCTAAATTAATTTGAAAAGAAATGGTAACTTTGTGGACTTTAACTCTATCTTACTGTACATTACCTGTATATAAACAGCAAAACTGAATATAAAATAAATAAAGGTATCCATATTCTCTAGATCAATCTTGTCAGCAACGAATATTTGGTAAGGCACACTGTCAACAAAAATAGATATAGTTTTAATTTGACAAAAAATACAAAAATACGTTCAAACATATAAACATATATATAGACTATATAAACTTCTACACTGTGGTCGTTGACCACTTAGTGGTCAGTAGACAATCTGTTAACTGCTAAAACGCACATCAGAAAGAACTCTAATAATTAAGTCTTTTGAAATATTTTCCTAACTTGGATATTTTTTTCTTCAATTTTTAGAATATACTACATAATGACACAGAATAATTCTTATGATACAAAAAAAAAAAATACCCAGTCCTCATTTTTAAAATCTTTATAATGTATGGTCTATAAAGCACATGGTTTTTTACAATCAAGCTGTGAGCTAAAAAAAAAAAGGTCAAATCATGAAGAAACGTGTTTGAAGGCATTAATTTTTTATACATGTATTAAGTAGTACCTGTACATGTATATCCTCACTATATATATGAAGAATAATACATTACATCCTGTAAAAGCCCGAGACACAATTATCAGCCAGAGGGCCGAAGGCTCGAGGGCTGATATTGGTCGAGGGCTGATATAGGGTGCAAAATGGGAAAATTGTATGTATCATTATATTTATTACATTCTTAAAGTCATAACATACCAAAGACAATTTTATACCTATTTCAATGAAGACGTTATGACGCGTGAATTACGTCAGACGTTATTTGTGTCATTGCCTTTGACTTCTACCTAATTCTCATGTGGAAAAAATCAGAGGTGCTCCGAGAAGGGGAAAGATACTGATCCATATCTGTTCTGCAGATCAATATCAGCCCTGGGGAATCCGTATCAGCCCCGAGACTGATACAGGTATTGTATAGTTAGCTGTATCGCATATGCAAAAACCCTGTATTTATTACTATAGCTATATATAGTCTGTCCCAAGATATTTATGCAGCACATTTGATCAATTTTTAATAAAAATATACATACTTGTGATAGAAGTGCCATTAAATTCGATGAAAGGGAAATTTTACAAGATATCTTCATTGACACATTATAATTTTTCATTCGAAAAATAATCACAAGATCGAAAATAGATTTCTTACGGAGATTTATAATGGGGAATGTTTACATCTTTTCTCCGTTCGGAATCACTCGGAATACCTCGCGCAATTTTTAACGTTATCATCCCGGCTTACTGCAATACAAAATCCCCGTAGACATCACATTTTTTAGCCTTGTATTGTAACCTGATAAGCTAACGGAGGCGTTTTAACTGCGAAATCTTGGAAATTTGTTATACTTTTGAATGAACATCGTTTAAACCCTGGGGTATTTATAAATATTGAGTAATTAAGCAAACTGTGAATCGAGGATATCTTGGGACACAGTATAAGTATATATGTGATAAAACTTAATATAGACAAATAGCAAAAACATTGTAATATTAGCTCATCGGAAAATATTTACCGGTCAATATTATATAGTTGTTGACTGGGGTTGATGGTAACAGTTCATCTGTCGGACCGGCCTAAAGTTTTCGAGCCGGTCCGACAGATCAACTGTTGCCCGAGACACTGACAACAATTGTTTGCTATACCCCTACTAATTTAATAATAACACGCTAATGCGGAATATGACGTCACTGCATGGTGAACAGTCTTTTTTAACAGTCGCTTTATGGAAGATTTGATCACGTACCAACCCTTATTTATATCCCGATATACATCCAAAAATGATACCTTATTTCTTATATTTACATTTGTTGCAAATTATGACAATAACAACGCTCCATACTTTCTTTTTTGTGATGACCTAGAAAGCCGCTTCGATTAAGATGACGTTACAAAAAATAGTACAACAATGTTGCAAGTATTTGATTATCATGATAAATAAAAATGACACTACTTTTGGCAAGACAACACTTTTTTATTATAATAAAGTGAAACAGAACAGAAAATTCACTTGTACATTTGAAAAAAAACGATTGAAGCTTGGCGGAATAGTACCACTTCAGTTGAAGTCGCAGAGTGGTTGGAAATTTGAAAACAAAGCGATTGCAATTGAAAATTGAGTTAGAGTATACTTAGGCTTTTTCAGGGGAAACTCTATCGCAAAATCAGATTCAAGAGCATAATAATTTTTCTCCGACATTATAGAGGAAAGCAATTTTAACTTCAAAGTTCTTTTTACGGAACAAAACGGACAGAGAAACACATGGAGTTAAATTTGACCGTAATCCGTGAATGGACTAAACACGAAAGGTCTGTGATATTGCGTTTGCGTTTTAATCGAGGGTTGTAATGAAATCAGAAATGAATTTTAATTGAATTAACTCCTTTGACAAATTGCAATTGTAATTTATTAAGAACGCCTCGTTACGATGCCGATCCATAAACATTATTCTGTTTACAGGCCTATCTTGCATGAATCATTTATCCCCCGCAATTAATGTTATATTTTTTAAGAAAAGGAATGAATAAAACTTCGTATAACAAAATACAGATACGTTTATTTTTTTATGCCTAAATTATATTTTCATTACGATATCTATTAGGTTTGTTTCAGCACAAGTCGTTTAATTTGACCACATAGAAAAAGTAGTGACCTACATTATTCATGCGCTACTTTGACCTCTTGACCCATAATGATGTTATGCAGGAATAACAGCGGATTGCGCAAACAGTGTTATATAAGGGAAAGCATTTGCAAGTGTAAATATTATAGTAATATCTAGTGAATTTTCCTCGATCTCATTTTTTCGCTTCTGATTTGTTGATTTGTAAACGGTGACGTAAATAAATCTTCGCAACTCCAAAACATGGTGACGTCATAATAGGCAATCATGTTAAGGCAAGTGAAAAACGAACGCGCAACGCGACAGTTTGCTATCAAAGCGGATATAAGGATTTGCGAATAATTGTAAAGAAAAATCAGGTAGTACAGCTGTAGCTTATACGAGGCGGAAGATGAACAGTGACGGACTGGGCGAAAAATAAACTCTTGAATTCTTAGCCGAGCTTAGAAAATTACGGTTTTGTTTTCAACCCAATCTTGATATATTGCCATCAGTTCTGCTTTGAGTCGGGGGCTATTATAAGTCGGGGGCTAATATGTAAACGGTGTGACCGTTGGACCGAGCACAGACTTAACACAGTGCAGTATGATTTTTGTACAACAATTTATTTGAAACGCACACAGTAGAATTCGCCTACTCAAATTATTAGCCAAAGTTAAAGTAAGTGTTAAGTCTATATTATGACACCATGTAAAACGTACAAGTTTTTACTTCTGAAATAGTCTTCTTTCATTGTTTATCAATTTAATTCATATGTCAACTACCGGTAATAAAATTGAATACTTTATTCAGTATCCAAAAGTTCTGCTCCTTGATGTTAATGTTTTTATTTTCATCTGATAATCGATAATTTGATAAGACATACGTAGAACTAGTCGTGTTTCTTGATTGAAGCACTATTGAAACTTATCTGGTTTTCACTTTAATGTTTCTATATTTAGAATACCTTCAATTGAAGCACTGGAAAGTTTTTAATCGAGTTTATGGGCAATAAACAACGATAAGTGCCAGTCAATCAATGATCGAACTAACTTTTAAAAAACAAAATGGCGGCTAATATGGCGGCGGCCAGGGCTGGAAGAATTTTTTTTAGCCCATAGTACCCCTGATTCATCTTTCATTTTCCACTGATTTTCTCAAACAATTAATTACCATTAATGCTCGCTGCGCTCGGAATTATAATCAATGTTGCCCTCAACCCCATGCAGTCAATATTTGTAAAGCAGAACATAAATCAGATTGAAATAATTAGATTAAATATAATCATTTGTAAGAAAATGAAACAATAAAAAATAAGCTGAATTCAAAAGATCGTTTCAAGTCACATTAATTAAATTTTCCTATCTTAAAATATCATATATTTATAAAGCACTAAGAAAATGTTAACTATGAAAAAAATGACAATAACAAACCGTCAACCATCTCAGAAATCCATAAAACGTAATACAAATTCAAAGCAGAGCAACACGGACCTCCAAAAGGATAGAGGTAGGATCAAGTGCCATGGAGGAGTGAGCATCCTCTGCTGACCGGTCACACCCGCCATGTGCTCATTGTCGTAATCGGGAACCCCCCCCCCCCCCCCGGAAAAGTCCGCAGAGAATTAGGTGATTTATTATGGTCTAGCAATTAGTATGAAAAACGTTAGTCAGCATGCGTCCAAGTAGAAGATTGTATTTGCTGACAAGGTCGTTGTATCGACCATAGAATTTACGAAAAGATGACTTCAAACGAGACTGTATATAGTCCTGTTTTATCAACATGTTTGTCAGTAGCTTGCCTCGCTTTAGAAACTGTTTATACGAAGAGCACGCCCTTGCGTATCGAATTAACTGAGAGACAAAAACACCATATGCAGGTGATGAAGGTATATTGCTACATAAGTAGGGAAAGTTGACTATAGAAAAATTGAAGTCATCGCGTTTATCATAAAGTTTTGTTGTTAGGTTACCATCAATGTCCATTTCCAGTAAAATATCCAAATATGAAATAGATGACTCAGACTCTGTGGTATCTTTTATTTCAAGTTCACTCGGATATACCGAGTTATTTAATTTACGATAACTTAAACCTATAGTTTTTTTTCCGGTAGGGAAAAGTAAAATAAACGCAATTACCAGTTGACTATCAAACGTTTCAAATGTTTTTAATGCTGACAGTAAACAATTATATGATAACAGTTCTTACTTAAAGTGGTAAATAATTGTAGAAATTTTGTGTTCATACACTAAACACCACGTGATCAAAGTACAGATTATCAGGAACTATTAGAAATAGGTCGTTAGCATTCCTTCCGCAATGATTATACATAATTTCAAAATGGATTCGGAGTATGTATGTGTTTTCATTTTATTCATGAGCTTCACATACGGTAAATACATAAACCTCTAGATTATCTTTTTTATTTCTCTCATTAGTTGAATATTTTATGCTTTTGCCAAAATCTACAATTGATTTTTTTTCAACGTCTGGTAATTCAAAATTCCTAAACTCATACATGTACATTGTATATTCTTGTGATAGACATGAATCTCTTTCTAGTGTTTACAGAATGTCCAGTTGGTTATCATGGTTATAATTGTTCAGAACCCTGCAGAAGTCTTAATTATGGATTGTTATGTCAACATCAATGCAATTGCACAGCCAAGTTATGTAACCACATCACAGGCTGTTCTCAACAGAGTGAAGGTAGAACAACCTACTAATCGTCTGAGAATAACTTTTTCTTTGTTCAATTACTCATATGTCTATTACGTTTATCTTAGAAATATGCATATGTATATATATTTTGAAGTGCACTAAATTAGGACGTAAATCTACAAAAAAAAATGTAATTTAATGATTTTCCTTATCAACAGGGTCACTATTAATAATTCATTAGTTTTAAGTATAACAAAAAGTGTAATATAATGCTTTTCCTTATCAACAGGGTCACGATTAATAATTCATTAGTTATAAGTTTAATTATGGACTTAGTTTATCTCTTCCGTTAAAACAACACGATATATTTTTACACACAATAAGTTTCTTATTTTTGTTTAAGACTGTTTAAATGGATACCACGGGAATGACTGCTATTCTCCGTGTAGATATCCGAGCTATGGGCATAGCTGTCAATCTCACTGCAACTGTAACATTACATATTGTAATCACAAAATAGGATGCAAAACAGGTAACTCTACTGTACCAAATTCTGGCGGTAAGTAATTGATAATGATTTGAATTCAAATAGTGTTGTTTAATGATATCGAATTAAATTAGTTATTCATAGATGTGATCGTATTCAAATTCTTGGTCGCATTATTTGTATATGGTAAGTCACTTTTCTTCAAAATCTATGTTAAGTGAGGGCAATTTTAAAAAAAATAACTAAGCTAATACAATATTAAAAAGACAATACAATACACGATTTCATATTTTAACACATTTCGATAGGATGTGTAAGGAAATTAGAAAATTTTGTATTCATGGTAATAATGCCCGGTTCTGTTTCTCTGAGAAAAAAATTCTGTAAGTTAAATATTGTATTATATAACATTTGTAAAGTCTAAGGAAATAAATTCAGTATCCCTTTTTGATAACCTTATCAAATATTTATGTAAATTGACAACTTGCGTGAAAATACGTAAAAAAAAACACAACAGAAAGGACAAATGGTAAGTTAAAAGTTGATTTTTTATTTAAAAAAGATTGGAATATATTAATCAGAATGTTTGTGTATGTTTAAACTTATCTATACTTATAAATTAAGGCATTTTGCAAATAAACTACAAAATGCCTGCACCAGAGTACTTGCTTACACCTTTGGTATTGTAACACATGTGTGATGATGTCCGTAAGGTATAACTGAATTTTAACTGATAAGTTATTATTGTGAAATTAATCAAAAACCTACTTTCATTTTCGATAAACAAGCCCGAAATAGCAAAAATGATAGTAAGGTGGTGGACACGCTTTGGCGGATCCAAGTCAGGGATAGTCTCGATCAAAATATATACTTTTAATGAAATAATATTGAATGATTACGTAAAGAGTGAATATATTTACTTTGAGCCTATTTAGAGAAATACATAGAAGTTAAGATAAGACAAATGTTGAATAAATAAAATGAGTCAATTCGTTTCTTTAGTGGGCGATTTTAGTTTTGATACTCATTCGCTTGCGAAGCACGACCTCTGGTGAGAGAATGGGTTAGAACTTTCCAGAACGGGGTAACCAAGAACGCGGATTGACTTATTAACGAAAGGTGTAGGACGAGTTCATCATGCATTGCGGGCAGATACCTTGAATCGGACTTCGATTAATACAAAAAGTTAATAAAAAAAATTGAACAATTATTGCGACTTTAGTATTACTACAGCGTGGTACCCATAAAGGGGGGTTGACTAATTGACATTATCGCCGAAAGTGTAGGGCGAGTTAACCATCGAGCAGATACTTTGAATCTGATAACTTTGGATTAAAATATGCATGCAAATGGATAATAATGCATAACCTAGAGTGTTTTAATTTTATATAGATTTTCATACCACGGTAGACCTTTGACATTAATTTGTAAACATTAATGATCCTGTCAGATTATTGTATTCTACGTCTATATGGATAAATGATGTATGCATTAAACGGGGAAGTTCAATGGGGACCCCCCCCCCCCTCCAGATTGTTTTTATCTGAAATTCTTATTTGGGACAGTAATAGAAATTATATTGAAAATTGACCTAAAGAACCAAATTTAGAGAGATACACTAAATACCCATTTACTGGTGTGAAATAAATACAATAAAAGAGCAGTTTGTTTTTTACTTCAATTTTAGAAAATAAGATAAGGGAAAAAACGGTCAAAGTATGTACATAAATGAACAAAAAAATATGGTTCAACATATTTAGCATTATATCATAATAATGTGTAAAGTGTTAATTCCCGCGCTTGCGCGGGTTATCATCTAGAATATATTACTGGTTCGTCAAAGAAATAAAGTAAGTATATGTATATATAAAACCGTATCGAGGAAAATTATATTTTAATATTTATTTTATATCCACAGATAATACTACAAAAAGAAATGATTCAACAGACTTCTTGCAAAAGTACCCTGTCATTTTTATAATTGGTGGATCAGTATTGTTGATATTCATAGTGATAGTATTATCTTCAGTGTGTATCAAACTGATAAGAAAATGCAGATCAAACAAGAAGAGGGAACGGGAAGGTAACTTTGATTCGGAATTTAGTTCCTTTTCGTATCACGACGATGCTAATGCAAGGGATCCACCTGTCAGATATTGTGATAACATGGAAGTCCGAAACAACCATAAGTTTGATATATACGAAAATACAGTTTTTTAAGGAAAATGTTGTGTTTCCATATTTTCCAAATTTTGGACGTATCGTGTCTGACAGCGCAATCGTGTGAAAATACTTCCTCTTTATTAAAAACTATACGGAAGAAACTAGCTGTTTCTATATAAAGTAAATATTTGTTACATACTATCATGGAAAGGCGTTTATTTTTACACACAAGAATGACATAGCGTTTAACATTATCTAAATATAGAGCACTCGAGAGGGAAGATTATCAAAGTGATTTTAACCGATTCAACTTGTGGACATGCACATAAAAACTTTCCTCCTAAAAGTGAATGCACTGATAGGAAGATTAAGTGTTATTAATCGATCTGAAAAATTAAAATAACGTTTAATCTTCCCAGTTCCTTGATATATAACTGCGGTCAAGGTTTATTTCGGCTATTTAAACATGCATGTGTTAACCAATGACCATAGCTCGCCAAACACTTGGGCTGATCGAATTAAACTTTTGCATTAAGTTATCATTTATATTGATGGATGATGTATATTTGTAAAACTGTATTTGCAGTTTCTAATAATGCGAATACAGTTGGGTAACTTTATAATGAATTATTAATGCAGAATTTGAATTTATTGCAAGAATACATCACTTGGTTATTTTTTTTTGTTTTTTTTTTTTGTTTGTTTTTGGTGATTAAAATTAGTATATTATGTATAGCATTATACAAAACATTTTGTTTACGTCAAGTGTTCGTTATTTTTTGTTTGATAGCAAGTGTATTTTTTTGTGATCGGCTTCGGCCGATCACTGTTGTGTCCATATGAGGCATCCGGTAAATGCTTCCACGTGCGCACACATTCCGCTTGCATAAGTAGTTCTTATAAAAACTTGAAGTTTGGTTTAATATTTATATAACATTTTACTCGGTTTTATTTCAATTCATTTACCTTAAGAGATGCAAACATACATAAAATACTGTTCGACCTGTTAATTCAAGAATGCACATTTTGTCTCACGCGTAAGAATTTCGATCGAAAGATTCATTCGGTAATGCAGTTGACCTCGATGAACTGACCTCAATCATAATAAGATGCTCCATGAACTGACCTCGATCTATTGATGTTGCATAATAGAAGCTAGGAAGACGGCTTGATTTATAAACAAGGTTACGTTATAATGCGACCTCAATAGCAAGTTATGATGGCATTCAATGTTTTTCAGTCGCATTAAATTATTTTAATACAACTCTTTCTTTGTATACGTGTTAATGCTCTTTGAAGAGCCCTACTCAGTATTCTGAAGAAGAAGAAGATACATTACAGTACTTTTTTATTATTTTACATCAAACTGATCATGTTGATTGCTTCTAGCTATCGATATATCATTATTGCCGATCATTCCTTTTAAAGGAATACTTGTTTTCCATTACTTTCATATTAAGAGACTGGTATTTATTTTTGAAGTATTTAATTGGATTCCATTCGTCACATTTTAACTTTTTTAAGATTCATTTCCTGGAATATTTTTAGCTCACCTGAGCTGAAAGCTCAAGTGAGCTATTATGATCACATTTTGTCCGTCGTCCGTCTGTCCGTCCGTCTGTAAACTTTTTACTTTTTGAACTTCTCTAAAACCACTCGGCCAATTTCAACCAAATTTGGCACAAAGCATTCTTATGGGAAGGTTAATATAAATTGCAAAAATGAGAGACTGATCTTTATTCAAAGCGGAGAAAACCTCGAAACTGTAGAAAAAGGGGGTGCATTTTTAAAAATCTTCTTCTCAAGAACTACCGAGTCAAATTCAATGTAATTTAGCATAAATAATCCTTATGGGAAGGAAAATATAAATTGCAAAAATTATGGGCTAATTCTGTTTCAAATCTGAGTTATTACGAAAATGATAAAGGAAAGGCGTGTTTCAATCAGTTTATAGCTTCGGGTTTCCATATTTTCCAAATTTTGGACGTATCGTGTCTGACAGCGCAATCGTGTGAAAATACTTCCTCTTTATTAAAAACTATACGGAAGAAACTAGCTGTTTCTATATAAAGTAAATATTTTTTACATACTATCATGGAAAGGCGTTTATTTTTACACACAAGAATGACATAGCGTTTAACATTATCTAAATATAGAGCACTCGAGAGGGAAGATAATCAAAGTGATTTTAACCGATTCAACTTGTGGACATGCACATAAAAACTTTCCTCCTAAAAGTGAATGCACTGATAGGAAGATTAAGTGTTATTAATCGATCTGAAAAATTAAAATAACGTTTAATCTTCCCAGTTCCTTGATATATAACTGCGGTCAAGGTTTATTTCGGCTATTTAAACATGCATGTGTTAACCAATGACCATAGCTCGCCAAACACTTGGGCTGATCGAATTAAACTTTTGCATTAAGTTATCATTTATATTGATGGATGATGTATATTTGTAAAACTGTATTTGCAGTTTCTAATAATGCGAATACAGTTGGGTAACTTTATAATGAATTATTAATGCAGAATTTGAATTTATTGCAAGAATACTTTACTTGGTTTTTTTTTTTGTGTTTTTTGTTTGTTTGTTTTTGGTGATTAAAATTATTATATTATGTATAGCATTATACAAAACATTTTGTTTACGTCAAGTGTTCGTTATTTTTTGTTTGATAGCAAGTGTATTTTTAGACGGTGGCTATAAATAGCCACTGTCTATTGCTATCGTCCTGGCCGGAAGGGTATTTCCCACGGGGACCCTAGCGGATTAGGAACGATAACTCTGTTAGGTATGCAGAGTTACTGGCGATGTTTTACCGATTGTCGATTTCAGTTTGAGAACTAATTTACATCTTATTAGATATTTTAAGCATTATAGCTGCTAATTATTTTGTACATACATTTCAATAATTTATGAAATTGTGTCTTATTTTTAATGAGCCGTTTCCCTGTCTGCTTACGCGGTATTGATAACTTATGCACCAACTGCCAGATGTGAAGTTTAACTCAGTATCAGGACTCCAAAAATTATATCACTGCGATAATTGACCAAGAGTTCTCGCAATAATCATGTCTTTTTTTATGGTGTAAACAATTGTCAGAAACACACTATTTAAACGGGTTTGCCATTTCATTTTTCAGCAATTATGCTTCATCGATAAATTCATGATCAATCATTTTCAACGCATCAATTTAAGTTGAGGCAGTATTTATTTTGTTGTAGCTTATTCCAAAGAATTCACAACATACTGACAATGAGTATTACATAAATTATACATTTTATTGAACTTCAACCGATCGATGGTACACTTTCTTATACAAGTGTGCATGTGTTTTCAAACATGCAAAAAACTTGAAATTTACTATACAAACATGTTCAATTTTGGACTGATCTGTGATCAACCTTATTTTATAACCCTCTCAGTCTGTAGAATCATTAATTTTGTTACATGCACCTCAATGTTAATCAGATAATAATTACTACTGATGTTGACGCTCTACAATGACTTTCTCTCAAACACGCTCATCGACCTCGGATTGTAAAACTCACGTGCAAATCGAGTCGCCATTTCACACAGTTTTATATGTATATAAACACACCACACTTCGTCATTTTACGGACCTGGTGACGATGTTTCTAAAATTTTCAGTACAGATTTGTTGTAAGGAATCGAAGATATATGCTGTAAAACGTCTTATGGATTTCACATTTTGCAGCAAGCGCTAGCTTTTTGTGAAGAAAAACAATCGGTTCAACTCATGCGATATTCCATATACATGTATGGTACATTGTGAAAGGTAATGTAAAATATATTTGTTCACTAAACAGTTTCTGACGAATTTTTTCACAGTAAACTGAATAACGTAATAGGATGAGCGAGGTACGATCTGTGACTTTTCTCCATATGCGCCCGTCCTTGCTTTTTTTTTTAACTGTTACATGTACGTAAACATCGCCCCGTAACTCTGTAATTTTTAACTCGCGAGTACAACTTTATTATGAGCTTTCTTCAGCATTTGTTTCCGTGTGTTAGCATCATGTTCTCAACATGCTTTTTTAAATGGGCGGGTCTATATAAATGCGTCAATCGGAATCTTGTTGCGAATCGCAATTGAAATACACACCGATTAGATAGTGTCATCACTCAACGCAATGCTAGAATGTGCTTCATATATGACTGTAGTCTTCTACTGAGCTACTAAACTGTAGCTTTTCGGAAATATTGCCGAGATTTGCGAACCCTAGATCTATTGTCTAGTACATGCAACGAATAAAATGAAAATATACACATATGTACGGCTCAGAAAAACGTGCGTTCAACTTGGATTTTGTTTGTTTTGTGTTTTAAAAACTGATTTATCCTGTTAAAACATTAGATTTCATTTTACCACTACTGTTTTATTCGTGACCTGGAGAAATTGAAAAGATCCCTGAAAACATTATTTATTTCTTTGCTCATTTTGCTTAAATCTGGTGCGGAATAGTTTACCAATAATGCCATTAAATTTATGGGATGGAGAAAAGGTCAAGCATCACACGGCTTTGGAAATAAACATGTATAATTATAAACAGTTTTATTCAGGGTCCATATCTTTTGAGTCCTTTTTGATAAAGAAGACATACCTTTTTACACAAATGATCTAGAGGTCATAGGTCAAACTTTATAATGAAAAGTCCTTTGCTTGTACGCTCTTATTATATTATGGACATGTCCCAACATGTCCCATTAACAGTATTATTTTACTGCAAAAAATCAAATCGGATGCAAATTTGAAGACCTTGTAAAATTATACATATTAGTGCAAAACTCCTGACATTACACATAGTTTTTTAAAATGAAAATATAAAAAATCTCGCATATTAAATGCAGGATTAAACAAATATGTGATTTCCAAACAAAGGAACTGATTATGACCTTATGTAAAGCAAATGTTTTGGTGAATAATTAATAAATATTTGTTGTATTTATACTAGAAAAGTTAAATGTAGCAAGTAAATTATGCATTTTAAAGTGTACTGAGAAGCAATAAAATAATTATAGATGTGACTATCCCGAATTCATTCAAATGATTTGAATTAATCTACAGCTAAATACAATAGAACAAATGTACTTTAAAACGTTGGTTAATGAAACTGCCGCGACTGAATATTGTATGATTTTTCTTTTCAAATTTTCATTCACTTTTGTTGTGAGCTAATGGAAATAAACCACTCGAAGTCGAAGATAAAATATTGATTGACTCTGCGGTTTCATGATGACGTGCATTCCAAAAGCATTTTCCAGTTTTATCAAACATGTTCTTGTAAACTCATTCTGTTTTCTATACACCTACATGTATTAACTGGCTATGAAGACAAATTAAAGTAAGTGTGTTGGCCCACGAGACTGCAACTTTTTCCCTGTGAAGAAATTGAGGGAAAATGCTGTCGAGAGGGAAAATAAACATACTACATGTATGCCCAAATAGTTAGTAAAAACCTGACAAGTATTTTATCATACCAAAGCCTTATTTGTTCTCGTTACTTTGAAAAATCTACAATACCTTTAAAGCACAATAGTCCAATCCTCACTTTTCAAAAGTTGTTCCTCTTTGCGGGGTCAACCCAAAGGTCTAAAGGAAAAAACCCACAAATGTCCCTTCTTTATACAATCAAATATTTGGGCGTATTGTGATGAAATCGCTTTGAATTTTATTTATTCATTCACTATGTGGTGGCAACCCACACATTGAATGAGGCATTGTGGGGCAAACAAAATACATACCAAAAACGGATTTTAATGTCAAACGATATAAATACAAATATATACATGTATATGCAAACTTCTATACTACAAAGGCTAATGAAATAAATCTACGGGTTTTCCCCAAAAGACGACAGCCAAGAGACATAGCTTTTGTAAAGTGTAAATTGAGATTACACAACTACGATTTCCACATAGTTATCCATGTAGGAAACTCACGACCAGTTGTGCATGTAAGCGTTAAGCATTAGTACATGTATGCGATACTGGCCGCGGGGTTTCGACGACAATAATATCATACATGTAGGTTGCACTACAGTATTAAATTTTACTATATATTCTTACCAAAATTGCACAACTTTAGGTACAGATTAAAAATTCAAAACGAACTTCTGGAAAAAATCCTCTTGACATCTTTTTAAACAACGCTTCATTTACAATTTTCTAGCAAAATACACACGTGCATCCAGCAAGGCGTGAGACTTTGTTTACCTCGAAGTCACACATGTGCTTGAAAATCAAGCCCGGGCCTTTTCACCCCCCTCCGGAAACAACACGCATCAAAAATTCAAATGACCTTGCATTATTACAAAATTGGGATAGTTAGACCTCTTACACATTGTTTTTCATCTCATAAAAAAAATCAGCTCCTGTCGCGTGCGGAAACGCCCCAAATTCAAAGGGAAAATCGGGAATTATTTTGCCTCAGCCATGTTTTGACGTGAACCTTCAGTGAAATACTGTTATGACACCTGCAATATGCCACATTCAAACGACGCCACCGTCTTACAGTACTTTCAGTACTTTGATTTTGTGATCGGCTTCGGCCGATCACTGTTGTGTCCATATGAGGCATCCGGTAAATGCTTCCACGTGCGCACACATTCCGCTTGCATAAGTAGTTCTTATAAAAACTTGAAGTTTGGTTTAATATTTATATAACATTTTACTCGGTTTTATTTCAATTCATTTACCTTAAGAGATGCAAACATACATAAAATACTGTTCGACCTGTTAATTCAAGAATGCACATTTTGTCTCACGCGTAAGAATTTCGATCGAAAGATTCATTCGGTAATGCAGTTGACCTCGATGAACTGACCTCAATCATAATAAGATGCTCCATGAACTGACCTCGATCTATTGATGTTGCATAATAGAAGCTAGGAAGACGGCTTGATTTATAAACAAGGTTACGTTATAATGCGACCTCAATAGCAAGTTATGATGGCATTCAATGTTTTTCAGTCGCATTAAATTATTTTAATACAACTCTTTCTTTGTATACGTGTTAATGCTCTTTGAAGAGCCCTACTCAGTATTCTGAAGAAGAAGAAGATACATTACAGTACTTTTTTTTATTATTTTACATCAAACTGATCATGTTGATTGCTTCTAGCTATCGATATATCATTATTGCCGATTATTCCTTTAAAAGGAATACTTGTTTTCCATTACTTTCATATTAAGAGACTGGTATTTATTTTTGAAGTATTTAATTGGATTCCATTCGTCACATTTTAACTTTTTAAAGATTCATTTCCTGGAATATTTTTAGCTCACCTGAGCTGAAAGCTCAAGTGAGCTATTATGATCACATTTTGTCCGTCGTCCGTCTGTCCGTCCGTCTGTAAACTTTTTACTTTTTGAACTTCTCTAAAACCGCTCGGCCAATTTCAACCAAATTTGGCACAAAGCATTCTTATGGGAAGGTTAATATAAATTGCAAAAATGAGAGACTGATCTTTATTCAAAGCGGAGAAAACCTCGAAACTGTAGAAAAAGGGGGTGCATTTTAAAAAATCTTCTTCTTTAGCATAAATAATCCTTATGGGAAGGAAAATATAAATTGCAAAAATTATGGGCTAATTCTGTTTCAAATCTGAGTTATTACGAAAATGATAAAGGAAAGGCGTGTTTCAATCAGTTTATAGCTTCGGGTTCGGTATTCCATGAGTCATGGTAAAATGGGTACTAGGCAAACCCGGGCTTGGGCAAAACGTTATTAATATGCCAATCTCATTAAAATTTTGAGGATATGTTACGGACCAGTATATTTGTATTCGCTGTAAATATTGCTGCAAAACAATGCGTATTTTGGAATTGACGATTGCCGATCTGCCCCGGCTTTTATTTTGCCCCGGCCTGGGTTTGCCCACCCATTTTACCAAGACTCGTATTCCATATTTCTAAAACGAGGTTCTTTGTTTAAGATATTGACAATGATGAATTAGTTTGTTGTGCAACAGTTCGCGTACGAAGGGGATCTTTGAAACATGCAAAATACATTGGTGCCGATTTTGTGAAGTAAATTGAGGTTATATTTCAATGCGTTGACAGTTTTCACATATGACGGTGGTGTTTGCTTGTTTTGATTTTCGTTTCGTTTTCATTATCTATGCTTTGTAAACTGGGAACTATCGCCTGTATTTTGTAATTTTTACGTATCAAATCAAACAGAGACATCAGTTAATCAGACAGTTAACTGTTTACCTGCGCAAATTAAGCAAAATCTGATGTATTAAAAGAGTACTAAAATACTATTCATTCTATTGGTAATTCGTTATGATCTTTTGCGTAATATTAGATTAATGCAATGTGTTTTGTTGAGATGCTTAGCATTTTCTCCGAGTTTATTCATAAGTTTAAATAGAGTTTAATATCGCTGACGGAAATATGTAGGTATATACATGTAGATGAATTATTTTGAAATTGTGCACTTTATTTGTTATAGTGCATGTTTCTTATGTTTAATTGTTTACAATTTCTATTTACTAACCATATTTGAGTGTTAAGCTTCGAATTCTAAGCAAGATACAGAGATTTGCTCACAATTATATGTACACAGATCTGAGGCCATTCTTTTTTTCCACTTTAAATGCTGAATAGGAAATACCAAGTTCATACTTGTTAACCTCCAGTGATGAAAAATAGGTAGATTTTGAACCGAAAAGCGGTAGCATCGCGCGCGGTCTTTTTCGCGTATTTTTTAAGGCACAGATTTTTATGTACCACATATGTATTAAGGGTTTCTTATTAGTAATTAGTAATATCAGCTAAAATATAAAAGACTTTTGAAATTTAATAATATCAACACAAGTAATAAAAATGTTTGCATGCATTTACCATTATATTGATTAACGGTAAGTTATTATTGAGTGCAGAGACTTAAAGTAACAATTGCCTTTGTTCTGAAAAATAGGTTAAGTTGCCAAAATTTAACATATAAGAGAAGTAAGAACTAGTGGGAAATCGTATATTCTTTTTCAATATCAAAACGATGTTTATATACATGCTTATTACAAATCATGCAGCATTTAATAAACTGCAAGTCAAATTTACTGTTATGGCCAAGTTAAAAGATATATTCAGTCATCGTAAAAGCCATGTGTGGAATTGCAAAGCTTCTTTTTCCTTTGCGAGTATAATATCGACATATCTTGTAACTAATGTAATCACGGGAAGTGGCTTCTTTCGTCGTTCAATGTAAAGTTGGCAAGTTAAAAATTTTAAGCTGAATGTAATAAACTCATGTGAACAAAATATGACGCAAACCAAGCAGAATTGTGAGTTCTGTATCTTGCTTATAATTCTACGATTGACGCTGAAAATTAATTTATGCAATTAATAATGTGAAATTTACATCAATTTTGATAGTTTTTCAGACACGAGTAAATAAAAACGACACCGTTAAACAATTTCCATAGTTCTGACACATTTCTGTTGCGGGGATAAAGGAATTATCGCTATTCCTAAGAAAATATTACAGCGGAAAATTATCCTGGTCTGTAGCCATTTTTTATTGATAAAAATAATGGATGGGCCTTAGTAAAATAGAGTGATGTGCCTGTCAATACTGTAACATTGATTTTTATAGCTCTTTAACATGTCACGTGACAACAATTTTCAGTGTATTCATCAATCAAATGTGAGTAAAGTTATAAAAGTCACACGAGTTTACGCCAGGTAAACAACAGTCATTTAATTATAATGGAGAACACAAATTAAATTTTTGAATGTTTTTAATTCGAGGAATTGAGCGGATTGGGGTACAATTTTCTTGTTCACATCTATAGGATTTTTTTAAAAATAAAATGCAATAACTATTATATGATATTTTTAAAAAAATACAATAACTAGTAATTTTAGTAGTTGAGGAAGAAAATGTACCTATATGCTCTCATATATTTTGATCGCTTTATAAAGTGGGGGGAGGGGGGGGGGCAGAACGAAAATATAGGGGATATTGGAAGTTAACAGTGTACTCCTACCAAATGTTTAGTTTTATATCTTGCGTAGGATTTTCTTATTCTGGGCACAGGTGATTGAGGACAGGACCGACCCCCCCCCCTCCACCCACCCCCAAGTATTTAGACCCCCGGAACTTTATTCATTTTTTTTCTTTAAATTATCTTTATATGACATATTTATAATCTAATGTATACAATCATTCCACAAAATTACTTAAAACAAACATTTTGAAAAAAAAATCATATCCCCTATGTATATAATACAACAATTAAGGTTGCTAACTTCGTCTGCCAGCCGAGGGATGTAAAAGGAAAATATAAAATTAATGTTACGAGTTATCTCTCTTGCGATGAAACGGTTGAAGATGGATCGGTTCAATACTTGAAGCTTTTCGGTGAATATTGATCCAATTTACCCAATAAATGTA
This sequence comes from Magallana ariakensis, assembly GCA_020458035.1. Lineage (NCBI taxonomy): Eukaryota > Metazoa > Mollusca > Bivalvia > Ostreida > Ostreidae > Magallana > Magallana ariakensis. Next base: position 16,062,794 of record CM035814.1, read on the forward strand.
TTTACATGGGCATGACATGCAGATATCTACATGTAGTGAAGGGAATTATCGGGCTACGACACGAGGTCACCGTTTTTACCGATAGATGTAGTTTGATAGCACATTTCAACAAATATTTATCGGCAGTACCCCTCGGCTGGCAGACGAAGTTAGCAACCTTGTTGTATTATATACATAGGGGATATGATTTTTTTTTCAAAATGTTTGTTTTAAGTAATTTTGTGGAATGATTGTATACATTAGATTATAAATATGTCATATAAAGATAATTTAAAGGAAAAAAATGGGTAAAGTCCAGGGGGTATAGATACTTGGGGGTGGGGGGATGGAGGGGGGGGGTCGGTCCTGTCCTCAAGCACCTGTGATTCTGGGTAAAAATAGTATTCCATAAAAATACAATGTCAAAGATTACGTGTATGCAAAAAAAAGTGTAAAATTCGAATACTTTACACTGTTTTTTTTTTGTTATTCTACTGAGGGGCCGGGCCATATGGCACATGTCAATATCTTTTGAACGCCCATTGTTGCTCAGGTGAGCGATGTGGCCCCATGGGCCCCTTGTTTTATGTATTTTTTGTACATTTGTAATTTGTTAAACTTGAAAACTAAAAAATGCAGTTTTTTTTCCGATTCTGAAAAATGATTTTGATTCCATTACTAAGTTATAAAACCATTATTTGGAAATAAAACAAGGAACTTTTGTCCTCCTTATTTATATGGTATTATATGATACAAGTTCAACTATTGCAAGGTCGCCTGAGGTTTAAGTATAGTAAAATATATCAATTCTTCTGAGATCTTCTCATAACTATATGCTAGATGCGCAAGGGAGCTATATCTTTATCGTGAATTTTAAGACATTTTGATATGGCGAACAGAGATAGTTATCAAAGAGTTGTATACAAATATTTATTATGATAGCTATATGCATTTTTCCTTTTGATTTTTTTCTCTGGCTACTAAACAGGTACATGTAGCAGAGAGCATGTTATTGAATACACAATTAAGAAAAGCACGGAGGCCCTGCCAACAATCGTCCTTGGCTCCTGATAGATAGTGTTAGGAAACGGTTATGAGGAGGAAAGTTCGAAAAAGAAAGAAGTGTTATTCATTAATTCATTATATTTATTAAAAATTCATCTGAAAATTATTTATGGACACCAAACCTACGCAAGCATCTTCCATCATTAATTACCACATATAGATGGCTATATGTCTACAAATACAGGGCTAAGTGAAATCTTCATCAGTATGCTTCTAGTTTGATATCAAATCAATTTAAAAAATTGAAATGTTCTAATGTATAAGTATAAGATGTCCTTCTAAACACAGAAAATGTACTGACTGAACTAACGTTGTGTATGTGCACTGTCATTGTGTGGCTCTCTGTTGTAACTTTATACCGGGTAACGTATATCTCTATCCATTTGAATTGTCGTTCCTGGACTAAGTTTTCTTAAAGCGAGTTCATAAATTAAGACTTAACATTTACATCTCAATTTCTAGTGGATTCTATTTGTACACGTTCTGAAAAAAAATTAAAGTTTAAGCAATTGCTGTAACGAACAACCCGTAATTTTAATGAATATATGAATATTTAAGTGTTTTCTAGCATATCGAAGCAATCCAAATTGTTTTTTATGCCAGAAAAAAAATAGAGTTAGCATCCCTTTTTTTGACATTTGTACGCAGTTTCCCCAGTATAAACCAATTCTTATTTACAGAACATTATATACAAGATATATCTTTTTTTCCTGTGTGCACATATTGATTCTATGAATAATGACAAGCTTCATTTTGTTTGAATTATCATAATTCATAATCATTTTGAGTTTTCTTATTCTTGTATAACATATCGTAAGCTTCACGACAACATTTTTTTTAATAAAATATGTTATACATAAAATATTAACTACATTAAAACAAAAACCATAGCCATTGAAAATAGGTTATTAAAAATCATTACCTTACCTGAATCAATCATGGATTCCGAAAGATCTGGAATTTACCCAGGTAAGTTCTACTTTCGTTTTAGGAAGTGTTATTTTTAAAGTTAAAAAAATATCACCGATAATGGGGTCACAGATTTTTGAAAAATTCTAGTAGACATCAGTTTACCTAAGTTTAGAGGTATGAGAAAATATTTTGTAAAATGAATTCGTATAACCCATTACAATATGAAACCATTTCTTTTTATTTCTATACATACCTATGTCACGTACATCTGGGACAGTTGCACCGACATGAAATATTAACATTTATACAAGTAGTCACATTCGTAAATCATTGGATCAGATTCAATATTTAACCAGAAGTTACTCTCATTGTTACAACGGATGTATATTTCCCTAATAAAATATAGAATTATAAAAACACACTGAATGCACCGGATTGATTTAAATAACATAAACAGAGTGTTGCATGTTGAAAAAAATACCTGTTTACTGGAAGAAGCATTATTTTTTTCTTTTCTCTTCCCATTTATGCTACAAGTTGCAAAAAAGGTAAAAAAATATATATAACATCATATTGCTGTTAGCCCCCCTACCCTCCTCCCAAAGAAAAACAAGATATACTTGTATATATTTATTAAAAAAAATCTTATACACTTAAATTCCTCATCTAATTCTTTTTCAGAAGAACTTTATTTATCTTAACGGCCGGATTATGCAATATTCCAGTTTTGTACTCCCATGTTTGTAAAAGCAACCACTACAAGACGTGTTTTCGAATAGTTAGGTAGATAAAAATCAAACACAAAAATATTTATTACACCTGTAACCAGTAACAGATGAGGAAAAACATGAGTTGTAGTCATTCAAAAACAAGGCCATTTCAATCCTAGTAGACTAGGGTTTTAAATTTATGCAGTCTTACCTGTATGGTTTATTTTTTCTTTCGCTTTCACAACAGAGTCGAACAGAGACAAAGAACTACGGGTCAAAAAGCATAAAGGATAAATTTGCAGGTAATAATTGATAATCTGCGGTGTAGTTTTATAGACCTGACAGGATATCTAATTCTGTAAGTCTGGGATGGTCTGTTCGGGTGTATCAGAATATTATGATTATGATATTCTGGTTTCATATTTTTTTCTTGTTGCGTTATGCGAAAAATTGAATTTCATTGGAATAGCAACCGTTTTACAAGTAGCTGATATCTTTTAATATGTTTTTAATATGTATATAAACCAAGTGTCTTTCTTGTACTATAAAACTTCGGATAATATCGCTTTAAATATCAAACAGGGTTTTTTTCAAATCGAAAGTACATCACTAGGCCAACTTTAGAGATTTATTACAATTTTATTTTCCGTTGCGTGTACAAGGTAAGATATAAATTAACGATATACTTTCTTGTTTGTATTTTTGTGCATATAAATAATATTGGCATTGCCGCAGGTTGCAAAGATTTGGTTTTTTCATTATTATTAGTCAAGTTTCCTATAATAGGCCGAATTGCCTAGGCGGAAATATCGAGAAACGATATGCGCTGGATATTTACATCTTCTAGTGTCTGACTGTGATAACACTAGGAATCAATTTTGTAATGTATAGTCGAATGCATTTCATTAATGACTATTTTAATATTTAATCGTACAATTGCTAAACATGATATAAACACATTTAGTAATATGGAATCATTCTTAAAATGTTACGAGGTGATCAAAGACGGCTGGGCATGATCAAATCTACCATCGAGCCTTTCGAGCTTTATTGGATTTGAGTTACCTCGACCACATTTGATAACCTCAATCACTTAAAGAATAATTTCTGATACTACCATAAATAAAGTCAATGCATCTCATTAAAAATGCAATTGAGTTGTGGCCTACCCTTAGGTATGTACAAGTTTTAAGAGATGATATTTAAAACGATGACATTAATAATACAAGTGAGACAGCGATATACATATCAAGGTAGCATATTATAAAAATGCAAAATTCAGGTAATTGTAGCATGTTATATCAAAGACATATCAAAATCAATTTGTAGACTTTTTATTACCATTAAAATGAATCTAATATTGATTCATTGGTAATACATCAGATACATTTATTACCTATTTTACGGATATCTCCTCCGACAGTTTTCAAGATAGTGAATCACCAACTGTTCAGGTGTAAATTTAGAAAGATAAAAAGTACTCTGAAACATGTGTTCTAGATAAGTATACAGTTGTTGACTGGGGTCGAGGGCAGCAGTTGATCTGTCGGACTGGCTCGCAAACTGTTGCCCAAGGCCGAAGACCGCGGGCAACAGTTTGCGAGCCGGTCCGACAGATCAACTGTTGCCCGAGACACAATCAACAACTGTTTTGTTATAAATGTACTCCTATTCATTTAATAACTCGTTTTCGTGGAATATGACGTCATCGGTCAACAGTCTTTTTTAACAGTCGATTTAAGCATTTCAAATCCAACAGTTCTAGTCCAACAGTCAAAATGTTTTACTTTTTTTCGTATAGATTTATACAGTAACTGTTTTACAGGGGTATAACAATACATTTTGTGATTGAATCATAATTAGTCTCTGACTTTTATATCCTTGTAGGAAATGAAGAAACGAAACATGCATATGGAATCCTTTATTCAAACAATAATTTATATCACATTCATAATCATCCAGGTAAAAATCTTCCTTATGTGTTTAATTTTTACAAATATGATTCATCCTTCAATTTTTAGGTAAAAACCATTTTTAATTTAAAAAAAGAAATTAGAGAATATATTTTGAAGATTTTGTTTTCAGTTTGCAGATTGTTCTTTTATCTGTCCACTGTCAACACCAACAATAAGATACGTCACGTCCTGTCCACACAATAATACAGAATGGGAAAAAGCGGTTCAACGGAAAAACTGTGAAAGTATGGCGCCTCATCAAAACTGCACGGAACCCAACAACTTTCAATATCATTGTCTCATAAATCATTTGCGAAACGCAACATTAGAAGTTTGTGCACCAATTTACTATTTGCAAGGTAAAATTTTATTATATTTCAACCATATTTTGTTTTGATCTTGATGAAACGTGAATGTGTTTTTAAAGTTAATTGTATATATATATTCTACTTTTCTTACTTTGAAAATAGAAAAGAAAGAGCAAATCGGTATCAAAGAATGGAATCAATGTAGATTGTAATTCTCACAAAGAAAGATATTTTTTTAATTCTAATTTCATAACAATTGTAAAGTTTATATAGAGTTTTAGAGTTTTTACACCAATTGAGTACTATTTCATTTTTATTCTTTTTTAGGAAACGACAAAAAACATAAATTGTTCAAATTTACAAATTTTATTTTACAAAGACGTTTTATAGGTTATTGTGCGTATTATAACACGAATAATAAAGAAATTATGGAGAATTATGACCAGGGATTTGAGTGTTTGAAGTTTCCTACAGGCGAGAAATGTCCACCTAGATATCCATCATCTGAAGCATATAAATGTAAATTTTCCTAAATAGATCTCTGTATCATATAGATGTAACGTTTTTTAATAAGTCCCCTAAAGTTTATCAACTAAATGTTGTCTACACGCTCATCTAAGACATTATGATAGGTTTTTAGTTGAATACACATACAATGATTTATATTATTCCGATGACAGATATACATGTAAAAGTGTTTTTTACTGCTCGAAATTATAAATGGAAAGAATTTTCAAATTAGCAGGTATTTAATGTAATATAAAAATGTATTTTTTATTTCTTAAATATGGTTTGCGATACATTTGTATCACTTTCATCATATTTATTGTATTGTAATTTGAATAGACATACGTTGTTATGCCCCCAAAAACCCAGAACCAACAACATCATTACCTTTAGCGTCATCGGCAAATAGAGCTCCTGAAGCTAGGTAAAATAATATTGCACGCGTTACTGATATTTCAATAATAAAAAGTGTGTTTTGGTTAACATAAGAATTGGCATTAAACTACATCTTTTTTTCAGCTCAGAGATGGTTTACATTGTATTTGTTACATTATTATCAGCGGGATTGGTTGCTGTTTCTGTACTGTTTATATGGTGGGAGAGGAAGTCTATAAGTAGCTTATGTCAAAAAGGTAGATTTTGAAATTATAAAATATGTGATCATTGTGCTCAAATCTAATACAAAGATATTTGATAAAGCATCAATATTCAATTTGATTTTTTTTCAAATTGAATTGGAAAAAAACCCACAGATTAAGTTATGTATTTGTTTGCTTTTTCTAGGATGTAAATCCAAAGAAATAAATAATCAAGAGACAAACATTCCAGAGGAAACAGGTTTATAGTTGTAGTTTATTCATTACTCACATGATCGTTAAGACTTACAGATTTTAACATGGACATTTATGTTGAAATGTACTTTTATTTAAGATTTACTTACATCTAAAACCAATGAAAACAATGCGGACATGAAAGACAATAAAGAAGATGCAAACAGTACGTTTCATACAATTCGCTTTTTCTCGATAAAATTAACAGTATTTGATTGTTTATTTAATAATATAATACATGCTAGGCACGCTAGAGTCTTCTGTTGTAGTAAAATGTTTCATGCAAAAGACAAACAAACTGAATGTGATTAATACTATCAATACCTAGTAACCAGGGGATGCCTCCTGTCTACTTCCTTTGTTATCCAACATATTTTTAAATTAACTTTTAATATTGGCAATGTTAACGTACGTAGGTAGCACTATTTTTATGTCTGTTTTTTTAACTGTCTCGCGTATAACTGTTTAATATAATACTCGGGTGTGTGAAATTCGTCAAATGAATTCAATTCAATTCTTATTTTTTTCTTTTTTTCACAGAATGTGTAACACACATTGAAGATGAACAAGGTGAAAATTATTTTAAAAATGTTGATTCAGTTTAACTGTACGGAGCAGTTGTGAAACAGTTTTATTTATCATAAGGGGTAAATGTAGATATAAAAGGTTAACATAGATAGACAAATATTTATTAATAAATTAAATGTTAAATAATTCATAGCTTTATTTGTATTATTATATCAAAATTATATGAGAACAAATTGTTTGAAAGTCAATGTGTTGGTATGTTGTTAAATTTATTTACCTTTCTGTGATACACGAAGACTCCATGGGCAAAAAAGTCAAACCAAAGGAGACAGATGAAAAGACAAGCAGTAAGTTGTAGGATTAACTAAAAACTGAATCACTAGTACTGGTACTTTGATTTAATAACATAATACAGTGTACAATACAATTGAGAGTATCTTATTGTAATGAAACTCTGTCTTGATGTACTGGGGTCCTTAGGGATATCCGTGATATTTGGGTACTTCTAAAATGTTCTGCATTTTGTATGTACCCCTGTACTTCTTATGAAAGAGTTTAAATAGTTACAATGTAGATATTTGTACCTGTATTAATCATATTTATATTTATAATAAGTTAAGTTTCGTTTAAAATCTTTATAATTCTTTGATATCCTATCCAGCACGAATATTTCATTCATTCATGTTTTGTTATTTAGAACAATCAGAAAAACCGCCACGACCTGTGCGTCCGACTAGTTTTAGTTTATCAAAACCAACAAACCCTGTCAGGAACACCTCTCAGCCCTCTGAAAACAAACCTGGTCGAGCAATTTATCCTGGAAGGAATTAAGTCTGAGTAAGTACTTTTAAGGTTTTTTTTTCAAATTTCAAATAACTTTTATAGAAAAAAAGTGGAGGCATTAATAAAAAAATTGAAATAATATTTTTAAGAAAAAAACCTATTGTTAAAACACAGCAGGCAAGTAGCATCAGCATTGGCCAAATTGGATGGGGGGGGGGGTGTGGGCGCTCCCCCTTAAATTTTCTCATAGCAAACATATTCTCAAGGTACACATTGATAAATGAATTTTTAGAGTCCTTTTTTGTGGATATTGAAAGGTAGCGAAATTAACATTGGAATAGAAGTTAAGGATAATACGCACCCCACCCCTTCCACAGAATAAGATTTTTTGTTAAGTTTCGGATAAGTCTGGAACCCTTCTTCTAAATGAAACTGACTCTCTTTGTGCTTGCTGAACAATTTTCAATGTTTTAAGACGTACAAACCGACATTTCTTGACTGATATATAGTATATAGATTATTACATGGCATTTTAGTCGCATCCTATATTAGCCTGAGGTCAATGTATATCAGCTCGAAAAGATTTTTCGTACCGACATTTTGAGTTTAAATAAAATTTTGAACCAAAGTTGAACTAAAAGATAACATCCGGTAAAAATGCGGATAAACATTCATGATAAATAATACCCCAAAGTAATTTTTAAAAAATATTGATTAACATGTGCTTGAAAATATTTTTAAGTTTGTGGGATTTCGTTGGGTCGATCACATTAGAAAAAGACAGGTTTTGTTTTAATTTTGTTCTAGCAAACAAACATACTAGTAAGCATTTTTTGAATTAACGCTACATGTTGTCATATGAAAGCTAAAATGCAGTCTATGTTTCTATACAGAAAGGCAATATCCAATTTAGATTTTTTACTGAAAAAATGATTGCATTTTAAAAAAGTTTTTACTTGGCATTAATTATTTCCTAATTTTGACATTCATTTTAATTATTTAATTATTGAAGTCAAAGCAGTAACTGGCATCGGTCTGTAAAGTGACTGGCATCTTTTTCATATTTGAATCAAAATAACCGGCATCGCCTAGTTTTAAAACACCGATAGCATTTCATTTCTGTAACATAGTAGAACAGGCTATCGCTTCAAATTTGCTAATTGTGTATAAAAAATCGTAATTGACTAGAGAGCAACAATTATTGCTAGCGCTCAATAGGGCTAGCAACTATGTTAGTCTTTTTACTGGAATACCCATGCTCGACCTCACAGTAGGACATTCTGGGAGTACTTCTGAAGATAGACTGTACCATGTGGTTTTGTGGTTTGCTGTACAACCTGTACATGAATGCCAAACAGCAACAGTGCTTAAGGTCTTATAATGCCAAGTTATTTCTAAAATTATAATAAATACCTATTTTTCTTAAATACTTTCCTGGGTCTTTCCGTTAAGCTCGGAAAACAATATCGGATATGTTTTCCGAGCTTGCCGGAAAGACCCGAGAAGATACGATTGCTACAAAACAGTACCATTGGTTCTACTGATCTCTTATATTTCACCTCAAAATTGAAATTACAGTAAATACAGAATGATTAAAGCACAGTTAATGAGTTATGTCAGTGCCGATGTGAAACCCACTCTAAATTAACTATTCTGGATTGAGACCCCTACCCCTCCCCCCTACACAATTGTGTGCACTACTGTGCCCTCCTACTGATAATTTATCGATTCAGAAAACAAAACGAATTGTTTAGAAAGCTGCCTCTGTGTTTTATAATGGCTACAGCGCTAGCTCACCTATCTTTTTAAAAGATGAACTTGTATTCATAATAAGCAAGTTATCAACATGAGATTTGTATGCCTTTTTGGGTCATCGCCATATTTAATGACGGTTTTTGCAATAAGTTATCGAAAGTAAGATATTTCTCTTGCCAAGATGACAGAGCGGTTAGTGCGCTGGCGTTAAGTATTGGGAGATCAGGTTCAGAATGTCGTGATTTCTTAGCCCAGGCTGTCCCTTGTATTTGATTTCATTTACTAAATTACATTTATATTTGTTTATTAATAAATTCTTTATTTATCTTTCAGATGATTTGAAAAACAATCCAGATCCAAATAGCATAAGAAATGACATTTTCAAGACTATTGACAATTTAAGTGATATTTTTAAAATGTTACTAAAATAACAAGGGCAAGTTTAAACAGGTTGGGTACACTACCTTATATGGATAGCAGTGTTTAACATGTGACAATATTTACGTCCAAAAGGTTCTCCTATCTAGTGAATGAGTCGCAAAGCATGACAGTCTACAACGTGTTGACTTTTCAACACATACACGTGGCTTGTGGCTGTTTTATACACAATATTTAATTGCTTGCGGGAAAATTCGTACAACTTGATTTTTACTTTAGAAGGTAAAAAAGAAAAGATAACGTACATGTACCGTAGACATTGTTCCATGCTCACATCGAAAAATACTGTTGTTTTAATTTATCAATTGTTGCTTCAAAGGTCGATCAGTATCAATAGACTGGTATACATACGCATACAAGTACAAGCAAATTTTGATAAGGAAAATCTGCATAATTGTTTATTGGTGACTTAACTATTGTACACCATTAATAAATGCAGGTAATTGTACATTTTTAACATACGTAAATAGCCACGACAGTAGAAATAAAAAAAATATACAAATACAGAAGTACAAGTTATGTATCGTGCAGTATTTTGTACACTAAGCATTCTGATGAGTATCCCTGAAGAAACTAGAAAATTCTACTAATGTTGTCCCAAACCTGGGGTATCACGTGATAAACATACTCACTGCCTCTAATATAATAGGGCGTATATCTCTTTTGAACTTTGACAATGAGGTATTTAGATAGGTTGATATAAGGGATCATAGGCATTATTTGTCAAATGTGAGCATAGAAATGAAAGATCAGATAAGATTTTCCATATTTATTTCATTAATTCTGAAAAATAATTGAAAATGAGTTTCCAAAGAACAAATCAAAATGGTATATATTTTCATTACGCTTTGTATACACTGAAACTTGTAGTAGCCCACAATGCCTTGCAACTCATTCACTTGATTGGTTTGACAATAAAAGTAAACAGATAGCTAATTTTGTATGCAAATTTATGTCGACGTCACAATATCTAGTGGTCTCGACCTGTTAAAGTGATTAAAAGGTCTAAAGTGTGATTTGCATAATCACTAGTACGTACTCTTTTCTGTCTTGCATCGCCACTTTTGTAAACTGTGTATATGAGTGATGAATAGATCAATTATCAAGTATGTAAACATAAATTATAATTGTATTGTTTTTTTTATGTATAGGTACTTATTATTTACTGTTGCTCAAATTTTGGTCCAATCAGTTTCGCCCCGTCTTGATTTCGCCTAGACAATGTTGTGCTCAAAGAGAGATAATTTGAGACATTGGACTTTGCCTAGATTTAAATCCACCTGCTGACAACAAGGGCGAAAGGGCAAAAACAAAAAACAAAAACCCAGGGGCGAATATTTTCCTGGTGCACACATTTTGGTGTGGAGATTGTTACAACTGCTGTTCCGTTGACATCCGGTCAACTGTACGCCGTATGTACATGTAGCTCAAGCCTGGGATTGCTTACGCAATGCGCCAGGCTAAAAAGGAAATAAATCACACAATCTGAAATGTACTTATCTAATCTAGAGAGCGCCCCGTTATGACATTTTGTCTTGAAGGACATACTTAAAAATTTTATGACTAAAACTCTGTTTATAACCATCGATATAAGAGTTTTATACATGACCTTATGTAAAGAAAAAGAAAAATAACTGTATAGGAAATTAAAGGGATATAATATTCACTTGTCATTTAATGGAAACATCTGGCACATTTGATTTTTATTTTAATAACAGCTTGATGCGGAAAATCAGATTGAAGTGGATTTTTTTTCAATCATCACCACAAAAACTCTCATTGTGGTTAGTAGCACAAGGAAAAAATGTTTTTAATTTTAATATATTACTGAGACTATATGTACAAACGTGAATATGCATTTAAATTATAATTAAATGTATGTTTATTTGGTTAGGATATAACAGAAATTGTTATTAACAGTATGATATTGAAAACAAATGCTGAGATGTATACGTAAAACACAGTACATTTACACGTTATATATGAAGGAAAAATTCAAATTTTAGTATTTTAAATTTTTAGTAAGTTTAACTTTAGATTACACAAAATATGTGCCACATAACGATTAATTTCATTAGATATATTAGACCGTTATAATGAGACAATTGCACAAACAAACTACATCAAGGTTTTCAAAACGTGAACATTATTATATTATTGATGAGTTACTAAAACGCGTGTTTTCATAATCGGGATCAGAACCTTCATCAATTTCAAGACTTGCATAACTAGCTCTCGCAACTTCGTCGATTGATGGTATTGAATATAATTCAAAAGGCTGGTCAATCTTTTCTTTAAGCTGAGGACTTGGCCTGTTATTGCATATCTTTAGTTTGAGCCACACACAAAGTGCTATAATCAGTATTAAACTGCTACTTCCGGTGATTATGGCTTCTCGATGCTTGTTTACAAATGTCCACTCAAAATTGAAAACCTCTTCACTTTTTGTTGTCGGCATTTCTGTGAGTTCTAAATATAGCATTGAAAAATTGTCAATGAATAATATTGAACATCACGACTTGTGTAATTCAACAAAGTAGATTATATTGTTTTTTATTGATAAAAACAAACATGTTCTGTCAATATCGTTGTCTTGTTATTCAGTTTTTTAACTGAATGTACACAGTATGGGACACGTTCATATTGTGACGCAATTTTATAAAATATGCAGTAAACTATACTATAGCTTTAAACATTGTATTGTTCATAATCCATATGAGAAACATAGGTGATAAGACTTCAAGTTTCTGATCTGCAAGTCTTGAGTTTGAACAACCCCATAGATTTTTTTTAACAAATTCTAAACAGTTAATATTATATTTTTAATTTTATGTATTTTCATCCACAATTATATTTCAAGATGTACAAGAGAATCTTAAAACTTTTCTATTGATGCATGATTGATAAATTTGATAAATAAATTTAAATTAGAACAGAAAATCAGATTTTCAAATACGGCTTTTACGGTTGGATAAAAAATACATCAGATTCTATAGTTAATGAATGATGATCTAATGGAAACAGTACACTTTTTCGGCAACACAAGTTTTTAATGAGGAAATCTGTATAATGTGCAATACCTGTAATATTTTCGCATCCATATAAGTTGTTGCATTTGAAAGGCATACAGTTACATGTTTGTTGGCACTTTTCCCCGTACCTTGGATACTTACAGGGTAAAATACAGTCCTGCCCATAGTAACCATCATTGCATTCTAAATTGTTTTGAAAGAAGTATAAACACCACTGTATAATTGAAATAAGAGTGAATTTAAATGATGGCAATCAAAACTGTGGTCAAAAAAAGAAAATCATAAAGTACTTTAATAAGACTACCTCAGTCATATCTTAAATGCCTAAAGGAAGGAAATTCATAAAACGTTTAAATTGGAATTAATAAATTGGTTTAAAAGATAACAGTTGGTGATACTGTTTCGAATATAAAATACATAAATAATCTTTAACAAGTTAATCTTAAGATTACAACATATGTGCTTGTATAAAATGTTTATTTTTATTGAATAAATGACAGTCGTTTTTTATCTGTTAAATTGTTTTAACCCAGGTCCAACTGATTAAGTATGTCATGAGGATCATGATGATTGTAAGTGGAATACTTTAAAATACAATCACAATTCCTTAAATTCGGAATAACCATGTCTTAACAACGACAACAGACACTTTCTTCGATGCTGATTGGTGTCTGTTTACACTAACACTATTACAATTATGTGCACAAATGTATTCGTCAAGTCAACGAACTTGCTCTGTTTGTTATTGGTTTGTGAAATTCAAAAGGCAAAAGCTCAAGTTCCATATTTTCCACAACTTTAGGTTATGTTGATAAAACGTCATAAATTGGGTTCAATTGCAGCTCTCCTGACGATGCAAATTTAAATTGAGCAATCGATATTTCTTGATTTGTTCATTATTCCGGGGATTTTATTAAAATAAATACGAATTAACAATCACAGTGGATGTTAATTTATTGACTTATTGTACTATTTATAGTTTCCTTCCCCTTTAAATCATTGTTTGCAAACTAGAATTTATTGCCTGGTTGACCAATAACAATATACTGACATAATCAGAAGGCATATGCGGACTTATTCACATACGCATTAACATAAAACTTGAAGTAAGCTGCATGCTTTACAGTCACGCATGATTCGATGAGACAGACTATCGAACAAATTACGCTTTTTTGTTCCCCCTTTTTTAGATAATTATATTGTCGATTAGTAGTTTTAGAACGTTTGACCCTCATACCCACCTTAAGAGATAACAAAACAAAACAAAAAGAAAACGCAGGGAAATAAAGCCGGAATAACTGAATAACTGACTTCCACGACAAGCTCAATATGTCGCCTTTTTAAATGCCATCTATCTTGAGAGAAGCGATTGAAGGTGAAATATAAGTGCAAATCGTATTATGTCGTGCAATACCTGTATGTAGTTGAATATTCAAAGTATCTAAATTCCCCCTCCCATTTAATTGTAAAAACTAAGTTCTTATATTTGCCTTCGATACTTGTGCATCCGGTAATGTGGTCACATATATCCCGAGTACAGTTACATTCATGCTGACACTTCTCACCAAAGCTGGGATATCTGCAAGGTTGTGTACAGTTGTTGCCGAAAAATCCAACCTGACATCCTATCATTCAAAGAACAAAGCAAAACAAACGGTTGATTTTAACATACATGTAAGCAATGCCACAACATGTTAAATTTCATAATTATCGGTAAAATGTATATGAAAAATATTCCATATTCAATATAACAAGGATTCATGTAAAGCAATTATACCTACAACTAATACAAATACGTTTCATATACGCAGTAAATAAACATCAACTCACCTTGCGCAACATACATCAAAACTCCAAAACCTATACAGATAATGATCATAATCAGCTTTTAACTTATTTAGCTTGCCTATTTAAATAGTTATAACATATCGTGATTTGTTTCAATATTACACAGAGTTTACGTTAAGTATCATTTATTGACCCGAGTTGTACTTGGAACTAAAGGAATATTATAACTTCCCTTTGTAATGCTCTCCTAAATGACGAATTTCATGAAAATAATAATGATAAAATGATTGGCGAACCTTCAAATTGTTGTCAAATTTATATCATAACAAAAAATAATGTGAATAGAAATCATGTCCTTTACTATATGATATATAAACTTATTAAATGGTTAAAAGTTACTTGCTTACGTAAATGAACACGGTTATAGCAACGGTCGATTTAGATTCGGTGTAAGCGTAATTCTTTATATTTGTCAAATTTACAACATGTAATAATTAAATGAACGGGGAATAATAATCACTTTGTTGAAGCGTCCATTCATTATAAGCATGTTCGCTATAACCGTGTTTTACTGTAAGTAGAAAAAAAATTGTTTTTTTTTCTTTATGGCTATTTCAACAAGTGTGAAACACTTTGTATATTCTACTGATGTACATTTTCCATCGGTCCTGGTGTTACTTAAAATGTTTTTTTTTTAAAGTTGATAATTTTTTTTTAAATTGAATAATAATTAAGGTGACACGGGACAGTTTTTTTTATGCAATTCACTGTATCTAGGGGATGTGTGTCTTCGGAACTATTTAACTAGAATTTCCTCTGTTTCTATTCAGCACAAATACCTTAAATTCACTTCTTTAAGGCCAATCACAATTTTCTGAGAAGAATTCTAATCGGAACGTGTTAAATTATCTACAAACTGGTTATTCTTAGATTTCGACCCTTTCATATATCGGTTAACTTTCGGTACCAAATTGCACCATCACATGTCAGAAACATCTAAATGTATAGTATACTATGTACCATCCACCCACTTTTCGTGTTATTTTACCTCCCGTCTGTTACTTGCAATTTCACTATGTAATGTCAACACAACAGTCATAACAGCAAGTTTTGCATTTTACTTCTAATTGTCAGGTACGTAACATTAGTGACCAACATATTGAATTATGTATGATGATAATCATTAAAATTCGTTTCATAAATTTTAGCAACACCCATTGGCCTTCAACTACAGCAACTCTCAATTTTAGAGAAAAAACATTGACCGGATACTTTATCCAAAACTGTCCCTTGCGACCTAAAATTTTTGCGAAAACAGATAATATTTTTGTAATATTGAAGAGTTGCTGTACTTGCTGAGCTTGTACTTTTTCACGTTCTCAATTGTAATTTCCCTTAGAAATAGGTGATTGGCTTTATAAGGAGTGAATTAAAGGTATTTGTGCTGACGGGGAACTGGTCATGTTCTAGCTACATAATTCTGAAGACACACATCCCCTGGCTACAGTGAATTGTTTTTTTAAAGATCTGTTCCCTGCCTCTGAAAGGGCTGATTAAGTTATTCTAAGATCAAAATCACATTTGGCAGTTGACTCAGCATTGGACTTTAGACCCTTGGAAAGTTGGTAATAACTTATTAGTGCACCTGTTTGTGTCAACTGTAAAATGCTTTTTCAATATCGTATTCCTGCAACAAGAGACCTTTGACTGACATTATATAAAAAGTGCCTGTTTGGGAGGGTAACAGTTATAATTGACACCCCGAGAAAACCATAATTGTCAACCGACGCGAAGCGAGGGGTGTCAAATTCAACTGTTACCCTCCCAAACAGGCACTATTTATTTTATTATACTAAATGTCTTAATTCTAGAGAAAATTTTGCTGCTTTTATATAAAAATGAAGTGAATTCTACCGTAAACCGTACGCGCATAATGTACGCGCATGTAACAATTCGTTGTGTTACCCGTTGCCAAGTGTGTTGCTAACGCTAAAGGTAATAGAACGGATTATCAACTCCGTCTAAACCAATCAGATTTCAGTATTTAACATGAAGGTATATATATATATATATATATATATATATATATATATATATATATATATATATATATAGATAGATAGATAGATAGATAGATAGATAGATAGATAAATCCAAGAAAAACCTCAGTGGTCGGTGAAATATATATAAAACTTAAATAAATGAAAACACAAAGATCGAGTAAAACATAAGCGCTTTCATTTTCTTCAGATGTTTTACAATACTAACATGGTACCGTTTGTTATGACGTCATAATAGTTTAACGGCGTCTTCAAGTCTCTGAATGACGTCATATTTTCCCGTATTTTTAGATATCACAATACTAATAATAACAGATTATATAACACAGTTAAAACATGAATAAAACATTTAGAATACTCAAAGGTTACATTAAGCTATTCAATTTAGGTTTAAAAGTTCTTATAAAATGTTTTTCTTTATCACGCCTTACAACAGTATTAGAATTGTACATTTTATAGAATGGAAAAACAGTAAATGATTTTTTTCCGCACAGGTCAAGGTGTTCAATAACTTTAAGTTTGCGGTATTCCGGTTGGTTGATGTGCTGTTTGTGAATTCGGATTCTTTCCCGTAAGGTACTTCCCGTTTCTCCAATATATAGTTCCGCGCAACCTGAGCACGTGATAACATATAATAGATTTCTGGTTTGACACGACATGATGTTGTTAACGATAAAATGTTTCCCATTAAAATTGAAATGATGTCCTTGTTTGATATAGGGACAAGTGCCACATCGCGAATCCTGGCATTTGGTAACTTCAAACTCCGATTTTTCTTTGAAATTGGATTTAGTAAGGATGCGTCGAAGATTCTTCGGCTGTCTTTTGCTGTTTATAAATTTTTGTTTTTCAAATATCTTAGCCATTGTTTCATCAGTCTTCAAGACGTCGTTTAGATGGTGAACAATCGGGGCGATGTTAGTATTTCTGGGATTATGGGTGGTAACCAGTGGCAATATCTTCGATTTATCGTTAACAACAACATGTCGTGTCAAACCAGAAATCTATTATATGTTATCACGTGCTCAGGTTGCGGGGAACTATATATTGGAGGAACTGGAAGTACCTTACGGGAAAGAATCCGAATTCACAAACAGCACATCAACCAACCGGAATACCGCAAACTTAAAGTTAGTGAACACCTTGACCTGTGCGGAAAAAAATCATTTACTGTTTTTCCGTTCTATAAAATGTACAATTCTAATACTGTTGAAAGGCGTGATAAAGGAAAACATTTTATAAGAACTTTTAAACCTAAATTGAATAGCTTAATGTAACCTCTGAGTATTCTAAATGTTTTATTCATGTTTTAACTGTGTTATATAATCTGTTATTATTAGTATTGTGATATCTAAAAATACGGGAAAATATGACGTCATTCAGAGACTTGAAGACGCCGTTAAACTATTATGACGTCATAACAAACGGTACCATGTTAGTATTGTAAAACATCTGAAGAAAATGAAAGCGCTTATGTTTTACTCGATCTTTGTGTTTTCATTTATTTAAGTATTATATATATATATATATATATATATATATATATATATATATATATATATATATATATATATTAAAACACAATAAAATCCACAGTGGTCGGCGAGTTATAGATAAAAATTAAAAAAGAAAACACGAAAAACGTTCAATATTGAAATATTGAAATATTGAACGTTTTTCGTGTTTTCTTTTTTAATTTTTATCTATCTATATATATATATATATATATATATATATATATATATATATATATATATATATATATATATATATATATATATATAAAATAAAAATTCACAGTGTCCGGCAATAAATATTAAAATAAAAAAAATTAACAACACTATTCGTAAAACGTAAGCGCTTTCATTTCTTCCTCAGACGTTTTACAATACATTTAAAAACAAGTAACGTTAGTGACGTTAAAATTCATGACGTTATACAAACAATACCACGACGTCACAATATAGTATTAGGAAACAGTTTATAACGTTCATGTTATTGCATAGTTAAGGGGACACAGGACACGTATCACGTGACTATCATTGCAATGATACTTTGATGTGGTAACTCTATTATGACGTCATAATTGATTTAAATGTATGATGCTATGATGTCATTTATTCATTATGACGTCATACAGGATTTGACAGATATTTTTCCCGTACTAAAGGCTCTAAAGTAGTCTATGTCAAAACATGAGCTGGTGGAAATTAAACATTTTTAATTATAGAAATGTAAATATACAAAATCATAAGCGGTTAATATAATCAGATATATATTCTGATAATGATCTGTTCATGATAATTGATAAATCTAAATAATGCAATAATTTTTTTATGTTCCAAACAGACTTTGTCATAAAAGGTCATAATTCTAGAAAAAGGGGTATGGGTGATTCCTATTGTAGTATCTCTCTTAAATGCCAAGAAAGTTGCCATGAAAATTTTACAAGTTATAAAGCACATGCTAAGGTTGATACATGAAAATTTTTTTTAAAATTCATTGACAATTTTTTATGTGCCATCACATTTTGTTCAAATTTAGAATCAAAAACTTCAAAATTTGAAGTACTGATTTCAGCAATATATTGATAAAATTATAATATTGCTATGTAAAAAAGCCAATGTTGTTAACAATTTTGAAATTTGTTTTCATTCTCAAAATTAATGAATATGATTTGCGAACAAATTCCTTCAAATAAAATAATTATTGCAGAAAATTGAAATTTATTAAAAAAATTCATAATGCCAGAATAAGGGGATAATTCCAATCAAAATATCTCCCTTGCAAGGTAAGAAAGCAGTCATAAAAATGATATATGTTGTATATTTAAGCCACCTTTAAGCTACCTTTAAGGACAACTTATAGGTCCTTAATGTCCAAACTTCTTTAAGCCACCTTTAAGCTACCTTTAAGCCACATTTAAGCCATTAAAAAATCTTTAAATTCAATATTGTGCTTAATTTACCAACAAAATGTATTAACTTTATGATAGAACAGGTATTAAAAACGGTTTTTGTTCTAGAAAATAAAATGAAAAAAAAATTCAAAACGGCCAAGAGGAGGATTGAACACGGGACCCTTCGTTTACCAGCATCACCTCACTCCCTCTGCGCCACGGCAACTTATATATTTTAGGAGGTTTTTATATCCTATAAATTAGTGGATATTGAATCAATTTTTTTTACTTGAAAAGATTTTGACTTCCATTCAGTTTGTAACAATCAATTATATCTAATTTATAAATTAAATGCATGCATGTATTTTGAATGAAATACGAAACTTGGTCTTCAGTGAAAAAAATATACCTAAATGGAAACCGTTAGGCTTACTAGTACTTAGTTAATAAAATTAAACCAAGTAGATATAGGTTATGTTCATCTAATTCATAGCTAAATGAAATTAAATGCAAGGAAGAAGATAAAACTATTTCTTTTATTAAATGCATTGAAACTATTAGCTAGGGTATTAGTTCTACGCAATTTCCCGGTTTTCATGATCACGGCGCCGTTCCAGTATGTATAATTTTAATAATATTGATTATTATACATTTACAACAGATCTAGAATAACAAATGAAATGATATATGTTTAAATGTTTAATTGTATACATGATTTTTAAACTATCAATTCTATAACAAACAATATTACCAATTACCGGTGACGTATTTACTGCATGTGGCAATTGCAAATGATGTATGCATATACATGTACATATAATTGTATGATGAACCTGGCCGGGTATGTGACATATTTACTCTTATACATATATTTAAATAATTAACCCCCATTTATGATCACCGGTACAGTAATTAATTAGCCTCTAGATTTTACTCTTACATTCATGTATCTTTAATTTGTATACCTAACATTTTTAAAATCCACATCTAGGAAATAATACTTTGAAAATGAATTACAAATGTAAATAAACTTTCATTCACTAGACTTATCGTATACACGTACATACTAAGATTTCAACGCCTTTAGAAACCCTGACGTGCACCTGGGCACACGACACACCTGTTGTGTATATCTTGTATATTCTGTGTTAGTTCCAGGGGTTTTCTTAACTTGGACAAACAATAGACTCTAATTAGATATACACAAACGAACAAAACTATGTCTAGACAAACAAAGCGGTCATATCCCGCCCGATATAACCAAGGCAGTTGAGAGTCTTTTCATCTTTAACATGTATCTAGCATATCTAGAATTAGACCTAGAAATAATTAAAATTGAAAAAAAATACATATCTTAAACCGATTAAATTAAATCATGCATTATTGGTTCATTTTTTATTTTGTTTAATAACCGGATGAACTAAGAGAGAGAGAGAGAGAGAGAGAGAGAGAGAGAGAGAGAGAGAGAGAGAGAGAGAGAGATTTCACCGATTGATTTATAATAGGAAACAAACATACTTTAATATAATTTCAAGCGCAGATTTAGATACAGAGACTGCGATCACCCCTACAATAATTTTGAAACAAAAAAAAAGTTATAAAGAATTTTATAACGGCAATCTGTGTCCATTGTAGCGGTGTTGATGATAGCGATCTGTGTTTAATGGAGCGACAATTAAAACCGCCTGGAACACCCCCCCCCCTTCCTTGGAAATTATATCATCACTCGGATCACCCCCTCCCATCCCTATAAAAGAGCTTTTGCATTTAATATATGTTTTCAAGATGAATCTGTTCAGCTTGATCAAACCTGACTTAAAGGGAACGTAAAGATGGTGTAAAGACAACTTAAAGGGGGCGTAAATGCCACTTAAAGATGCTTAAAGGTGGCTTAAAGATGGCTTAAAGGTGACTTAAAGAAGTTTGGACATTAAGGACCTATAAGCTCAGCTTAAAGGTGACTTAAAGGTGGCTTAAAGATTGTATATCCTTTAAGCCACCTTTACGCCACCTTTAAGTCACCTTTAAGGACTTGCTTAAAGATTGTTTTTCGCCCTGTGGAACGCAAAAAAATTCATTTACAAATAATTTTTCACTGCAACGTCCTGTTCCCCCTTAAGCAAAGTAAATAGAGACACATATTAACTTTCTGCTATATCACTGTTTAAAGATGGTTTGAGAGTTCGTATAAAATGTTTTTCTTTTTCTCTCCTTTCAAGGACGTTGTCGCTATAAATTTATAAAGCGGAATCACGGTAAAATGGCCTTTCCCGCAAATATCTAAATGTTCGCTAACTTTTATTTTACGGTATTCCGGATGTTGTATTTGCTGTTTGTGAACTCGGATCCTAGTACGGAGTGTAGTTCCGGTTTCCCCGATGTAGTATTGTTCACATCCCTCGCATTTTATACAATATATCAAGTTCTTGGTTCCGCACGTCATGCTGGAGTTTACTTTAAATTCCCGCTCTCCGATTTGAAAGGTGTTTCCTTCTTTTAAATATAGACAGATTCCACATCGTTGATCTGTGTATATATATATATATATATATATATATATATATATATATATATATATATATATATTAATAAAAAAATAATAACATTAATCGTAAAACGTAAGCGCTTTCCTTTCTTCCTCAGACGTTTTACAATATATATATATATATATATATATATATATATATATATATATATATATATATATATATATAAACTAGATACATATATACTACCGTTGTTGTTTGCCTAAAACGAATCATTAAATAGAAATTTAGAATTATAGTTTGATTTTCCCTGTCTTGTAGAACTGTAATTATTTAGCTTTTGGTTGAAATATAAAAATGAATCAAATTTGAATATGTTATTTTATACACCATCAGATTTATGGTAATCATTATAATATGATGTTTTAACTTCTGCATATAAAACTGTAAAATTAATTATCATTTTGTTTGTTCTTGCAAATGTTTTTCAATTACATTATCCACTGTATTATATTACAACGTTTAAGACAGTCACTATAATACCCATATACATACAAGTCATACATGTATATTGCAGTTAAACTATTTTAACATTTTGCATAACGTGTTTGTAAGGTACTGCCACCATAGAAACCGGCATTCTAAATGTTTATAATTGTACGGAAGGGTGTATCTAAACTTTTGATCATCCAATGTTTGTTCCTTATCATACGCCCAGTTTAATTTGATTCTAAATTTGTAAAACATGGATGTACATGTACAAGATGACGCAGATATCCGTTTGTTTAGTTGTTAATACAATTTCAGAATTTTTACAATAATTTACTGTTTAAAAAGAATTGTTCTTCCCATGGAATTAAAAAAGAAAAAGCTAGGCTATCGTCAAAAAACTGATTCTCAAATTAAAAAAAAAAATTTTTTTTTCTTTAACGTATACAATATCGGCGAACTGTAATTTTTTTTAAATACATTGACTTGGTTCTAACTTAAACAGATATGTACTGTTTTTTCAAAATGCGTTGCTACAGTCTTCTTGCTTTTTTAAACGTTATTTTGTACGGTTTTGAGTACAGGTGACAGAAAACAAAGTTATAAATAGCAGCATCAATGCTCTAGCTTTGTGCATGTTCTCCTACAGATGTACAACTTCACATATATGGAATGCAAGAATGTAACTTGATTTTTCTTTATTCTGCCTCGATGGTTGGTTGTTTGTGTTGTTTGTTTGATTGAATATTATAATGTCTTTGAATGAAATGTCCTTGAATGTTTTAATACATTTCCTCATTCTAAATTAGTTTTCAAGACGATATATAAAATAACTTATAATAAAATGTACATGAATAACAATGAACAATTTTACTTAAGTCTCCTCAAGTTTATACAACTTTAAATCCAGGTTGAGTTTTCAACCCCTACTTTATTCTTCATTCTAGTTTTTCTAATCCTCAAAATCTTATATTGACAGTCATTTTCTCTGGTTTTTTAATGCATCTAGTGTGAAGCGATAAAAATGAACATTTTCCTTTCTTCCACTAAAACATGTTGTTTTTAATAAGGATACGTCATGTCCCCAATTGCATTACATGAACTGCCGTCCTGTTTTTTTTAATGTTATCATTTTTTCTGGGTCACAATAACAAATAAAAATCAAATAAAATTGCGTATTTAGTTCTGATACCGTTGGCTTTATTCTGTATTACATTAAAGTTCCGTATTTGTCCGTTTCCGTGTTTGTTTCCTCTTCAATCTATATTTTCTGGAATAAAATGTTATTGATAAACCTATAATTATAAACAAAACAAAATTTCCTATCGCGATGATTGTGTTGATGAGTGATTTCCCTTCCAGCCAGCCCTCATTAGGTGTTTCTCTTTCTGTAAAGACATTAAGAAAAAAAACATGCACGTGAGGTAACAGTAATATCTATATATTTATTATCTGAACAAATTTAATTTGACATGATACATATAACCATTTTTAAACACACACACATAAATATATATATATATATATATATATATATATATATATATATATATATATATATATATATATATATATATATATATATATATATATATACCTGTAGTAAAATTACATCCTTTTATGTGATTACAATCAATCAGCTCACATGAACACTTCTTTTGGCACTTTTTTCCATAGCTTGGATATCGACACGGAAAAATACAGTACGGACCATAGTAGCCATCTTTACAAACTATAACGTAATTTCAAGATGGTATATTACTATGATTGTAAAATATTACAGACAAAGGTAATATTACAATATCTATCAGCATTGGACAATCCGGTCAACATACAATGAAAAGTAAATGAAACTTTAATTTTCTTGCTCTTAATCGATGTCGAAATAAAAATTGTAAATGATTATTATTATTCACACAAAAAATGGGTCACGGGTCATAACGGTCACGTGATTAATACAATCATAATTATGTAAATGAAACTGAGAATTATCTAAATTGAATAATTACAGTATTGTCTTTTTGCATTGATAAATATATCCGTAAAAAGGTTTTAGAAATATAAAACATCATTTCACCGTAACGTTTTTAGATCAGTTCTCTGAAAAAAATTAAACATATTCAAAATAGGGTGGCCACAGCATGTCTCAGAATTTCTTCAAACTTGTCAAATGGTATCATTTTAGGTTGAAATTAAAATGTTTGACATGTTTTTTTTTTCTCAGCAACTTTTTGCAGAGCTATTTTGTAAAAAATATGCTTTTTTTACACCATTTAATTTACAGCCCTGCATCAAACTAAACCCTGAATACTAATATTTTTGGAAACTACTATAACAACACTTTAGAATGACATAATTTATATTTTTCATGAATATTTTGAAACATTGTAATACAAAGTATTTAAATTGCAAAAACATGGTTTTTAGAATTTGTTTAAAAATTAAAAAAACTTAGCTCAGAATAAAACAAATATGCAGGATTATCAATGAATATCACTCATATCATCTAAAACTAAAGGCCACATAGAATGAAAATAACTTGAAGAGGTAAAAAAATATTTTTAAAGTACTTCCGGTGACGACCGGAATTTATGTCGAACAAAACAAAATTGTTTAGACACATCTACATACAAATGTCTATCATCGCACAAAGTTAGGTTTTTCAAGTCATTACCGTTTTTGAGATCTTATGAAAACAAGGTTTTTTGTCTCTGGACAGGAAACGGACAAACGGAAGTGCTCAATGAAAAGAAAAGGTAGTATTTCTTGAACAATAGATAACAGTACTATTTAGCTTATCAATTTAACTAAAATTATCAAAGAAAAACAGTTAAACTTTTTAACAAAATGATTTGGTTGAACTCTTTCAGTGAGGACCGGAAGTGACGGTCGACAAAATGAAACCCCTTAAACACATCTTCTATCGAATTTTCTATCATCCTTGTAACTTTCATGTCTTTATCACTTACAGTTTCTGAGATCTCGCAAGAACAATATTTGTTTTAAAAAAGCTACCTGAGATATTTGAGATATCTCACCGGAAGTAATTTTTTTTTTGTTTAGTTAACATCGAAAACATGACATATGTAAAGAACTATTCTTATATTTCAATTTTATGTGAAATAAATTAAATGCGTAAAAAAAATTAATTTTTGAAGTTCTCCTGGTAACGACTGGAAGTTACAATAAACAAAACAAAATAGTTTATAAACACATCTACAACTACATGAGTATATCATCCCACAAAGTTTGGATGTGTTAGTCTTTAACGTTTTTTAGATCTCGATATCACAAGCCTTTGTCTTGGGACACGAAACGGACGACCGGAGATGAATTTTGAAAAAATAAAAAAAATTATATTAAGATATTATCAATCTCTATCATTCCTTAAAATTTAAAGAAAATCTATCATGCCATCTCTGAGAAATCTTGTGGACAAAATAGGGGAAAAATATTATAACTAGACTCTTTTTGCTATAGCAACAAAAAGGTCCTCCGTTCCTCATGTGTTATTCTGTCAAAAAAAATAACGCATTTTCCTGTTAAAAGAAAATAGATATAATATATACTGTAAAAGAAAATTCCCAGTAATTATTTCTTTGTAAACAAAAAGACAAAAAGTCAAATTTTGAGTGCTTTCTGTGACGACCAGAAGTTACGCCGGATCAGACAGAACATAGTTAACATATCTTCATACATCTGTCTTTCCTCAAAGTTTGGATGTTCAAGTTTTTGAAAGTTATGAGATCTCGCTGAGAAAATTTTTTGTTTCAAGACCGGGAACGGACAAACGGAAGTGATTAAAGAAATTAAAAGTAGATATTTTCAGTACATTTACCTATGGCACGTTACTTGTTATCACACTGAGTAAATTGTTTTTAAAAAACCTAAATTTTCAAAAGCCTTCCTTTGCTTGAACGCTTCGAGTTAAAACCGGAAGTGACGGACGACCAAATAAAACCCGTTAAAGATATGTTCTATCAAATGTCTATCATCTATATAAGTTTTGTATTTTGATCTCTTACAGTTTCTGAGATCTCGCGGGTACAAAATTTTTATAAAAGAAAGCTACTTGAGATATTTGAGATATCTCACCGGAAGTACAATTTTTGTTTTGTTTATTTAACCATGTGTACATTACCTTTCGTATTTCTATAGATAAAATGTAATTTCCATGCTTAATAACCAACATATTTTTTTTTAATCAAATTTTGGTGTACTTCCTGTGACGAGCGGAAGCTACGCCAGATAAAACAACTTAGTGTAAACACATGAACATACATAGGTCTATCATACCAAGTTTGGTTGCTCAGGTCGTTACCGTTTTTGAGATCTCGTCGAAAAAAGGTTTTTTGTCTCGGGACAGGAAGTGCTCAATGAAAATTTAGTTAAATATTTTTTGTATACTTGCCTATAGTGCATTATTGTTTATCGAGCTAACTAAAGCTATCAAAGGAAAAGAGTTAAACTGATTTACAGCTTGATTCGTTTGAACTCTTCTGACGTTTCTCGATTTAATAAAATAAAGCTGATAATTTCAAAATAAAACATTAAATTTTGTTAAAAGGTTAAATGAAATTATTCTGAGAGCAAAATTACACTTGGCAATTTATGATGGATAAAAGTCTGAGCAATGGACCTTGGATTCGTTGACAATCGGTTACAACTTTGTAAGGTAGCTTGTTAGTGTCAACTATCAAATACCATTTTTATCCTCATTTATTCCAGCAAAGTATACATTTAACTGACATAAACGAGAGACCTTTTAATGGTGTATTCACTTATTAGGGATCCACTCTGCGGGCGCCCTATCAGTCTGTCTGTCCGTCCGTCTGTCCGTTCGAAGTTACTTGTCCGGGCCATATCTTTTCTCTTCTTGGCCCTATCTGGCTTATACTTATTATAAAGGGTGTGCAGTTAAGGCCATAGCAGAATTATCTAAAAATAAATATCATTTTCCAGATCATTTTTTCTCTCCCCTTGGTCCAATATGGCTCATACTTAACCCGTTCCCGGGTGTCTTTGGTCGAAGAGTCTGCAGACTCTTTGAATGACCTTTCTAGGTCTAGGGTCAAGTTCATATCAGACAACACACAAAAAATTCCAGCGCATATGAAATCTCTTCTTAGCCCTATCTAGCTCATACTTCACATAAATATAGATTTTGTGTAAAGGGTGCCCAGCGACCTTTAATCAAGTTTCAAGGCCAAATGTGAAGGTCAAAGCAGATTTAAAATCTAGTTTAAGACCACAAATTATTACCCAATGCCTTAATCTGGCTCAAATTAACCCCCAAAAAAGTTTGTTGGGAAAGTCAATGAGCTTGCCTTAAAGTTCTATGCCAACCTGAACATTCTAAGTCATAGTTTATTGTCAAAGTAAAATCCTCTGAATTGTTTTTATCCTATGTTCCATTATTAAGCGGGGACCTTTGAGATGTCACCATTTAAAGGATACAAGACAGGACAAATGTTTTGTGAAAAACAAAATATAATATTATTATATTCAGATCATAAATCAAACATGTTAATATCAAACATCAATAAAAAAAATAAGCGTTTCAACAAGATAAGGCAATACAAAAAAGACATAAAACTGAGTTGTAAACCATAAAGTTCTTGCAAATGAAATGAAAATCAAACAAAATGATGATTCAAACACTATCCGATATAGGATTATGATATGATTTTTAACTTCTGTACAAAAATTAAACATGCAATTGTTTAACAATATGTGGAGTTTTAAAAAGTGTTTAAAAATTACATACATCGCTCAAGTTCTATATCCGATATTTAAAAGTTCACTGATACATATATCTAGCACTAGAAAACTCATACAATTCAAGCAAAGCTTAATTATCTCCGAACCATTAGTTTTACATGCTTGTATGTAACTGCAACCCTATGGATGGGTTTTATACATTCTTGTATGTGTTTTAGTGTTTAAATATGTAAAATATATATCAAAATAGCCAGTCATAAAAAAAAATCATGCATATATTTACTCTTTTGTTGTTATCATTTGAAATGATCAAATTGTGATTTGCATTTTACTATGTTTTAAGGTGGTATGGGACACATGTCGATATTAATGTGGATAGAAGTACACAATAATCAAAATACTCTCACCGTTTAAGAATTTTCATTTTCACTTTATTTGATTAAAAAAATTATTTTAAAAAATCTTGGAAAAGTAAAAATTATAAAAGCCCAAACGGGAATTGAACTCATGACTTACTGATCTGTAAGTACATGTAATGCTCTAACCCACTGCACTGTGCTGTTGGGTAAGGATTTTGGGAAAAAAAGATTTATTAAATTATACTTGATTTTATTGTTTATTTCGATTGGAAATACGTCACAATATGGAGGTGTGCCATACCATTTAGAATAATAAAAAGTTCTGTATAAGCACAAAAAGTAAAAAGTTTCATAAAAACTTACTGGGACAAGAAAGAATTTTAAATATGATACATACAGTTCTTACTTAAATAATTTTTTTTCATTTAAAATATTACACCAGTGAAAGACTTTTCGGTGTATTTTCGTATGCACCATGATCATAGCTTTCATTGCTTTTTAGACTTGTATAACTTTTTCTGCTACCAGTGGTATTGTCAACAGGACCATTTGATGTATTTTCGTATGCACCATGATTATAGCTTTCATTGCTTTTAAGACTTGTATAACTTTTTCTGCTAGTGGTATTGTCAACAGGACCATTCGGTTTATTTTCGTATGCACCATGATTATAGCTTTCATTGCTTTTTAGACTTGTATAACTGTTTCTACTAGTGGTATTGTCAACAGGACCATTTGGTGTATTTTTGTATGCATGGGAATAATAGCTTTCATTTAATTCTAGCTTTGTATTACTTATCATTCTTGAGTCATTGTCAACATGACTTTTTGATGGGTTTTTGTATGCATCAGGATTATAGTTTTCATTTAATTCCAAACTTGTATAACTTAATCTCCTAGCAACATTATCAACAGGACATGCAAAATATATGTGCGGTTTGGTATTCGTTTCTTCGTCTCGTATATTTGATTTGCAAACGTTGAACTTCACCATTAAATTCACGCAAATAGTTATAATCACAAACACAAATAAACCGGTACTTCCTATGATAACAGTTTCTTGATACTTGTTCATCAATGTCACCTCTTTTTCGGAAACGTTTTCAAATAATGTAGTCATCTCGAACACATCTAAAGATTGAAATAAATTATACCAATTTACTTAAAATTTCACTATCTAAAGTAAGAGTAGAAAGAATAATATAGTCTAAAAATGGCCGCGACATTCAGCCCTATTGAATGTTTTTTCTAAGTAATATTATTCAATCCATTGATATAGCAGATATTTCATGTAATAGCACTCCTGTACTTGCGACAATTGTTTTCATAATCAATCATTCATTCCAAGTACAAAAAGGTAAATAAACCACACCAAAGCTCATGAGGATTCACGATAACCCCTTATTTTTCTGCCTATCTATGTGCATTTCTTTCCAAAAAAACTTTTGAAGCAGCACCCATCCCAAATCAACCTCTAATGGTACATGCACTCTTACAAGCTCACACATTTAGAACTGGCAATGACGGTAACATGGATCCTTTTTCTGTCCCGATTATTGTTTGATCGAAGATGGAATTGAAATGCTGTTGCCACTTATGCATGAATGAAATTTTATTATATAGCTTTTCAATTTAACGATCTTCGATCCTCAGCCATGTTCGATAACTCTCAACTTGTGTATTTTTTACATTATATCCATCGTGGGAAAATTTGCAATAACTTTGTAAAATATATGGATACCATCAATTAATTTTCTTTTATTTCATTTATGAAGTTAGAAACATACTTTAAAGCTAAGGGCGGGAGTACCTAAAATCAGTTTTCAAGACTGAATTACAAATAATGGAAAATATACTGATTAAAAATATTAATTAGTGATTACTTATTCAATTTCGCTTTTATTCACCTTTTTTTTTACATTTCAAAAAAAAAAGCCCATTAACTATTAGTATTGTACTCTGTCGTTTTTCATCAAACGCAGCGCTTATTTTAGTATCCAATTTTAGCCTTCATTCCACCACAACTATTTTTTTTATTGGTATTAGTTATTTTCCTTATTGCTATTTCGAATTAATATTTTTTCTGTATAATTTTTTAAAAAATTAGGCAAACTGGCGTCGTTCGGTCTTATACTATTGGACTTAAATAAATTTGATCAGTGTCAAATTTAGCTTTATATAATATGCCTATTTTCATTACTTATTTTATATATATATATATATATATATATATATATATATATATATATATATATATATATATTATTTATATATATATATATATATATATATATATATATATATATATATATATATATATATATATATATATATATATATATTACAGATAAGGATATTGATATTCCTATAACCACAGTTAAAACAAAATTTCCTTTCACGATTATCATGTTGATTAGTTGTTTTTCTATTAGCCACAACTCGTATTGCGTTTTGTAATTTATTTTTTTTTGGGGGGGGGGTGGGGATTTGTAAAAAAATATGTAAATATGTAAAGAATGTGTAAGTTAATATATATGTTTATTCTCCGTTATCTGAGCAAATTTGCTTTAAACTTTTTAAAATCTATTACATGTACCTGTAATATTCTGGCATCCTTTGATATGATTGCAATCATTCAGATGACATAGACACATCTTTTGGCACTTTCTTCCATAGCTTGGATATCGACATGGAAAATTACATTCCGGGCCATAGTAACCATCTTTACAAACTATAACGTAATTTTGATATGTTATTTTAATATTGTAAATACTGCAGATTAGGGCAATGTAACAAAATATTTATCAGCAGTGGACAACCCGATCAACATACAATGAAAGCAAAGTAAAAGGCAAGTTTTCTTTGACATAAACTATTTCAAAATTGATAATGTAAATTATTTTCCACACAAAAGCAGTATTGTAAAAGAGGACCATAAACTGAAATGGTAACGTGAGTAAAACAACCATGTAAATGAAACAGAGAAATAAATTAGATAAAAAAAACCAATATTGTGTAATTGCAATAAAATAAGTACCTAACATGTGTATGTAAGTTTTAGAAATACGAAATGTCATTGCTCCAATAACGTTTAAAGATTTTTATTTCATTAAAAATAAGTACCACTGTTTCAGGCGGTTACGTTTAATTCGCTTTAATTCCAATATTGAGATAAATTAAAAAAAATATGGCACATGCCATTAGATCCACATCAGTGCTGACTGTCATTTTGCGCACCTTTTCATATTTTGATGGATACAAATGAATATTTTAATAACATTGAATAAATAATGATTAATAAAATATCAAATGTGTCAATCTAATTAAGTTTTCGTTAGATGCTCAGAGATAAGATACGAGATTACAAATTGCATTACCAACATTTAATAGCATTAGGTTAACTGAGTAAACAGATTATCGTAAAAACTGAATATTGAAACTTAAAAAAAATATTGATATTTCTAAAATTTACATTTAATAAAAGAAAAAATATTTTATCGTAGATTTACTTTGAGATTGACTGCATCCAGTTCTATGGTCACATGAGTCCTGGGTACAAATGCACGCTTGCTTGCATCGCTCACCAAAGGTAGGATAACTGCAGGGTTTTGTACAATTATCATCAAAATATCCTTCCTGACATCCTACATAATCGAAAATGTAGGGATATATGTATAAATTAAGATGAAAAAAATATATGCATGTAATAAAATGATTTTCTAACTTAATTTGTTTAAACTAGTAGTTAAGTTTTGTAATGACTTTTTATAACTTTTCTAAACTTTCTTATGTGTATTACAAACGAATAGAAAAAAGATTATTCGAGTATTCTAGAAATCAAAGATAAAAGATAGAATAGTCATCAATCATCAACACTGCATTGAAACTTGTTCACCTATAGATGTTTAAAAATAAAAAGACCCAACTAATTCCTCTACCTACTTACCATGTACAATGTATATAAAAGCAACTATAGGCCACGCACAGTCCGATATCATAATATTTCATATATCTTATCGTTTATATTTCCAATCGCTTTGGGTTGCTTCACGAATGTCGCTTATAGAAAAAAATAACACGTTCTTTATTTGGAATTTGTACGCAAATAATAATAAATTATTAAGGAAATATGCTGTATTAACATTTATATATATTTGATCACAAAAATATATTTTTTCTTCAGTTACATTTCAACGACTGATAAAAGTATGATTCATTTGCTTCTTGTTAATTTGGTCTATGATCTGCTCTCAAAATATACATTATCATTATTCTTGAAAACTTGACTTTTGTTTGAAATCTCAAGAAACTTTATAAAACCTTAAAGCTCTTTCTTTCTGTGGCGAGCTATTTGCATATGTAACGTTTGTCTACCTAATCGGTTAATATATTTATATCGTGGGCACGTATCCGGATAATACCGTGATTCTGCTCTTCATTTTCTTGACTAATATACCCGTTTAAGAGGCATGAAACAAACATAATCAATATTATGATATAATATTTCATACTTTAAAAAACTTACTTATTCAATATTCACGACGATTAGTACACTAAAATCAAATGTTAATTTCACAGAGATTTATCCGTTATCTGAATGAAGTACATGTATGCAGGCGAGATTTTTTCCAGATGCATGAAAATTGGAGACCGCCTATGGGTGTTCAAGGCATAGTACTGGTAGGGGTCTAGGGGGGGGGGGTTCTTCGAAAGCTTCTGAATTTTTGAAACATTAAAGAGTAAAGCGAAATCTTAAAATAAGCCTTAATATTGGTGTTCCCGTTAAATATGTGTAATAAAAGTACAAACTATATAATTTTAAGGAATTTAAATTCTATTTTAAGAAACTTTAGGAAAAAAGAGTCAGATATTGATCTTAATTATTATTCAGGTTATTTAGGTGGCACTGGTCAGTTTTTTTAAAATATACAATTCATTGTAGCCAGGGGATGTGTGGCTTCAGAACTCTGTAATTAGAATTTCCTCAGTTCCCATTCAGAACAAATACCTTTAATTTCCTACTTATAACGCCATTCACAAATATCTGAAGAAAATTACATGTGTAAACTGTTCTACATACTGGTTTTTCTGATAGTTTGACTCTTTCATATTTCGCCCATTTTTCATGATTTTTCAACTTTT
Source organism: Magallana ariakensis (assembly GCA_020458035.1). Lineage (NCBI taxonomy): Eukaryota > Metazoa > Mollusca > Bivalvia > Ostreida > Ostreidae > Magallana > Magallana ariakensis. Next base: position 16,096,540 of record CM035814.1, read on the forward strand.
CAAACATCATTTAAAAAAAAATATTGATAAATATTGGATACTTTATCCGAAGCTGTCCCTTGCTACCTTAGAGTACTATTTCGAAGAATAAAGCGCTAGAATACTGATATTAAAGGCAAATGGTGCAAAGAAACGTCCACAGGAAACTCTATATTGTTGTTGTTTATGAATTTTGTTTTCTAAAATACCACAAGGAAGTGACCCTGACCCCTGACACCCCTAAATTTCACTGCGTATGACAAATGTATCGTATCATCTAATTTAAACACATTTTTTAAAGAAAATAAGTTGAAAATTATGTGTATCACATTTACAATCCTTCCTATATCCAAATGACAATAATTGATATAAAGACCAGGAAACACATGCCAATTTAAAACATATACACGTACCTACCGATACAGTACATGCATTTTTATTCATTGACATGAGAATGCTAGAAAACCCAACACCCCCCTAAAAAAACAAACAAAATCAATATAACAATTTATAAGGTAAATATGTTTAAATACTTTAATATACCATTTTTAAACTAATTATTTTTACAATAATAAAGGAAGCTTTTCCATCATCTTTTTACATTTTTATACAGCAGAAGGTTTAATGATTTTAATTATATTCTTGTGATGCAATTTGCTTGGTGCAAAATTGTACAACACTGCAGCAAAAATGTTCAATTTTAATAAAAATTTAAGTTTGGGTCGAGTTTCCACGAAAACTGGTCAGTAGATAGACAATTTGACATGTGATTTTCAAATAAATTAATAAGGTCTACATTTTGGAAAATTTTCAGCAAAATCGGCTTCTATGCGTGCTGAAAATGTTAAAGTGCACACAGAGAATGGCTCATAACAATCAACATCTTTCCTTAACAATGTCCAAATTTTAAATTTAAAACCACGTTAAAATATGAAACTTTCACTAATTTGTATTTTTTTGTGGTTTATTGGGAGCGGAGTGGACCAAAACCCCTTGGCTAGCGAAGATGGTTGTTCATTATCGTCAGTGGATTTTTTTCAGGCTGAGTAAACGTCATTCTTAATCCAAAAATGAATAACATCACGATTTGACACAAATAACATTTGCATTTTTAATAACAACAACTTCTCACTGTTGGTTAATTAAAGTCTTTGTAAAGTCGGGAAACTCCCTGTTCATTCTCAGCGTAGAATAAACATATCACACCAGACAATAAATGAACTATTCAGTTTCCTTTCCAGTTCAATATATGGTTCGTCTTTAAAAACGCAAAACAGTATTTAACAAAGCGTATCATTTAAAGACTTAAGACAAATCCCATTAGTATGTGGGTGAAAGACTATATCGTCTGTTTCCGTAAAGTTCGGGATCAAAACTTTCATTGATATTGAGACTCTTATATAAAGTTATTCGCGTATTTCCATCGATTGGAATGATTTGACCATATTCAGACGACTGGATTATCTTGTCGTCAGGTTGTTTGCTTGCTGTATGCCCACAGGTCTTCATCGTGATAAACGCAGCCATAACAATGGTTACAAATAAAGTACAACTTCCAATAATGACATGCTTGCCATATATTTCCAAGAAAGTCTTATTCTTGACATTTTGGGATCCCTGGTAGCTAAATGAAGTCCACATTTGCGTTCCTTAAAAAAAGCAGTCTGCTTGTTTGGATTACCCAAAAAAATTGCAAATTAAAATTTATGTGTATTCTTCTGTTTGGATCATGATGCATTTTGAAATCTTTTGGTTATATATTTTGGGCTGTATAAGCGGAGGCTTAATCCAATGGACTGTATTTTACACAAAAAAACCTTAATACTTATTATTATATAAATTCTAATCATTCTTTAGCAGCCATTTTTTTTTAAAAAGCTACTCTAATTTACCTTTATCAAATTTCCAAACTAGAATACATAATCACTTGAAGTCCTCGAGAATAATATTTTATTTGTAAATAATAGACCTTAAAACCAGGCATTCATCTATATGAAAACATCAAAATAACCTGAAGCACTTGCATGTAAATCAGTATTGTTCTTCAATTTATTAGATCTCCCCATTGTATTAAAAATTCACACCAGACATGACAATGGGGGGATACCTATTTAAAAGGAACCTTAAAGACTTTTATAAAGTAGTCATTATCTCACCCAAACAACTCCAGGATAAACTCCAATGAGATCATCAGTGTCTAAACGAAATTGCAATACTTTTGTGCAAATTTTTACTTTAATTTCGTGATAACAAAATTTCCTCAACCATATTCCCACGAGATGAATTCTCTACATCAAAAGGAATATAATACTAATTTTCACGAGAAAATTGAGTTACATATTGGATTTTAAGTTACAAACTAATATCAATGACATTTCTGTGCATCCCTTTCATGAGAGAAACATGAATTATTTCCTAAGTTTGTGTTTTTAACTAAGAAACCACATCCTTCATTTGATACAAACGAACATAAACAGGAAACCTCCTATAATGCTGAATATTTCCTTCCATATATACATCTGTTACTCATCAATACATATTGTTCTAATCCAGATACCAAATAATTTTATTCTTATATTTTACCTAACATTGAAAAAGTGTATAATAACCAACACATTTTACTTGGAGGTTTAATCTAATTATGGTTTAAAATCTTGATTCGTTAATCTATAGAGACCCTAATAATAATAAAACCTTGAACTGAGGTACTAAAAATATTGCAGATTTTAAAAATTTTTAAAATATATAAAGGGAATAATTATCGAGATCATTAGACGTAAAATTCGTATTAAACAAGCAAAAATTGATTTACATTATCTACTTTAAAACAAAATTTTATTTACCGATCCGACCAATCATTGACCACTGTTATATTGCAATTCCAAATAAATTTATTTAAATTTCTCTAATATTTGATGAGGAATGTGTAAAATTAATTAAGGAAAAAGTAACTATGTTAAAATGCAGTATTCATGTCCACTTTATGCTTAAAAAAATTTGAATATATTTAATATAGAATGTTTTGTATTATTTTATAAATTAATACTTATTAAACTTATTTATTAACACCATATGAAAATACAGAGCAGCGGCTGTGTCAACATCCTTCTTCTCAACCAAATATAAATACACTAACACTCATCACGTTTTGCAAAATAATTTATATGGCGGCCGCCAGATAAATTATACGGCGGCCGCCAGATAAATTAAGTGTCGGCCGCCAAATAAATAAGTGGCGGGCGCCAGATAAATAAGTGGCGGCCGCCACATAATTATGTGACGGCCGCCTGAAAACAAGTGGCGGCCGCCAGATAAAATATTTTTCTTCCGTGGCTCCAACGGGATTCCGTAATTTACTAACTGTATTTTTTCTTTTCAATTTTGTGAGATGTTGTAGTTTATATCATTGGTTCAAATTGCATTTATATACTTATAAACGAAGGTCATGTAAAATATTGTTGGCACTTATACTATCTTTAAATTGGTAGCACCAAATTTTTATGGGCGTGGAAGTAATTAATATAGAATTTTTTTGTATTATTTTATATTTGATTGTATATTCAGAGTATTCATTGATTTTAAAGGTCTTGTTTCTTATATCTAGTGCAAGGTCGATTGTTACCTAACTTATGGGTCAGTACGTTGGGATATATTGTTGATCCTTCTTTACAAATTGTGTATTCTAGGTGGTCGCTAATGAAAGATGATGAACATATTATCCTATTTTTGTTACAACTAAGTATTGGGACCAACTACTAGTGTTATTAATTAATTCATCAAATATTTCATGTACGTGATCACTGAGTAAAGATGAGAATGTTGAATTTTGATAAAGTTTATTACTTTAGACCAATGCCGATATTGGTATTATGAAATAAGAAATCGGAAATTTGGCAACGGTCTACTTTTAATTAAGATTATGAAACAGTGATCACAGGCTGACTACATGCGGTCAAGTCACATGGGTACCAAGAAAGTTAACAAGTTGTGGAAACGTCATGGAAACCGGTTCTGAGGTATAAAATGGGCTAGCGAGCCCTGACAACCTCAGTTGCGGTTTCTCCTGAATAAAATTACAAAGATATACAACTTGTTTTCTTTTAAGGTACGTATGTGTAATTCAATCATCTTAGCTCTAGTAATATCATTTATAAGTAAACGCAACGGAGATGTAAAAATTTACAATTTAAAATGTTATTTATTTTTCATGATATTTTGTTAAACTAATGGAATTGTTATTTATTAATTTGTTTTCTTTTATTATATTGAGTTGCGGTTTCTACTGAATAAAATTACAAAGATATACATCTTGTTTTCTTTTAAGGCCAAGTTACAGAGGCTGAAAACAAGCTACTAGATCCATTGCCCTCGCTATCCAAGCATCCAAGCAATTCACACCAAAATATAATACAACATATTGAACGAAGTAATATTCAATTTACAATTAATTATCAAAATTTTTAAATGAATTGCTTTTGGAAAGTCTAGGAGCAGCAATCGCATATGTAACTATAAAGAAAAAACACAAATTGATAAAAAACAATATACTAGAAAAAGAAATTCAGAAATTTTCTTTCTCAAAATGCACATTTAAATATATTCAATACCATAATTGAAAAACAAAATTAAGTACATCGGTGGAAAAAAGCTCAAAGAAAAATGTATAAGATCACGAGTTAAATGGATCAATGAAGTAATAAAACCTCGAAATATTTTTAAAATTATTTATCCAGAAACTTTGTCAGTAAAATAATTCTAAAATATCGAAAAGCAGATTTAAGTATTTATAACTTCACATGAACAGAAAATATTTTAAATGAAACAAATTGTTTTAATAAAAAGCGTTATAAAAAGGGGAAACCTCAGTAAGAAAAAGTTTACAAGCGATATTCATGTGCAATATATTATTTTAAAGTTAAGTAAACAAAAATTTGATTGCTTAAAAGGCCCATTACCGGATAAAGAGGTATCAATTTCTTTTTTTTTTTTAAATTAACAAGAGGCCAATAAGCCTTAACGGTCACCTGAGTACCATTATGATATAAGCCATACACAAACTTGTCGAGGAGTCTCATATATGCGATTAAAGCTGCTTGGTCCGATTATATGTCAAATTTTGTGTTCGCTTTTAAACGATGGTTATGGTTAGTATGTGTAAAATAATAGACATTGAAGTAGTTTTAGCGGTCAATTAAGCCAAATTTAAATGAAAAAGTATGTACAACATTAGTTAATAAAACAACCGAAATAAAAGGGTATCGCGTTATTTGTTTAAATTCGACCCTGACGTCGAGACCGGTATGGTTGGATTACGACTTTGACACCGCTATGAATAAAGGTCATAATGTTCAGGCAAATTAAAATTAAACTGTGAACATTCGACCCTGACGTCGAGACCGGTATGGTTGGATTCCGACTTTGACACCGCTATGAATAAAGGTCATAATGTTCAGGCAAATTAAAATTAAACTGTGATCATATTGTTCGCTAATATTTCTGAAGTTTGCTTTGTTTGCAATCGATTCATAACATTTGGGTTGAATAAACCTAATCATTCGGGGGACGAAACCAAACGGCTTCCTCTTCTAAACATTCCTATGATGCATTTCGGTTTGTTTTTTCCTTTGCCCAAAAAGACTTTTAATATTTCTAACTTTGAAAGAAGACCGGTTCTGCTGGTGTAAATATGAGAAAAGCCATAACTTTCAAAAATAATTGGTTTGCATGGAAAATTATTTAATACTGCAATATTGGACCAAGCAGCTTTTAGTTTCATTCTGGAGTAGAAAAATTTTGTAATGACGACCATACCCTGCCTGAAATCTTTCAAAAAGGAATATTTAACCTATAATTTTAACAAAACCTTTTTAAGATCATAATAGAGTGCATGACCTGATATTGAAAAGGTGAAATACTCTAATAGTAATAATTTTCCCATATTTGTTAACTTTCAGGATATGTTTTATGTGTATATGTTTTCATAGATAAACTTAAACAAGGAGGCTAGTATACATGTTTATCGAAAACAACCTCCAATATCCCATCCGCAGGGGCACACAGAAACTCTCCCTGTGGGCATTTAAACAAACAAAAAACAACTTTAAAGACCATCATAAGTTACTCACTTCTCCTTTTCCAGCTTTTGAATATTCAACCTTTTTTGATAATTATTAACCATTTGGCATTTATACCAATATCATTTTACATGTATCCGTGATTTTTACTATTAACAAGTCTAATGATTTATTGAGAAAGTTCAAAAACTATTTTTGTTTCCAATGATAAAAATACTTGTTTAACTCTTTTGATCATACAACTTCTTTATAATTACATTATATTCAATGATTAATTACTGAATATGAACAAGCAAAGGAAGATAATTCCATTATGAGGAAGCAAGGGAAGAAAACTCCATTAAATGTTACCACCACCACCACCACCTCACCCCCACCCCCGAACTCTTTCCAAATGGTTTCACAATCTCTTAACTTTGATAGACAGTTTCATTCTTACTCTTTTCTATATTTGTACTCATTTCTTTCATTGAAATTCCTGAGCAGAATAAACTTATAAGACAAATATATTCCACTTTCCCAGCTATAACCATTGCCTTATATGTAGATAGAAAATATTACTTAAGATGACAGCTCAATGTTTTTTTTCTAATTATGCAATCAGTTTTTATTCTGTGTCAGTAGACGTTTTTAAACACATTATACAGGTATATAAATTTTACAATTTTGGTAGAAAACTAGATGGACATCATAACCATGCATTTAGTTTTTAACAAATTAATATGGGAGCAGTCAGTTCATGCATATCTTTTACAACATACACCATAGCATAGCATTGGAATTTCATAGTATAGCATTTGAATCTCATACCATAGCATAAAATCTCATAGATTCTCATTCGTCATATCATACCATAGCATACCAGAGCATAGCATACAACATTTTTTTTACTTGGTTTTAAATTATTTTTTAAAAAAATGTTCATATTGCAGATAAGTAGTAAACCTTGGCTTCTGATTATTTTATTTCGAAATGTTTGGAACTCTTCTGTGTTTGGTGGCGTTTTTGTTCAAATCTCATAGAATATCATAGCATAGCATAGCAACCCATATAATTCAGTCCTTAACATTAATTTCTCATACCAGAGCTTACAAATATCATAGCATATCATTGAAATCTCATAGCATATCATTAAAATTTCATACCATAGCATAGCATTAAATTGTAAAATATTTGCATGAAATGACTCGAGTAGAGAAGAAGATTTTCTAAGATTTAATACATTTTACTAGATGGCCATATTGGCACCACCCTAGAGCCTGAATCCCTGACCCAGGGGCCATGAATTTCACAATTTTGGTAAAGAGCTCCATGACATCATAACCATGCAATAAGTTTATTCCTCACATGTGTGGGAGTAGAGAAGAAGATTTTTGAAAATTTAGCTTTGTTTGCATATTTGGCCCCGTACATGGCGCCTGGGGGTGGTAGAGCCATGAATTTGACAATTTAGATTCCTCTTATCATAGAGATGCTTTACACCAAAAATGGTAACAATTGGCCTTGTAGTTTTTAAGAGGAAGTTAAAAATGTAAAATTGTAAACGCACGACGCACACCCGGACGACGGACGACGCACGACGACGGACGAAGACCAATTTCAATAGGTCACCTGAGTGACTCGGGTGACCTAAAAATGATAAAAAATTTGGAACCGATGGGTTTACTAGTGAACTTTTAGCAGTATTTGGTTTGGGGGGCGAAACATTGGCACATTTATTATAAGAGTTACTAACGAATAACGAATTTTTTTAATTCGAATAAACTATATAACAAACCAAGGAAATCTAAATAAAAAAATCTTTAAAACTGGCGACCAATCAGTCTGCTAAATTTGGTATATAAAGCAAACAGGTATTATCAAAAGAAGATATATCTGTGAAAACATAACACCCCCATCATACGGCTCTTCTAAACGCGGAGGACTGCAGACGCAGAGCAGTGTTTAGTTCACACGGGAAAGCTAAGGTCTTTAACTTTCCTTCAAACTCGCTCACAAAATGTTTAATTGAAATTTCTTTTAAATCTAAATCATAAAAGGATGGTTAAGCTTTCAAATGGTACAAAATTCTAACAAATCGAGAAAGAAACTTTTCCGCTGTTGGTGTTTTAACATTAAAATCTTCGATAATTTTTGTAAACAAAACACTTAAGGAACAAATTTAACCGTTCAAAGCCATAAAACAAATCTGTCACAATTATTAATCTACATTCTATCAAATTTTCAAGTTCTTATCTTAACTTTGTAATGAATTGTGGGCGTTTATAAGGAACATGGTCGACAAAAATTGGGTCGTACGAACGCAGTTGTTGGTTCTGCGGAACTTGAGGAGTATATTGAAATGGAACTGACTAAACGCGGAGGAAAGTGTTGTATATAATATCCACAAAATTTAAGTGTTTTTCTTGTCCTTTCTATTAAACAGTTCTAGTAAGTGACAATTTGTACAAAATGCGAGTATTTATATCAATTGAGATGGACCAACCTATATAAAATCGGCATGTTAAATCATTTGTAGTGCCCATATATCATTGTCTTTGAACACACATATATTTAAACGTGGTTTTTTTTCTATTGTAGCACATATAATAGATGCAATGGTTTGCATGCTATAACTTTTTATAAAATAAACAATTTAAAAGATATAATAGACCATTGGATCGAAAACCATGGAAACGAACTTCTGAAATATAGAGAATTTCGGTTTAATGAAAAAAACCCAGAGAATTTATTTACCAAAGATACACGAAGATGTAATTCCTTCAAATGTTGTTAAAGACCAGTAGTGCATCGTATTAGTTAGAACTTAGCACAGCGCATACTTAATTAATACGCCATAGAAAGAAAAGTTAATTAGATACGTTAAAGATATGCTAAAGTGCATTTAAAACTTTTGAATGTTTAACCATAATTAAAACAAAATTTATTAATAAAGGGATGTGTGATTCTTTGATTTTTTTGAAATTCATTTTAGATATTGAGTAATACTGCAAATGGACTAAAAATGGTAAAGATGGTAAAGCCGAAATTAACATGACATGGACATAATAAAACCGTAGATATTTATGTACATATAATGAAATAACTGGGCTGCGTTTAAGATCGTAGCTGCTACATGTACGTACATACTAGTATGTAGGGCTACGAAGCAGCTAAAGGTAAGCCAACCTAGCAACTACGTAGATATTCGTAGCCTAAATTTTTAATGCTTATCATCAAATTCGAAATGACTATCTTAGTAACCACTTTGTAACAAACATGAAAATCTTATCTTGTGACATTTTGTTCATCCTAAAAGTTACTGTGAATTTTAACATGTATGTTTCCCCTTAAAATTAACATTTTGTCTTAGCGGCTAAACCTGCATCCGTTGAATTGACCTATAGATATCTACGACCTAGCGGCTAGGCTAGCTGCCACGATCTTGAACGCAACTCTGTCTCAAAGTTGGATGTACTATGATAATATGATGATATGATGGGTTTTTTTTCAAGATTTGGTTTTCATGGTTTCAAACTTAAACTAATAATTGCTTTTGTACCATTTTTTTTATATGTTCACTGGTACATATCTGTTTAAAAATACTATTGTTGTATGTAAAAACTCCGCGTTCTACAGGTCCATGCTCCGTGTTCTGCAGAGCGAATGCAATTTTAGCTCCGCGTTCGTACGATCCAATTTTTATCGACACTGTTCCATTTAAAATCAATTCTATGTAAGAATCAAAATTCGGTGGCCACGCATAGTCACCGATTTTCTTTATACTAGACAATTTGATAGACTTTGGTGAGTTAAAAAGCCTAACACCATTTATTTGTAGCTATATGGTCCCGTTGTCATGGTAACCGAGGGTAAAGATGTAAAAATGGCATTTTAATGCTTATTTGAGAACATATTGTCAGAAATGTGCAAACTTTGGGTTTCCAGGGTAGAATATATTATTAAAAATAGTTGTCATTTTACTAAAGAAAGAAAAACATTCACGGGGAAACGCATATTTTTAGAGCGTTTCCATGGTTACTAAACAGAAATTTTAAAATCTGTTTTCTTCGTTTAATTTGAATAAAAAGAGCAAATCTTGGATTTTTTTGTAAACACTATTATGATTGTGCAATTAAGAATTCAAATATGAAAATTGAGAACCGTTGCTATGGAAACAAGCTTAAAAATAAGGAAAATTATAACATTTTTATGCATCTTTGAATGGATATCATATATATAGAATGAATAAATATATAAAATTAATTGGTAAGAAAAAGTAAAGTATGTCCTAAACTTTAATGACACTTGAAAAAAATCTGACATTTTCTAAAAATAACTGCCGTTGCTATGGAGTTTTCAAAAAGTAAGAATTTCTCTGTGATTTTTTACGCAACTTAATTTCCCATAGCAACAACACTTCTCTGTTGCATAACAAAGCTTTTCGTGGTATAAAACAAAAATTTAGATATATTTTTACAAGTTCCAACCAAAACAATTGCAAAAAATTTATATAGTCAGGAATTAAAGCATATCAAAATCATCTTCAATTTCTCAGTTTTTCCTTTTTTTTTGGCCTTGCCGCCATAGCAACCGATGTCAATTTTCATAATAATATATTTATTGCATGGACATTGATAAGGATGTCAAAATTTAACAGTTTCCCATTTTGGTTAATTAATAAATCGCAAAAAACTGAATTCATAAATTTGTAACGGTTTCCATGGTAATATTTTAAAAAGTATTGGTTTCTCCATCAATTTTCTGATATATTTAAAGAATTCAAAATAGGACAAAAGCTGTTTTTTGTCTTTGATAGTTTACATTAGTGGGCAAAACCTTCGATTCTAATATGGCTTCAAAGTAGGTAAGTTTTGCTATTTTTTCATCTTTAGCCTCGGTTACCATGGCAACGGTTACCCCCAGTAACCAACTTTTAGTGGGTTTTTTTGCGTTTTACACCTAGGTGTGTCCATGTGTGAAATATAAGGAAAATTGGTGACTATGCGTGGCCAGACCCTTTTATAAATCTTTGATTCTTACATACAATTAATCTTAAAAACGCTAATTATTCATTACAAAGTTAGGATAATGACTTGAAAATTGAATAGAATGTATATTAATGATTTTGACAGATTTGTCTTCTTTAAAATTGCGTTGAAATGGCGTTCAGCGGTCACACTTGTTACTTAAAAATTTAATTTGCAAAAGTTATCGAAGATTTTAATGTTTAAACACCAACAGCGGAAAAGTTTCTTTCTTGATTTGTTAGAATCTTGCACCACTTGAATCCTTAATGATCCCTTTATGAATAAGACCTTAAAGACATTTCAATTAAACATTTTTGAGCGATTTTGAAGGAAGGTTAAAGACCTTAGCTTTTCCGTGTGAACTAAACACTGTTCTGCGTTCAGTGGAGTCCTCTGCGTGCGGAAGAGCCGTATGATGGGGGTGCATATGAATTAATGAGTTATTCTAAGCAAATTAACATCCTAAGCGGAATTCATTAAAACATAAAAATATCACAATTAAAAAAAGATGAATATATGAATTGGAAACTAAAATATTAGAATAATTAGTTCAAAATAGATTTGATTTTTTTGTGAATTTTGATAAACGGTCATTTCTGTTTGGAAAATTTAATGATAACAAATATTCTCTTGTTTAAAAAAAAAATTCATCAAAATCAAAATCAAAATCAAGTCTTCCAACAATCTGTTGGAATTCCCATGGGTACCAATTGTGCCCCATTGTTAGCAGACTTATTTTTGTATTCTTATGAAGCGAATTTATTCAAGAACTTGTACGTGAAAAAAATAAATCACTCGCTGTGGCCTTCAACTCAACATTTAGGTATATCGACGACGTATTATCAATTAACAATTGTTATTGCCATACTTATACTCGATATATCCCAGTGAATTTGAAATAAAAGATACCACAGAGTCAGCGTCATCTGTTTCATATTTGGATATTTTACTGGAAATGGACATTGATGGTAACCTAACAACAAAACTTTATGATAAACGCGATGACTTCAATTTTTCTATAGTCAACTTTCCTTACTTATGTAGCAATATACCTTCATCACCTGCATATGGTGTTTTTGTCTCTCAGTTAATTTGATACGCAAGGGCATGCTCTTCGTATGAACAGTTTCTAAGACGAGGCTAGCTACTGACAAACAAGTTGATAAAACAGGACTATCAACAGTCCCGTTTAAATCATCTTTTCGTAAGTTCTATGGTCGATACGACGACCTTGTCAGCAAATACAATCTTCCACTGAGTCGCATGCTGACTGACGTTTTTCATACTAATTGTTAGACCATAATGAATAACTTAATTGTCTACGGACTTTTGCGGTTTTTATTTTCCCGATTACGACAAAGAGAACACGGCGGGTGTGACCGGTCAGCAGAGGATGCACACTCCTCCATGGCACCTGATCCTACCTCTATCTTGGAGGTCCGTGTTGCTCTGCTTTGAATTTGTATTTCGTTTTATGGATTTTTGAGGTTTGTTATTGTCATTTTTTTCATCAATGCCATTCAAAATCTTTGAGAAAATAATAATTGATAGGAGATTTGTTTAAGAATATCTGAAATCTGAAAATCTGTGACAAATTATAACAACTGAAGCCTGGTTGCCATAGAATAAAACCAAAATACATAATGGACTATATAAATCTCTTTCTCTCTCTTTCTCTCTCTATCTCATTTAATATAACAAAACATAAAAGCTACACATTATTGCATATGATTTTATAAAAACCTACTGAAGCTGTAGTGAGCCTCCTCCATCGAAATGTTACCTGTACCCTTCATTGTGTACCAATATTTACGTGAAAGTAAAATAATTCAGATATCAAGTTGTTGTGTAGAAGGCACATGCTATTATGGTGTCTCCTTTGTAACATTAAGTATGTATCTGAACAAGTAGCACATCTTCATGGTATCTTTTGTATCATCTTTGTCAAATTCTTCATGTTTGTATATATTATACATCTTCCTCGTGAAGATCCATTACAGCGGAATCATATGCTATGTCTAAGGACCCTTTATCCAAAATCCTTTACGGATCACTTACCAACATAGCAGCATTTATCTTCCCCAAAATAGAAATCAAAAACATCTCATTTTTATCATAGACGAATTTTTTTTTTTTTTAAATTTCAGGAAGTAGTATTAAACATATAAATTAGTTTTTAACAAAAAGATTATTTCTTAATTATATTTGAGGGGCAGGATCAAATTATCCCTAGGTAACTGGTCATCTATGTATTATAAAGAATATAATATGTTGTTAAATCTTGACACGTATATACGTGTTTGTGCAATGATGTTGTTTATTCAAAAAACTTAAATTAACTTCAATAAATAAACTCAAAATAAAAATTAAACATTTTCATCTGATAAATATCCCGTCGAAAAGTTTATGTATTTGCAGTTTTATAAAAACTGGCCGATATATTGAATTTGAAATGCGATTTGACATTAAAAACGGCAATTTCATAATTAATCAGATATTAAACAAAGACCTTTTGTGGAAATTGACAGTTACAAAATCACCTCGATCGTATGCTATTACCCATTTTAGTGCACGACCGATGTGACTAAATTCGTTAGGGACTTCATTGATTTTTTTTAAATTAAAGGATGAAAGTTTTACATACATTTACACGTATGTGGATAGATTCATTCTATCTAGGTTTGTACGTACGGTGACCTAGGTGTTATATCTAATATCAGATTAGTAATTAACCATTAGATTGTTTTTCCCTTAAAAGACATTAATTTTGCTTATTTCAAAATGACTTTTCTTACTTATTTTGTCTAAAATGCTTGGCCAAAATTGGAATGTTCGAAGAAAAAGTGGGGTTGAACTACCTCCACTTGACTGTAATTAAAACCATTTGCGAAAATCAAGTCCAATATACCCATATTTTGTATAAGTGACTTATGAGTAATTCCGGTTTTATTGAAAGTGGGGACATGTACGCGTATTTCTTGCAATATCACCGGTGTAAGATCGGTTTGTCCAGTGTGAGACTGCTGTGCGAGATTTTTCTGTCTTACACTGTGTATTACTACGCCGCTTTAAAACGTAAACAACCGTTGTCTGCTGTTGCAAATTGCAAAATGTTGGATTAAGATTATTCATGAACATTAAGTAATTGGTTTGCTTAATTAATTACAATTATCATATTTTTATTGAAAAAAACGGTCGTATGCCCTCATTTTGACCTGCACTATTTGAAGCACGCGGAGGAATAAACCAAGAGTAATCTTTTTGAACTTCATAATGAACGTTACAAAAGAAAGTTGCCAGACATTATTTTTTAATGACAGTAATGCGAGAAAATATTAATTCATTATATACTCGTGTGGGATAGTGAAATTCCACCTCGGGGCCAAGATTCACGGTCTAGGACTCGGCAAAGCCTCGTCGTCCTAGACCGTGAATCTTGGACGGCCCCGAGGTTGAATTTCACTATCACACTCGTAATAATGAATGATTCTATTAATCTTTAATTGCAAATACAGTGTGTTCATACATTTTCAATTTCCTGCATAAACAAAGCTCAACCACCAATTAAACTTTCAATTCATTCTTTTATTTTTTAAAATACACCTATATTTATGTCATTGCTGTTGTGGCCCACAGAAACATAAGGATAGTAAAGTGTAATCAATGAATTTTGTTCCATGATAATCCAAAGCAAGAAGGATCTATGCATACATAAAATTTTGAAATAGTTTTAATCTCCTTCCTTATTCCTTATGTGCAGCTATTTGCGTATATTTCATCTCCATAGTTCTCTCTAAATGCGTCGTGTTGACAGTACCTAACGGAAGTGATGTTATTCGTGCTATCTGCTATGTCCTCGTTGGATTGAAATGAACTAAATTCAGAGTCCATTTCATGTTCTGTGTTACGTTGCCTGTGACGGCTATAATATCTAACAACCACGGTTATTGCGACAAGTGTAAATACAAATAAAACGGAACTCCCAGCGATGATAATCAGTTGTTTATCTTTAAGCCAGGCTTGTTCATTAGGTTTCAATTTACCGCCCATTTGTGTAGTATACATCTGGTGTTCTGATATCAAAGAAAACATTCAAAACATAAAATATGAAGAGTACATCTAGAGGTTCAATGAAGCGATGTTCTAAGCACAATGATTTGGATACAAGGATGAAGATTGGAAATATTTTTATATATCTGATTACCAACATGCATCATTACAAGCGAAAATCTCTAAATGGTACAATGTATAACCAAAATCATCGATTCTATATATTTTTTCGTCGATTCTATAATTTTTTTAACACATTGGTCTGTCATAGAGCTTGATCGCACAACTGGATTGGTCATATACATGCATCACGGTCACTAAACATAATGGTTTAACCTAGACGCTTTATGACAAACATAGGTATAAAATAAGGTATGTATAATTTGCAAACAAACCAACATGTAGAACCTCATATTTATTGCTTTTTAATCTCTTGGCGACAGTTTTGGTCAGTTTCGGGCAGGAACAAACTAGTTCAAGAAATGTTAATATTCTTATCCTCAAATGTAAATGTACAAAATGGCCGCACATCCCTCTTAAAGAAAATTTGACATATATTCAATGAGAAAACACTTTTGTCCAAAAAGTACCTAGACAACATTGAAACAGTGACCATCTCAAAGGGCCCTTCTTAGATAATGGACAGTAAGATGAAAAGCATTTCAGAGAAGTTTGCTTTGACCTTCACCTATAAATTAGAAATTTTTCAACAGGCATGGAACTTTTACTTGAGTCTCATTTCTCCTTAAATATAGGTATTTTTGCTCAAACGGAGCAAGATTAAGCAAATGGGAAATAATCTACGGTCTAAAACTGATTATAAACAGATCTGCTATGACCTTCACATTGACTTGGTTCATAGTCACTACACACCATTAACCCAAAAGCTCTGTTTATATGAATGATAAGACAAATAGAGCTAATTGGAGAGGATACATGCTCTTATAAGGATTTTTGTATGATTCAATATGACCTTGTCAATTGACATCATTCAAAGTTTCTACTGTATATCCTTTGATCAAAGGTATTATGTGGGGGGAGTATGAGCCATATTGGACTAATTGAAGAAAAGATATGCTACGGACAAGGAGTTTTTCATATATCTCTGCTATGACCTTAAATTTTACTTTGAAACTTGTTTAACGTAGCTCGCGAGTTTGATGACGTCACAATAGGATTCGACGTAAAGCGTTTAAAGACGTGACATACATTGTCACATTTTGTTCTATAAGGTAATAATTCAATTTTGGTTGTAACGCGCTTTCTGATTGGCTAAAAAAATTATTTTATATCGTATAAAGAATGTTGCCTACGTCATAGTAAGACTAACGTCAAAAAACGTATCAATCCGCCTGACGTTACATTTGAATTTTGTACAATTTAATGTTATTTTAAGGGTAAAATGACCGTTTTTATCTACAGTTAATAGCAAAAAATTAATTATAAGCAATGAATTCAAATATTAATTAGTTTTATACAATATAAAATGGTTTGGAACAGTTTACGCTTTTTTATAAACCGCTTCGCGGTTTATAAAGCGTAAACTGCCCCAAACCATTTCATATCGTATAAAACTAATAAATATTGAATTCATTCCTCAATGAGTGTGCACATGATTTTACATTTAAAATCATGATTAGAGTAAATAAACTGAACCATATGCATGAACTTTGTTTCTTTTACAATTATAACTTCAGTATTTTCAACTATTGATCTAGCTATTAAAGTTCTTTTGGCTTAAGCGATTACAAACTTATTATGTCAATAGCTTTTAAGGAGTAATTATTTTTGAATTAATTGACTCAGAGTTTCATGAAAATAAAAGTAGCCATTTTTCTTCTCTCCCGCCTTGTTTCTTTCTACCTCCAACATCCGTCGCCACGTTGTCTTTGGGCGTCCCCTCTTTCTTCTTCCCTCAGGCCTCCATCCTAGAGCCACAGCACAGTCATCTGCTGGATCTTTTCTTAATATCTGACCGATCCAGTTGAATCTTCTTCTCCTGATCTCTCCGTTGATGTTAGCTGTTTCTGCCATCACCAGTACAGTTAGGTTTTATATGTGCTGATGCCATCTGACCTTAAGGATCCTCCTTAGGCATTTTGTCTGGAACGAGTCGATCTTCTTTTTCTCTGTCTTTGTGAGTGTCCATGTCTCACATTCATATAACAATACGGAGAGGACTAGGCTTTTGAAAAGAGCTCGATAGACTTTGACCTTTCTGCTGATGTTAGTCACCTTCCAAATGTTGTCTACCCTCCTGAAGGATGCACTGGTCATCGCTATTCTCTCCCTGATGTCGGCTGTGACTCCGTCGTCCTTGGTGACATTGCGCTCAGGTAAGTGAAGCTGTCCACCTCCTCAACTTCACTGTTTCCGACATTCCGGCTGGCTTCACTCTTGCTGTTGACCTTCAGCACCTTGCATTTCTTGGCATTAAGCTTTAAACCGACCTTAGGTGGCACGGGACAGTTTTTTTGATACATTTCATTGTAGCCAGGGGATGTGTGTCTTCGGAAGTCTGTAACTAGAATTTCCTCAGTTCCCATTGAGCACAAATACCTTTAATTCACTTGTTATAGGGTCAATCACTAATTTCTGAAGAAAATTACTAGTCAAAACCTGTAAAATTTTCTACATACTGGATTTTACGAGATTTTGACACTTTCATATTTTGCTAACTTTTCATGATTTTTCAGCTTTTTAGACCTCCCCCAACTAATTCCCTGCAAAGGGTTGACCTTCCGTACCGTGTGCATGTTGCACCATCATATGTCAGAAACTTACCGGTGTATAGTTTACAATGTCCCATCCACCTACTTTTCGTGTTATTTTACCTCCCGTCTGTCACTTGCAATTTCACTGTGTAAAGTCAACACAACAGTCATAGCCGCGGTTTCGCATTTTACTTCTGATTCTCGTGTACCTAACATATGGGGCCTACATATTGCATGTCAATTTCAACAAGAGACATCCCTCTAACTAATGATAATCATTAAAAATAATTTCATGAATTTTAGCAACACTCATAAGCCTTCAAGTACAGCAACTCTCAATTTTACAAAAATATTGACGGGTACTTTATTCGAAACTGTCCCTTGCTACCTTAGCTGAGTTGTCCCATC
Source organism: Magallana ariakensis (assembly GCA_020458035.1). Lineage (NCBI taxonomy): Eukaryota > Metazoa > Mollusca > Bivalvia > Ostreida > Ostreidae > Magallana > Magallana ariakensis. The sequence goes on from CM035814.1 coordinate 16,114,774, forward strand.
TAATTCCGGTTCGTTCTTCTTTGACTGTCTGATGCATCACCCATTTGATGCATCACCTTTTATCAGTAGAAACAAGATCCCTGACATGCAACAGCATTGCTTTACGCTGGTCATAACAGGGAAAAAGGCTGTGGTCTCATTGTCTTCAATCACGGAGCAGTGGACGTTTTCGTATAGTGCTTAAACCATTTGGATCAGTTTATTTTGGTATACCGTTATTTGTAAACCCCAACTCTATGTATACACGTTCTTGACATATTTATTTTTGAAAGTTATGTTTTCTCACTAATATACTGTCAAATTTTCTTTGATATAATTTTGAAGGCAAATATTTATCATTTTCTACTTGGGAATATCATGAAAATTATTAGTCCGCAGGACATGGCAATTCATGAAAAAAATGTACTGTATATGTTATTTTTAAACGCTAGAGGGAAATAGGTTTGATCTTTGCAGAAAATGAACTTAAATCATATCCGGTTGTAAAAGATTAAAGTTTTAAAAAGGAAGGCATGGATAAAATAAATTCAAGGAAATTGTATTCGTTTTATTGTTTTTAAAGTAATACTATTTTCGTTCTGACTAATCCATATACCTGTCATATTTCCACATCCATTGATGTGATTACATTTGGAGAGGGCACAATTACACTCGTATTGACACTTTTCCCCAAAGCTTGGATATCTACAAGGTGAAATACAGTCTTGTCCGAAGTAGCCATCTTCACATATTGAAGCTGAACTTGAAGTCATCTGCATATCATTAGAGCCTTGTTGGATAGTCGAAGGAAAAAATATCTTATTATTTGAATAAACTTTTTTTTTTAATGATACCTATATAATGCTGAAACTACTTAAGATCTTAGAAAATGGTGATTCAATTCAGCTTGAAATCATAGGCAATTTTTAATCTATCTTGTTTATATTACTATATTTTATTTTTTATGTTATCTTACCTGGAATGTTCGTGCATCCAGTAATGTGGTTACAAATTTCCTCAGAGCAGTTACACTTTTTCTGACATTGAACACCAAATGCAGGATATCTACAGGCGTACATACAACGTGGACCATAATACCCAAGCGGGCAGTCTAGAAGAAGGAACTTTTTGAGCCATTTCTTTTCATAATACACGCATAAAAAATTACACATTATAAATCCTTTGTATAACAAATATCTTATATGTACAGTTACAAAATCAAGATATAATTCAAAACATACCTGATATATTCCTTATTTTCTTAGTTTTTTGCTACATATTTTTGTATCCTACTCTTAATAGATCAATCTACCACATTTTGTACAATTGATAATCAGATAAGTACATGTAATTGATAAAAATAAGTATAAATTAATTTAGATGTAACCTGCACATCCTGTTATTATGTTGCATATATCCTGAGTACAATTGCACAGTCCCTGACATCGCTCGCCGAAGCTCGGATACATGCAGGGTTTTGAACAGTTTGGTCCAAAGAATCCAACCTTACACCCTATAATTATTTAGAATCAGGTTTATTATTGTGCAAATGTCTATCCATTGTTTTAGGAAAAACACATCATTGTAAATTTTTGGATTTGTTCGCGCATTTCAGATATTGCGAAAGGGACCCGGGTTTATATGCACTATTTTTCAATGCTTCAGTCATATTTAGATGCCCAAAGTATTTAAGTACTTTTATTCCTTTTTCATTATTATTCTTAAGTCAGACTAGGATGCAACCTAATTATATCACCTTTACATTAATCAGTGAATAAATAAACAGGGTTGCATTAAAAATCGAGAGGACGTAAAACCAAAAGCTACATGATACATCTATATATTTTTTAAGGTATGTAAATTATCAGCCGTGAAAAATGTTCCTATTTGTAACAGGTTTTGCACATTTATATATAATACAAAACTTCACTTACCATGCACAGAACACAAAAATACAACGACAAGCCATAAATACTTCATCGTAATATTTCATATACCAGTTCCTCATAGTCGATAGTCGTTAATCATCAATAATGTTTTTATATTTTTCGCAAGAAAAGAACAGTTAATACCATTGTATTTATGTCACCTTGGATTCAATTTGTGAGTTTAGATAAGCTTGTATATGCAAACACGGACACTAAAGCTGTAATTCACTTCCTTCCTCTATGACCATGAAAAAGGTAATGGATGGATTATATCATTATCAAAAGGAAGTTTTTTTATACGTATTATATATTCTATATTGTATACGCATGTAGCCAGAAAAATTATTTAAATCTGAAAATAAACTGTTGCATAAGATGAATAAATGTATGGTCCTAACTTAATCTGCACACGTTTCATGAGCTCAAACCACGTGACCATTAGTCGTTAAATTAAAACTACACTGTTTATTATTTTGGTAAGAAAGTGAATAACATGTCTGTATCGTTTGCTATCAAAGAAAACCAGATGTTGATATGTTGATGCTGGACATTTAACGCGTGATAACAATGGCAAGCGGATAGCGGTTAATAGCTCGTATATAAGCACATAAATAAAAATCTCGGAAGTCAGTTCTGAATGTTTAGATATTACAATTTACACATTTGCTTCGTAGTATCTTAGACTTCAAAATTGTGTAAAAACTAATATTAAATAAATATACATTTAGAAATTGTTATATACTTTAATCTCACAGGATATATATATATATATATATATACCCTACCCCGGGGATCATGATGTAAACAAACTATACTAGCGGAAAAAAGAAACTATGCATTATTTAATACATGAAAAAACATTTAAAAATTACAATGAACAAATTTTATTTTTTGTAATACTGTTAACACATGTATTCGTAACAACATCTGAAAACACATTAATGTCAACGTCGAATAACGTCAATTTCAGCACACTCGAAAGTCACTGTTATTTGAAATTGAATTAACAAAATAATTAACGCGTGTGACCACCATTTGCGTTGACGCATGCTTGACAGCGACGCCTCATTGATGCCACTAAATTGTTTAGAAATGCTTGAGGGATGTTGTTCCAGATGTTGGTTACAGCCAGGCCTAAATCAGCAAATGTCATTGGCTGATTTGGTAAACGGTGCAAACGTCTTTCCATTTCATCCCAGATGTGCTCGATCGGCGACAAATCAGGGGAAACAGCTGGCCAAGGCAAGACATCGACATTCTGTTGAACAAACAAGTCCCTGACTACACGTGCAACGTGTGGCCTTGCGTTGTCTTGCTGCAGAGTGATGTGATTTTGATGTCTCTGTATGAAGGGTATCACATGACGCTGAATAATTTCATCTCGATAGCGTACGCCGGTGAGATTTCCATTGACAATTTGTAGAGGGGTCCTTCCACGTGCTGATATTCCACCCCACACCATAACGCTACCTCCACCAAATTGTCGACGTTGCACAACACAAGCGTCCTGGTAACGCTCCCCAACGCGACGATACACCCTACAACGGCAGTCACTGCTATCCAAATGAAATCTGGATTCATCAGTGAACAGAATATTGGCCCAGTCCTGTATTCTGAATCGCAGATGTCGTGTGCACCACGCTAGTCTGGCGATACGATAACGTTGAAGCAGTACTCGGCGCACCGCTGGACGTCTTGGTCTGATGTTTTGCTCGCGCAGACGATTACGCACAGTCCTTGGACTAATTGGTCGAAGCCCTGGAATGCTAACGGCAGTCCAACTTGCTGTCTGGAAACGATTTCTCAGATGCACAAGTACAATGTGGTTGTCCTGTTGACGTGACGTCACACGAGGTCGCCCAGAGCGCGGTCGATCCTGGATGTTGCCAGATTGTTGAAAACGTCTCTATAATGACTGGATGGTGTTCCGATGAACTCCAAAGTGTCTTGCTACAGTATTTTGTGCCATTCCAGCTTGCAGCATCCCAACAGCACGATTACGTTGGTTTTCGTTGAGTCGTGCCATGACATAGGGGTAAATTTTGTTGAAACTAAATTGATTTTCTTAACAAAAAAAGTTTAAACAAATTCTTTACAGTTCTTATTCCAAACAGTATTGGCCCGTAAAACTCGTGCGTACAAATTCTTCAATAAACAACAGGTGCTCACTAACCATGAAAAAGTCCGTGCACCGGACTGTTACCATCCGATATTGTCAAAAACAAAACCATTATCGATTGTTTAAATTTTATCAATACAAACAATAGATATAGAAAAATTATACTAAATTTTATAATGCACAGTTTCTTTTTTCCGCTAGTATATTTGAATTTATGTAAAACAAATAAGCAACTAAAATTTTTGCATTGCCCAGCAACTGATGAAAAAAATTTGTTACCACTGGATGTCACTTTCAAACAAAATTTTGCTTGAACTAGATAAATATTGGTTTTAATTAAACATAAATTATAGGCATTCAGAAGTTGGAGTTCTATTCGCTTTTCGCTATTCGAATAGCGAATAGAATTATTCAAATTATCGTAAACATGTTAATAAACGTAAATTAAAAATTCCCTATAAACTTCCTTTTTTCAATGTAAAGAAACAGTTATATACTAAAATTATATCTTGCTGACCTGATCTAAACATTGACATAATTAGCTAGCATGGCGAAAAGGTAAGAAATTCATCATATTCTGTTGCTATTGGGATATCTTTCAAAGGAGTGTCTAACAACCTGTATTCCATATTTGGGCCTTCATATTTAATCAGGATGGGGCCCCGGGAAAGCCCAGTCGACCCTTAAAAGGAATTGGGGTTACATTAACAGGCTTAGCTAGCCTGGCGAAAATAGGAAATTTCGTATAATACAGTTATAATAAGATATTTTTCAAGGGGCTGGCTGACACCCTGTTTCCCATATTTGGGCCTTCATATTTAGTGAGTATGGGGCCCCGGAAAATTTCAGTCGACCCTCAAACGGAATCGGGTTTACACGAACATTAACAGGCTTAGCTAGCCTGGCGAAAATAGCAAATTTAATTTTATACAGTTATAGTGGGAAATCTTTTAAGGTGCTGGCTTACACCCTGTATCCTATCCATAGTTGGGCCTTCATTTTTGGCAAGGATGGGGCCCCGGGGAAGCCCAGTTGACTCTCAAAAGCAATCGGGTTTACAAGACCATTAACAGGCTTAGCTAGCCTGGCGAAATAGGGAATTTCGTATAATACAGTTATAATGTTATATCTTTCAAGGGTCTGGCTAAAACCCTGAATCCCATATTTGGGTCTTCATATTTAATGAGGATAGGGCCATGGAAAAGCCCAGTCGACCTTTAAAAGTAATTAGGTTTACACGACCATGAACAGGCTTAGCTAGCTTGGCGAAAATAGGAAATTTCGTATAATACAGTTATAATGGGATATCTTTCAAGGGGCTGGCTAACACCGTGTATCCCATATTTTGGGCCTTCATATTTGTTAAGGTGAGGGTGGGGCCCCGGGAAAGCCCAGTCAACCCTAAAAAGTAATTGCTTTACACGACAATTAACAGGCTTAGCTAGACTGGCGAAAATAAGAAATTTCGTATAATACAGTTATAATGCTGCATGTATATCTTTCAAAGGGCTGGCTAACACCGTGTATCCCATATTTGGGCCTACATATTTGGTGAGGATGGGGCCTTGGGAAAGCCCAGTCGACCCTTAAGAGCAATTTGGTTTACACGACCAGTAAACGGCTCAGCTAGCCTGGCGAATATAGGAAATTTTGTATAATACAATTATAATGGGATATCTTTCAAGGGGCTGGCTAACACTGTGTATCCCATATTTGGGCCTTCGTATTTGGTGGGGATGGGACCCCAGGCAAGCCTTGTCTTTTGTTTGTGTAGCGATTAATAATGAATTGAAAAGAAATTATATACACTTTATTTTACACGTCGCTTTGTTACAATGTATCTGAATTTCTTTTTATATCTATGTCTGATTTTTTCTTCTGTATATCCTGAAATGCGAGATGCTCATTCATATTAATTCTTAGGTTGAATAGGAAAGTTTTTTTCTGTGGAGGAAATGTGAAGGAAATCCTGGTCGTATTTCTGTTTTATATTTCAGTGTTTTTTAAAATTTGTTTAAACTGGTTTACATGTATGGGAAACATGGTCAGAACTCCTTCATTTCAGACATTTCAGAATAAAACATGTACAACTTACATTAAACATTTATTAGAATAGCCAGGGGCGATTTCAAAAGTTTTTTTTAAAAATTGCCCCTTTTTCGCTTTTTCATACACATAGGTCCCATTATACACTCCAATCCCAGGCGACTGCCATAAACTACGATAGGATTTGTAGGTTAATGTTTACCAAAGCAAATATTTAACAATTGATTTGAAATCGACGACGTTCCCTTCGAGTGAGATTTCATGTTCTGTGTCCCTCCTTTCTATTTTAAAATCGAATGTGAAAAATTAGGACACAGTTTCGCATTTTCTTTTTATATCTAATAAAAAGGTCTGATTCTATCCACAAAATAAATGAAAAAAATATTCTTGCAATTTATACCCCTCAAGTAACAATCTAAACCTCACATTTACCCCTTTTTGTAAAATTTGACAAGGTCTTTCCTGCGAAACTGCCCCATGCCACCTACCAAAAAAGCGTATCAGTTTGTTGACATGAAAGTCAAGTTGGCCTTCAATATTTGGTTATAACCGCGCAAGACAAAAGTTTGACTAGTCATGTTTATTTCTTAACAAGTAATTCAACAATATGCATCCAAATAGTTTATAATCAGCAATGACCCCCACCCCCACCCTCAACCCCGACCCCCCTCCACACACACCTGAAATATGCCTTTGCTTCGACCAAGTGCTCAATGTTTCACAACTTTTTCATATAAAGGAGGCGATGTGTATATGAGATGGTCAATTGACATTATATATATATATATATATATATATATATATATATATATATATATCTATATATATATATATATATATATCTTTATAGATACCAAAGAAAAAATCAGTGTACCTAGAGTGGGCAACAATATGAATAGATCTAGAAACAAAATTATACAGTAGTTGGCCATGAATGAGTTCGCAAAATGGCGGCGTCGTCGATGTAAGGAAACTTCGTTTACTAAAAATAAAACTCCGATATTTGATCTTAAAATTATAAATCACATACCTTCTTGTTTAGTATTTAGTTATCTGTCCTTTTGTGAGTATTACACTTCTAATTCTACGTGGAATGCTGTCATACAAGCTGCGAATGTAGTGAAGAGGCAATGCAGTCCACGTTTCCAGTGTAATGCGTTTCAAGTCTTCGGCGTTTTTAATTTCAGATGTTCGTCGCTGTATGCGAGTTTTCAAAGTTTTCCAGATATTTTCAATTATGTTCAGATCTGGACTTTGGGCTGGCCATGGTAATGTGTTTATATTGTTGGTGGTCTTCCAAGCATTGGCCCTAGCAGACACATGACAAGGGGCGTTGTCCTCCTGGAAGATCCAGGGTCGGTTCGGGAAATGTTGTGCGACCAAGGCCATAAATGATCATCAAGGATAGAAATATATTTATAGGTGTTCATGTTGCCGTCAACTGGTGAAAGGGTTCCTACGCCAAGGTATGAAATACATCCCCAAAACATAACCGATGCCCGGCAGTGCGCTCCCTGTCTCTGAATTCACCCAGGCACTATGGTCGTAGACGCTCGTCAGGCTTCCTCCAGACGTATATTTTATTGTTGTTACTCAACATTATTTTCGTTTTTTCACTAAAGATGACTCTAGACCAATTTTCACGAACAGTCCATGTCAATTTTTGTCTACAAAAGCGTTTCCGTCGCTCTCAATTTACGTGCGAGATAGTGATTTTTTTTTAAACCATACGCCTTCTATATCCATCATCACAAAGTCTTCTTCTTATAGTTCTTTCAGATACATTACACCCTGTAATGCTGTTAAACCTACTTGTAAGATCTTTTAATGTTTGTCTTCTGTTGCCTTTCACACGTCTAAATAAAAAACGCTTATCTCGAGGTGCTGTTGTTTTCTTACCCCCACTTCTCCGCTTGTTTTCTGTATTTCCTATCTCGTTCACCCTTTTCAAAAATTTCTGAATTGTTCTGCTGTTTATATTAGTTAAATCCTGAATTTTGTAGCTTGAAAAATCGTTAATTGATAAAGATATAATGATTTCTTTTAGTTCTTCTGTCAATTTTTTTTCCGTGGGGAGCCATTGTTTCTATGCAGACGATAAATTGTTTACCAAAGGGGAATAATCTAGAAAATAAAATAAAACAATGCAAAAATTGTAAAACTATTTATTCGGATAAAATTGAGCTTGATACGTTCATGATTTACGGTAAAGTTTTACTTTCAACTTTCTAAGCGGACATTATTTGTAAACGCCGCCGCCATTTTGCGAACTCATTCATGGCCAACTACTGTATATCAGCCTCCCCCTCCTTTTGGGTCAATTTTTCTTGATCTTGAAGGCACCTTTTCTTTTTCTCTGCCTGTCTGTCTCTCTCTCTTTTTTTCTCTCTTTCTTACTCTATCTCTCTCTCTCTCTCTCTCTCTCTCTCTCTCTCTCTCTCTCTCTCTCTCTCTCTATTATACCAACATAATAACCATGATGATACATGTACAGGTGTGAAATGTCCACTCGCGAGGGTGGGGGGTGGGGGGGTTCTGAGAGATAATTTTGTTTGGCGGGGTGTGGTGACTCCCTCCTCTAGATCCGCGCATGGAGATGCCAATTCTACGGTAACGTAGGTTTGTTCTTTGATTATTATGATAGAAAAATTCGCGCTAGGCCAGAAGAAATACTCCCACTCTTTATCGACATGCAAAATTGTGATAGATTTGGAGAATTTAACTTATATTCTGGCAGCAAAATGTGTTAGATATTGTATAAATATAACTACATGTATGCATTTATTTGTAAATAACAATTTATCGTTTGAAGGAAAACAGACAATCTAGGAAAGGAGTGGCTTGATTACAGCCCCCCCCCTCCACCTCTCCTCGCAATCCATACTACCCATAGTCCTCTGCGTCTCCGCACACAGAGAGACTCTGGCGGAAGTTTGCTCGCAATCTACATCATTGCCAGATCCTATAGTCTAAATGACTCTTAATTATTCTTTTAAAAAACAATTAATTTATTTGTTCGAACATACTAGTATAGCAATTTCGTCAGAACTTAAAATAGTTTTTCATTTGGTTCTTGGCTTTTTCACGCCGCCGTACATACCAAAGCATATTGTGTTTTAAAGAAAAAAATGTGTCGTGCCAATATCTATTTCATGATTTTAATTGATATTGCACTATTTGTTTAAATCAATACCGTTCAATGTTATAAATCTAAGTTTAAATTTATCCACTACCTCGCTTGCGAATTGAAGCATTTGCGTGCATTTGACTCACCGCTTGTGCGCTGTCCTAGCTATGTATATTCCTAGCCTGCACATATTCTAAATTAGGCACGTAACATCTGTTTTGAATGTAGGTGCCAGAATTATCTTACATGTATATCTTGATAACAAATACTTTTTTCATAAATTATAAAAAGTCTTCAAAATAATAATCTATCATAAAAATTTAATATTTCGATACAATTATTCTTTAAAGCTGTAATTTCAATTCAAATTATTTATTGATTATTAATGGCCCTCATAGGGGTAACAGTTAGTGATTAGTAAAAGTTGATGGACGTATTTCCATTATTAATAATATTTTCATTGTTTTTCCGACCAATGAGGATCGTTATTTTATTCCTGGTTTCCGTGATTCTAACCGGATGAAAGTCAAAGACTCCCTCTGGATGGGACACCAGTCCATCGCGGACTAACTTCCAGTCTGAGCCGGGACCCAATTTTATCTTTGTGGACTAAGACAAATGTAAAGTGCTTTGTCTAAGGACACAACACACATCAAGGGGCCACACCGTGGCTTGAACCGTCGACCTTTTCATACTTTTGTATAACACTCACATAATATATACATGTAATACATTATATGGCATATGAATCGTTATGAAATAGCACACCATGAGAACTCCAGTATATGTATTGATAGATAACACAAGTCTACCTAAGACCCATATTGATTTATATATTCGTTTAACTTTGTTCAATCGATTAAAGAAGATATTACATATTACATAACATTTATTTCGTTATCGATTTTTTACACTATAAAAATCAAAACGTACTACATACATGTTCATACAAATGTTATTAAATGTTATAACAAAATTATTAATCTCTGCTCACTTTCAGAGTGATAGTGCTGACTTTTGATATTTAATTTAAAAAGGGCTAAGATAAATACATGTATTGTGATAATTGTATTATATAAATATCCTTTTACATTCATACATGTAATAATAACTCGTTCTTAAATGTCAATTGATTTCACTAAGTACCACATTTTGACATAAGAAAATATGAATATGTAAGTCACTCCCTATTATAGTTTTCCGATTATAACCATTTACATGAAAATTGCTATTTCAAAAAGCTATCTACGTATTTGTCTGTTAGTGGTCGTAAAAACCCAATTCCTTTGGAGGGTCGATTAGACAGCAAGCCCCTTCAATGATATTCCAATTAAAACTGTAATATACCAAATTCCAATTTTTCACCATGCTTCAAATTCGTGTAAACCCAATTCCTTTTGAGGGTCGACTGGACATTCTCGGGGCGCCATCCTCACCAAATATGAAGACTCAAATATGGGATACAGGGTGTTACCCAGCCCCTCAGATATTGGAGGGTGGTGGTCTATGTTAGCCTGCCCCTGCCTCTTCAACTCCATTGTCATCCCTATATTTGTTGTTAAAAAATAAATAAATTTTTAAATCCTCTAAATATATCTCATATACAAATATACGAGTATGCTCAATGACTAGATAATTCGTGAAATTAATATAAACTGAAAGTATTCATTTTATGAAATCGGAAGTCCTACCTTTGAAAAATGTGTTTGACTCTCGGAATAATGGACCCTTGATAATGTCAACGTCTGGTCGAATAGATTGCAAAAATCTCTGTATACCCTGACGATATGATAAGAGAGTGGTTTTTTTTTACATCTCCCTTTTGTTATTTCGAAGTTCAACATAAAATCTACCCAGCAGACGATCCAGTTCTTCATATGATAGGCCTTCGAATACTGCACTGATTTGCTTAGAAAGAAAAATGTTTACAGCTATCCTTGTTAATTTTTTGGTATTCTCGGCCTCTGAGTTGTTTACTGTTTCTTTAAAATCTTCCTCACTAAAACTCGCAAACCTGCGAGCTTTCGAATTCGACGCCATATTTGACTGAAGCGAAAGTGAAAACGAGACAGCTCGTGCGAGTCAATATTCGCTTTCAGCGGTCATTATAAAAAAATGACTTTGTATTGACCAATCAGATTACCGGATTTCACAAAAGAATAAAATATTATAATAAATATGGACTCAATGTAGGTCAATATGCATTTATAATGACCCAGGATGACAGATATTGACCTCAGATACATGGAGTATATCAACCTCGGGCTAGCGCCCTCGGTCGATATACTCCATGTATCTTCGGTCAATATCTGCTCTAAGAACCAGTGCGCGCGGGAAAAAGAACGAGCTAAACCTTCAGATTCATCAAGAAAGGTCTAAAGTGTGATTTGCATCATTACTAGTACTCTTTTCTGTCTTGCATCGCCACTTTTGTAAACTGTGTATATGAGTGATGAATAAATCAATTATCAAGTATGTAAACATGAATTGTAATTACTGTATTAAAGTTCTATGACAAACACTTAAACTCTGTGAATGAATTATTTTTTTATGTGTAGGTACTTATTACATGTAGTACATGTAGCTAAAGCCTGGGATTGCTTACGCAATGCTCCCGGCTAAAAGGAAATAAATCACACAATCATAAATGTACTTATCTAATCTAGGTAGCGCCTCGTTATGACATTTTGTCTTGAAGGACATACTTAAAAATTTTATAACTAAAACTCTGTTTAGAACCATCGATATAAGAGTTTTATACATGATCTTATTTAAAGAAAAAGAAAAATAACTGTATAAGAAATGTTAGAGATATAAATATTCACTTGTCATTTAATGGAAACATCTGGCACATTTGATTTTTATTTTAATAACAGCTTGATGCGGAAAATCAGATTGAAGTGGGTTTTTTTTCAATCATCACCACAAACACTCTCTTTGAGGTTAGTAGCACAAGGAAAAAAATGTTTTAATTTAATTTTAATATATTACTACATGTACAAACGTGAATATGCATTTAAATTATAATTAAATGTATGTATAACAGAAATTGTTATTAACAGTATGATATTAAAAACAAATACTGAGATGTATACGTAAAACACAGTACATTCACACGTTATATAAGAAGGAAAAATTTAAATTTTAGTATTTAAAATTTTTAGTCAGTTTTAACTTTAGATTACTCAACATATGTGCCACATACCAATTGATTTCAGTAGATATATTATACCGTTATAATGAGACAATTGCACAAAAAAACTACATCAAGATTTGAAAACGTGGACATTATTATATTATTGATGAGTTACTAAAACGCGTGTTTTCATAATCGGGATCAGAACCTTCATCAAGTTCAAGACTTGCATAACTAGCTCTCGCAACTTCGTCGATTGATGGTATTGAATATAATTCAAAAGGCTGGTAAATCTTTTCCTCAAGCTGAGGCCTGTTATTGCATTTCTTTAGTTTGATCCACACACAAAGTGCTATAATCAGTATTAAACTGCTACTTCCGGTGACTATGGCTTCTCGATGCTTGTTAACAAATGTCCACTCAAAATTGAAAACCTCTTCATCATTTTTTGTTGTCGGCATTTCTGTGAGTTCTAAATATAGCATTGAAAAATTTTCAATGAATAATATTGAACATCACTACTTGTGTAATTCAACAAAGTAGATTATATTGTTTTTTATTGATAAAAACAAACATATTATGTCAATATTGTTGTCTTGTTATTCAGTTTTTTAACTGAATGTACACAGAATGGGACACGTTCATATTGTGACGCAATTTTATAAAATAAGCAGTAAACTATACTATAGCTTTAAACATTGTATTGTTCATAATCTTAATGACAAACATAGTTGATAAGACTCCCAGTTTCTGATCTGCAAGTCGTGAATTTGAACAACCCCATAGTTTTTTTTTTTTTTTTTACAAATTCTAAAACAGTTATTATATTTTTAATTTCATGTATTTTCATCCACAATTATATTTCAAGGTGTACAATAGAATCTTAAAACTTTACTATTGATGCATGATATATAAATTATTTAACTTAGGACAGAAAATCAGATTTTCAAATTAGGTTTTTACGGTTGGATAAAAAATACTTAAAACGTTATAGTTAATGAATGATGATCTGATGGAAACAGTACACTTTTTCGGCAACACATGTTTTTAATGAGGAAATCTGTGTAATAAGCAATACCTGTAATATTTTCGCATCCATAAATGTTGTTGCATTTGAAAGGCATACAGTTACATGTTTGTTGACACTTTTCCCCGTAGCTTGGATACTTACATGGTGAAATACAGTCCTGGCCATAGTAACCATCTTTGCATTCTAAATTGTTTTGAAAGAAGTAAATGTATAAACACCGCTGTACAATTGAAATAAGAGTGAATTTAAAAGATGGAAATCAAAACTCTGGATTAAAACAATATCAAAAAGTACTAGAGAGTACCAGATACTATCACGCAAGTTACGCTTTTTTCCCCATTTTTTCGGAAAAGTATATTGTCGATTACTAGTAGTAGATTTAGAATGTTTGACTTCTACCCATTTTTAGAGATAACAAAAAAGAAAAGAAAACGCAGTGAAAGAAAGCCTGAATAACTGACTTCTATGACAATCTAAATATATCGCCTTTTGAAATGCCATCTATCTAGAGAGAAGCGAGTAATGGTGAAATATAAATGCAAATCGTCTTATTTCGTGCAATACATGTATGTAGTTAAAAATTTAAAGTATATAAATGCCCCCTCCCATTAAATTGTAAATACTAAGTTCGTATATTTGCCTTCGATACTCGTGCATCCAGTTATGTAGTCACATATATCCCGAGAACAGTCACATTCATGCTGACACTTCTCACCAAAGCTGGGATACCTGCAAGGTTGTGTACAGTTGTCGCCGAAAAATCCAACCTGACATCCTAGAATTCGAAACACAAAACAAAAAAGAAACTGTACATTTAAGGCAATTGTAAGTATAGTTAATACAAATACATTAGATATACGCTGTAAATATCGAATCTAATTAAACATCAACTCACCTTGCACTACATACACCAAAACTACAAACCCTATACAGAAAATTGTCATAATTAGTTTTTAACTCATTTTAGCTTGCCTATTTGAATAGTTATATTACATCGTGATTTTGTTTCAATATTACAACGAGTTTACATTAAGTATCATTCATTAACACGATTTGTACTTGGAACTAAAGGAATTTTATAACTTCCCTTTGAAATGCTCTCCTACATGATAATTTTCTAGTTAGTAAATTTAGTACATTATTTTGTTTTAAATGAAAAAAAATGCTTTATACTAAATAACCGGATTTATTAATAATAATGATGCGTGAACCTTCAAATTGTTGTCAAATTTATAACATGACGTTAAATCAATAATGGATTTTAATTTATGTTCTATTACACAAGAAAGTTACATAATTTGGTTGTGTCCAATAAAACATTTTGTTCAAAATAAACTGTTTATCTGGTTATTTTTGCGATGATCTGATTTTTTCTTTATCAGTTGCTCACAGAAACAAATAAAAACGCGAATAAAAAAAATGTCCTTTACTTTATGATATGTACACTTATTAAATCGTTAAAAGTAACATGCTTAAGGAAATGAAAGTAAATGGAAAAAAATTACTGTATTTTTTTTTATGGTATTTTTTTTTAAAGTGTTAAATTATACTTTGTATATTCTACTGATGTACACTTTCAATCGATCCTGATGTTACTTGATAAAATAAAAAAATTTATAGTTTTTTAAAAGATTGAGTTATAATTGAAATCGGTTTAGGGGATACGAGGCATCAGTTGTTATTATACAATTCACTGTAGCTAGGGGATGTGTGTCTTCGGAACTATGTAACTAGAATCTCCTCTGTTCCTATTCAGCACAAATACCATTTACTCTTATAAGACCAATCACCATTTTCTGAGTAAACATTCTAGTCAGAGCGTGTAAATTTCCTCACTTACTTTTTATTTTTCTTGATTTTGCCGGGTTTTTTAAACATTCCCCAGGTAATTTCCTGAAATCGGTTGACTTTCAGTACCAAGTTGCACCATCACATGTCAGAAACATACCAATGTATAGTTTACTATGTATCATCCACCTACTTTTCGTCTTATTTTACTTCCCGTCCGAACTTGCAATTTCACTTTCAAGTCAACACAACAGTCATAGCCGCAAGTTTTGCATTTTACTTCTGATTGTCACGTACGTAACATTAAAGACCTACATATTGCATTCCGTATGATGATAATCATTAAAAATCGTTTCATAAATTTGAGCAACACTCATAGGCCTTCAAGTACAACAACTCTCAATTTTACAAAAATATTGATCGGATACTTTATCCGAAACTGTCCCTTGCTACCTAAGGTTTTTGCGAAAGTGGATAATATTTTTGTAAAATTGAGAGTTGTTGTACTTGCTGAGCTTGTACTTTTACACGTTCTCACTTGTAATTTTCCTTAGAAATTGGTGATTGGCTTTATAAGGAGTGAATTAAAGGTATTTGTGTTGAAGGAGAACTGATGATATTGTAGTTACAAAGTTCCGAAGACACACATCCCCTGGCTACAGTGAATAGTATAAAAAAAAACCTGTCCTCCGCCACCCAAAGGGCTAAATAAAGTATTATAAGCTCAAAATCACATTTGGCAATTGAGAGCATTGGACTTTGGACCCTTGGAAAGTTGGTAACAATATTTTAGTGCACC
This sequence comes from Magallana ariakensis, assembly GCA_020458035.1. Lineage (NCBI taxonomy): Eukaryota > Metazoa > Mollusca > Bivalvia > Ostreida > Ostreidae > Magallana > Magallana ariakensis. The sequence continues at coordinate 16,130,726 of CM035814.1, forward strand.
TGATTGTGTCAACGGTCAAATAAAATTTCATAATTGTATTACTGCAACAATAGACCATTGAATGATATTATATTATATTAGTGGTTTATTCACATGTTATAATATATATATATATATATATATATATATATATATATATATATATATATATATATATATATATATATATATGTAATATTGTTGATCTGGCTAGGACTGATAGAAAAAACATGAAACATGGTTGTGTGTATATATACTGCCATTTATTTCTGATAATGAGAAAAATCAGGCAATAAGGGGAGGTTTTCAAACAGTAATAATATTAATTACCAAAAATTGAATGTAAGTTATAAGAGGTGAGCAAACTGACCTCCCCCAGATTAAACATAGATGTATAAATTATTATCATGTACCAAATTTACATACAACAAAATGTTGTTGAACAAAAACAGCCACCAAAGGCAAACAGCAGGTTTGCACAAAAAGATCCCACACAAAGTGGACTAGCCAGATCATGGTAGTCAACAATATGAAGGACGGCAGCACACACAACACATATGGCAGTGACTAACCCATGCATTATATGGAGATGTTAACTTATCATGAAGGCACAGACTATAATAAACAAACCAATTAAAATTTGAATACCAATAGAAACATCTTATTCTTAAGCGTATATAAACACATCAGTTAACTTCTGACTTGTGCTTATATAACAGTAGCTAGAATACACATGTAGTTTAAAATTTCGTATACTATAAAACATGTTTCAAAAGAATATGTATATGCTACATGTAGTAATACAGATATAATCAAACATTGTCAGATGAACCAGTAGGCTCATGTTTATCACATGACAATATCACACAAACAGAAAAAAAAAAATGATTGTTACTTAACTAAACAACACATAAACACAACAGTTTACTTCTGACCTGTGTTATGTTACGTGCAGCAACATAGCATAAATAAATGTTTTACATGTATCACACTTTAAATAATGTCCAATATATGACGAGTGATACATGTAGTGAATTGTGATGAGAATAGAATATTTAATATACAACTCATCTATACATTTAATTAAAAACAAAAACAATGCATAACAAATATAAATATATTACACAGCAGTTAACTTCTGAACTTCTGAACTGTGAAAGCCCTTCAAGAAGAAGATATATATATATATATATATAGCATTTGCTAAACTTATGAAAATGTAAAGCTTGACAAACGTATGTATCTGCGCATAGCATCAGATTTCCATCTTCCCATTTTTTGAATGCAGTTTTCAGAATAACCCATTTGTGCAGCATGAGTTGCAGCCCCTATCCTGAAGCTGTGACCCTTGTATAGAGCAGGGTTTAAACCAACAAAATTAATAATACTAGTAAGATTTTTTACTACAAATGCATAAGTTACCGGTTCACCTCCCATAAATTGAAACAGTGGACCCGACTTGTGACCAAATGTATGTAGGTAATTATATAATGCTTGAACGGGGCACATATCCTTATTATCTGATGCTTTTAGATGGATTTGAAAAATGTCATGTGTTTTATTTGTCTTGAAATTTTTTAACACAATTTCAACAGCCACAGGTGTTGTTTGATGCATTTCAAAAGTAGCATCATTTCTTTGAATTACTTTACACTGATCAGCTTTGGATTTTATGACAATCTCACCTATTCGCAAGAAAGCATTGAAAGCTAACAAAAAAATGGATTTTAGAAGTGTTCTAGTGGACAAATGTTTTACCGAAAGATCCATTGATTTTAACATGTTTGCCAAAATTGGACCTGTAATCGGTAACCTAGAATCTTTACTAGGTGCAGAATGATGGCATCCCTGTATGATTTTCCTAACTAAAAATGTTTCAGATGGATCCTGAAGGCTAAGAATTTTGTGTACATAGCTTATGGCTGAAACATGAGATGATATACTATTTGGGGAATAGTCAAGGGAAAACAGACAAGCAATGAAATTGCATACAAGCACAGGAGAAAGAGGAAGGGAAGTTATATTTGGAAAGTGTTGAATAAAGAGATTCCATGTTCTTTTGTAGGCATTTTTTGTGTTGTTAGATAATGCCGCACCTAAAAGCTGCTGAGCTTGCAAAGTTCCAGCAAGGATTCTGGAATGGGTGTTGAGTTGGGTTCCAATTGAGGCATGAACTGAAAGGCTGTCTGAAACTGGAAACGAGACAATTTGTCAGCTGCAATATTATATTTGCCAGGTATATGTTTGGCTCGAAAATGAATATTCCATTTCAGGGTTGCTAACACTAGACGACGTACTAATTTCATGAGAGTTATTTCTTTGGAAGTCTGTTTATTGATAATCTGTACAACAGCTAAATTGTCAGACATAAAGAGAACCTTTCTGTTTTGCATCTCCTCACCACAAACCTCAATGGCTAAAACAATTGGAAAGAGCTCTTTAATAGCAATTTGATAATTTTTCGTATTTTCTCGCCAATGTGAAACAAACCAGTTTGAACCAAAAATAGCTGCAAAACCTAAAGAACCTGAGGCATCTGTATATAGTGTAAGATGATCTGATGAAAACCATTTTTGAGACAAAAACACAGATTTACCATTGAACGAGGTCAAAAATGAAACCCATGTTTCAATATCTGATTTTGTTTCATCTGTAAGGTCTATCAAATCGTCCTGGTTTTGAACGCCACAGGTCAAATCTATCAAACGACGAAGGAAAGCACGACCCGGAACAACAACAGAACAGGCAAAATTAAGAAGACCAATTAAAGACTGAAGATCACGTAGATTGGTTTGGTTCCTAGTCTGCATGTTCAAAAGATGTGTTCTAATCTTTTCAACCTTTCCAGGAGGAAGGCGAGCCTCCATTTTTGTGGAGTCAATTTCAATGCCATAGATAATAATAGATTTTGTAGGAGTTTGAGTTTTAGACATTTTGATAGGCACCCCAATAGATTTGCAGAGAAACGGAAAATGTGTTAATTCATTTTTGCAGTTTGGTAAATCAGCTGGCCCAATAAAGAAAAAGTAATCTAATATGTGTGACATATCACCAGCTTTGTATTTTGTCTGCATAATCCACTGTAATGCAACACTCAAATGTTCATAAACCTGACATGAACTACTCGCGCCCATAGGTAAACATTTATCAAAATAAAATTCATTGTCCCATGAAAATCCTAACAAATGATAGTCAGCAGGGTTTACTGGAATGATTCTAAATGCGTCCTCTATGTCTGTCTTGGCCATAAGGCAGTTTTTTCCATATGTTTGAACTAGTTGTATGACCAAGTCAATTGTATCATATTGAACTGTAGAGTATTCCTTTGGTATATTACTGTTGACTGAATTCTCTTTTGGGTAGGAAAGATCATGAATAATTCTAAATTTTCCTGGTTCTGATTTAGGAACTACGCCTAGAGGAGATGAGACAAATGGAGAATATGGTGGAGTTGAATAGGGTCCGGCAATTCTCTTAAGAGATAAACTTTTGCGTATATGATCCTGAATAACATTACTATGTTTCAAAGCAGAATTATGATTTTTAGAAAAGGGTGCATTGGGCGTAGAAACACAACCTATGGAAAAACCATTCCTAAACCCATTAACTAAGTAAGATCTTAGATCTTGATCATACCCTTCTAATTCTTTATTTAGTTTGTCCCACTTTACTGAAGTTGGTATTTCTAGCCTCCCGGGTTCGCTGGGTAAAGGATGAGCATTTGTGCTTTGGGTGGTTACCATTGCACAATTGGCAGGAATGGGAGTATGGGCAGGGGAAGTGTTTGCATTTTCCTCCCTGATTGTAGGCAAAGCAGAAACGGACTTTGCCCGATTGTTTACTACGAAAGGGCTGCCCAAAATTCTGTTTGTTGGACAAGGAAATACATTTACCTCTTAATTCTTCAATAGGTTTTTGCCAATCTACAGCCAAAGACTCCCTAAGCTTTCTGAAAGATTCGTCATATGTTCTCCAAGAAACATCACCATGCAGTCTTTGCATTTCTCTAATAAAGCTCATGTATTTTAGTAAATGGGGAGTTTCTGATGGGTGTTTTTGAATTCTAATGTTAATAAAGATCAGAAAGGCATCAGTCCACTGACTGATGAACATGGGGGTTTTTGATTTTAAACTATGCTGCACATTAATGACCCCCGGAGTAATGCACAGTGTAAGAGGTCTTCATCTTGGTGCGACAACAATACTCTTAAATCAAAAAGTTCATTTGACCAAATTTTTGCCTTTATCTTTTGTGGTATTGTCGCACCAAGAGGAATTCCCTCTGTTACAGAGATAAGATTATCAGAATTGTAGAAACCTTTGTTTGTGCCTACTGGCTCACCTGTGTTTTCTAAGAGTTGAGATACTACTGCCAATATAGGGTTATCTTGCGTAGAGGAAGAAGCAATCGTTGGTGCAGGTAACTCATTGACGGTGTTTGCACATGTAGCAGATGCAGCATTTTCTAGGGGTACCACTGTACTAATTGATGCATCGGAGTTAGGTTTTTGCAGCTTAATAATTTCTTGCGCCAGTCTTTGGTAGTCGATTGCTTCAGGCTGGGGTTTATGTTTTGGTCTAGTGCTTTCAATTGTCTCCACAGGATTTTTGCGTTTTGGCATGGTTGCGCCTACAAGATAGTTAAAACTGTTAAAATCAAGTTTCTAACTGTACCAAATGTAAAATTAATACATCTCTTGAGTGTACAAATTTACACTCCAATCATGCAGATAGGAGCACATAGTTAAGTAATTATTATTTAATTCATTACAAATTTGACACACAAATAAACAACATAAAAATATTCAAATCAAAACAGTGTATATCTTTAATTATAGACTCACATGTAAAACTACATACATGTAACAATATATACACATTAAACATGTATTCATGAATCTGCATGAGCATAAGCTCTGCATGTACACATGACTCTGCAATTATGAACCAGAAAAATAGTACACATGACTCTGCATGTGAATCAGAAAAAACAGTACACATGACTCTGCATGTGGACCAGAAAAAGAGTGCACATGACTGCATGTGAATCAAAATTAGTACACACGACTCTGCATGTGGAACAGAAATATGGTACACATGACTCTGCATGAACCAGACAAATAGTACACACGACTCTGCATGTGAATCAACAAAATAATATACATGACTCTGCATGCGAACCAGACAAATAGTACACATGACTCTGCAAGTGAACCAGAAAAATAGTACACATGACTCTGCATGTGAACCAGCAAAATAGTACACATGACTCTACAAGTGCACTAGAAAAACAAAATACACAAGACTCTATATGTGACCCAGAAAAATAGTACACATGAATCCGTGCATGTGAAAAGAGAAAATATATTACAGGGGCTCTGCATATGACTAAGCATGAGCATAGTTGTATTAAGTTGAAAAATAAATAAAATAACCATGAGATTGCAATTTTTTTCCACAGGAATATGTTTTTGACTCTGCAGCTTTAACAGACATATATACACCTACAAATTCCTATGAATGTTTTAAAAACTATGAATGAATAGCATTTTTGACTCATGGAATTATAAAAATATGCCAGACTGCTTGAATGTTGTAGGACAGCTATTCTGATGTTGTGAACTCAAGGTATTTCTTCATGTGACGGGAACCAAATTCAATGTGTACACCATCTCTCCCCAGGTAGGCCAGGTCCGCCCAGAAACCACGATGAGACCAAAAATGAATTCCTTGAAGCTTTTCAGTCTCTGCCTTGAGCTGCTTGTTAACAGTCACGACATCATCATTGAAGGATGTCCGAGAGGCCCATGGTTGTCGTCTAAGTAGTTGCCCTATGATAACTGTGGGGATACCAACCCCCTCCTTGAGGTATTCCGCATATGATAGAATGTCGTTAGTCACTTTTTGTGGATCCGTATGGCACAAGTCATTTTCACCTAACTGAATGAAACACACAGCGGGAGGTTTGAGGAAATTCAGAAATTCCGTAGATCGTGAGAGTCGTTTGAAAGTAAGACCTCCCTTCGCTCGGAAGTACACATTGAACAATTTCTGGTCGAGTTTTAAGTTATGCAGTGTAACATCACTAACCGAAAATTCCTGTAAACGGCGAATGAACGAATGTCCGATTATACAAACATCTATCGCCATTGTCTGGACGGAGCCTACCTCGGGGAAATAATCACTAGAGATACAATCGCCTCTAACAAAACTTACATTGCAGTGTTTACAAACTTGATGACAGTTGACAGTTAAGATGACGTAGTCAAAACATCGCGCGACTAAAAACGCTGTACTCTGATTGGCTGATGCAGACAATGAAGACGATCAGCTAAATACTCAAAAATACTCAAGAATTTGGATAACCATAATATTTAGAATAAACTATTAATTTTGGTACTGGTATAGGTATATCATATCACAAATTACATAAATGCTATTATTTACAATAATGCTGTATATATAGCTTCTGAAGATCTTAAAATGAAAGCGCTTAAGCTATATTGAACGTTTTTCGTGTTTTCTTTTTTAATATATATATATATATACACGAATAAATCCTTGGTATAGGTATCAATATAAAAAAAAAAGTTTTTAGAAGACGATAACATATTTCTCCTTTTCTCTCGAATTTAATCCAAAGCGCTTTCACCTGATCGGTTCTTCAGTGGATTTTAAAACGTAACAGAAATAACAAACATTGACGTCGTTATTATGACGTCATAAAATAGACAACGTCACGAACAGTGTACACAATATCTGGAGAGGGCGCGAAATAAATTTTACAAAATAGTGTAAACGTAATGAAATATGTACAAATGATATTGTTTTAAAATAAGAGGTCATTAAAATAAAAGCTTAATAAAGTCAATACACAGTAAATAATGCAATTATCGATAAAGTCTAGGTTTGAATTTATTTATGAAATATTGTTCTTTTGCAAGTCGCAGCTGATCACTTTCTTCGCGTACTTTGTAAAATGGAAATATTTCAAACCGGCTTCCTCCGCACACATCAAAATGTTCACTACACGGAGTGTTACGAACAGAAGGATCCCTTATCTACTGCTTATGCACCCTCACACGGTCGGCTAATTTGGTATTGTAATTTTCTCCGCATCCATCGCAGGTCATGCAACAAATGATATTTTTGGATTTGCAGTTCATATTAGAGTTGACTTTGAAATCCGTACCGTTTTTGAATGAAATTGTTTGTCCTGTTTCAATATAGGCTTAAGTCCCACATCGAGAATCGTCGCATTTAGAAACACGAAATATTTCTTTTTTTGAAGTTACTTTGGCTATTGTAAGAAGTTTTTTAAGGTCAGGGGGTTGTCTTCTGCTGTAGATAAGATTTTTTCCTTTATAATATTCATTAAGGTTTTGGACTGACGTAGAACTGATGTGGAATTTGTTTATATATATATATATATATATATATATATATATATATATATATATATGCATGAAGATTAATGTAATTACATGTATCATCAACTCCCCAAAAAAAAATCAATTGTTTTTATATCTTAAATAGTACTAGTAAAAGCAAACATGAATGTTTGTTTACATAGTTTTTGCAAAAAGACAAATTTTCTTATGATTTTATTTCTTGTTAAACGAGTAACATATATACTGTAATTGTTGTTTGCCCAATACGAATCATGAAATAGAAATATTTTAAATAAGTAGAGGCTCTTTAGATTTATTTTGAGTCTCCCTGTCTTAAAGAACTGTAATTATTTAGCTTTTGGATGAAATATAAAAAAAATCAAATTTGAATTTGTTATTTATACATCATCAGCTTTATGGTATCATTATGAAATGAATTTTTAACTTCTGCATATAAAATCAGACAGTTAATTATCATTTTGTTTGTTTTTGGAAATGTTTGTCAAATACATTATCCACTGTATAAATATTACAAGGGTTGCAGATTTTTAAGAGAGTCACAATAATATTAATATACATATAAGTCAAACGTGTATATTACAGCTAAACTTTTTCAACATTTTGGTATAACGTGTTTGTAAGGTACTGCCACCGTAGAAACCGGCATTCTAAATGTTTATAATTGTACATTTAGAATGTATCTAAACTTTTCATCATCAAATGTTTGTTCCTTATCACACGCCCCGTTTGATTCTAAATTTGTTCAACATGGGTGTACATGTACAAGATGGCACAAATATCCGTTTGTTTAGTCGTTAATAGAATTTCAGATTTTATATGAATTTTACAATAATTTACTGCTCAAAAATAATTGTTTATCCCATGGAAATCAAAAAAGCTAGGCTGTTGTAAAAACACTAAATAATAAATGTTATTCTCAAATTCAAAAGAAATATTTTTTTAAACAAAATTCTTTTACGTATTCAATATCAGCGTACTATGAAACTATTTGTTTTTAAAATACCACAACATTGACTTAGTTCTTAATTGAACCGTCTTTAAAATTGTTCTTTAAAGTTTTTTTTCTTCAATTTATTTTTCAAAAGTGCGTTGCTAGTGTCCACCGGCTTTTTTAAAACGTTATTTTGTACGGTTTTAAGTACAGATGACGAAAAACAAAGTTATTAATATTAGCATCTATCCTATATCTTTGTACATGTTCTACATATGTACAACTTCACACAGATGGAATGCAAAAAGGTAACACGATGTGTAGTCTGACATGATGGTTGTTTAATTGTAGATTGAATTAAATAACTTTCAAGACGATATAATTAATAACAAAAACATGTAATAAGATGTACATGAATAACAATGAGAAATATTACTTAAGTTTTCTCAAGCATAGCGTTGGTTTATACAACTTTAAATCCTCATTCTAGCTAGTTTTTCTAAATCTCAAAATCATATATTGACAGTTATCAACTTTGGCTTTTTTTTACCAAACGCATCAAACTTTAAACGATAAAAATGAACATTATCCTTCCTTCCACCAAAACATGTTTATTTGATAATTATTAGTTATTTTTCCTATTTCATTTATTTACTTGATAACCGTCCTGTATTTCTTCCAAAATTATTTTAAAATCAGGTAGACCATTGGACTTTATTCTGTATTACATTAAGGTTCCGTGTTTTTTGTCTGTTTCCGTGTCTGTTTCCTCTTCAATCTGTATCGTTTGGCATACACGGTTATTAATATTCCTATAATTATAAGTAACACAAAATTTCCTATCACGATGATAATGTTGATGAGTTGTTTCCCTTCCAGCCAGTTCTCATCGGGTTTTAAACTTTCTGTGGAAACTTCAATAAAAAACAAACAAATATAGAATGTATATGTTTATCTATATGTTTGTTCTACCACAGGATGAAGCTCTGTCATTCAGTCAACTGAAATCTGACTGAAAGATAACTGAAAGGTGACTGATTGGCATATTTGTGCGATTCAGTCCCCTTTCCATACCATTCAGTTAACATTCAGTTGACTGAATGACAGAGCTTCATCCTGTGTACATTATCTAAAATAATTTGCTTTGGATATTTTAAAAATCTATTACATGTACCTGTAGTATTTTGGCATCCTTTGATGTGATTACAATCATACAGATGACATAAACACTTATTTTGACACTTTTTACCGAAGTTTGGATATCTACATGGAGAAATACAGCCAGGACCATAGTAACCGTCATTACAATCTACAACGTAATTCCAAGAGTTAATATTCCTGCAATAGTAAAATGTTTGGTGATTCCGATTGTAATTTATAAATTATCAGCACTTTGCATTAATTACACGCTTAAAGAAAAGAGAAAAAGTAAGCATTTGAATTATTTAACTTTGTTTAATAACCTTTATACGTGCATTACAAAATCTGAAAATTTTGACTAATTTGTAATTTGTCACGCAAAATTAGTGTTAAACGAAAAGGAAGAACATGCACATTCAGTATAAATCATCTATGTAAACGATAGTTAAAATGGTACAATAATAAAATAAAACAATAAAAAAATTTCAAAAAATTACAATATCAAAACGTCCTTAAGTTGTCTTTAAGTTATGAGGCGTATATAAAGAGATACACTTTTGCAGTTTTTATTTTCCCGATTACGACAAAGAGCACAAGGCGGGTGTGACCGGTCAGCAGAGGATGCTCACTCCTCCATGGCACCTGATCCTACCTCTATTTTGGAGGTTCGTGTTGCTCTGCTTTGAATTTGTATTTCGTTTTGTGGATTTTTGAGATGGTTGAATTGAGTTGCGTAGTCTCTTAATAGAAACTCAAAAAATGTTTTTGTCAACATATGTTTAAGGCTGTAATTCAAGGAAATTATGTGCTTTTTGGTGCCATAGCCAAACCTATAAACAGGACCCCGGTCTTTATATGAACCAAATAGTATCACCAAATTTAAAAATTCTGTATGCAATGCTGTTTTTTAATAATGTCATAAATAACAGACCTTTTGTTCTCTAGAAAAATAATTTTGGACGTATTTCTTATATTTCTTTATGACCTTCAACGCCAAAAATGGACCCTTTCTGATCTAATTCTGATTTTTTGGGGTCATGATTTCAAAACATTTAGACTTTAAACTTTATTTTTTATCAAATTTATCAGAGATGTCATGGTTTCCGTGAATTTTTCCACAAGTAAATCAAAAATATTGACGACAACTTTAAATTATCATAGCCTTTGGTGAATTCAATATTAAAGTATCCACCTCGCAGACGCCAGACGCTAGAACTGTTTGTAATGCCAACGACGACGTCAAAATTTATGGTAATTAGCAATAGATTACAAAATGTGCCAGAACACTTTAAATGAAAAGTGTTTAAAAAAAAAATCCAGAACAAAACATTTAGTAAATCACATTTTTTTTAGTTTAAACATATATCTGTTATCATACTTTGAGGTAGAATGCATCCAATTATGTGGTCACATAGGTCCTCCTCTGTACAATTGCACACCTTCTGACATCTTTCACCAAAGCTAGGATATCTGCATGGTGTTGTACAATTGTTGCCATGATATCCTACCTTGCATCCTATAGAATCAAACTTTCGTTTTTATACTACTATTTTAACTCCAAACAAAATTATACATAAAATCACAACCCTTTTATAAAATGTATTTATAGTTATATATTTTACCTTTCTCAAATATTTTATGTAATTTAAAAGGGTTTTTTTATTACAAAGAGTATTCTCAACGTAATGGATGGAAGAGGCGGAACCATTGATTATAAACATTTAGCACTATAAAGTAAAACTATATTCTCACGCTGATAAAACCCATTGAATTATTTAATCTACTTACCATTCACAATAAAAATCAGAGTAACTGTTAACCACGTATATTCCAATATCATCGTATTTCTCTTATCCGAATTAATTTGTTTCAGATCACGGATTATGCTGAGGAAAAACAATTAACGTGTCCTCTATTTTGTTTACAAATAAAAACTAAGTGTTGAGGAAACGCACTACATTAACATTTGAATAAATTTTATCACAAAAAATATAATTTGTTTTATTCATTAACATGAGACACGAGTTATAATACATGAAGTATGATAATTTATGTGCTATGCATACATGGTATGTAGTATGATTTTAAACAAAATCTTAGGTTTGGTAAAATTGTTTATCTGATCTTTACGTGAATCCTTTAGAAGCTTTAATTAAAACTAGAAATGAAAACTGCTTGTTAATGAATGTTATGGCATATATGATTTGCAATTTTATTTCGATTTTGGCTTAATTATGACGTTACCAGAACAATTGAATTTTGGGCATTGTTCCCCCCTTCCCCAACACACATTTTAGTAGAAGGCAATATAAATTTTTATGGCAAATTGAAAACAAATTATATTAAACAAAATAAGTTATAGCTGCCTCACTACTCCCCCCCCCCTCCCCTACCAATACCACGGATTAGATTTTGAAGATTTTAGTATTTTTTTTCCCTTTTTTCGCTTGTTAAAACATTTCGGATATATTTGTTCCCCGAAGCAAAAACGATGCTGAGTGCTTGCATGGCCGAACATTATACGGAGAGTTGTCCCTCCCGCTGAGCACCTCTCGTACAGCGCACCCTTAGGTTGGAGAGGGCGTCATCGTTTATTTTTGATTTTCTGAACTTACTTTTATCATATTGACAGCCCAGTCTGATTAAATTCACCACCCTTCTGCTTACACTCATCAGGGTCTGATAGGTATCGATAACAGGTCATCTTCACATGACCTCTATATTTACACACAGCCTAAATATACTCTCAGTTACCAAATACATACTTTTATCTGTTAATGAGAGGTGCAACTCTTCAATACTCAGTCTGGGGGTTACATAGAAAGCAGGCATGAATTAATTTGCCTGTCTCCATTTAAAAAGTTTCAATAGATTTTCTAAAGCCCTGATTGCTCAGAAGTTTAGGTCGTGTGAAGATGACCCTCTATCAATTCCTGTCAGACCCTGTAAGGAGAAGAAGGGTGCTTTTAATCAGTCTGATTGACAATCGTTTTCCGATAGGAAGCTGGAACGGAAGACCTATTCGTTGCTTTGCAACGAACTCGGCTCTAGTTATTAGTTATTTTTCCTATTACATTTATTTACTTGATAACCGTCCTGTATTTTTTTCTAAATTATTTTAAAATCAGATAAATCTGTGTATTTTGTTCTGATACCGTTGGATTTTATTCTGTATCACATTAAGGTTCCGTGTTCTTTGTCTGTTTCCGTGTCTGTTTCCTCTTCAATCTGTATCGTTTGGCATGCACGGTTATTAATATTCCTGTAATTATAAATAACACACAATTTCCTATCACGATGATAATGTTGATGAGTTGTTTCCTTTCTAGCCAGTTCTCATCGGGTTTTGAACTTTCTGTGGAAACTTCAATAAAAAACAAACAAATATAGAATGTATATGTTTATCTATATGTTTGTTCTACCTCAGGATGAAGCTCTGTCATTCAGTCAACTGAAATCTGACTGAAATCTGACCGAAAGGTGACTGATTGGCATATTTGTGCGATTCAGTCCCCTTTCCGTACCATTCAGTTAACATTCAGTTGACTGAATGACAGAGCTTCATCCTGTGTACATTATCTGAAATAATTTGCTTTGGATTTTTAACAAATCTATTACATGTACCTGTAATATTTTGGCATCCTTTGATGTGATTACAATCATGCAGATGACATAAACACTTATTTTGACACTTTTTACCGAAGTTTGGATATCTACATGGAGAAATACAACCAGGACCATTTTAACCTTCATTACAATCTACAACGTAATTCCAAGAGTTAATATTCCTGCAATAGTAAAATATTTGGTAAATCCGATTGTAATTTATAAATTATCAGCACTTTGCATTAATTACACGCTTAAAGAAAAGAGAAAAAGTAAGCATTTGAATTATTTAACTTTGTTTAATAACTTTTACACATACATTACAAAATCTGAAAATTTTGACTAATTTGTAATTTGTCACGCAAAATTAGTGTTAAACGAAAAGGAAGAACATGCACATTCAGTATAAATCATCTATGTAAAAGATAATTAAAATGGTACAATAATAAAATAAAACAAATAAAACATTTTCAAACAATTACAATATTGAAACGTCCTTAAGTTGTCTTTAAGTTATGAGGCGTATATAAAGGGATACTTTTAAATAGTTTAAGGGTTTTCAAGGTGTGAATCTGAAGAAAGCGTATTCATGTTCTATAAGAACTGATAAAGCAGGGGCACATTTGATAGACGGCTCATCTAAGCAACCCAAACTGTTTTTGGCATCAAAATTTCTTGCTTACTATTCAATTTGTGTAAATATATTCATGTTAGATATTCAACTTTAAAAAAAATATAAAGTAAATTTTGCAGAAATTTTATCTTTACATAATTATATAACTTTATATTTTTCGTGTCCTCTTTATGTTCTTAAAAGTCTGGAAATTCCATTAGGTGTATAAGTTGTTATTTTTTATACTCTGAAACATTTGGTGTACCCTTTGGTCTCTAGTTGTATCCAAACCCAGTTTAACGTTTACATGTAGCCTCTACGTGTACGTATTACTCTTAGTGATTAGATTGAAAACTTTCGATATATACTTTCTAGTTTTTAAATTGAGTTGAGTAGTCTCTCAATAGAAACTCAAAAAATGCTTTTTTGTCAATTAACATATCTTTAAGACTGTAATTCAAGGAAAGTATGTGCTTATTGGTGCCATAGCCAAACCTATAAGTTGTGAACAGGACCCCGGTCTTTATATGAACCAAATAGTATCACCAAACTTAACAATTCTGTATGCAATGCTCTTTTTTAATAATTTCATGAATAACAGACCTTTTGTTCTCTAGAAAAATAATTTTAGACGTATTTCTTATATTTCCTTATGACCTTCAACGCCAAAAATGGACCCTTTCTGATCTAATTCTGATTTAATTTGGGTCATGATTTCAATACATTTAGACTTTAAACTTCATAAATTTATCAGAGACGTCATTGTTTCCGTGAATTTTTTCACAAGTTAATCAAAAATATTGACGACAACTTTAAATTATCATAGCCTTTGGTGAAATTAATATTAATGTATCCCCTTCGCTAGAACTGTTTGTAATGCCGACGACGACGGTCTCAATTAAGAGAAATTAGCAATAGGTCACAAAATGTTCCAGATGACTTTAAATGACAAGTGTTAAAAAAAAGAGGACAAGACATTTAGTAAATCACATTTAATAGTTTAAACATATATCGGTTATCATACTTTGAGGTAGAATGCATCCAATTCTGTGGTCACATAGGTCCTCCTCTGTACAATTACACACCTTCTGACATCTTTTACCAAAACTAGGATATCTGCATGGTTTTGTACAATTGTAGCCATGATATCCTACCTTGCATCTTATAGAATCAAATTTTCGTTTTGATACTACTTTTTTAACTCCAAACAAATTTATACATAAAATCATAACCGTCTAATAAAATGTATTTATAGTTATATATCTTACCTTTCTCAAATATTTTATGTAATTTAAAAGGTTTTTTTTATTACAAAGAGTATTCTCAAAGTAATGGATGGAAGAGGCGGAACCATTGATTATAAACATTTAGCACTAAAAAGTAAAACTATATTTTCACGCCGATAAGCCCCATTGAAATATTTAATCTACTTACCATACACAATATAAATCAGAGTAACTGTTAACCACGTATATTCCAATATCATCGTATTTCTCTTATCCAAATTAATTTGTTTCAGATCACGGATTATACTGAGGAAAACAATTAACGTGTCCTCTATTTTGTTTACAAATAAAAACTAAGTGTTGAGGAAACGCACTACATTAACATTTGAATAAATTTTATCACAAAAAATATAATTTGTTTTATTCATTAACATGAGCCACGAGTTATAATACATGAAGTATGATAAATTATGTGCTATGCATACATGGTATGTAGTATGATTTTAAACAAAATCTTAGGTTTGGTAAAATTGTTTATCTGATTTTTACGTGAATCCTTGAGAAGCTTTAATTAAAACTAGAAATGAAAACTGCTTGTTAATGAATGTTATGGCATATATGATTTTCAATTTTATTTCGATTATGGCTTAATTATGATGTTACCAGAACAATGACTTGTTTATATGTACATTAAGAAATCCGTGGAACCTGTTTTTGAATAATTCTTTTTCGTAAGTTAGTGAATTAAAAAAATACGTCCTAAATTTAGATCACCTGAGCCAAAGGCTCAAGTGACCTTTTCTGTTTAATATTTGATCGTTTTCGTTGTCGTCATGAACTTGAATAATAATAATTTGAAAGAGTCAGGTCCCTTTAGAAGAGAGATAAAAAAGTAGCGAGTAAAAATAAAAAGAGGTGTTTTAAAAATCTTGTTCTCAAGAAACAAATAGCCTGTACAATCTAATATTAATAAATTGCAACCAGTGGTGGTGTGTTGTTGTTGTTGTTTTTGTAGTTGTTGTTGAATTAAAGAACTATATATAGAAGATATTCTTATGAACCAAAAAGCTTTTCATGAGTAAAACTATTTTGAAATTGAAGTTACTATGAGGATGTTTCAAATCAATTTATGCTTCACCACTAGAGTCGGAGAGTGCAGCCTTATTCCTTATAAGAGGGGGGAGGTGAGCAAAGGCAAGGCATGACATTTAAAGCTTGGTTTGTAGAAAAACATTCTCAAAACTGAAGTCAAATCAAAGTCGACATCGAAACCGTCAAATGCATGTTCAAAACAATGGAATTCGAAAGTAAAAGTAGCAAATTTCTAGAGTTTGATCTTTAATTTATACAACAGCAAATAATTATTGTGTTGAATTATAAATGGACAGTTCAATTATTTTTGTTTAAGAAATACAATATAACTATTAGAATATATATCATACCAATATTCAATTTAACCATTTAAAACAATTTGGCTTTCGATGCATTGGTTATTATCACAATTTTAGTATAGCTTACTTATAATTCTAATAAAAAATATCAAATTTTTAATAAAAGATACATGAGTTCACACACAAAGAGCATTTGGAAATTAGTCATAATCACCTTGGCCGCAGATCTTCTCTCTTGTAGGGTCGGCCATTGCAGCTGTTGTAACATTTTGTTGACACTACTAGTGATACTGCAATGACAAATTTAAACGCACTTTGCTGTATCAACTCCAGGTTGCAATGTGCATGTTATAGGTCCCATATACCGTGCATACTCCATTTGTGGTCATACAAAGGTTTTATAGTTCAGTCCATTTCAAAGACACTGGTTGATGTTGCTTTGAATAAATACACTGGTGTTCTTAGTTTCCTTTACCACCTGGTTTATGAGGGAGTTTCAACTTAGTTTATTGTGTATGTTAAAACAAAAATATTCTCTGATTTCATTTTCTCCCAGATGCAACCATGGATGTTGTATGGTTATTTTAGTTCAATCTTTCGTAGGTATCATGAAGAACTTGGCATTACTGAGAATGACATTCCATCAGCCAGTCTTATTCCAGTCTTGAGGGGCTACCAAATCTTCGTCTCCAGGCGGGTTTACACGTCAGTATGGGACACAGTCATCAGTGAACAGTCTAAATGAGGGTCCGTTAACGATGTAATCGGGTATGTCGCTGATGTACAGAAGGAAACATTTTGGACCGAAGTTCCTTAATGGACTCCTGGTTATATTTGAGCTGTTTCTGATTTTCCATTTTTGAGGATCACTGTCTATGTACCGTCGATTAATGTAGTCTGTGCATCAGTCTAGTGTGTGGGGACTTTGTCGAAGGCCTTAGAGAAATCTGACTGGCTCTAATCGCCGATAAACTTCCCAATTTCCTTTTTGTAGATTCTCAGTTGAGTCTGACAGGATCTTGCAAAGCTGTGTTGAGCGTTATTTAAAATTTGTTGATTTTAATGGTGATGATATATTATTGCATCTTGTAATGGATAATTTAAAAAGAGACTGTAGTTTTCTGGTATATGTGTGTACCTTTTTTTAAATACTGGGACCATCTGTGCTTTTTCCACTCTTTTTGGACTATTCCTGGTTAATGCATGCCCGTAAAAAGAGACTTTGATGTTTAGAGCATGTTCTGCAATCGAAACCTCAACAGCCTGGCAGATATTTGGTTGATATCTAATTACAAAGGTAGCAAATAAAGAACAAAAATCATAACATACGTTCATCAGCAGGTCATATTAATTTTTTCGTACTCGCGACATATTAAGCCCGAATGAATCACCAAAGAAAGTTATATTTTATTCATATCTCTCTGAAAGTATTCTAAGTTTTTATGTATTGGAAATCAGAAGTTTGTTTTTATCCTTATTGTTGGTCAGTGTGCAGTTTGTGTATATTGAGTGGATGACATTCAAAGCAGAGCAACAAAGACCTCCAATAAGGTAGAGGTAGGATCAGGTGCCATGTAGGAGTGAGCATCCTCTGCCGACCAGTCACACCCGCCGTTTGCTCTTTGTCGTATTCGGAAAAAGCGGAAAATTCCGTAGTCAATTAGGTGATTAATTATGGTTTAACAATTAGTATGAAAAACGTCAGTCAGCATGCGACCCAGTGTAAGATTGTATTTGCTGACAAGGTCGTTGTATCGACCATAGAACTTACGAAAAGATGACTTCAAACGAGAATGTTGATAGTCCTGTTTTATCAACTTGTTTGTAAGTAGCTTGCCTCGCCTTAGAAACTGTTCATACGAAGAGCATGCCCTTGCGTATCGAATTAACTGAGAGACAAAAACACCATAAGCAGGTGATGAAGGTATATTGCTACATTAGTAAGGAAAGTTGACTATAGAAAATTAACTTTTATAAATATTTTAAAATATCGCTTTTATTTTTCAGACATATATAAAATAAAGTTGGTTATAGAAACATGTAACTCATAAATAAAAACTACTGTCCAGATTGC
Organism: Magallana ariakensis; assembly: GCA_020458035.1. Classification (NCBI taxonomy): domain Eukaryota; kingdom Metazoa; phylum Mollusca; class Bivalvia; order Ostreida; family Ostreidae; genus Magallana; species Magallana ariakensis. The sequence continues at coordinate 16,149,098 of CM035814.1, forward strand.
ACTAAAGGCCAATGTCTGCAATATTATGGCACAGTTCAAGTGCTTCTCATTATACATGGCCACCGCTACTTTTATTTTAATAAAAAATAAATTTTTCGAAAAATTCAAATCAAGGTTTTATTTAAAATCAATTAGAATTCGGACATATTTTAATCAACATTTTGTTGTTGTTGTTGTTGTTGTTATTGTTTGTTAATTGAAGTTTTGATAAAATATATTGATCAGTTTTTCATAATACATGTAAATGGATGAATATATATATAACAATATGATTTTTAAATTTTTAATCTTTTATTTCTGATCGGTTTTTTTCTGGAAACAAGATTTCATTATTATAGCTTAAGGTAAAGATCTAGTTAATGATTTCAGAGTTAGAACCATAATGACGTCATGGTTAATTTGTTTAATCTTTTTCCCGTACTTAATGGTTTAAAAGGATTTATTTCGAAAATGAAACAGTTTCTTGACAATCTATATTAAATCATGGGAAAAGTAATCCGGATACCTATATTCAATTTGACATCATTTTAAAAGGGATGTCAAGACCTTGTTTGATGTCGATTTTAGAGAGGCTGTAGGCATTCTATATATATTTCATAAATCAAAAATGGACAAAACTCCGAGATTTGTTTACTTATTACCTTCAAATTACATAGCAATTGACAGTTAAGAACATTATTTTTCATTGTGTCTTCAAAAAAATTAAGCCCCGGTTCACCTTTATAAAAAGAGCGAGTTATATGAAGCATTGTTGAAAGAATTTATATCCTGAATTTCATAAACATGTAGGCATTTTTTTTAAATAGATCTTGACCTTAAATCGATTTTGAAATATAACAATAGGAGAAAAATCTAAAGGCTGCGCCGAGATTGAAAAAAATTCACATCCGTAATTCAAAACGCTAGTTACATAAGTGTCAAAAATAAACACAGTTTCACTATTTAAATTCAATTGACTAACCTTAGATCTCAGAACATAATTGCTTTTCTACCTTGACTAGCTAATTCTTTTGTGCGTTATATTAACATTTCCATTAAAGTTCATAAAACACCAAAACACAAAAATTTATTTACAATTTCTATTTTAATCAGTATGTATGTGCCATTTATCTTTTCGTGTACTTTTCCTCCATTTCTGAATACAACAGTTTTAGTTTATATCTGTATTAAAGGCCGATTCCCATTTTGAATCAGTAAAGGGAAACTATAATGATATCAGCTTCCGCATAACGTTTCCTCTTTGATCTGTTTCTTGACAAGCGCATCTAAGCAAATATACACCTTCCTGTAATGATAATGCAGAGACGTTTCCTTTCAACAAGTTTTATATCATTTGTGTATTTTAATTGGGGATATAGGTATAGAAGGACATGCAGAATATATCCCTTTACATCAGTGTAGAAAATTAAAAATAACGTCAGTCGGAGCTTATATTCTTTATATTATCATAATATATGTTGACTTCAAGTAATTTTAAATACAGCAATGTATAAGCATTGTACAAACACAAAATTGAGAGGTTAGATATGACAATATTATCTTTAAATTATGTAACACGTTATTATTATTCAAAGAAATCATATTATTCAAACAAGATTAAATTCAAATCTGCTTTTAACATGTTTGATTCAATGAGAATTAAAGCTTAGATTGACAGAAATAAAAAAAAAAATACCTTACTTTATTTACTTAAATCATATTCAAACATTAAACACAGACTTTGTCTACATATATAACCTTTTTCTCGGTGAAAAATACACGCAAAACAATTAACACATAAGATAATTATATAAAAATGTTTTTTATTTATAGAAAACAAACATTTACAGCCACTGACATTTAATTTGATTAACCACGTTATAATGATTTAAACATGGTTCTAAACAAAAATTTATTTCAGTGCCAAAAAATATTAAAATTAGAGTGTGACTAATTCCCAGGTACTGATTGGGTCCTTAAAACTTTATGCAAGATGATCTATGCAGGTATTTTCGTATATTTCAGGATCAAAGGTTCCAGTCAGTTCAAGACTTTTATAATTTGTACTTTTTGTATTGACATTCATTGAAAAATTTTCAACATATACAGAGTGTTGTATATCATTGTCTTCAAGATTTATTTTTGTTCTGTGGTTATATAACTTGAAAATGATACAGAAAATTATCGCCATGATGAAAAATGCACCGCAACTACCAATGATAACAGCGTCTTGATAATTGTTCATTAAAGTTGTCTCATTATTGAAGACCACATCAAAAATTGTTGTCCACTCTTGCATTTCTGTTGATTTAAAACATGTTTGTGCTATTTAATAACTGAATGAATATAAAGAAAGTACAAGCTATCTAAATATTGAAACGAGGTGGTTTTGTTTAGTTGTCCAACAGCATAGCATGCATGTTTGTGTTCTTGATCTTCATTTGCCAGGAAAAAGTTTTAAAAAGCGTTTTGATATTCTTTGATATTTTTTATAATGTTTTGTCATATTGTACTTTTTGAAATTTTAAAAGGTTGCTTTTGTTTCAAAGTTGTCCCATACCACCTCGAATTTATTCCTCATTTTGCATTTAAAAGTTCATTTCATTTCCTTTAAAATATTATAAAACAGAATATACTATTTGTATTAAATTTACGTTATATCTGGAACATCAAAAATAAGTTTATTTAAGGCAAAAAATGCATGGGGCAAAGATAAATCAAAAGAATAATGACGTAATTATATATCTACTTTTTTGTACAGCAGAAGAGTTATTTTTTTTGGGGGGGGGGGGGCCAAAAGCCACCCCCCCCCCCCAAAAAAAAAATGAAAAAAATGATTTCATATAGATTGTGACATGGTTGAAAAATATAGAAAGGTCACTGCTAGCTTAATGTTTAAGAAATAATTAAAAGTAATTAGTATCACAACTCTTCTTGAAATCACACACTAGCATAACTTTATTTGCTTATTTAAAGTATCAACAATATTAAAATTATTTGCATTTCGAACTAATGGGTATAACAGCATGTAATTTTTAAATGTTGGTACCTGTTTTGTTTTCACATCCTTTGATATGATTGCATTCCTGAAGACGACATGAACATTCCTGCTGACATTTTTATCCATAGTTTGGATATCTACACGGAGAAATGCAATTCTCGCCATAGTAACCATCTTCACAAACTAAAATGTAAATGTTCTGGTATTTTGCATATCATGCAAGATCGCAACACTTTAGTTAAAATACTACAAAAGTCTAAGCAAATGTACATGTAAATTTGAAATATAAATTTAAAACGTTATTCAAATCAACATATGTCTATCTGTGTAATATATGGAGAAGTACAAAATTATTTTGTTTATAATGCCTTAATATTTAATTGTCAGCAATACGAAAACTAGAAACTTGAAAAATATAACCAATGATTTTCTAAATCGTAAAACGGTTTTTTAAATAGTTTAAATGATTTTTTTAAATCGTACAAATGCTTTTCTAAATTGTACAAGCAATTTTATTAATCGTATAAACGATATTCAAAATCGTTTCAACGATTTTTAACTGGTACAAACGATCATATTTATTTTTTCCGAATTGGAATGACACATATACATGTACGCCGTCGTAGAAACATTCATATAGTATATAGTATAAATGTGTTTTCCCTAAATTATATTTGAAGCTCCAATCTTAATCACCTAATAGTAAGGCATTTCATAAATATGTTAGGGCTACTCTTAATCATCACACCTGTTTTCTTGGTTTGACTGCTAAATTGAAAGAAATAATTTTTTTAAAAGAATGAAAGATTTGTAAGAAAAATTATTTACTTCGGTATCTTTTGCAACCGTTGTCGTGGTCACACATTTCTTTAGTACAATTACACATTTTCTGACATCTCTCTCCAAAACTAGGATACCTGCAGGGTGTTGTACAATTTAAACCAAAATATCCCTCCTGACACCCTGCAATTTTCAAGATACTTTAAAGATAGATTGGCAAAAACATTCATTTAAAACAATTTATACAGTAACTTTAAACTTCTCGAAAGAAAACAATACAATTATAAAAAAGCTAAAACAATATTTAGCATTTTGCAGTTACTGATATTTCAGTTTGACATTGACACTGATCAGTGCTTTTACCTTGCAATGAGATTAATAATATAAGTGTATATAATCCAAGTCTGTATATTCAAACGTCCTACATGTAGGGCATCTTGATATCAATGTATAACTTTGATCAGATAAGAGAGAGAGAGAGAGAGAGAGAGAGAGAGAGAGAGAGAGAGAGAGAGAGAGAGAGAGAAAATTATCATTAAACGTAATTATGACTATACTTACCTTGAACAGAGCTTAACAAAACAATAATTATAATAAGGTATATATTTTCCATTTGCGTTATACCGCGTCTGTTGATTTGCTCTTTGGTGGTAGTGCAATAAAGGTCCATCATATACTATTCGTTTAAAGAGGCATTCGAACAAGCATTAATCATTCAACTGTTAAACCGTAATTTTTTCCAGAGCGAAGACAGTTCATACTCTAAAAAATAAAAAATGATATAAATCGTTTTTTAAAAATATTTACATCAAATCTTTGTCAATAAAATTGAGCATATCTGCTATTATATCGGTATTATTATAATAATAAAAAAAATTAAAGGTAATAGTCACATACATTCCATTTTATGCATCTAATATCCAACATCATATCGTAGAGAGGATAACGACAGCTGCGGCAATATCACAATGGGATGGCATAAAGATAAACGATAAAAGTTTCCCCTTTTCCTGAATGGATTGGTTTTATAAATTACAATTTTACGAAAACAAAACACGGAAATGTTTCATATAATATATACATAAGCTATTTCTAAAAATGTTTTACAAACATGCATGACCATTCACAAAGATCTCAGAAGAAACCATTGATTAACAATTTTAATTGCAAAAATGTTGAAAGTTCTGGTATATTGTTGTAAATCTTCTGTTTAGAGTTTTTGCCTCTCAGTCACCCTTTTCATTTTAAAGATGCTGTTTTATTTTCTACATTATCTCCATTAACTTTTTATTTTAGCAATTTTATTTGGTCATTCATTATGATGTTTAGTAAAGTTGTTTTACGGTGCTACCGTTGTGGCGAGCGCAGCAAGAATTACACATACCTTGCATCATTGTCAACTTAGTGATATTTTGACAGTTATCAACTGACATCAAAGAATTTTTATATTTTTTTTTATTTTGAGAGAGAGAGAGAGAGAGAGAGAGAGAGAGAGAGAGAGAGAGAGAGAGAATAATATAATATTTCTAAGTTTAGAAAATTTTTGCAAAATACATAGACTTGCTTCCCCTAAAACATCAAAAAAGTCATTTAAGGCAGATATCGAAGTTTATACTGAAATAGCTATAGTACACGCATTATAGATATTTGATTCACCTCTAAATTTATCGCGGGAAATCTAGCGCGAGATCACTGTGACAAATGACACGTTCAAATCTATATTCATTTGTTTACCTATCTCGACTCATTACGAAGGAATGAAAGCATGTCAAAAATCTCTTGAGTCTCACCAAAGCTTGTGCGCTCCTCAAAACGTGTCTTCAATCCTCAAGACACCTTTAAGTACGAGTTAAATTGTAGCCGTTTTCGGCATGGCACTACGGGAGAAAACATTAGAGAGCACTATGGGACGTAGATAAAAAAAATTCTTGATGAATCTGTAGGTTAAGCTCGTTCTTTTTCACGCGCGCACTGGTTCTTAGAGCTCTCTTCGCTCGCTATAATTATCTATATACAATATTGACGTTTCATTTTCTGGTTTCAAGAACTTTTCTCACAATTTCTACAGATGCACAGTTTTATTTTTAGCTCATCGGGCCAATAAACGAGTGACTAACTAGATTTGAAAACATTGTCACTTATTGTAAGAACTTTATTGCAGGCGACTTTACAATTTATCATATACTAATCGGCAAAACAAGGGTCTTCCATACCTTTGAAAAAAATTGCATACAATACCAAATTTCAAAGTTCAAATTTGGGGTATAAAACGACTTTTAAAAAAGTTTTGTTAAACATAAAAAAAGTTCCTATTTTATTCGAACTCGTGACCTTCGGATTAATATCATTGTGCTACATCGATTGACACCCATGTCAGACGGTATAAACATTTTCAAAAAGGGTTTCCATGTTATGACGTACTGTCATAAAAACTAAACGTCACGGGGTGTCGGGGACTCTTAATTTTTTTTTTAATATTATGCCTCAAAATCCTTCAAAGCATACTCTCACATACTGGCACATATACATAAACATAAGTATTTGGGGAAATTGTATATTGTGTATTTTATTATTTGCATAATCTTAACATTCACATTCAGTGTTTGTAATACATATTTCCAGGAACACATATTGTTAAAAGTTTTCAACTTCTCCCTCATGTGCAGCTATTGGCGTATATTTCATCTCCATAGTTCTCTCTAAATGCGTCGTGTTGACAGTACCTAACGGAAGTGATGTTATCCGTGATATCTGCTATGTCCTCGTTGGATTGAAATGAACTAAATTCCGAATCAAATTCAGGTTCCATATTACGTTTCTTGTTACGTCTACAATATATAGCAACCATGGTTATTGCGACCAGTGTAAAAACAAATAGAACGGAACTCCCAGCGATGATGCTGATCAATTGTTTCTTTTTAAGCCAGGTTTGTTCACTAGGTTTAATCACACCGCCCATTTTCGTAGTATGCATCTGGTTTTCTATCGTTTTCAAAGGAAAAAAAATCATGACAAAACTATGAAAAGTACATCTATATGTTCAATTAAACGATGTTATAAGCACAATGATTTGTATATAAGGGTGAAAATTGAAATATTTTTATATCCCTGAGTACCGAAATTCCATCACCAAAAGCGAAAATCTTTGAATGATAGGATGCATGACCCAAACCAAGATTTTTAACAAATTAGTCTGTCATAGAGCATGATCGCCCAACTGAATTGATCGTATAACACGTCTACTAACATAATTATTTCACCAAGACGCTTTATGACATCTTCAGGTATTAAACTTGGTATTTCGTTTGGTTTACATCCAGGACGAGTAAAAATAAAAAAAGTAGGGGGTTTTTACAATCAAAAGTAGTATTTTTTATTTAAATAAATAATTGATAAAATAATCATCAACAGAAATGTCCTCTTATGGTAATTGATGCATTTAAATTATGTTTCTGCATTCCTATCTTAGATAAATATATTCACGTTATTTCTATTTATCTGCAGCATATTCATGAATGTGATGTAACTTAAGTTAATACCGTGTAAGACAATAATGACAAGTACAATTTTATTATATACATGTAATTATTTATATGAGTTAATGTATGAAGCGCTTATGATAAATCTAGGATTACTTTAAAGCATTGTACACAGAAACATGGATAAAATATGATAAAAATACGTTAAGAGCAAGGAATAAACAATGGAAATAGACATTATAACGTTATAAAATTTATATTTTAGCTTGCCTGGAACCATAAAAGTCACATTCAACTAATCATAAAAATATACATCTATGTAAAATAAAAAAGGATGATTTGTGCAAAGTAAGGTAGCAAGGGACAGTTTCGGATAAAGTGCCCGTCAATCTTTTTGTAAAATTGAGAGTTGCTGTACTTATGAGTGTTGCTAAAATTCATGAAATGATTTTTAATGATTATCATTAGTTAGAGGGATGTCTCTTGTTGAAATTGATATGCAATATGTAGACCCATTGGTTAGGTAAATGAGAATCAGAAGTAAAATGCGAAACCTGCGCGGCTATGACTGTTGTGTTGACTTTACACAGTGAAATTGCAAGTTACAGACGGGGGGTAAAATAACACGAAAAGTAGGTGGACATTGTAAACTATACACCGGTAAGTTTCTGACATGTGATGGTGCAACATGCACACGGTACGGAAGGTCAACCCTTTGCAGGGAATTTGCTGGGGGAGGTCTAAAAAGCTGAACAATCATGAAAAATTAGCAAAATATGGAAGGGTAAAAATCTCATAAAAACCAGTATGTAGAATATTTTACAGGTTTTGACTACTAATTTTCTTCAGAAATTGGTGATTGGCCTTATAAAGAGTGAAGTAAAGGTATTTGTGCTGAATGGGAACTGAGGAAATTCTAGTTACAGAGTTCCGAAAACACGCATCTCCTGGCTACAATGAATTGTATCAAAAAAACTGTCCCGTGCCACCTAAGGAAGCAAATTTAAGTGAATTGCTCCTAAACAAGTATGACAAGTATTTAGAATGCTATTTTTTGGAGACACTTAGCGTGATGTTGACTCGGATCGCAGTGATCTTCCGGGTTTACTTATATAAGATAGGGCTAAGGATTAATAAACACATGTCAATTTACGTTATAATTCAAGTGAAGTGCGTTAAGGCAAGCGAAAGCTAAAACATATTGTTAGTGTTATATAAACGTATTGTTAGCGTTATATGGCATAGAATTTCAGGCAATAACTTTAACATCTATTTCTTTAAAATGAATAACGGCTGCAATAGACCATAAAGGTACATACATCGGATATCCTTTTTTCGCAAATGATAAAGTGCTTAGTGCTTACTGATTTTAAGGTATTAGCATTCATAGCAGATTTTTTTTAATAGCTCCAATTAAGCTGTAGATTAAGCTTAAGACCTAGTAAATGAAGGAAACCGACAGGTTTACGAAATTTGAGAAAAAATTCTTTCAGTGATTGCTTCATACCAAAAAAGTGGTAAAATAATTGTGCATCCAAGGTTAATTTTTGTTTCAAACAGTCATATTTTATTGAAACATGAAAAATATCATTTTACAGAAAATTATATAATTATATCGAGAACCTTTTTAAAATAATATTTCAATATTCAAGATATTTGCAAGTTTTAGAAGATGGAAACATAACAAGCATTCTTAAATCATTCAATATAGTGTCAAATTCACAAGATCCACATCATGAATCTACGAAAGTCCAAAAGCCTCATTCGAGATTTGAAATACAAAAAGTCAGATTTGGTAAGACTACAACAATATACATGCGGTTTCAGAAAATATAATATGTGTAAAACCGTGATTCTTTTTCTATTCTAGTGAATAACCACTTTTCTTGTAAATATTTCTGTTGGTATATAAATTATATATTGCAACGTCCACCTCTACGTAACTATACACGTTTTTGTCATATTTACTTTTGGAAAACGTAATGTTTTCTCACTGTATTCGACAAAGTTTCTTTGATTTAATTTTGAAGACAAATATGAAACATTTACTACTTCAGAAAATCATCAAAATTATTAGGCCGCAGAAGATATCAATGTATCAGACAGAAAAAAAAGTTTCTGTAGGTTTTATTTTAAAACATTCGATTGTTAGAGGGAATAATCTTTATCTCTGCCAAAAATAACTAGAATCATTTTCTGGTGTAAAAAATCAATTGTTGAACTAAGTAAGATTGATAAAGGACCGCATGTTAAAATTGAGTTCCATGGTCAAGGAAATGGTATTCATAAGAATGAATAAGATTTTTACTTCTAACTTATCCATATATTTTACATTTTATTACATCCTTTGATGTGATTACATTCATTGAGAGTACAGGTACACTCGTTTTGTCACTTTCGTCCAAAGTTTGGATATCTACATTCTACAGGGTTAAATGCAGCCCTGTCCAAAGTAACCATCTTTACATACTGAAGCTGAATTTGAAGTCGTCTCCATATGATTGGGACCTTGTTGGATAGTCAATGGAACAAATAATTTATTAATGGAATATAAGTACATTTTGTTTTAAATGCTTAATCTCATAATGATCATAAAATAAAAGTGTACATACTCATAAAAATCAGCTTTAAATCCCGGGTATTTTTCAACCTATTTGTCAATTATGTAGTATGTTATTTTTTCTTTAATCTTACCTGGAATAGTTATACATCCAGTAATGTGTTTACAATTTTCCTCAGAGCAGTTACACGTTTTTTGACATTGGGCACCAAAGCCAGGATACCTGCAGGCTTGTATACAAAGCTTGCCATAATACCCAATCGGGCACTCTATAGGAGAAGATACTTTTTTAGTCATTTTTATCATTATACATGTATACACCACGTATCATGAATGCTTGGTTTAATAAATATCTAAAATGTACAAAGTTACAAAACCAAGATAAGATTCAAAACATACATATGACCAAAAATATTTCTAATTCTAATTTGGTAGATTTTTTTAGTTAAATATTTATGATCATACTCTTAAAGTGGTATTGGACATATGTCCATATTAATGTGGATTAAAGAAGTGCATTGTAATTAAAATACTTTCACCGGTTTAGAATTTGCAAATTTCACAATATTTAACAAAAAATACGTTGAAAAATTTTTGGAAAGATAAACATTTTAAAATCCCCAGCGGGAATCGAACTCATGACTTGCAGATTCGTAGAGAAATCTCTAACCCACTACGCTACGCTGTTAGATTACAATGCTGGGAAAAACACTGCTTATAAAATTACACTTTATTTTATTGTTTATTTCGATAAATAGTACGTCACAACATGAGAGTGTCCAATACCACCTTAATTGATTATTCTACCACGATTTATCCATTTCATGATTAGGTAAGTAATTTATTAAAGATAATTACAATTAGATGTTAACCTGCACATCCGGTTATTATGTTGCATATATCCTGAGTACAATTGCACACTTCCTGACATAGCTCGCCGAAGCCAGGATACACGCAAGGTTGTGAACAGTTTGATCCACCAAATCCAACCTTACATCCTATGATTATGTAGAATCAGATTTATTATTGTAAAAATGTCTATTAACTGTTTTAGAAAAAAAATACATAATTTTAATTTTTCATTTTAATTGCCAATAGTTTTACATTATCGCTTCATACAGATATGACCTCAAGTTTCTGATATAATTGATGGAATTACCATTCATCGATATCTGGATGTGTCCGCGCATTTCAGATATTGCGAAAGGGGTAAATATACATATATATATTAATCAATGCTTAAGTCATATTTAGGTCCCTGAAAGCATTTAGGCACTTGCATTCCTTTTTCATTATTATTCTAAGTAAGACTAGGATGCAAACTAATTTTATTACCTTTACATTAACCATTGAATAAATAACAGTGATGCAGTTCAAATCATGTGGATAGTAAAACCGAAAGCTACATGACAATATTAAAAAACACTCTAATTTTGCCCCGAAACTGCTTACACAAAATTCTTTAGTCTGTAAATATATATATTTAAAAATACATTTACTCCTTGGAGTTAAATTTGAAGGTATGTAAATCGACAGCCGTGAATAAATTCTCCTATAAAATAGCAGGCTTTAACACATTTATATATAAGAATACAAAACTTTACTTACCCTGCACAGAACACATTAATACAACGACAAGCCACACATAGTTCATCGTCATATTTCATAGACCAGTTCCTTATAGTCGCTGATCATCAATGATCACGTGATTTTTTGAATTATTTTTCCTGATAATAGTAAGTTGTTCTATCCTTAAAATATATATGTTTAAGAAGAGATTAGTTAATAGCATTGTAATCATGTCACCTTGAATTCGGTCTGTGTGTTTAAATAGGCTTGGATATGCAAGCACGGATACTAAAGCTGTATTTCACTTCCTTCCTCTGGGACCATGAAAAAGGTCATGGATGGATTTTAACAGTATCAAAAGGAAGTTTTTATGAATGTATTATATAATTTAATATTGTATATTTTATACGCATGTAACAAGTAAAACCACTATTTGTATGACTCAGAAAAATAAACTGTTGCTTTAGATGAATGAATGGATGATCCTAATTAAAAAGCAAGGAAGGCTTGAAATTGACAAGTGTTTTATCTCATATGTAATAATAGATCAATCATAACTTTGATACTGATACATATATAAGTGATTTTAAAAAATGGTCAATAATTAATTCAGTTGTCTTTTATTTCCTTTTTTTATATATAGAATTGGTTTCTTTGGTTGTACTAGTGTGTCTTATACTGTTTGTATAAACTGAACAAATTAACCATTTATACAAAACTTCTTGTAATGAATAATATGTCTATAACCAGATAATTTTGCATTTATCAGCTGTTTCGATTATACGCATTATTTAATGAAGCCAGTAAAAAGCCGTTCATAATAAAAAGGAAGTATCTGCAAATACCCCAAAGTAGGCATCTTTATTCAACAACTTCTACAAAACGTTTTTAAGAAGCCATCTCTTGCAGTTATCTTAATATCGTTTTTGTATTTATATACAAATTGTGACCTATGTACTGGAAAATATAAAAATAAAGATTGTTAATTCAAAAGATTATTTTTGTTTTTTATAAACTTAATTTGCTAAAATCAAATCCAATCTTTGTGTGAATTCCATACATTCTTCATCTTCATGTGTCAAATAAAATTTCCTCATTTTATATTGTATAAGTTTGTTATGAGGAACAAATGTCTCTCTTCATATTATGTACACGTGGTACACTTGCTTTTATAAGCAAGATCTAGAAGATGACTTATGGAATAGTTTTGCCTTTCAGTCACCTTTTCATACCTTTCAGTTAACATTCAGTTGACCGAATAACAAACACAGGTTCATTCGGTGATTATACGTTGTACATTTAGAATAAATCACTACCGATTTCTCACCAGCTACCCCGTCCCACCCCTGCGAATAATATTGTCATTTAAATTTAGAACACATGAGTTCATTTGACCTTCTCGGATTTGCAGTTAAAATCGCGGGATAAAGAACCTCGTGGTTAATTATAATCTACTACTTAAATTCGGGGCTTGTGATCGAACATTAAAATTTTACTTAAATCCTCTTCGAATAAATAAAGAAAAGAAAAGCAAAACAAACACAAACGAACGAGAGAGAGTTAAACACCCATTTGTTTGAAGTTTCCCCATGAAAAAACTTCAGATCTGCGCCTGGCCTAGTCAAACTATATCGTACAGCGCTCGTTGGTGTCAATATTAAGAAAATGTTACTTAAACATTTCTTTAAAATCTTGTGCATAAATTTTTATATCACAGATGTTAACTAAACGCCAAACATTTGCTTAATATTCTTCATAGTGATACCTCTCTCTCTCTCTCTCTCTCTCTCTCTCTCTCTCTCTCTCTCTCTCTCTCTCTCTCTCTAACAAAATTTGTTAAAAAGATTTAAATGTTAACAATAAAATGAATAAAATGTCTTCTTTGATGATTTATGTAATGATTTATATCCTTTTTCTCTCCATTCTATTACAGAAGTAATTTCTTTGTTTTCACTAATAAGTATACTATACATGGCTGAATCTTTTTTCTTATTTGTTTCATATCACATAAGAAAAAATTCTTATAAAAGGTTTCTTGTATTCTTGTATTCTTTTCATCCTTAATTATATTCTGATCATTTTGTTCAATAGATTTTGTTTTTCACGTCTCATGTAAAAATATATTTTCAAATATCAAAGCAACGTTTAACAATAACAAATTTAAGTTACAAAATACTTTTTAAAATTGATAAAACAAAACATTTCATTTCTAGTATAAACATTACACAAAATGAAGTAGTTTTTAAATTGCTTAGAAAAGAATGTTAATATCATATTTATTTGATGCAATCAAAAGAAATGCTTTTACATACTGCTTATGTCTGAAATCCTGTGCTCTCAATCAAACTGCGCTTGTCCTTTTTGATAAAGATGTGTGTTTGGGCTTGGATACACTTTCTACTGCTCAAAGCGTATTAAAAAAATATTTTACTTTTTCATCTTTTGAACGGACGCAACTTGATAGGCAAAATGTGGAGCAATGCGGTTTCTAAATCCGTGACTTTTTCTCACATATTCCCATTTTAAGAAACAAAATGAAAAAACTATTAGTGCTCTTCCTTACCTTTAATTTTTGCTATTGAATTCGGGCACTTGCATCTACGTTGTTTTTTTTCCTGTAAATACGCATGCTTAGAATCATAAGTAGGAATTCTGGGAAAAATACAGACGTGCTCTAGTGAATTTCCATGCCTGTCATCTTGCGCTTATTTCATCAGATCAGCTTTATTCCACCCCGTGCCATTTAGCGTGAAAAATTAATTATACAGCAAAAGGTTTGTTTTTTGCATTTGGCAAAAATGCCCCATTATCTTTATTTTCACGAACCACACGACTGATGCCATGGCACCTTTACTTTTCAGGTAGAACTCGGATTTTTTTTTATCGGAAAGACCCGAAAAATCGTTTTTAGTGATTGCCTTCTTTATTTCTGTTAACTTTAGACAACAACACGGTAACCGAAACATTTACTTCATTGTGTTTTATTAAAAAAAATGTTTTTTAGACGGGCATAGTTTTGGTCCTCAGCGAAAAAAGTAAACTTTATTTCGCCTTACCTTATATGGACATATATGTAGACAACCTTTAATGTTAAAGTTTTTCAGTGTTTTAAAGCATAATTTCGATAAAGATATTATTTTATTTTACTTTCTTGCGATAAATTGTTATGATTTAATAAGTTAGAAACCATGAAACCAAAGACAAGGATATTAAATAAACAACACTTAATCAACTGTTTTTCCCGTGATTATTTACCACCAACTACGCTAGCTTCCTAATCTTTAAAAAATAAATAAGCTTGTTTACGAATATATCAGTTACACATTCCTCATTCAGTGCATTGGTTTTATTGTATCTTGAAGAAACGGTCCGTCTGTGGTATCCTTGTTGGACTGGACACCGCGCGGGTATGATAAGGCAACAAATCGAGTAAAAATTCCTCTGATCGATATGACGTCACAATAAGCAGCATGATGTCATATTTTAATCAAGAAATCTGTCAATTTTAACTTTATCTCTGGTCCAAATTATGAAAACTACAGGCGTTAAATGTCAATAGAAGCTCTTTTAACAGAATTCATCTTCGATTTCTCAGTATTACGTATCGTTAACATTGATGACGTCACAAGCATGTTTAATAGAGAAGATCAATGTCGGGAGACAAATCATCGGAATGCAGTGTAAACAATGCCGAAATAAGACTTATTTAATACAGATATCCAAGATTTAGATGAGTGTCAGTTATGATATAACCAGGATAATACAGGCATGGATATTTTGTTTTATCAGCGAGTGTTAAAAGCTAAGCAGATAGACATTTATGTGGCTTGACCGGCCTTTCCCTTGTCAGTGTGTACAAAAAGACAAAAGTGTAACACTACCCCGAATATTATGAAAGATGAATTTGGCAAATATCAAAAGCACATGACCTTAAATACTTGAAAAATGCTGCTAGACTCCTTTGGTTTGTTGCTGTAAACGAAAAATACGTAGCATTTTCAATCAAATTGAAAAAATTGAGGAGGTTTCCGGTAAATAATGACAATATTTATCTTATGCGATTAACTATATGATTCTAGCAGCAATATTAATAAAAATGAACTTATTGCCGATCGAATTATTGTATCATACATATAAATAAACTTCGGGGTAGTGTTACACTTTTTGATTTTTTGATAAGGTACAAAAATGATCTATTTTTAACTGTCACGTGATACCATGGCACGACAGCTTTAAAGGTCGACTTGATTCCGAAGTAAAAATATAATATCTTGTTGAATACATTCACTTGATATTAATATTCAGCACTCGCAGTACAGTTAAGGCGGCCAATAAAAATATCGGCGAATTTTTGTAATGAAAACACGTATACTTTAGTTCATCGGACATGACCTTTTTAAAATCAATAACAGTAGTTCAAATGCAATATATTTCTGAAATATATATATAATAGTACAATATTTTATGTTCATAGTGGTCACGTGATATGGCAGTCGCATGGTACAAGCAGATGTATTTGTGGTTTTGAGGTCATTTAAAAATGTGAATATTGCAAGGGCATAATCATGTCAAAATTCACAACTGAATTATAAAATAACTTGATGTTATATAGTAGATTTTAAAAAATGCTGTGAACTTTGTAAGATAATATTATTTGTTAGAAAAAACCATAATTTATAATGCATATGTTGAATAATTTTTAAGGTCACAGTGTTAATTTCATTAAAAAATAAATAATTTGTGAGATTTCACAAGGATCTTAGAAGTTTTTAAATTACATAGCATATTTCAAATTTAAATGTAAAAGTTTTGTCATGATCAGATAAGTGTATGCCCTTGCAATAAAGTGATTTATTTAGGCACCCAGCTTTAAAATATACGATATTTTATACAAAACCGAGGTTGCCTTTTAATACGATGCATAATTATAACAAATTGAAAATAAGACTATATAGGTGGCATTCTACTAATAATAATATTAAACAAAATATTCATTTATACTTTTCCGTTAATCTATGGAATTTATTTTTCATCGCTAAAAAACCGCATGATAGCCTTCATTGACTTAAATTAATGCGTCATTTTGAAGCATATGACGTCATATTTTGTAGTACAGCGAGAACGACCTCTCGCTTATTTTTCAGTGTGTACGATATAACAGAAATCGAAATTGTAAGTAATAGCATTCGTTGTTCTTAATTAAAAGAATAGTATAAATTGATTTTGATAATAAATGAATTAATTAGTACTTTCGAGGTTTGTAATATTCTGTGATGTCATAATGCACATTTCCCGTACTTTTTGTCTGAACGGAATTTATTGACAGTCTTAACTGTACTGCGCTGTTTTCATAAAAATAAACAATTTTTAAAATGACCATAATATCGGCGATCATTAAACTCTAAGTTGCCTTAACCTACCCGCGCGAATACAGGTTCCTCATACCCTGTAGTATTTATCTTTCCTATATACTAGGCAATAGAGGACCGACCGATCGCGAAAGAACTAACGATATACTCACATCCATACAGTATTATTTCCTCTTTCCCTTGAAAATACATGTTGCTCCAAAGAAAACTGTACCGACAAAACTGAATATAGAACTTATCAGTTTAACTAAATTTAGTCGCGTATAATTAAACAGATTCTTTGAACTTTTTAAAACTGATTTCAAACGTACTGTTCAGCGCTATTCAGAACATGCAGAAAGAAAATATATCTAAGTTATGTAAGGTTAAATATACTTGTATTATTTTTTTATCATTCGACAATGTTAGCTATATGTATTGAAAACACGAAATACGCGAAATTACGTCATTTTTTATACCCGCACTTTCTAAAGAAAGTTCGGGTATTTTGTTGTTATCCTGTTCCGTCTGTCCGTCCGTCCGTTCGTCTGTTACGTTTTACTTTCTCAAACTGCTCTTACATCTTATAAACCAGAAAACTGAACTTTTGGAGTTTGATTTGGGGTATCATGTTGTTTTGTAAAAAGGTTTCAAAAATACTCTGGTAGTCCTGGGTGTCAAATAATTGGTAATAATTTCACAAAAAAACCTTCTTCCTCGAACTCCTCCTACATTTTCAACAATAAACAAATCATCTTTTGGAATATGTTTTGGGGTATAGTATAGATGCGCAATAAGGTTTCGGAAATTTCAATTTTGTCATGGGGGTCATTTTGTGGCTGAAAAATGACGTGTTTTTTTTTTTTTTACAAAAAATCTGGTTTCAAAAACGTCAACATTTTTTTGCAGTAGCCAAATGATCTTCTAGAATATGATTGGGGGTGTCATTTTTAAGTGTGATCGGGTTTCAGAATTTTTTTTGCAAAAAAAGTATGGTTCCCAGAACTCCTCTTACGACTTTTAAAGAAGCTATGTCATCTCTTGGGATATGATTGGAGCTGTCCTATATATGTGCAATAAGGTTTTAAACATTTAAATTTCATCCAGAGAATCAAATAGTAGCAGAAAATTGACGTTTATAACTCCTAAACAAAACCTAGATCACACAACTCCTCTTATGATTTAATAAAATTTCACCGAGAGAGTCAAATAGTAGCAGAAAATTGACGTTTATCACTCCTAAACAAAACCTAGATCCCAGAACTCCTCTTATGATTTAATGAATAGACACATCATATCTTGGGATATGATAGGGACTATCCTATAGATATGCAATAAGGTTTTTAAAAATTAAATTTTATCTTGGTAGTTGCAGAAAATTGACGTTTATCACTCCTAAACAAAACCTAGATCCCATAACTCCTCTTATGATTTATATGATAGGGGCTGTCCAATAGATGTACAATAAGATTTTGAAAATTTTAATTTAATCCTGTTAGACAAATAGTAGCATGAAATTAACATTTATTCCTTGATCGCATCTAGAGGGGGGTCAGGGGTCCAGATCCCCCCTTCAAAATTCAAATTTCTTTAAATTACATTTAATTTATAAAATTGCCAACCCCCCCCCCCCTAACTCAAATAACTGTTGCCCCCTCCTTTCCCCATGAAAAATTTTCTGGATAGACACATGTACGTATCCCTCCTTAGACTGTAAATAAAATGACGGTATTTTCTCTTAAAATGAAAAACCTTGCATTTATATTTCCTTAAAATTAAAAAAAGCCTTACATTTACACTCTTCTTGTCGAATAATCTATTAAAATCAAAATATAATTTGGGGTCTAAAAAGATTTATAAACTGTTAAATAATGTTTTTGTTAAAAAAAATCACATTTGACAAATGATCTAATGATATATGATCAGAAGTCTTATTTTTTGCTTAATATTAAAGTTAAAATTAATAACAATAAATGATTAAAATTAAATGTTTATCCTCCACACACCCCATCAGATTCGGAGTCTTTTTACATTCTTACATGTGTACAGTAGCAAATTTTTAATCATTTTTTGATTGGTATTTTTCTCTAGATGCACATAAAGATTTTTGAAATTGCTTTTTAATTTTTATCGATAAGATAAACAACATGTTATATGTATTCGGGGCAATTGTAAATTCTCCTAAACAAAGCAGGATCATCATTAAGCTAGTAATTACCCATATGGATCAAACACTACATATGAATAAGATAAAATACTTTATTATGTCCAGTTCTGGAAAGTCAGGGTGTCTCCAAGGGGGCATAACCTATATACAATTTGATGCGCACAAAAGCAAGAATAAATATGGTTTAGGAATGGGGGATCTTGAAAGTTAAAAATTATCAAAGTATATCATCATTTCCTATTTCAGGGGTAGGGGGGTGAGGTTGGTGGGTGGTGGTGATTTAAAGACAACAATCCCATAGGGTCATGGCCTACATTTTATTTGATGCATCATAATACATTAAGAAAAAAAAGACCCCTTCCTCCCTATTATAACTCATATAGACATGATAAGTCTCTACACTTATTTACATGTAATACACAAATTTACTACAATATGTCACAGGGTCAATATGGGGTCAACTTAATAGCGAGCGCAGCTCGCCGGCGCGCAGCGCCGGGGCGAAGCGAGCTCTAACGGCAAGGCGTGTGCGAATAGAAAATTCGGACCAGCTGCACATTCATTCAACGGATTTTTTTGGCGTCAGTAAATCGGACCAGTAATGCATTGTTTTAATCGTCCCAGTAGTTCCCTGTAATCATGGCAATTTCTATCACTTCACACTCTCACGAGAATCAGCAAGACAATAAAAACAATAACGATGTATACGACATACAGTCAGTTACCTCTAAAGTTCACCTCAGTACACTCTCAATCAAAAAAAAAATAATAATCTAGTGACGTCACAAAGGTTTGCACATTGATTCGATAGATTTTTTCGGCGTCAGTAAATTTGGACCCACAATTCATAGTACCAATGGTTTCCAAGTCCTCACGTTCTCGCGAGAATCAAAGTAAAACTTTTGAGAAGCATAGAAGATGTGTAATTTTAAGAACATCATGCTTTTTAAGTAAATAAAACAGTATACTTCGCTTACTTTTATTTCTCAGGGGAGTTTTAAAGAGTCAGACGACACTTAAACGTGAACTTTGACGTCACAATAAGGGGAAATTACTCTAACTGAAGTTATTGTAAATCTGCTGAAATTACCAAAATCCTCTCAAAATCTTGCAAAGCTAAAGAATAAGGACATTTCATCAGATATAGGAAACAGTTGTAACTTGCACTCATTTGGATAAATGCTCACATTTATTTTATTCACTATAATAACGATAATTTTCAGGACCGTACACGTAGCATCGGGTTTTTTAAAAGGGGGGTGGGTGGTGGATGACAGCCTCATCCAAAAAATCTTTACAAGCGAAAAGAAAAAAAGATAATTCTCAAAATTCTGAAAATTCTAATCCTTCAGCTCTTTAGCAGTTCAATGGTTTCTTTATTTTCACTTCCATTTATTACATGCTCCCAATCCCAAGTGTGTGTGGGGGGGGGGGGGGCAACTCCATGTTCCTTTAATATTATAAGCAAATATTTTAAAGCGTAAATTAAAAAAAATAATAATAAATAAGAAAAAATGTCGACTGCAAAAAAGGGGATGAACTAACGTTACAATTACTTTAAAAGAGGAGATACAGTGCAATGAACATTTATATTAAAATCTTTATTATTCAACAACATTGTATCTGAGATTAAACTATTGTTCTACTTATAAAAAAATAAATAACAAATCTTATAACATATGAAATCTTATAAACTATGGATAATGGAAATTTACTTAAAAATAGGTATGTTTTATTTTATTTTGCAATCAAATTTATTTACGTTGTTTATTTAATTTTTATTGATTTATCATAATTCATTGTTTGATCACATGCTGCGCTCGCCCCAACGATCGCACCGTAAAACATATTAGTGTAAGTCTAACAAATGAAAAAATATCTTTTGCAATTAAAATGACGGAAACTGTACAAATGTGATAGGATAGGTAACAATGATGAGCTAATTTATCGATAAATATTAAAAGATGATGATACAGTATGCTGGCAAAGGGAGATCACTTATTTAGAAAGTGAAAGTAATACTTAATATTAATTAATATAATAAATATTTAAATATTAATATAATAATTAATAATGGCAATATGCCGGTGTCTCATAATATTGTGCTAGTTCTACCAGGTACATGTATTATGCTTACGTATATTGGTCAACATCATTATGATAATCCAATTAGAGCACAATATGAATCTCTTTAGCTGATCATCACAAATAAAACGTTTAATTAATCCTATTGTGCATATGGAAAACACATACCAGTATGTTTACCACGTGAAACCCATCTAACCGAAGAGCTGGCTGAAAATAGTACCCACAAATGCGACCTGTAGACCTGTATTGTGTACATAACTTCTGACAAAGATCATTTACTTGTAACATGCATGTATTTTCATGCCTTTATTTTTAAAACCCCTTGAACTATTTTATTAGGTAAATAACTATGTAAAGCACACATTTCAGCTTTAAGGTGGTACAGGACACCTGCATATTGTGATGTACTCCCTATTGAAATAAACAATAAAGTATAAATATAATATTTTCCTCAAAAATAATGTTGCCTAACAGTTAAGTGCAATGGGTTAGAGCATTAACTATGTGTCTGTAGAGAGTTCAAATGCTGCTGCGGCTTTTCTATTTTTTACTTAAGATTCCAAAAATTTAAAAAACTAATTTTTTTTTGCCAAATACATGTATTGTAAAAATTCAAAATTATAAAACGTCACTATGAAAGAATTTTGATTATAACGCACTGAACTACATGTACAGGCTTTCTTTGTTATCAAAATATTCTGATGTCTATTTATCCATGAGGAGTGTGTGTGTGTGGTGGTGGTGGGGGGGGGGGGCAATTAATACATGTACAGGTAATTGTGTTTGCAGGGGGTGGGGGGATTGGGGTCCGAGGTGTATTTTGTGGTAATTTTACTACATGTATTAATATAAATGATTTTTCAAGGGGTGATGGTCTGGACCCCTCACTCCCAACCCTTCTCTAAATCCGTCCACACGATGTAGAAGCAAATCTAAATTATCCGACAACAGCCGATGGGAGGGGGCATACTTTAATTTTGTTTGTAATAATTATATAGACCATACTTTCTATGACATAAAATGAAAAGATTTTTGATTAATTTAAATTTCACATGCAAACAGTTCAACCACATTATACATGTATATAGGGTCGCTCATGTGTATTATGTGCATGTGGCCTTCATTTTTACTAAAACTGGTACAAAACAGTGTTATTTATGGGCAAACACTTGGTGCGGATATTACTGTCTAATGACAGCATCTAGTTTAACATAGATTTAGTAGCTTCTATACATAAATAGGCCATTTCTTCTACATATATGATACATACATGTACATAACAAATCAAAAGGATTAAATACATAAACATAATCAACAAGCTCGACACATTTTGTATCATTAATTCAGGAAAACTTTAAAAAGAGATTCAAAACTTAATTAACAGAACAAGTAAAAAAATTTATCAGAAATAGCTGTGATAGTGATAAATTGGTTCCATTTGATTTGTTCACTGTCTTTAGTGGCATGTTTATTGCTTTCTATAGTTTAGAAGAAAAATTACATAAAATATTAAAAGTACAGTTATTAGAGTATAGTGCACTGCACACTGAGCTATGTACCAGAGTGAACTATTCACGCAGTACCTACATATATGAAGACTTTATGAACTATTTTATTCGTTTTATTTTTAGAAAGCTACTGGGGTGTTTTTTTTCTGAGCAATCAAAGGAAGCAAATTAGCTGATATTGAAGTAATATCTTTGAACAAACTTTTTTATTCAAGTTGAAATATTAATTGATATGGGGATACAATTTTTAAAAATGGTTACAGACACAAAATTTATTTCACTAATATAAATCTAGTTTTAAGGAGAATCATGAAATAGTAAAAAACATTCCATACATGTTAATTTTTGCAATAATTCAGAATTTTTCCTGACCATTCTTCACATTATCAGTTGATAAGTGTAAGTGATACTTTAAAAAAAATTATTTCCCTAAACAATTTATGAAAAAGAGATGTTAGTCACATAAAGGTTCTAGCTACGAAGGGAAGTTTTACAATTTTATCTTTTGAGCAGACGTCGACTCCAAGATTTAAATTCATAGAAGTAATCTAATGATTGAATCAATAGAAACTATATGAGTTTGTTTTTGAATTAAACGATATTCAATGACTACCACAATTTTAGTAATTCTAACCCTAATTATGATGACCAGTCAGAAAAGATTAACCCCAACGTATGACTTATGGTCTCTTTTTAAAAAAATTAACCGATATAAGAAGCAGACGATATAGCATGATTTGTTTTGTAAAAGGCATCGATTATTAATTGACATGAATAATGCAAATGTATGCAAAAAATAATAGTAGCAAGTGAAGATATTTTTACGATTTATTTTGCGCAATTTATTGACAGAAAACCGTGGACGATCTACCGCTTCTACACATTCAAAATGGCGATCGTGACGAACCTTCTAATTTTTTCTTAAAAACGGTACATGTGTTTAACAACAGTCTCAAGTCAACTCTACCAAAACCAATCAAAACCAATCGTGAGTAGTCAACTCAAACAATGTCAGTATATGTCATAATTTTTTTTTATCTTTTTCTATCATGACAATCATCAAGCAAGAGAAGATGGCTATGTATCAGACTGAAAAAGCATGTTTTATTTTTAAAATATTTGATTTGATACAGGGAAATATTCTTGATCTCTTTGAAGAAAAATAATTAGAATCATTTCCCAATGTAAAATATCAACTTTTTAATTAAACACTGCGTGTTAAAATCGAATTCAATGATCAAGGAAATGGTATGCATATGTATGTGATAGTTTAAAAATGAATAATATTTCAACGTCTAACTTATTCAAATACATATTAAGTTTCCACATCCTTTGATTTTATTACATTTAGAGAGAACACAGGTACACATGCTTTGGTACTTTCTTCCATAGTTTGGATATCTACAGGGTGAACTGCAGTCCTGTCCAAAGTAACCATCTTCACATACTGAAGCTGAATTCAAAGTCGTCTGCATATGACTGGAACCTTGTTGGATAGTCGATGGAACACATTACTTATTAATGTAATATACGTACATTTTGTTTTAAATACGGAAAGGTATAATTATCATAAAATAAAAGTGTACATATTGATACAAATCAGCTTTAAATCCCGGGTATTTTTCAACCTATTTTGTTAATTATGTTGTATGTTATTTTTTCTTTAATTTTACTTGGAATAATCATGCATCCGGTAATAGGGTTACATTTTTCCTCAGAGCAGTTACACGTTTTTTGACAGTGATTGATTAAGGAGAAAGAGAGAGTTAGATGTAAACCTGCACATCCGGTTACTATGTTGCATATATCCTGAGTACAATTTCACACTCCCTGACATCGCTCGCCGAAGCTTGGATACAGGCAGGGTTTTGAACAGTTTGGTCCACCAAATCCAACCTTACATCTTTTCATTATGTAGAAACAGGTCTACTATTGTACAAATGTCTATGCACTGTTTAGAAAACAGAATACATAAATGTAATAATTAATAAGTTTTCATTGCCAATAGTTTTACATTATCGCAGACTTTGATACCGATATGACTTCAAGTTTCTGAAATTATTTATGGAATAAAAATTACCATTCATCTGGTTTTGTTAACACATTTCAGATATTGCAAAAGGGTTAAATATACAATATTAATCAATGCTTAAGTCATATTTATGACCCTGAAAGCATTTGGGCACTTGTATTCCTTCTTTATTATTTTTCTAAAGTCAGACTAGAATGCAACCTAATTATATTACCTTTTCATTAACTATTGAATAAATAGTCATGTATTACAAATGTGTACGTAAAACCAAAAGCTACATGATAATTTTTTTAAAACTCTAAATTTAACCCGAAGCCGCTTACACAAAATTCTTTAGTCTGTTAATATAAAAAATACATTATCGCCTTGGAGTTGTAAATCAACAGCAATGAATAGATTATGAATGGAGTTGTAAATCAACAGCAATGAATAGATTATCCTATATATTACAGGCTTTAGCACATTTATATATAAGAATACAAAACTTTACTTACCTGCATAGAACACATTAATACAACGACAAGCCACACATAGTTCATTGTCATATTTCATAGACCAGTTCCTTATAGTCGCTGATCATCAATGACCACGTGATTTTTCGAATTATTCTTCCGGATAATAGTAAGTTGTACTATCCTTTAAAATATATATTTTTAAGAAGAGATTAGTTAATAGCATTGTAATCAAGTCATCTTTAATTAGGTATGTGTGTTTATATAAGCTTGGATAAACAAGCATGGATATTTTAACTGTATTTCACTTCCTTCTTCTGAATGAAAAAGGTCATGGATGGATTTTAACATACAATGCAATGTAATCAAAAGGAAGTTTTTATGAATGTGTTATATGATTTAATACTGTATATGTTATACGCATGTAGCAAGTAAAAGCATTATACATTAAGACTCAGAAATATACTCTGTTGCTTTAAATTAGATGAATGAATGGATGATCCTAATTAAAAAGCAAGGAAGGTTTTGAAATTGACAAGTGTTTTATCTCATATGTAACAATGGATCAATCATAACTTTGGTACTGGTATATGTATTTATCAGAAGATTCTCCGAAGTGATTTCATAAATTCCTGAATAATTATTTTAGTTGTCTTGTATTTCATTTTTTTGTATCTGGAATTGGTTTCTTTAGTGATGATAATGTGCGCTATACATTTTGTTTAAAACTAAACAAATTAACCGTTGATATAAAACTTTGTAATTATAATGAACAATATGTCTATAACCAGATATTTTTGTATTTATCAGCTTTAAGAGTTGCCGGTCGCTGTTTGAATTATCCGCATTATTTAATGAAACCAGCAATGAAGCCGTACATAATAAAAAGAAGTGGTTGCAAATACGCCAAAGTAAGCATTTTTATTCAACAACTTGTGCAAAACATTTTTTTTAAAGAACATATTGAAAATATTATTTATATTTACATAATTCAAATGTAAAAATTGCCCCCCCCCCTCCAAATGGCCCCATTCTTCCCCCGGGTTCATGAATTAAACAAACTAATTATAAGATTTTCAAATATTGATTGTTATGTTGTAAGAAATTAAAAACTATCATTTAATGTAGCAAACAACGTTCAAAATTGTAAAATCGACAGACAGATCATGTGTTTTAAAGCATTCTTTACTGGAAGCGTTCCAGACATAAATCACCTTAATATATATATATATATATATATATATATATATATATATATATATATATATATATATATATATATATATATATATATAAGTGGGCAATAAGGTAAGGAAAAAAAGAATGAGACAGAAATATTTAGAATTTATAAACATAATATACTTTGGACAGTCATTCGGATAAAATAAATCCAATAAACGACCCAGACAATAAAGAGTAGTTTAAAGAATGCTGAAAATATTAACAATATGTTCTTACATGTGTTCCTTTCTTAAATCAGTTTGTTAAGAAGCAGATATTTCAGAAGAAAAATTTATGGTGTATAATGTTGTTAATTGTAATTTTTACGTTGAATGTATTAAAACACGAATACACATACCTGGGAAAACAATGATAAGAGTAAGCTATCTTTAGCAGCTGTCTTAATATTTTTTTTAAATTTGTGAACATATTAAGACCTTTGTACTGAAAATTCAAATAAAATATATTGCTAATTCGACAGACGAATTTCCCGGGTTGGCGGGGGGGGGGGGGGGGGTATTGCTAAATTTGATCCTAATCTTGGCATAAAATTTTTCCTCTTCGTGTGTCAAATTAAATTTCTCATTTTTTGTTTTTATCAAGCTGTAATATGGAACAAATACCTTTGTCTTCATATTTTTTGGCTTATGTGGTACTCTTGATTTTATGAAACTTTATGTAATGAACACTATAGGATGTACACGAACTGATGCATCAAAGCCATGCCAAATCTAAAAGAAGCTACATGTACTGCTGCTTCATTTCACTTGGTGATTTATTTACGTCAAAATTTCGTAATCTTACTCTTCATTGTTTGTACTTGTTTTGAAAAAGGAAAGTTCTGGTTTATTAAACAAAAAAATTCAAAATTATAATTACTTTTTTTGTTTTGTTTTAAGAAGCATATAATTGCAAGGATTACATTTTCTAAACTTTCAAGAGTTACCTCGCGTTGATCATTCTCGTTTTCGACCGCAAACTTCCATATTCATAAAATGGTAGAACAAGGGAGCAATTTTACTAGTACAGGATAATTATTCAGTCAATTGAAGGTGACTAGAATTTAATTGAAACGTAACTGAATGGAATAGCTCACCTTTTCAGACCTTTCAGTTCACATTCAGTTAAATGAATGGCACAGGTTGATCCTGTGATAATAAGTTGTACATTTATGATGAATTGTTACCGATTTCTCAACAATTGTATCACCCCTGCGAATTTTATGTCATTTAAATTTAGATCACTTGAATTATTTGAAAGTTTATATTATCCAGACACTTATATTTACAGAAGCTGCATCGATATCAGGTTCGTTTTGAGGCAAGTCTCGTGAATTTTAATTTGAGCACGTTTGGATTTATTACAGATTTATCAACGAGAAAGGAAAACAGCCCGAACACAATCGCAGGGATGTATCTATACGACATCAATGGATATAATATGTTTTACGGTGCGACCGTTGGGGCGAGCGCAGCATGTGATCAAACTATGAACTATGATAAATCAATAAAAATAAAATTAACAACGTAAATAAATTTGATTGCAAAATAAAATAAAACATACCTATTTTTCAGTAAATTTCCATTATCCATAGTTTATAAAATTTCATATGTTATAAGATTTGTAATTTATTTATTTATAAGTAGAACAATAGTTTAATATCAGATACAATGTTGTTGAATAATAAAAATTTAAATATAAATGTTCATTGCACTGTATCTCCTTTTTTAAAGTAATTGTAACGTCAGTTCATCCCCTTTTTGCAGTCGACATTTTTTCTTATTAATTATTTTTTTTAATTTACGCTTAAAAATATTTGCTTATCATATTAAAGGAACATGGAGTTGCCCCCCCCCCCCCCCCCCTTGGGATTGGGAGCATGTAATAAATGGAAGTGAAAATAAAGAAACCATTGAACTGCTAAAGAGCTGAAGGATAAGAATTTTCAGAATTTTGAGAATTATCTTTATTTTTCTTTTTGCTTGTAAAGATTTTTTGGATGAGGCTGTCATCAACCCCCACCCCCACCCCCTTTTTAAAAAAAACAGGATGCTACGTGTACGTTCCTGGAAATTACCGTTATTATAGTGAATAAAATAAATGTGGGCATTCATCCAAATGAGTGCAAGTTACAACTGTTTCCTATATCTGAAGAAATGTCCTCATTCTTTAGCTTTGCAAGATTTTGAGAGGAGTTTGGGAATCAGTTCAGCAGATTTACATTAACTCCTGTTAGAGTAATTTCCCCTTATTGTGACGTCAAAGTTCACGTTTAAGTGTCGTCTGGCTCTTTAAAACTTCCCTGAGAAATAAAAGGAAGCAAAGTATACTGTTTTATTTACTTAAAAAGCATGATGTTCTAAAAATTACACATCATATATGCTTCTCAAAAGTTTTACTTTGATTCTCGCGAGAACGTGAGGACTTGGATTGTGGGTCCAAATTTACTAACGCCGAAAAAATCTATCGGATCAATGTGCAAACCTTTGTGACGTCACTCGATTATTATTATTTTTTTTTTGATTGAGAGTGTACTGAGGTGAACTTTAGAGGTAACTGACTGTATGTCGTATACATCGTTATTGTTTTTATTGTCTTGCTGATTCTCGTGAGAGTGTGAAGTGATAAAAATTGCCATGATTACAGGGAACTACTGGGACGATTAAAACAATGCATTACTGGTCCGATTTACTGACGCCAAAAAATCCGTTGAATGAATGTGCAACTGGTCCGAATTTTCTATTCACACACTATTCACACACGCCTTGCCGTTAGAGCTCGCTTCGCGCCGGCGCTGCGCGCCGGCGAGCTGCGCTCGCTATAAAATCAATATTAGATGGTAAAAACTAGAAACATCCTTCAGCGCTCGTTTATGTCAGTAATAAGACATTTCTTTAAAATATTGTTCTTACATTTCTATAGCATACATTGCTTTATCATGGATGGTACCTAAACGCCAAACATGAACTAAATCTGCCCCAAGTTATTGCTTCCGTCACTTTTGGTTGATTATATTTAAAATAAACATACCTGTCAATTGTGACCCTTCACTTGAGTTCTTTAGTCTTTTGAAATCATAAGTCAGTTTGAGTTTTATTATATTTAAGCACACAGTTATCGTATAGTGATCTAAAATCAATCTACAAAGTACAAATCTAATTGTTTATACCCGTAGAATTTCACATGAAAAAAGCAAACATCGTACGAAGATTCAATATGGGATATGTTTACATCTGTTCTTCATCATATGAAAGTACTCGGGACACCTCGCACAAATGTTTTAGTTATCCCCCGGGGTACTTAATGTTGTTTGCAACATATACTACGGAATATGGTTTTTTTAAAAGCCCGAAATTGAAAAAAAAGTTACGAATTTTATTATTACACTATTGCATTTCAGTATGCATCCCGACAATCAAGTAAATTTTACACAATTGTGTTAACAACAAAGGTACGTCGCCTGTTTTGCACCTTTTGCATCACATGTTTGACTTAATTTCAGTTTTATATAATTAGATGTAGTGTTGTCAAATTATTCTGCAATTTTGCCACGTTCAATTTGGCTATTCATAATAAGTAAATTAAGCAAATTTCTTGACACATTGCAGGTTGCTATCTACGTTACTTGTTCTTACAAAGATTGGTATGCAACAGTATTACTTTATATCCCAGGCTCTTGATTTTGGAAAAAAAATATCCACCCTATAATAACACAAGGTATCTAACTCCGAATTACTTGGAGTACCCCCTTCCGTGAACTGCAACCACTTTGGCTTTCAGACGAAACGCAATAGGAATGTGCATTTGTTTTGCTTGCTATTATCTTTTTTTCGAAAATTTACCTACAAAATCACATATGGCATGCTTGCATTTTTTTACCTTTATCACAAATAATTTAAAACAATGTTGAACCTTGTATTAAAACTTGCCATATCGTTTTACCTTGATCCCTGCATTTTGCCATGATTGTTCATTGAATTTTCATATTTGTTGCGCGACTTCACTTTAATGGAATTACTATTGTTACTAACTAGCGATTCTTCGGTAGATATAAGCTTTAAAATTCCATTGCTTAACTTTAAACTTGTTGTAATTTGTTGCATGGCCTTCTTTTGTTATCTCTGACAAATGTATTTACTAGTGTATATTTGTTATACCTCATGTGCCATGTTATATATCTTGTACGAGTGAATTAAATAAACTGAATTAAATTGGAAAATTATTGTCCCGAATTTGTTGTGAATACAGAAATAATCAATTCTAAAAAAAAAAACTCAAAAGAGATAATTCAATTTATGTTTTCAACTTTTTATCGCACTTTTCTGAGGCACTTTATTTTGAAACATAAATTGAGAAACTGCATTCATTTTTTAAAATAATCAAAATGGATTTTTTATTTATCAGAAATTACATGACAAACATAATGAAAAGTAAAAACAAATAACAGAAAGAAATCAAAGAAATACATCTATAACAATATTTTGTTCACGTAAAAGATGGAACTAAAACGTTCATACTTTAGAGGAAATGTTTTCTTTGTTTCTAAAGTATCCATGTACAAGTATCAATGAAAAATTACTCTCAAAACGAAAGATTTGGCACATTCTTATATTCCTCGTGATCAATACTCTCATACATTTCAAGGCCTATATAGCTAGTCCTCGAAGCATTAGGGTCACTGTGGCTGGTCATATATGAAGATGGTTGATTATCATTGGTTGGTTGATTTGGCACATTCTTATATTCCTCGTGATCAATACTCTCATACATTTCAAGGCCTATATAGCTAGTCCTCGAAGCATTAGTGTCACTGTGGCTGGTCATATATGAAGATAGTTGATTATCATTTTCTGTACGCTCTCTCTTTGATTTATGTTTATATCTATATACCTTAACTACCAGACAAACAATCGCCGTAATAATCACAGATGAAGTACAACTTCCTATAATAAGAGACTTTTTAGACTTGTCCATGAAAGTCGTCTCGTTCTTGGAAACATCAGTCAATATAAAATCCCCTGTAAATGAACAAAAAGATACTGGAAGTGTTATGTTATAGATTTAAATGTAAAGTTAGGGTTTTTCAGTCATTAATTTAAACAGTCTGGATGTCTTTTGGGTCTGAAGCAAAATATGCTCTGATGCAATGTTCTAAATTCTTTATGCAGCAAAAAATGTATTATGTATATGTGATACATGCTTATTCAGTCAACGTTATACTGTTTTACATCACATTAAGCATGTTTATTAGATATTAACACAATACATGTAGTCGTAATTTTCTAGAAGATTTTAATATATTACAAAAGATAACACCATTATTCATAACTGAAAAATATAAATATTATTAATATAGAGAGAAAAAATAGTTTCCTGAAGAAAACATAAAAAGTCTTACATGACTAGTATTCCCTATAGGATTAAGTATTTTTTTAAAGACTTTTTAGAAAGGTTATTTTCCAACGGAAATTATTTGTCCCTCAAGATTTAAATTCTATATAAGATTTGTTCAAATCGTTTCAGAATTTAATTCCAATAATAAGGTCATGTATTTAAATTCAGGGAGTATATTATGAAATTAGATGTACATGTAAGATACATTTATAGCAAAATTGGTTATAAACTACTAAAGCAATGATCGTTGATATGACAAATTTAGTTTAACGTTTCCCTTTTCAGTGTTCACTTAAGCAAGTTTATTACATACAATAAAGGAGGTGGGATTTTTAGGTCATTCATTATTAATCTTATTGAGAAACTTGCCATACTCTCCATTTAGATAAATAGTCTTTATTCAATTAAACATTAGTCCCTTTTAGAATATAATACGTTAAAAAAAAACATAACATTCTAAAAAATATATCACCATTCCCACCTATGTTTATCAATTAATTATTATAATGGTCGTATATTATTCCCCAAAAATGTTCATCCATTTTGAGTGCTTTCATTTCCTGTTAAGCTATGTTGAGCTTTCAACAGGCGTTTAAGAAACATCTTGTATTGTGGTTAAATTGAATTTAAAGGCAATGACAATTTTAATCACTAGACTAAGATAAATTCCATTCAGAATTTCTACATGTTGTAATCCAAATAATCGACTCAAATATAGATTGACCAAATTGATAGTGTTACATAACCATTCATTGCCTATTCTTTATTTTTTAAACATATAAGGACATAAAACAGGCTTATTTTTAATTTCCTGTTATAACAGCATAGATTTTTTTTTTTTTGATAATTTTGAATTTTTATTTTTTTTTATAAATGTGTTTAAAATGAAATACCTAATATGTTTTTGCATCCGTAAATGTGATTACATTTCGATTTGTTACATTCACACTTGTTTTGACAAAGCTTTCCATAGTTAGGATATCGGCATGGGAAATTGCAGTTCTGACCATAGTATCCAACGTCACATTCTATATCTAAATTTAAACTTGTGTTCATATTATTTAAATATTTCTGCAAAATTAAAAGACTTCTCATTAATAAAAACGAAGTATACATATTTAACAAAAATGCATAAACAAATTGTCGAAGGTGCACAATCATATCGGTACTGTATATTGGAAAACTGTTTAAACATAATAAGTAAATATATAACAAATCTTACTTTGATTTCCTTTACATCCTGTAATATGGTTACAAATATTTTTAGTACAATTACACATGCCCTGACATCGTTCACCAAATCTAGGATGCATACAGGCTGCTGTACAATTTGCTCCATAATAACCAATCTGGCATCCCACAACTTTTCCTAAGTAAAATCATGTCAGTCACAGAAAATAATAATCATGACAATGTTGTAAAGCCTCAATACAAATAAACAATAAAGAAAGAGATACTATTAACAAAAACATTCTAAAAATAAAGCGTTATCAAATGTGGCTTAAAGAAACAACAATCATGGATGAACTATAAACCCAAAGAAATTGGGCGCACAAGATTAGAAGTTTGCAGGAATCATCGATACGAATCAATAGTGATTTAAATGTCTATAACTTCGAAAGGCTATGTACAGATTTGAACAAAAATTGATTACTCAAACTATATCATGTTGAGAGTTAAAGTACATTGTCTATTCCGGCTGTTAAAAAAACTCACAAGCTTTCTAAAAATGGCAATGAGAGGGTAAACCGATAACTAGTTATATTGGAAATGTTAATGCA
The DNA here is from genome assembly GCA_020458035.1 of Magallana ariakensis. NCBI lineage: Eukaryota > Metazoa > Mollusca > Bivalvia > Ostreida > Ostreidae > Magallana > Magallana ariakensis. The sequence goes on from CM035814.1 coordinate 16,182,457, forward strand.
TACATATTTTAATTCATTTATATCGTATATATTAATAAACTTGTAATAAGAACAGAAAATAGTGTTCATACGGCAGAAATCAATAACGGCAAATTAAAATATACCGGTATTCTATAATTCAACATAATGCTATATCAACATACATTTAAAAACAAAAATGTTAAAAAAATAAAATGAAAAGGGAGTCACCGGTAAGATTTGAACCCAAAACACCGCATGTATGTATTCACTAATCCAGGACGAAACCATTGAGCCATGCGTGACTTCACAATATGCGGTATAAAGTAGTGTTTGAAACAACATTGTCATATCCATGGACTTTGTTTTTTATCCTCCCAAAAATATTTTGAAAAAGTACATAATTAGTTATCTCTGGGTCATCTCTCCATCTTTTTTTAAAAAGCGACATCTTTAATGTTGAAATATGTCATTTTTGCACGTTTCAAATTTGTGGAGAGAAGACCCAGAGACAATAAAATCATTTAAAAACAGCTGTAAAGAAGAATGATTTTGCATGAATTGCATCGTGTTGCTATATTTAGACCCATATTATAATGAAACCTTTTGCATTACAAACATTTTTCTACCCATTCCACGTCCAGCAGAAACCAAATAACGGTTACAACTCGGAAAATGTGCAAAATGAATTGATAAAATTTCCATTCTCCTTGTGCGCCCAGATTCCTGACGAATCTACATCTTAAGCGCCCACTTTCTTTGATGATTGTGCATAGACTTTACTCCACTGCAATTTTTAGCAGCCCAGATTTTTCGAGTTATTTTCGAAATCACTGACAATTAAAATCTCTATGCAATCCAAAAACAGGAGGGGGTCTATACCAGGGCGCTTTTTCCGTCTGGGGGAAACTCAATATTAATTTTAAATTTAGGGGGAAATATGTTGTAGCGTTTATGTTGTAATGTGTTATGATGTTTACAGTTATTGTCGATTTCATTTGGTTTCTTCTTTCGAAATATTGTGTCACAAATATAATGTCATATACCTCACCAAATCAAATGTCTTCTAAAATATTTCTTACTATCTTCAAATAAGTTCACCAGTATCATATCTTCAAGGATTTTTTTCTTTACACATAAATTTAATCTTATGGATTTTTTATATTAAAAAAATATGAAATATAGGAAAAACATAACAACAAATTTTGCACACGTTTCCTTATATTAACTTTAAATGTCCATTTGTTTCAAAATAAACATTAAACATACAGAGTAATTTGATATGCACTTACCTATTAAAAAAAACGCAGTAATTATGATCAGATATACATTCTGTGATAACATTGTTTTTTTATGGAATTCATTGGAACATATCACATCGTCGTTGTTTAAAATGAGGGTATGTATTGTTTAGACTGAGTAAAAGTCAGGGAGTTGTGAGCAGAAATCTACAATAATAAAAAATTCAAAACTCATGTTGGAAGGTGTGAAAGGGGAAAAGGTGTCAGAGAATATAATAAAAATAAATCAGATACGTAAATGCTATTCCAGTTTAACATCATTTTTAATTTATAACTAATATTAACCTGAAGTCTTTAAGAATAGATTTTATTTGCTAATAAATAACTTTTAAAAGAGATATCATTCATACAAAATATTAAAATAACCTGAAGCATTTATCAGTATTATTTTTTTAAACTTGCTAACAAAATTAACACCAGGCTTCACAATGAGTATCTACCTATTCAAAAGTAACTTTAAAATTTTTATTAAAAAAGGCAAAGCTCATCCAAACAACTACTAAAGAAACTATGTTCAGATCATCAGTGTCAAAGTGGTATTGCAATAAGTGGTTGCAAGTTATAACTATAATTCCGTTAGGAAATAACTTTATCAATCTATATCAAACTGAACACACAATTGAGTTAAGGACTACGTTTACTCAGAGGCGAAAAATTTCCAAAAATAGAAATCAGAAACTACTCTTTGTACATTGTAGGCCTACTACTGGAGTGCCATTTTTCACTTTCAAAAAACTAGGCCAATGACCTACTTTTTATTCTAATGACCTCTTGATGTTTATTGAAAAAAATGTCAAAATTATCCACCCTTTCCAAGGTTTTCTTTATTTTGTAATTATTAGAAATAATAGAACACTTTGTTTGTTGGAAAATGATAAAACATGAATAGCTTTACTAATTTCATATTTCATGAATCGTTTTAAGCTCATATTTTAAATATAAATTAGTCTATATTTCCTCTATCAATTTTCAAATTTTTACCCATCTTTGATCGAGTTTTACAAAACACTGACTAATAGGAGCTCCAAACTATCGATTGCCTAAAACTATTTTTGTTCTGTATTCTGTTGACAATAACATTATATAAGGTCAATGATCAAATTTTCGAGATATTCTATCTGGAATTAATTTTATGTATTTTAAAGATTTTTCCCATCGCGTGCCAGCCAGTGATATAAAATTATATGAAAATAAAATAAAAAACACGTAGAAACTTAACTTTTGCAATTACATTGCTACATAAAGATTTTAAAGAGAAAATAAGAAAAATGAAAAAAATTAGTCCGAATTTCCTCTGTTTCAATATCTAATCTAACTTTGTCGTGGCATATCTTCTTCAAATAAGCAAAACATGGATATCGTTATTGATATTTCTTAATAACATTGTTATTTTGTGTTCTTAAAACAACTTTTGACCTCTGGTGTTGAACTTTGTAAAACTTTTTTTTGGAATCTCAAACCCTGGGTGAACGTGATCCTTAAATATTGGATTTGAAGTTACAAACTAATATGAACTGTCATTTATATGTACCTCCTTTATGATAGAAACAAGAAGTATAAACTTAGACACTTTATGTTCTTGTTAAGTCCTCCTATGTATTGCATGGAAAGCGTACCATACCGCTAGAAAAATCAGAGCACTAGATCAAGCTAAAGTTAAGATTAAAAAAGACAGTAGTAAATAAAACTTACTAAACCAAAACGGTTTTGAACGTAGAGTCAAAAGTAGTGCAGAAATATTTCTTTATCCTGAGCTTCGCAAATTAACAGGAATTTGCACTAAAGTTCCCTCTCTGTTACAAACGGCCTAGAACTTGCAATATCTATTTTTATTGAAAAATCGATCATCTAAAGTTTAAACAACGAAATTAAATCTTTCCTTCTTTCAATACAAACCATGAACAGGAAACTTCCTTATATTGAATATATGCATCTGTTATATCAGGTCATTAATTGTATTTAAATTTTTTAGAAGTGTATAATAAAAAACGTATTACACTTGGCGAGGATATTAATTAAATTATGGATAAAAATCTGGATCTAATAAGCTATCGAAACCTAAATATTATAATAAAAATCCTCGAGTTACTTAGAACCGGTGTTGTATAGTAATGTTTTCCCCATAGAAGCTTTTCCCCACGGAAAACCTACTATATAGTAACCTTTTCCCCCAGGGGGAATATCGTATTTCTTGTTTTATATAGCATTGTTTTCAAAATTGTATATTTCTTAATCACGTTGCAAAATAAAAAGCGGACAAATTTGTACGCAATGAATGATAATATATACATAAGGTTAGTTTAGGCTCCATTTAACATTTTCCGAAGTAACCAGCAAAGATACCGACTTTGTTCTGGTGGTGAAGCCATTTCATTTATTTTTTAAATTTGTTTACATTATAAAACCTCGCGTTACGTTATAAAATGTGCTTAAAAACATGAATATGAATATGCGTGACTTTAAGTTTATCATATCATTGCACTCTGTCTCTCGTTTGATATTTAGAAGTAAAAATATACAATTATATTTAAGATCGTCAATTCTAACGATATTAGTTTAAAATTTATAGCCCTTTGGACGAAAGGGGTAATTTGCACTTCTTATTCCTTCCTTTACAAAATTAAGTCAAGATTGGTCAGTTACTTTCCTGGGAGGAGCTTATAAAGATGATAATACATGGCAAAATTAAAGTTCCAAGCCGGCGTATTTTCATTCGTGTTCTGTGAAAAACATGATGTCCATGTCATAACGCCAATGTCAAAACTGTAGATAAGCATCGTTTAGAGGGAAAAGATTCGAGGTATTCCAATATCCGAATAAAAGGTGTTCCAAAAAGGTGAAATCAATGATGAATAAATGTTACTATTATACTTTCATGTTAAATACTGAAATCTGATTAGTTTAGACGCAGTTGATAATCCGTTATATTACACTCAGCGTTAGCAACTCACTTGGCAACGGGTAACACAACGAATTGTTACATGCGCGTAAACGTATGCGCGTACGGTTCGCCGTATAATTCACGTCAATTCTATATAAAAGCAGTGACAGTTTCTCTAAAATTAAGACATTCAGTATAATTAAATAAATAGTGCCTGTTTGAGAGGGTAACAGTTGAAATTGACACCCCTCGAAAAACCATTGTCAACGTCCGCTTCGCGTCGGTTGACAATGGTTTTCTCGGGGTGTCAATTTCAACTGTTACCCTCCCAAACAGGCACTATTTATATAATGACACATGAATGTAATGAAGGTGCATGCCCTTGTTCATATCAGAGTGAAAAAAAATCCCATATGTTTTATACTATGTATTAATAAATGCCATTATTATCGTTTATTATGAGAAATTAATATCAAATCAGTTATTGCAAATTATTGCCACGAATAGTCCCCCATAAACATGATCGGAATGTAAAAAAGGGGGGAAATCTACTATATAGTAGGCTTTCCGTGGGGGTAATCTGGCTATAAAAAGGGGGAAAACCCACTATATAGTCAGCTTTCCGTGGGGGAAAAAACTGCTATATAGCAACTTTTCCGGGGGAAAACTGCTATATAGCCATTTTTCCGGGAGGAAAGATGGCTAGGGGGAAAAGGCACTATATAACACCGGTATACGTTGGTAAACTTTTTTCAAAGTACCTCGCTTCGATCGGCACCAAATCGAATGCGAGGAAAAGTTAAACAACATACTTACATGTAGTACATTTATTTATATATTTCACACGAGAAATGAAAATCTTTGTGATTCTATCTGTATTTTTACAATTCCTTTGCATTAGTTATTATTAGATTAAGATTATTTTATCAAATGCAAAAGAAGTGCGTTTTCTCCACAGCTTAGTATGGTAATGATAATTGTAAAATTGTTCCCTCTGGTAAATTTACCCGTATCTCTTACAGTTTGACCTAACAGAGAAGCATTATCATTTTAGTTTGGTCATTTCAAAGTTCTTTTTGTAGCAGAGGATAAGGAAATACAACGCTTCTTCATTATTTTGTTGTTCAGGGAATGTGTTGGAAAAGGATAGAACAAGCTTTTGCAAGTCAAAATGTTTCATATATAAAAAGAGACAAATCAGGTTTGTTGTAATAAGTGAAGATATAAAGTAATTTGGTCGCCTTTGAAGTGAATATCATTTGTATATGTATTGTGTTTAGTATTATCGTTCTAAGCAGTAGTTTCACGCTATGGTCTGCTTCAATATCCAGTAGTTATAAGTTTTTTTCCCATTAATTTTACACAGAGATGTACATATATAGCATGTTTTTTTTTTATTCAAAAGCATTTTATTAATAAGCATTATATCCATGCTAATCTTTTCTTAAATTGTTAAAACCGCATTGGTAGGTTTTTAGTCTTTCTCCTTTAAATCCTTACATTACTTCAATTTCCAAATGAAAGCTGAATATTAGAATAATAGTAGATAACAACACACTATATGGAATGAGCAACGACACACTGCAGCTATTTAATATTTGAAATTATAAATGTACAAATACATAATTGAATGTCATAAAGTTGGATTAAATTGATTTTACTTTGATAAAATATTTCCTAAAATTTAATCTTATGTGCTGTACGTGTCGTCCTAAACTGGTATTTAACACCTATGCATTTCTTTATATTTCTTGCAAAGAAACCGGTTCTGAAGAACCACGTGACAAAAACGAATTGTACCAAGTCATTTAGTATAACCAAAAATTCATTGTCCGAGGTGTGAAACATGTTATAAGATTAATGGTTATATCATATATCTTAAGGTCGGTAAAAAATCATCCATATCTTAAAAGATATTCACGAAGACAGACAAATCTTATTAAACAAACAATACTTCATTTATTTGTTTTTTAGTATCAGAGACATTATTTACTACATGCCCAATTAATAAATACAATCATAGATACCGATCTGACCATTCAGATGTTTTATTGCAATATAAAAATTATATATAAATATTATAACGAGATTAATGGATTGGTGAACGAGAAATATAGTCTATAAATTTTTAATCTAGGAATTATGTAAGAAAATCCATACCAAAAATTGAAATTTAAGGCAAATGGAGAAAATCCTATCACATTGAAATATTCTAAATGAAGCAATTTTTTATAATAAAAAATCTGTAAAAAAAAATACTACAGAGGTGAACAATTTCCAAACTTAAAAGGATAAAGTATTGGCTTTGATGTTTTATTAGGGAATTTTTAAAGTTTTATTTCCTTTAACATGTACACTTAAATCATGAAAGTCAAGCAATTTCTTAAAAACCTTAAACCAATAAGTCTACTGGCAGTGGTATATGAAAAATGACAATAAAAAACCGTCAACCATCTCAAAAATCCATAAAACGAAATACAAATTCAAAGCAGAGCAACACGGACCTCCAAAAAGATAGAGGTAGGATCAGGTGCCTAGGATGAGTAAGCATCCTCTGCTGACCGGTCACACCCGCTTTGCGCCCAATGTCTATTTGTTTAGTATCAGGATGTGTTGCTGAAAGGATAAAGAAATATTTTGATAAAATAATTGATAGATATTCGGCTGGATTTATAAAAAGGAATATTTATCGGTGAAAACATAAGATTGATGATATAATGTATTAAACTAATAAGATAATATGCCAGGACTTTAGAACTTCTATCAAAATGTTAAATGACTTTGAAAAATATTAAGATACAATATCATGAAATTTTTTTCCAAAGATTTGACTTTTTCAATTTCGGACCTTCTAATAAATGTTACATAAATATTTTTAACAGCATATGTGTTATCTAAAATTAAATTATTTCATACAACGTTCATTAGCTGGGCTCTGCTGAGAGCAGAGTCCTGGCTGTAGACAGCCAAAGAGCGAATTTTACTATAAATAGCAAAACTTCAAAAGTAAACAAAAGTTTTTTTTCTTTTGTGTTTTGAAGAAATTGGGATTTGAGTTTATAATTCTTGTTTCAAAATTCAATACGTGGTTGATTTTTTTCAACTAAACAGAAATATTTTTGTAAACAGCCGCTTGCAATACTTAGTCTCTCTCTCTCTCTCTCTCTCTCTCTCTCTCTCTCTCTCTCTCTCTCTCTGCCGATATTAAAAGCATGAGAGAGAGAGAGATTTTACCAGTCTACACAATATGCATTAAAACACACCAAAAAAGCCCGGTTTCGGTACTTCATTAATTTTTTGATTTTCTACTATAAGACTTATTTTTGTTAATAGCTGCTTACAATATTTAGTCGCTATCTGACGCTTTGTCGACATTAAAAGCATGAGAGAGAGAGAGAGAGAGAGAGAGAGAGAGAGAGATTGTACCAGTCTACACAGTATGCATTATAACACATCAAAAGAGCCCGGTTTCAGTACCTCAGTAATTTGATTTTCTACTATACAGACTAATTTTTGTTAATAACTGCTTACAATATTTAGTCGTTATGTGACGATTTGTCGACAATAAAAATATGAGAGAGAGAGAGAGAGAGAGAGAGAGAGAGAGAGAGAGAGAGAGAGAGAGAGAGAGAGAGGGGGGGGGGAGATCATCAGTCTTCAATACACATAATGCATAATGACAAATTGATTTTTTTAGTTTTTCTGGGCCCCTTATGCGAGGAGCCAAACCATTGTGGATGGTGTCAATTGAAAGCTCTTGTCTATATAAATTTTTTATGTTATACATTTGTTACCAAATCATTTATGACAAGAGGAACATAATTGATTTAATTTCAAACTGTTAAAATAAGTTCACAACAACATTTTCAGGTCCAATGGAGCTTCAAGGATAATGACTTCTAGTCAAATCTGGAACAAGGAAACATGTCTTCAATTATCCCTCTATCTTCAATGAAAAAATGACAATAACAAACCGTCAACCATCTCAAAAACTCATAAAACGAAATACAAATTCAAAGCAGAGCAACACGGATAGAGGTAGGATCCGGTGACTAAGAAGAGTGAGCATCCTCTGCTGACCGGTCACATCCGCCGTGTGCTCTTTATCGTAATCGGGAAAGAACGGAAAAGTCTGTAGACAATTAGGTGATTAATTATGGTCTAACAATTAGTATGAAAACCATCAGCATGCGACCCAGTGGAAGATTGTAAGATTGTATTTGCTGACAATGTCGTTGTATCGACCATAGAACTTACGAAAAGATGACTTCAAAAGAGACTGTTGATAGTTCTGTTTTATCAACTTGCTTGACAGTAGCTTGCATCGCCTTAGAAACTGTTCAGACGAAGAGCATGCACTTGTGTATCGAATTAACTACGAGACAAAAACACAATATGAAGGTGATGAAGGTTTATTGCTACATAAGTAAGGAAAGTTGACTATAGAAAAATTGAAGTCATCGCGTTTATCATAAAGTTTTGTTGTTAGGTTACCATCAATGTCCATTTCCAGTAAAATATTCAAATATGAAATAGATGACGCAGACTCTGTGGTATCTTTTATTTCAAGTTCACTGGAATTTATCGAGTCGACTTAAGTATGGAAATAACAATTGTTTATTAATAATACGTCGTCGATATACCTGAATGTTGAGTTGAAGGCCACAGTTAGTGATTTATTTTTTTCACGTACAATTTTTTGAATAAATTCTGCTTCATAAAAATACAAAAATAGGTCTGCTAACAATGGGGCACAATTAGTACCTATGAGAATTCCAACAGATTGTTGGAAGACTTGATTTCCAAAAACTACATATTAAAGATAATAATAATATTAATAATAACGATTTGCGAACCTTCAAAATGTTTTGTCAAATTTATAACATAACTTTAAATCAATAATGGATTTTGTTTTATGGGGTTTTTAACACAGGAATGTTACAAAATGTGGTTGTGTCCAATAAAAAAAAACATACCAACAAAGACAGAGATCGGAAGGTAAAGCAGCACTCTCAAGAACGGAAAAGCGGTAGAACCTGATGAGATACCAGAAGAAGCCATCAAAGATGATATTGAAACATCTGTTACCATCCTGTATAACCTCTTCAAGAAAATATGGAGGATGAGTGTATGCCGGAGGAATGGAAAATAGGGATACTTATCAAGCTGCCAAAAAAAGAAGATTTAAGGGAGTGCAGTAACTAGCGGGGAATTATGTTCTTGTCAGTGCCAGGCAAGATCCTTAACAGGATACTTCTTGAGAGAAAGCAGTCGACCCAAACCTCCGTGATCAACAGGCCTAGGCTGGATTTAGAAGCAACAGATCGTGTGCGGACCAGATAGCTAGCCTACGTATCATTATTGAGCAATCACTGGAGAGAAAGTCCCCGCTTTATGTCAACTTCATCGACTATGAGAAAGCGTTTGACAGTGTGAACAGAGAGACTCTCTGGAAGATACTGAGGCAATATGGAGTAACCAGGAAACTTGTCTCCTTAATTCGTAACACATACCAAGGCATGAAATGCAGAGTTACCCATGCTGGCAGGATGTCTGACATTTTCGAAGTCAAAACAGGAGTTCGACAAGGTTGTTTGCTATCGCCCTTTCTCTTCCTCCTGGTTATTGATTAGATTCTGAAGACTACCACATCAGGCGCATCTTCAACATCAGATGGTCTGAGAGGATCTCAAACGATGACCTGTGGACGAAAGAACAATGACAAGAACCAATGGTGATGCAAATAAAACGCCGGAAGTGGGGCTGGATAGGACACACCTTGAGAAAACCACAATCTAGCATTACATGCCAGACCCTTACCTGGAACCCCCAAGGGCAAGAGTAAGAGAGGACGTTCAAGAAACTCCTGGAGCCGAGATGCAGAGGCAGAGCTATAGGCACTATACATATGACCTGGGAACAGGCCGCTAGAGTAGCCCAGAACCGTGTTCGTTTGAGAACTGTTATAGATGGCCTATTTTCCTCACGGAACGACAGGCCTAAGTAAGTAAGTATGTACCAATGTACCGTATATCTGGTTATTTTTGCAATAATCTGATTTTTTAGCGATCAACAGCACACAGAAAGAAATAAAAATGTGAATAGAAATTACGTCTTTTACTGTATGCTATTCAAACTTATTAATCGTTAAAAGTTACTTGCTAAAGTAAATGGAAAAAATTCATGTACATTTTTGTCTTTATGGAATTTTCTCAAAAAGGTGTGGAATACTTTGAAAATTCTACTGATTTCCACCGTCCATCGTTCCTGGTGTTACTTAATAGAATTTACTATGAGTTGATAATTATATAATTTAAAAAAAAATTGAATTAGCATTGAACTTCATTAAGGTGACACGGGACGGTTTTTTTATACAATTCACTAGGGAATGTAAGTCTTCGAAACTCTTTAACTAGAATTTCTTCTGTTTCCATTAAAAAATACCTTAAATTCTTCCCTGTCCTATCCAGTCCCACCTCCTGCGTTTTATTTGTCTAATAAGGCCAATCATCAATTTCTGAGAAAAATTACTAGTCAAAACGTTGCTTTATAAGCAGTTTATTAAAGGTTTTTGTGCTGAATGGGAACTGAGGAAATTCTAGTTAAAAAGTTCCGAAGACACACATCCCCTAGTTCAGTGAATTGTATAAAAAAAACTGTCCCCTGCCACCTAAAGGGCTGATTAAGTTATTCTTAAAGTAGAATCACATTTGGCAATTGACTCAGCATTGAACTTTTGAACCCTTGGAAAGTTGGTAACAAGTTTTTTGGGCACCTGTTCGTGTCAACTGTATATATATATATATATATATATATATATATATATATATATATATATATATATATATATATATAAGGGCTGTCACGGGTACCCTAAATAACCGAAAACCGCGGAACAATTTGTTCGGTTCGGTTTCGGTTCTGTTTTTCCGGATTTCGGTTCGGCTCCGATTTGTGTAATAGAATCCGTATTCTATGAAAAATGGCGTCGAAATTGAAAGGCTTAGTAGTGTGGACTTGTTTTTTTTAATAAACATTGACATGTATGCAACTATCAAACCGTCAATATGCAACAATATCATTAAACTTTACACGTTTCAAATCATAAATAAAACGTACTTTGTTAACATATTTGATTTATCAAATTTCCTGTAACCATTTATTAAAATAAGCATCAAGATATATCTTATTAAAACGAAAGACATGTATTACAAATCGGCCACAGGTAAACTTGTACATGTAATTTATAACTATCAAGAAAGGAACTTCATAATGAAAACAGAAGTTTATGTAATGATTTTTTCTGATAATCCTCCGCGGTACATAAGGCTTTAAAAGTAAGTTATCTGTGGTGAAATTATTCTATGAATTAATCTCTGTTTAAAATCATCAAATGTATTTGAATTTCTAATCAGGAAACTAGTTATTGTGTTGAAAATTGTTATTAAAGAGTGAAGAAATAGAAAAAATAAACTTTTGAAGTTACAAAAAATGAATTTGATTTGAAAGTTGACCCGAACCGAAAAACCCGAAACCGAACCGAAAATTTTATGACCCGACCCGACCCGAAAATTTTTGGAACCGTGACAGCCCTAAATTATATATATTAAATAAATGAAAACACAAAGAACGAGTAAATAATAAGCGCTTTATTTTCTTCAGATGTTTTACAATACTAACATGGTAATGTTTGTTATGACGTCATAATAATTTAACGTTGTCTTGAAGTCTCTGAATGACGTCGTGTTTTCCCATATTTTAAGATATCACAATACAGATAATAACAGATTAGATATAACACAATTAAACATTATTAAAACATTAAGAATTCTCAGAGGTTACATTAAGATATTCAATTTAGGTTTGAAAATTCTTATTAAAGTTTTTTTTTCTTAAACATTTTATGATAACTATCAAACCTAAATTGAATAGCTAAAGTTTTATATATATTTCACCGACCACCGATGTTTACATGTATGAAGCATAAATAACCCTAAGAATTTATTTACAAGTAAGTCATACATGTATACTACAGCTAAATTATTTCAACATTTTGGTATAACGTGTTCGTAAGTTACTGCCACCGAAGAAACTCGAATTCTAAATGCTATTTATAATTGTACTGAAGGGTGTATCAAAACTTTTGGTCATCAAATGTTTGTTCACATATACAAGATGGTGCAAATATCCGTTTGTTTAGTCGTTAATAGATTTTCAAATTTTATATAGTTTTAAAATAATTTACTGCTTAAAAACAAATGTTTTTCCCATGGAATTAAAAAAAGCTATGCTAGTGTCAAAACACTTATTTTCTTCTCAAATTCAAAACAAATAAGTTTTTTTTTCAAAATTCTTTAAAGCATACAATATCAGCGTACTTTGAAATTATTTGTTTTTAAAAACATTGACTTGGTTTTAAATTAAACGGAATATAAAATTGTACCCCAAAATCGTTTTCTTCAAAATTTTCAAAGTGCGTTGTAACAGTCTCCTGGCTTTTCTAAACGTTACTTTGTACGGTTTTGAGTACAGGTAATAGGGAACAAAGTTATAAATATCAGCATCCATCCTATAGCTTTGTTCATGTTTTCCTACATATATATGTACAGCTTTTTCGCAGAACGAATGCAAAAAAAGTAACATGATATTAAATTCTGCCCTGATGGTGGTTTGATCGTAGATTGAATTGAAGTCAATGAATGAAATGTCTTTTTATACGTTTTGTCATTCTAAATTAGTTTTTAAGACAATATATTAAATAACAATACATGAATAACAATGAAAAATGTTTATTTAATCTCTACTAGCCTAACATTAATTTGAACAATTTTAAATCTAGTTTTTCCCTTATTTTATTCCTCATCCTTGCTTTTTTTAAACCTTAAAAATATTTATTGACATTTATTTACTCCACTTTTCGCCAAAAGCATCTAATACCGTAAAGCGATAAAAATGAACATTAGCCTGCATTCCACCAAAAAAAGTGTTATTTTGTTAAGCATTAGTTATTTTCCAATTTGAATTACATGTATTGCCGTCATGTATTTTAATTTTATCATCCTTTTTTGATCGTTTTAACAAAATCAGGTCAAATTGTGTATTTAGTTCTGATACCGTTGGACTTCATTCTGTATCACATTAAGGTTCCGTGTTTGTCCGTTTCCGTATTTGTTTCCTCTGCAATCTATATTTTCTGACATACAAGGTTATTGATAAACCTATAATCATAACCAAAACACAATTTCCTATCGCGATGATTGTGTTGATGAGTTGTTTCCCTTCCAGCCAGCCCTCATCGAATGTTGTACTTTCTGTAAAGATATTAAGAAATATTTTCACTTGCCAACGTTTCCCTTATATAGCAATATTTGAGCAAATCGTTGTTATTCCTGCATAACATCACGCTGGGTCAAGAGGTCATAGTGGCGCAAAACTACTACAGTAAAACACGGTTATAACGAAGCGCCAGGGTCGGGCGATTTTACTTCGTTATAAGCGTAATTCGTTATATCCGTCAGGTTTTCAACATGTAATAAATTCACGGGGAATGAAATTCACTTCGCTGTAAGCGTCAATTCAGTATAAGGGTGTTCGCTATAACCGGGTTTTACTGTATATGTCACCACTTTATCTGTATACACATGCATCTCAACACACCATCATGTATAGCATATATGTATCGTAGTGAAAACACAAATATTTAGCGGACTAAATTATAGGGTTATGTTAAATATATTCATTTTTTGTAATACAAAATTATATTCATTCATCTTTCCACAGAATAACATCAAGTATGATGGTAAGTGATCGTGGATTACTGGGTTACATGTACATGTAAGATCATACTTATGGGTTAACATTGTAACAAAGCGTCACCGAAAATTCTACATTCACAGTTTGTCAACGTAGCAAACACAGTAAAAGTTCATCTTATGTTTTTTTCCATAAAATCCGAACAATGCCGCCATAGCAATATCACCGACGTTTCCTGTTCCATTCACAATCAGAATGCATGTCCACCCTATCGAATTTTACACTCTTTTTCTCTGTCCGGTTCGATCCGTAAACGAATTGAATGGCTAGTCTCTAAAATGTTCGAGGAAGAATTTTATGCTTTTGAATATAATTCATCTGTCAACGATATTTTTTTTTCTGAAAACCCATCTGTTACTCTGTTTTCTAACGCTTTGTTTTCAAATTTCTCACCGCTCTGTGGCTTTAACTTTAACGGAAGTAGGTCTTGTAATAAATGACCGAGCTTTAAACGTTTGTTGTTAAAATACAAGTGAATTTTCTTTACTTGGTAACTTTATTATGAAAGAAAATGAGCTGTCTTGCCAAAAAATAGTGTTAATCTTATGTATTTATTTTTAATTTTATTTATTATGTTAATTAAGTGCATGTAGCATTGTTGAACGTTTTAAGCAATGTTATCGCCAAAAAATGTAAATGTATAAAATAAGGCATCATTTTTGGACTTATAGCGGATATAAAAACGGGTTGGTCACATGACCGACCCGTTTATGTTTTCCGTTATACATCCAAAAAGGATGCCTTATTTTTAAGAAAAAATGCACGGAAGGTAAAAGTCAATCTATAATCCATATGTATGTTCTCTGTAATTGAACAAAATTGATTTGACATAACATTTTCAAATATATATATATATATATATATATATATATATATATATATATATATATATATATATATATATATATATCTGTGTGTGTGTGTGTGTGTGTGTGTGTGTGTGTGTGTGTGTGTGTGTGTGTGTGTGTGAGTTAAAAAAGAAAACACAAAAAACGTTTAATTAAGAAATAAACAGCAATTTAAAAAGTTCACCGGGATATGAAGCTGGTTGGTTACGTGATCAAATCCTGTGGAGCCCAAAGGGCTACTCAGTAGATTTGATCACGTACAAACCAACTTTATATCCCGGTAAATTCTTTAACATTACTTTTTTTTTTATCTATATTTACGTTTGAAAAGACAAATCGTTCAGAACTATTTAAATAAGCGATATTTTATGTTTGCAATAATCCAAGCGACAAGCGATAAGCGCATTCTATGGGCATTGTGACGTCATGAAAAAGTTCATACATAATTGAACGTTTTCGCTATTCCATAGGTTCATATAAGGAAACATATTTGAAAATGTAAATATTATAGCTTCAAAATCTTCAGAAGCTATAATTTATAACTGTAACATAGTAATGTGACGTCAAAAAACTTGAACGTTGAACGGCATTGTCTATTATGACGTCATAGTTAGATTTAGCGGAATAAAAGTAATATGCAATATAGTAGATAATATACAATTCAATACATGATTATTTCAGACAGTTCAATTTGGGTTTAAAAATACTAATGAAATTTTTTAATGTTACCATTTGATAGCTTCTGAAGATTTTGAAATGACAGCGCTTAAGCTATATTGAACGTTTTTCGTGTTTTCTTTTTTAATTTTATCTATAACTCACAAGCCACTGTGGATTTAATTGTGTTTCAATGTGTTAGTACCAGTGATCAAGATGGAGACACGAAGAATAGCGAATAAGAAGAAAGAAATGGATAGAGATATCATAGCGGAACTTTTGATGAAAGCGGACATAACGAATGAACTTTTGAAAGAACTTATTGAACAGTAAAACAGTCCAATTGTGTGGGGAAAACGTCTAGCCATGTTATTATCAGCAATATAGAGGATACCGAAGATACTGAGGAGACGTACTTGAAACTGAAATGGAGGGAAGCTCATACCAATCACCAACATTAATGATTCAAAGAGAAACAAAAGAGCTTATGTTACAAAAAAAAAGAATTTCGGATTAAACAAAGAATCAAAACCGAATGGAGTAGACTTCTTAACTACAGAATACAAAATACTAAAAACAAATTAACAACGCTAATCATTCAAATTACTTTGAAAAATGGGTAAGTCAGGAAAATCCCATCATTCCTTGAAAATTCAGAATCAATAAAATTTGTGGAGAACCGAAAATCCAGACTAAAATTCGGGTAGAAATGGCTATAATATCGGGTAAACGGAGAAATATCATTACTGCGAATGTGAACAGAAAACAATCAATTAAAGGTTTTAAAGATAGTCGAAGAAATGGATCAAATGTTACATCAAAATGCCGGTGGATTTATCCTAGAAAAATTGAAGAAAATTTGGCAATCTATCAAAAGGAGGAGGACCGATCATTCAACAGATGACGGTACACCGAAACCTGGTTAATTGACTATGCGAAAAATCACGGCAAAGATAATGTTAAACAACCACAAATACAGCCAAGTTTTAAGAAATCAAAACCAAATTCAAGCTCACAAAAACAAAGAACAAAGCCTGCCTAAATACAAGCTATGCCTCTGTAATGGGCATGAATTCTCAGAATGCTGAACAGAGACAACTTTTTCTGTAACCAGCAATAGTAAGCACCATGGAAATTCCTCAACATCCAATAGACAAGGAAGAGATCAACGATACGCAGACATACTGGGAACAGAGAGATAACTTCGGGAGACCAATCAATCAACAAACGGATTACCGCAGGAGAAATAATCAAAATCGTTATGGCCAGAAACCTAAACGACACAGACCATCAAACATCTACAGAGACGGTAAAACAACCTTTATTGGACGTGGAGTACAAGTGTATTAGATGTTCGTAAAGCTAATATAACACAGGATCCAATGAAAAATAACCCTAACGTGTTCAAACTCTCGAGCACAATATTGAGTGAAACCGAAATAAAATTGTTATCAAAGGGTTTAAAATGTACACCAACTTCTCCTATGGACAACCAACACCTTAAAACGGATATTAATGAATATACAAGAAAACTTCGACATCAGGAATATTTTTACGAGGATGATTACGATTCTACACAAAATCTAAATGAGGAACAAGAACAGGATATCGTCAGAAACAAGTCAGAATTTAAAATCAAAATTTAAAGTCTGTAATACTCTAGATAATTTCCAACTACCTAACATTCATAGAAAAACAAAATCAAATTTATCCAAAAATGAGGAACAAACCTTAAAAGATTTATGTGATGATGATAGCATTGTTATCAGATGCCGACTAAGTCGTTGTAATGAATAAAACATATTATGATGGTAAAATATTAGATATGCTAAACGACCCGGAATATTATAAACATGTTGAAGAAAACCAGGAGAAAAAAATTCTGTAAAAAAAAACAATTTGTAAATGAACATTTATCAAATATCATTAACAAGGAAACAAACTATCTTATTAATGTTGATGCCCGCGAAAGTCAATTCTACGGATTACCAAAAGTGCATAAATCATTACAAATAAAGAATGCTGTAGAAACACAGTCTGGATAATATATTTGCTGCTTAAATCCAGAAGATCTCTCTTTTCGACCATATTGTAGGATGACCTAAGTCTTCCACCCAAACACTAAGTCATTTGACCGATATATCACTAAAACCCTACTGTGAAGGAGATCTCAGTTTAATTAAGGATGATGTGAATTTTATGAACCAATTACAAGAAAGTGTTCAACATACAGTAAAACTTGTGTCATTTGACGTGGTCAGTTTATATTCTAATATGCCCATAGAACTTAGAATAAAAGCGGTTAGTTATTGGATTAACAATCATCCTGAAATTCTACAAGATCGCTTTAGTAAAGTTTATACTCGAAGGATTACGTATAATTCTTCAAAACAGCACCTTTGCCTTTGAAAAAAAAATTATTTACAAGTAAAAGGTACAGCAATGGGGACAAAGGTGGCACCAACATACGCCACTCTAACTCTTGGATACCTGGAAGAAAAACTACACTAATAAATACTTACGCTCTGGGTAGAAGAAGAAGCCAGATCAATTAAGTCTACTTGGAAACGATTTTTAGACGAATGGAATAAAAGTAAAGACAATTTAAGCATATTTCATCAACTTTTATAAAACCTCGATCCCAACATAAAGTTTACTTTAGAAAGTAGTGACACCAAATTACCATTTTCGGACGCTCTGGTTATAAAGAAGAATTCGAAACTTTTTACTGATGTATACTACAAAACTACCGACACACATCAATATCTTCATTTTAGTTCGTGCCACCCTCATCATACGAAAACTTACCTAACAAACCAAGGTTATCCCGAAGGTCTTATAGTCTCATAGATGACGGAATTCGTAAAGCCAAGAAATATGATGGATCGGAATAATTAGCCAGTAAACATCAGGACAAAATCAATAATATTATCCCATTTGTGCATACCTATAATCCAAGAAATCAGAACATAACTCCTATCATTCATCAATTAAATAACATTCTCATCAACGACCATAAAAATTTAAAACGAATATTGTGCACTTCCCATTTTGAAAACAAGCAAACAGTTTCTAAGTGTAGAAACCTACGATGTGGGACCTGTCACCATATTACTGAGGGATCTTAGTACGACTACAACGGAAAAGATTTCATCGTAAAGACGGACATGTCGTGTGACACTTAGAATGTTTTATATGTAATAACATGTCCAGGCTGCATCTAGTACTATATTGGCGAAACGAGCAATCCACTTCGGTCCGTGTGCGTGTACATAAACAACATATAAACACTCCAGAATATCGACAGATACCGTTAAGTGAGCATTTGGATATTTGCGGTAATAAACAGTTTAAAGAGGTTCGCTCCTTAGGTTTTGGGTAGCCATTCTGGGTCACCTCTAGTCTGAACATTCTGCATCACATATTAATTCTAGTAGTATATTTATATTTTACAATGACAAATAAACTATATTGAATATAATTGTTTTTTAAAAATTACATTTTTACAGAGTTTAGTAAGGGACTATATTTTGTGGCGGAAGGTTTTCGAGAAGGAAATGAACAATTTTCATAACTCACTACTTTTAGAGTACTGTTACTTTAGCTTCCTAATTTTCAGGCCAGACCAAACTTCTAGATAGTTTGTGTATTAAGATATATTCATGATGTTCTAAAAAACATATTTAAACAATATTTTGATATTTCTTTCGATATATTTTGGCATATTTAGCTTATATTTCATAGAAGTTAAGAAAAAATGAACTCCAATTTTGGCCTTAAAATAGCTTATTTCATGCTATATCTCAAATTTTTGAGATGTGACCCCTACTTGTTTTACTTTTAAATGAGACATTAAATGTATGTCTATATGTATGCAAAGTTTTGGAAAGATGATATTACTATAATTTTTTTTATTTGCTTTATAATTTAATTACTCCAAAATTTTGTAACATCTGTTGTTGTGTTTATTATGTACTGGCCTTTGAAGCCACCAGTAAAGCAAGATTTTTAAGATTTGACTTAGATTTAAATTTTATAGTCACTACGTGTGTTGAACTTCATACTGTATTAAAATCACAACTAGATAATAGTTCAAACTATAAATATTTGTTTGATTTCTTTAAATTATCAATTTCTATGTCAAATTTTCGCAAAAAATTTCAGGAAAATTATCATTTTTGTTTGGGGCCCAATATTTCAAAAAAATGGCATGTGACATGGGTCAAAAATAAAATAAATGAACATTATAGGCCCCCATCTTTATATCCAAGTGGTTTTTGGATGAATGACATTACTATTATGTCAGGTGCCAACCTCCTTAAAATATTTCCATTTTACAAACTGTTGAGTGACAGGTTATGTTCAAAGAAGAGAAAAAGAAAAACATTTCATCAGTATTTTTAAACCCAAATTGAACTGTCTATAATAATCATGTATTGAATTGAATATTATCTACTATGTTGCATATTACTTTTTTCCGCTAAATCTAAATATGACGTCATAATAGACGTTGCCGTTCAACGTTTAAGTTTTTTGACGTCACGTTACTATGTTACCATTATATAGCTTCTGAACATTTTAAAATGAAAGCGCTTATTAAGCTATATTGAACGTTTTTCGTTTTCTTTTACCCCCTTCTACCCTAACTCACCGACCACTTTGGATTTAATTGTGTTTCAATATATATCTATACTTATAAATTAAGACATTTTGCCAATAAACAACGAAATGTCTGCACCAGAGTAATTGCTTACACCTTTAGTATTTCATCACATGTGAGTTGATGTCTGTAAGCTATAATTGAATTTTATCTAATAAGTAAGAAATAAATTAAAAACCTACTTTCATTTTCGATAAACATAGCAAAAATGAAAGTAAGGAGGTGGACACGCTTTGGCGGATCCAAGTTAATTGGGAATTTGCAAGTCCAAGGGAAAACAATATTGTTTAGGTGGATTTTATAACAAACTATAACAAATTGGTGCATTAAACAACTAGAACGTTTTACACTAGAGATACAAACAAGTGTATGTAAACACTTGCAGTAGAGTTATTGTCCTTAAATATTATTATGACTATTTAATATTTACCGATGCGTTTGTGGGAAAGCACTATGCAAGTTGCATATTTACTTATCAACACACCGACAAATTGATACCTAAAACATGAAAATCCCAGGTATTCTCTGATTTAAAAAACCCCCGATTTACCTGTGGCCAATTGATGCCAAGTACGATTAAATTATGCAAAAAGTAATATTTTTTTAAACGTTCAATAATGGAGAAATGATGACAAGATAATGTAAATATTAAGAAAATATTTAAACTGATTGTAGATTTGTTTGGGATTTCTTTTAGTGTAAAACATCTATACTTATAAATTAAGACATCTTGCCAATAAACTACGAAATGTTTTGACCAGAGTGTAATTGCTTACACTTATATTTCATCAAATGTGAGTTGATGTCCGTAAGCTATAATTGAATTTCACCTAATAAGTAATTATTGAGAAATAAATTAAAAACCTACTTTCATTTTCGATAAACCAGCCCAAAATAGCAAAAATGAGAGTAGGGTGGTGGACACGCTTTGGCGGATCCAAGTCAGTGGGAATTTGCATCTAAATATATGCTTGCAATTAAATAATATTGAATGATTACGTAAAGAGTGAGTAAATTTACTGGGAACTTATTTAGGGTATACATAGAAATTAAAATATGAATGTTGAATAAATAAGATGATACAATTCGCTTCCTGAATGCGCGATTTTAGTTTTGATGAATAGAACTTACCAGAACGCGGGGTGACTAATTAACGTCATGGCGGAAAGTGTAGTGCGAGTTAATCATCGGGCAGCTATCTTGGATCTGACATCTTTAGTTTAAGATGTGCAGACAAATATTGCTTATACTAATCTTAGACCAGCGTTTTTAAATTACAAACATTTATTTACCACTGCAGATTAGTAGTAAACCATATACATTAATTTGTAAAACATAAACAAATCGTGTTTACAACTTTACATGTACTTCTGTATGAATAGATGATGTATGCATAAAACGAGGAATTTGAATTGGGTCGGGTAAGGTTACAGTCTTTTATCTGAAATTCTTTTTTGAGACAGTGATAATAGTTACTGTGAAATTTGTCTTAAAGACCTAAAGAACAAAATCTTGAAAAGAGAAACGAGGCACTTTAAAGCCACTCCCTTGTTTGAAATCAAATGAAAAAGTTTTCATTTTTTTTCCAGTCAGCTACAACAAACATGAAGCATTGTATCATATTTTAAAATGATAAAAGAGTTAATTCCCCCGCTTGCGCGGGATATTATATATATATATATATATATATATATATATATATATATATATATATATATATATATATATATATATATATTTATTTATATATAAAGCACAGGGTCGGTTCCGGAGGTCGTGAGTTCCGGCCGGGGCGGAGGTGGAGAACCAATATAGTGAATTTCCCTGTGCTTTATGTATATCTTTATCATTCACTATAGGCAGGTATATGTCAATTTGAGAGTTATTGCAATGTTTGAGCTTAATATATATATATATATATATATATATATATATATATATATATATATATATATATATATACCTGTTGTAAAATGACATCCTTTAATGTGATTACAAACGATCAGCTCACATGAACACTCCTGTTGGCACTTTGTTCCGTAGCTTGGATATCGACACGGAAAAATACAGTCCGGACCGTAGTAGCCATCTTTACAAACTATAACGTAAAATCAAGATGTTATATTACTATGATTGTTAAATATTACGTACAAAGGTAATATTATAATATCTATCAGCATTGAACTATCCTGTCAATATACTATGAAAGGGAAATAAAAAGTTAATTTTCTTACTGAAACAATTTTAAAATAAGAATTATGAATTATTTTTCACACAAAAACGTTCGTTGTTCCTCATTTGCTTAGAGGTTAAGAATGTAAGTTTCAGATTGTCTTATTAACATTTAAAGCCGTTTGTAGAAAATGTCGAATTTCTTTTTGGAGAAAATGTCGAATTACTATTTAAGTTCATTCAAAGCAAATACTTTAAATGTTTTCAAAGCTGACGCAAGACTGCGGACTAAAAGGAACAACAATAGGTCATCTTAGTAAACCTTAAAAAGTGATGATTGAAAATACTTTTAAAATCTAAACAACGAAACATTTCTAACATCACAATAAATGTGATTATTTGTTTCTTTTGTCGTACTTTGAGGGAGACTGCATCCAGTTTTGTGGTTGCACATATCCTGAGTACAGTTACATACATGCTGACATCGATAACCAAAGCTAGGATATCTGCAGGGTTCTGTACAATTGTAACCAACATATCCCACCTCACATCCTGAAAATCCAAACACTTTTACCTTCTGGTGATAATATAATTAAAAACAATTTGATGCATATAATACAATGACTTCTACATGTAAATCACATTTGTTATCAAAGAGAGATCGATCGAATATACTCGAAGTTAAAGATATAGTGTCATTTAACATCAATAGTGTAACTCTGTAAAACAGAGAGTTGTTTGCATGCGTGTATTGTTTTGAAAAAAAGTCTAAAATCCTCTACCTACTTACCATGCACAATTCATATCAAAGAAACTATTTCATGTAACAACAACGTGAATTCCGATGTCATTATATCTCATGAATCTGATCTTCTTTATGTCTCCGATCATTTTGTGTCAGATCAAGGATGTTGCGAATTCGAAAAAATCACATGTCCTTTTTTTAGATTTTGTACTCAAATTATAATTGTGTGTTAAGGAAATTTGCTTTAAAATCTATTTACAATCATTTTCTCTTCAGTTACAATTACCAAAGCTTAGGAAAATGTGGTGGATTTGCTTCGTGTATATGTGATTTATGGTTTTCCTTTAGATGGGTACTTAATATTCATTAATATTTTCGAGAACTTGAACTTTGCTGAAATCCTAGAAAAAACTTTGAGACAACCTACAAGTAAGAATCAGTTGCATTACTTTAAAATGTTAATTGTAAGAAAGCAAATGATAGGATTGAGTAGCTATTTTAAATTCCATTTGTTCGTAAACAGTTAAAATCTATATTAAAAAAAATTGTACATTCTTCCACTACTACTGTAATGAAAAACCCTGAGACTATCAGAAAACCCCGAGAAAACCCTGAGTGGCACCAAGAAAACCCTGAGAGACCCTGAGGTTTGCACTAAAGGCACTGAGAAAACCCTGAGTGGCCCTGAGGTTGGCACTGAGGATACTGAGGAAGCCCTGAGAGACCATGAGGTCGGGACTGAGGGTACTGAGAAAACCCTGAGAGACCCTGAGGTCGGCACTTAATACGAAAAATTAAAAATCCTTAATTATTTAATGATTGGCATAATCTTAAATATAAACATGACTAACAATGTATTGGTTTAAATTTATTTTACTGATGCAATTGCATATGATCGACTTTCTCATTTAAACAGCATCTTTAATTGCAAATGGAAAATACAGAAGCACAAAGGATAAGTATGCATTCTGTACTTATTATATGTACATTGTATACTGGTTTAACATGCGGCAAGCGAGGGTCACATGTTTTAATTAATCTATAATTCAAAATTCAACAACAAAAAGCCGTTAACATTTATATTATTCTTCCGAAATGAAATATAAGTCGGTCGTAAAATATAATGTTTTTAAAATAAAAAATCATGTTCATTTTTATTCATTTAATTAATCATTTAAGTTGCCCTAACAAAACATATTTGATTAATGAGCATTCATAGATTCAATTACCGGTATTTCTGGTATTTCTGGTATTTACCGGTATTTTGATTTATCATATCGCATATTCTTGTACAGTATGGAAAAAACAATAACCTATTGTGAAAATATATTTAAGCACTAGCATTGTCATTTTAACCAATGGATAATACTAGATAATGCTTAGACAGTAAAATGGTGTAAGGTTATAAAACTCGATTTTGATCGCTATAAATATATGCTAAATCCCGATTTTGAGCGATCACTTAAAATGTATAAATGTAGTTCTTGTTCAATAATCATAAACTTTACTATTTTTTTATTTCTATGCAGACCCGGGCGAAATCACTTTTTTATTAACATGAAAAGTCAAACTCATGTTTTACGGTGTTATTCCCCGCCGTTGGCAGTTGATTATTTTAATGCTACAATACATATACATAGGTGGCCAATATTCACCCCTCGCCGCGGTAACTCTGTCGCGTGTATAGTGGGTGCGTTGTCTGTTAGTTCCGAGGATTTCTTGATCCCAGACAAACAAAAGAATGTGTTCTGCATGTACTTGTACACAAAGGAGACAGTACATTGTCTATCATACACAGTACTTGTTATCATGGACTTCGAATCAGAAAAAAGACAATCAATGATCAATAAAAATTAAAATGCACGATTTTGAACACTGGCCATATTACCACATGCTACATGTAGTAGTACTAACATGTATAAATTATTTGTACACGAGAGAGAGAATGAGAGAGCGTCGGAAGGTACTTCGTATTGGGGCGGCGAATTATTTGGTCGATGACTGATGGAGGGGGGGGGGTGTGAGCCGAATTTGACTTGAAATGATATTTTACGATGTGTCAAATTTTTCTTAATTTTATGTTACATTGTTTAATTGTCATTTATTTGAATTGATGGTACTATAAGAAAAAAAGTAAAATAATTGTACTTCAGGGGCCCGTTTCTCAAAAAGTCGTAAATTTTGGCTTAAGTTAGTCCGACTAACGAAGTTACGCCAATATTTAGTCGGGTCTAAGTTGCGTTTCTGAAAGAGGCGTAAGTTTGGGTTTAAATGTCGAAGAACTTAGACATCTCTGGCTGAGTACTAAGCATGCGCATATCGTATTTTGTTTTGCTTTGAGGCTATGATTATATGTGGTGGATCAATTTTCCAATTCATAGTACATTTACTCGAAGTACACATGTTATACTATACCACTGAATGTTGTTCATAAAAGTTTATATTAATGAAAGTAGAACAAATGCCTATACGCTTCTTAACATAATGATATTTTAGAGAAAATTCAGATGATATGAAGGGGCAGGATAAGTGGTTGCAAAAACCAAATATATGGCAATTGAATGCATTGCAGACGATATTGAAGCACAATTGTACATAATTGAACGAAACAATGCATAAAAATGGATTCCAATATTCGTGTAAAATTGAAAATATTTATAGAATGCAGGGGCAAGGTACAGTAGAAATGCCTTAATACGTCTACAGAATGATAGGTCATGCTTCATATAGATATTTAGACACTTTCAGATGCTGGTATAAGGCTTGATACTTTTTTATCATATCACTAAATTATTTATAGACAATAATATGACTATGATTTAAACAGCAACCTATTGAAATCGAAAATATCCACTGTATAAAAACATGTACATGTCTACAGAAGGAAGAAAAGTTCCATCCTCTGTTCTAATATTGTAACAATTTAGACAACGGCATGGAAACGATTTTTGATTTTCTGCGATTCAAATGATAAAAGTTTTGAAAGATATTGTCTACAATTAACATTAGGTAATTATCAACAGTTGAGGCCAGGGTCTCCCACACTCTCTTTCCTGTTTTTGGTTTAAAGGGGCATGGTCACGATTTTGGTCAAAAATTAGTTTTCCGATTTGAATGTTTTCAATGCTTCAGTAAGGCATTTTTAATAGGCAATCAAAATTTGAGTGTAATTCGTTAAGTTATAAGCGAGTTACAGAGCTTACAATTCTTTGCAATGTAAACAAAGCGTTTGTTTACATTTTGAATGTTGAAGTGAAAACTCCAGTTTGAAACCTAAAATGATTGTAGTAAATGTTAGGATCTGTTTATTTATGCTTAAAATGAATAAGAAGATGGAAAAATCAGCTTGTAACACAACTTTTACTGGTAAATTGAACTTATGTAAACAAAAACAGGGCACGAGCCTTGTTTACATGGCAAAGAATTGTGAGCCCTATATCTTGCTTATAACTTTACTACTGACTCTCAAATTTTATTTGGTCATTGGAAATGCATTCCTAAAGCATTGTAAATAATCAAAACAGAAAAATAGAATTTGACCAAAATCGTGACCATGCCCCTTTAATCAATGGATTGTTTTGTTTTGGGGGTTTTTTTTTTGGGGGGGGGGGGTATTGAAAGTAATATATACTGTATACAGGGAAATATTCGCCCCCGTTTAATTTTCAACCATTTCACCCTCGTTGTCAGCAGGCGAATTTAAGAATTTAAGAATTTCAATGTCTAATTAAGTTACTTGAAACACAACTGTGACTGGGCGAATTCTCGACGGGGCGGAACTGTTTGCAAGTGTAGAAGGGCGAAGATTATACAGGACGAAAATACCCCTGTATACAGTATCTTGATTAAAATATAGACATAAATGCAATAAACTAAGAACCCCCTCCCTATTTGAAGAAAGTTTTATGAACGAAAGGTTTCTAAAGGTTTAATGGAATAATCATCTAGAAATCACATATCCCCCTCCGGATAAGATATTTAGGGTCTTTGCGGTTTTAGCAAGTACATTTGAGTCCCACTTTTTCCTATCTGCTGAGTTATTGGGGGTATACAATTGTTTATATAATAAGTACGAAAAGCTAGTTAAATTTGTAATAATGCACACTGTTGTAAAACTGCTTAAACAACGTCTTTCGTATTGCAAGTCGACAACTTCGAAACCAAAAAAAAAAAATCCCTTGATAAACATGCATCTTAAATTATGATGAAACAAAACTAACTCTCATTATTTCAAGCGATTAAAGTTCAGTTCAATTAAAAGAGTACAAATAAACAACACATATGCATATTTACGAAGATCATTGATATTAACCATACATATTTTTAAAAATATGAAAGCAAGTAATTAATCCTTGAATTAATAAGATTAATGAATTTGATTTCCGAAATTTCAAGGAGGCGTGCATGTGAAATTTTAGAATCTTTGAGAACCTTGACAAACGCTTGTCAATAGATCTAAAATTGATACAAACTCTGCATTATAAAATATATCTTTAAGTAAAATTTTAACAAAATCGATTGTATCTAAATGCGAGTTCATAAACATCCAACATAACATGTAGCTTTCATACGGTTTTGTAAAGATACTAAGAGTAAAAAAATGAGAACAACAATACATACGTGTTGGAAAATTGTAAGTAATGTAGGTAAGGAACATACAACCACACGCAAGCACAAATAATAACTGTAAACGTTTTGAGTTGCTCCTATTTAAAGGAGTATTCTCAATATTTTGAAATCAGTTTAAATTTTATAAGAAACATTAAATTGGTCTTAGACTTCGTCTAAAACATAAACATGTATGTGGTACTTCTTTAAATGATGTGAAGATAAATATAGACTTAGTTGAACAATGTTAACTTAAGAGGTTTTTAAACTAAAATCTAGTCTATGCTTACTGAGTATTGATTTAAAAATCAATAATCTATCCGTACTTATATACATCTATAAATGTACGATGTATAAACTCAGAGTTGTTGTTGTGGAATACATGTGTAATTCAGAATTATAGCATCTTTTTAACCATTGTGTTTATCTCAGTTATAGGGGTATATCCATCTTTAATTCTTCATACTTTAGGTAAACTTCATTAACGAGTAGTAATGTATATTACATACGTTTAATGAGTTAAGCCCATTATTTATCAAATTGATTTAATCTCAATTTGTTTAGAAATCGGAACAGTTATCGAACAATAAGTACTTTTTAAAGTTATACGTACATGTACAAATATTACAATAAATGTGAATGTTTCCTTAATAACACGTAAAACATCCCAAAATTAAAATTGTCTGTTTATTTTGCCTTAGAAACAAAACACTCGCCATTCTTGTGTACAGACTAAGGACTTACGCCTACCCATTAGCAGGCGTAGATTTAAACCCAAATTTAGTCCCGACTAAGTTTCCGCCTTTTTGTGAAACGCAACTCAGTCTGGCTTTGAGGTTTAGTCCCTGATTTAGTCCGGACTAAGCTTACGCCTGGGCGTAGGCCTTTTTGAGAAACGGGCCCCTGGTTTGTTTCCATTTAAAGATATACACATTTAATTAGAGGAGTTTATAATTTATATGCATGTATAAGCATTAATTTTAATTCAACTTATCAGTCTCTGTTACGCATCGTAAACATCCAAAAATGGATATCCGTGAATCCCGTGCTGATACAAATTCTCTGGTGGAAATGTTCAAAACAGCTGTAGCATCTCGATGAATTTGTAGGATCAGATAATTTTAACTCTCTTCGAAATTTATTTTGATTATAAGATACATGTAGTACAATAACGGAGAACTATGACTTTGTGAAATTAACCTCGTCAAAATGACCGTAACTAACACTACTGTAATGAAAAAACCCTGAGACTATCAAAAAACCCTGAGGAAACCCTGAGTGGCACTGAGAAAACCCTGGGAGACCCTGAGGTCGGCACTGAGGGTACTGAGGAAACCCTGAGAGACCCTGAGGTTTGCACTGAGGGTACTGAAGAAACCCTGAGTGACCCTGAGGTTAGCACTGAGGGTACTGAGGGAGCCCTGAGAGACCCTGAGGTCGGCACTGAGGGTACTGAGTAAGCCCTGAGAGACCCTGAGGTCGGCACTGAGGGTACTGAGAAAACCCTGAGAGACCCTGAGGTTGGCATTTAATACGAAAAATTAAATGAAATATTTAATTGTTTAATGATTGGCGTATTCTTAAATATAAATATAAACATGTGTAAAAATGCATTGGTATAAATTTGTTTTACTGATGCAATTGCATATGGTCAGACTTTCTCATTTAATTAAACAGCATCTTTAATAAATGGTATTAAGTTAAGGGAAAACACAGGAACACAAAGGATAAGTATGTATTATGTACTTATAATATGTACACTGTATACTAGTTTTAATATACGACAAATGAGGGGCAACATGCTATACATAATCTATTATTCAAATTTTTTTAAAAAGCCGTTAACATTTAAAATATTCTTTCAAAATGAAATAGGAGTCGGTCGTAAAATTTA
The DNA here is from genome assembly GCA_020458035.1 of Magallana ariakensis. NCBI lineage: Eukaryota > Metazoa > Mollusca > Bivalvia > Ostreida > Ostreidae > Magallana > Magallana ariakensis. Next base: position 16,211,994 of record CM035814.1, read on the forward strand.
ATGTTTTTAAAGTAAATAGCACTACTAAGTCATAAAAGTACTGACATTCCCATTTTTTACTGATAAACTTAGACATTTACTGACAATGTATTGACATTACTGATAAACTTAGAAAAGTACTGACGTTTTTACTGACGGTACTGAGAAACTTAGAAAAGTACTGACAAACTAGGACAGTACTGATAAACTTAAAGAAGGAGTGGCACTTTTTAGTGACCGTACTGAAACACGTAGAGAAGTACTGACAAGTACTGATAAGTACTGACCCCATTGTTCTTACTCGTACTGAATGAAATTTTACCTGATCTTTTTTCTTTTATGTAATTTTCCACCATTAATTAATTAAGCTACCTAGATACAGTGTAAAGTTTATATAGATTGATATTAATTTTAAAGTATTAACTGGGTCTGTTATATTAAATTTGTTTAATGTTAATATTAAACAATTATGATTAGAAAAAATCGTCATAATTAAAGAAAGTGTAATATCGGGCTTTATTTGTTACACATAAAATTGTGTTGTACAAATAGGAAAGGGTGGAATTGGAGTTGGATGTTTGCGAATGACTCGGAATGCCACGTTTATATGTTCCATCTTTAGACGTAAAACACCTTAATGCTTTAATTCAATATGTTTTGCCATATGCAGCTAATCATATGTAAAAAAAATATTTGTATGTAAAATTTGATGCGGAATACAACGTAAGGCTAACCGGTAGTTAGACCTACCGCGCTAAAAAAAAAAAAAGATCAACTATTACAAGGTGCATGGTCACAGGGTAAAGTCGTGTTAACTTTATCAGCTTATACCAACATTGGTACAGTTTGTCAGAGAGAGAGAGAGAGAGAGAGAGAGAGAGAGAGAGAGAGAGAGAGTTTGCATTGATTTTGAATTAAATTTACTAATAGTTTACCCGGGAATTTATTTTCTAATAACTTAACTTGCAATCCTAATTTCATAACCAACTCTTATCATTCCGCGGCCATGGTTAGAACATACACGACATACATGTAAATGTGTTAATGTACATGTAGTACTAGTGTTTTCTATACATGTAGGAGTTTTTATAGACAGACAGAGAGAGAGAGAGAGAGAGAGAGAGAGAGTTTGCATTGATTTTGAATTAAAAGTTACTAATAGTTTACCCGGAAATTGATTTCCCATTAAGTTAACATGCAATCCTAATTAATTTTCATAACGGACAATGTATAATTTCTTAGATTAACTTAGAGCGGTCAATTTAATCTTTTATCCATCAATGGTTTTTTAACACCAGATCAATTGATCCAAGAACCTGAAAACACATGATTAACAACTGGTTGATTGAAGTTCATGTTTTCACAGGAGAGGATGTTGACCATTTTTTTCACTCGGTCAGTGGTTATATAATTGCTACTGTACACAGCCCTTCTTGACAATTTGCAGTGCAAGGTAGCGAGATTTGGAACAATGAGGTGACAGACACACGTGTACATGTATATATACACACACTTCCTAAGATCTGAATGGCCAGTAAGTGATTATATAATAGCTACTGTACACAGCCCTTCTTGACAATTTGCAGTGCACGGTAGCGAGATTGGGAACAATGAGGTGACAGACACACGTGTACTTGTATATACACACACGTCCTAAGATCTAAATGCTCGGTACTGCTAAACAATAATGCAATATGTTGTATTAACACCCCTTAATACTTTTTTCCAAGTTTGTCAAGTAAAGAAAACAGAATTTGAAAATTTTGATTTATCAGTTCTAAGAATTTCAAACATGAGAAGGAAGAGTTTTAAATTCGGAACATCATTTGACACAGTGATATGAATTAAAACTTAATTGCTCTCTTATATTTTTCATTTTTCAAATAAAATTTAAATAAATGGATGATATTTTTTCTAATCTTAAACTCGAAACATTGTTTTAAAATTATGCATGTGTGTATTAACGTAACCCGTTACCGGCATTTGTATACATGCATTAAATCATTAATTGTATCATTGTTTTATATGTACATCTATACAATAATGCACATAAATTACTGAACTGGACAATCCACACTGTGAAAAGTTAAAAGTGTCAAAGAACCGGACTAATCCCCCCTTCCGAAAAAATCATCACTCTCTCTCTCTCTCTCTCTCTCTCTCTCTCTCTCTCTCTCTCTCTCTCTCATGATTTATCAGGAAAAAAACAATGGTTATCATCGCTTGCGATTTACATGATTTAGATATTAACTAATCTACTTCCCGCTAAAAAGAATCAACAGTCATTTCATTGAGACTATGTTATTCCATGCATCATTACACCAGGCAAAAATGTCAAAATATAGGTGATCATTTCGATCGGTGTCTGATTATCTGCACGTGCTAATTATGTTGTGTTATTATGCGCTTTAACTCAGGCAGGTTACATGGGTCCTCCACTTATGTTTTATTTTACAAATTACAAAACACGGTCATTTGTTTAAATACATGTAATAAGATATATAAGCGGTTTATCGGTAAAGTCTAACTAGATTTGTGTCAATGTTGAGTCAGATGTTTAGATAAAATCAAGTCTCCTCAAGCTTCAATGTAGATGGATAGAGTTCATTTCTAGATTTATATTACTAGTATTTCACAAAGACAAAATAACTGATAAACATGTTCGGCCTCTCTCCCAAGCGCTTCAAGCTTACCGCGATCATAAGTATACGGAAACACAGCGCATTAATTTACTATGTAAAATGCTCGGACCCAAAAATCATTTTAGTCATTTTATGACTTAAGTGGTGTAATCATGTTCACTTTTATTCATTTAATTAATCATTTTAGATGCCCTAAAAAAAACATATTTGCATGGTTAATGAGCATTCATAGATTTCAATTACCGGTATTTCTAATTTGAAACAAATGTAGATCTATTTTGATTATCATATCGCATATTCTGTACAGTATGGGGAAAAACTCCAATAACCTATAACTGTGACAATATACATGTATTTAAGCACTAGCATGGGCATTTTATCCAGTGGATAATATTGCCCATACATGAAAATTTTCCTTGAGCTCATATAGATTTGTGAACTATTCTAATGCTAATAGACAGTAAAATGGTGTAAGGTTATAAAACTCCATGTACTCGCTCTCGCTCTCTCTCTCTCTCTCTCTCTCTCTCTCTCTCTCTCTCCGTAGGTAAAGGAAACAGAACATTACAATAAGAATTTCATTTACAAGCCCTGAGTAAAATATTCAAAATAATCCGATTTTGATCGCTATACATATTTGGTAAATCCCGATTGTTGTGATTACGTAAATTCTCTACCATGCTGTGATTACGTAAATTCTCCACCATGTTGTGATTACGTAAGTTGGTTACGTAACGCAGCGTAAATAAAAATATCCGGTTTGAAAATTTAGAATTTATTAAAGTCCAAAATCACAAATTAAACAAACATCATTTTTAAAAGAAATCCAAAGTGAGAGTGTAAAATAATTATCTATCCCGCATGTCTCATCTTTGACAACTCCTCCCCTTTTTCTATAAAGGACCAATCAAATAACTTTAAAATGGAACCAAAATTTGGAGAACGCTCAAAGACATAAATTCTCAGAACAGGATACAGGAGGGAATTACCATAATAAATTCAAAGACACACCAGTCTAAGATCTGACCATCAATCAGATAAACGAAAATAAACAAATGGCAATAAACAGGGGATCACTGTGAGAAATGGATAGGGGAGAGGAGGGAGATGTCAACATGAGAGATCACAAACAGATGCGGCTATGTCTTTCTACAATGATCAAACAAATTAAATTTCAAACATAAAATAACACTCAGTTTAGAAAAGAAGAATAATCCATAAGAATGAAATATATAACAAAATTGTCTTTATCAATATAATATACGTATGTATATAACATCCGCCCCGAAAAAAAAAAATTGACATTCAATTTTAGTTAAAAAAAAAAATAGATAAAGACAATTAAATCATACTCCACAAAACATTAAAAAAAAAATGAACATTACACACTATATAAAAACACAAAACAAACTCATGTCATGCAAGTAAACAATAAACATAACTGAAAAGAAAATGATCATGTCACCCGAAAGAAAAAAATTCATTGATCACTTACACACTGTACATGTTTTGCGCAGAACATGTACCCACACATACTCCTTACACTGCAATGTCATGGTCATTATCTTGACTTTGAAACCTTTTTTTTTTTTTTTTTTTAATTTTACACACAAAAAACTACTGAAAAGTATAACAACTAAATCAACAATCTTATCTTGAAAATATTTCACTCACCATAGAAATGCATAAATTTTAACCCTGTCGGAATAACACATCCTTGGTTAGAAACAGCAATAACTATGTCATTTATTCAAGATTTCTCAAACACTATAGAATTGCATAAATTATAACCCGGTCGGAATAACATCCTTGGTTAGAGAAAGCAATATCTATGTAAACCACAACAACAAAAATTTTGCTTGTTTTTACTTGGACATAAAAACAAATGTCGCAATTTGTGCAAAACTTAGCACAGCCGCACTCTCCACATATCTCAACTTGTATCATAATTGTTAAACCTTGTCGATGTATCCATCTAAGTTAACTCAATACAAACAAGACACATTTCTATTCTAAACAAATCATTTACATTTCAAAAGTTGTACATGTAATCCTTTTGGAATAAAACATCCGTGATTACATACAATGACAAAATTTGTAAACAGTAATGTTCATAAATTACTACAGGTCAAACATACTCTGCAGTAAAATGAAAATACAAAACAACTAAACATAGCACACAGTCAATTAATATATCAACACAAGACATAAAAGAAAATTACAGATTAGGTGGCGGTCTAATTTCAATTGCGCGTCTGGCTTTGCTGTTAAGTGCAGACCACGGAACCCAAAGTTTGGTAAAATTTTGATGAAATTAAATTGATTGTTCCACCCGAATCCAAAAGTGCAGAAACTGAATTAGAACCAAAACGTACAGGTAAATACACAAGTTTTCCTTGCTGAAAAATGTCACACTTATCGGCACCATTTGACACGTCATTCTTGGAGCCCAAGACAGATGCCGCATTTATCCCGGGCGCTGTGCGTCTTTTGGTTCGGAATTGCGGACTGGTTTCTTTGTAGCGAACAGACGACATTCCGCGGCGGTATGTCCGATCTGGAAAAATATCTGGCACTTTGCTTGAGATTTTTGGGAACCATGCCCGGTGCAATTACAGCTTCGTTTCAAGTGTCCAGCTCCTAAATCCACTGAACTTTTTCAAAGAAACTTTGTCCGAAATGGAAGGAACATTATTAATTCTTGAATAATTCTGTGAACTCCGAGGATTGAAAACAGGAGTGTCATCAAGACCTGCTTCCATATTGATTACAGTAGGGGGTGTAGTCAAATCACTGTTATGTCCTCGCACAGGCGTAAACATTTTTTTTTTTTAACTCAATTAATTAACACTAAAATAGTCCAAAATAAGCACTAAACGAATTTAGATTCTCCACCATGTTGTGATTACGTAAATTCTCTACCATGCTGTGATTACGTAAATTCTCCACCATGTTGTGATTACGTAAGTTGGTTACGTAACGCAGCGTAAATAAAAATATCCGGTTTGAAAATTTAGAATTTATTAAAGTCCAAAATCACAAATTAAACAAACATCATTTTTAAAAGAAATCCAAAGTGAGAGTGTAAAATAATTATCTATCCCGCATGTCTCATCTTTGACAACTCCTCCCCTTTTTCTATAAAGGACCAATCAAATAACTTTAAAATGGAACCAAAATTTGGAGAACGCTCAAAGACATAAATTCTCAGAACAGGATACAGGAGGGAATTACCATAATAAATTCAAAGACACACCAGTCTAAGATCTGACCATCAATCAGATAAACGAAAATAAACAAATGGCAATAAACAGGGGATCACTGTGAGAAATGGATAGGGGAGAGGAGGGAGCTCCCAGCAGGCACGCAACGTTGTTTCAACGTTGATTCAACGTTGATATTTGGTCGTGACGTCGTACAACCTTTTTTCAACGTTGAAACAACGTCACATTTCGACGTTGAAATTTCAACGTCGTATTGACGTTGAATCAACGTTTTAAATCAAGTGTTCGAAGGGTTACAAACAATTATATTTTTTTCAATTCTTGTTTATCAAACTATGTGTACTTAAAATAAGATAAATTTATTATTTTGAGATAGGATCTTAAATAAGTCGAAAATTCAACGTCAACACGACGTCTACCTGACGTTGAAAATAAACAATATTACAAGTTGATATATTTTTATTTATAAAATGTCTTAAATTAATATATATATATATATATATATATATATATAAGAAACAGTTTAATCTTTTAATATGTATTTAAAATAGGCAAAGATTTCATGTTTACTATTGTATTAATGGGCGGGTAACTCTAGTTCCGGTTCATGACAGGAAGTGTTACGATTAAAGCGCGGGCTTTTAACAAAGTAAACAAAGGAAGACAAAGGAAAAACGAAGAAAGCTACGCACGCGATCTGAGCGGTGCCAGAGGTAAACATAATTATAATTACTGTATTACTGACACAGAAAAATAATGTTGAGGTTTGAAATATTAAGTAGAATTTATATGTGAAGCACGAATGAAGGCTATATATTGATGCACAAATTGAACGTGTAAAATTACAGCAAAGGGATTACACAATATGCATGTGATTCTTGTGAAGCTTGATTTCAGTTATGCATTATATGCAGATTTATAACTTGGTAGTGTACACGTACGATGCAAATTGCATGTCGATTTATATTTAGATACATAAATTAGTACGTTAAGAAGTAGTATTTCATATATATAGGCGTCTGAACCGGGGGGGCTAGGGGGGGCTTAGCCCCCCCCACTTTTTTTGCAAAGTTATACCTAAGCATTAGAAACATAGCAGGATAGAGGGTTCAGCCCCCCCCCCCCACTTTTTCTCGCAGGAAAGATTATTGTTCCTAAATTTACTTTGAAAGATTGAAAAGTTAGATTCAGAAGCATACTACCCCCCCCCCCCACCCCACGGATTAGGAATTTCATGATTTTGGGAAAAAAAAATTGGGTAAGTAATTTTTTATTTGGAAGTATAGGTATACTCCCCCCCCCCCCCCCCCCCCGGATTAGGATTTCCATGATTTTGGGAATTACTTTTTTCTCAATATTTCTGAGGATTAGTCTAGTCAACATATCACTTTCAATTTGCTTCCGACGCCTATGTATTTAGAGAACAACATATCATGAATTAAAGCCATACTTATATATAGGTCAGATCGGAATCAATAGATAAAACACAAGCGCGGATCTAGAGGTACAGTGCTTTATATTAATAAACCGTTGGGCTGGGGCCAGTGAATTTTTTTATTATTTGATTAAAAAAAAATAGTGTTCAAGGTTAAATCAACATGTGGTGTTTGGGGCCAGTGATTTTTTTATTTTATAAAAAACAATTTAGTGTTCCGGGTTAAATCAACATGTGGTGTATGGGGTATAAACCAGTGTCTTGTCATGTATGGCTGGTACTATTAGGTAACTTCATTAATTCAGATTTATCTTTCTTTTTGGTCACTGCATGTGATGTCACAATTAATGAGTAGTTTTTCTGCCACATTGAGCAAATATGGTGTAACTATTAGTCATTTTGCATTTAGCTGTTTAGCGGTATCAAGTTTTACTGATATGAAATGGTACAAGCTTATCAGAAACAATTGCATCATATAATATAGTAAATATTACTTATAGTTTGAGCTAACAATTAACAGATTTGATGTAGACAGTGCAAGGAATTTAATATAACATGTATGTATATTATATATAATAATATATTTTATGATAGAATATTTCAATAAATATTCATAGAAACTTCAGATGGCAGAGTATATGAGATCTTATATGAGAAGATGGAGAAGGACAAATGCTCAAGTAGCAGCCATAATTGAAAGCAATGAAGACATAGATGAAATTCCAAATCAGTTAGGAGATGGTGAAAACCCGGTCCGAAACGAATTAGATGAGGAAATTATATTGAGAGATTCAGACGACACCTTACATACTGATGAAACTTCAGAATTTGGAGATAATGAAGACTTTGACACATCTTCCTCTGACTCTTTAGAACCATTTAGTGATGACGATGACATAAATACATGTGATGCAGAGGAAAATGTCTGCCTTGAAAGTGAATTGAGAGAATGGCAGTGTAAACACAAAGTAACCCGAGAAGCTCTAAACCATCTCCTGGATATTCTAAGAAGGCGGGGCCATAGATTACCAAAAGACTACCGCACACTTATGAAAACCCCTCGCCGGATCAATAGCAGAGAATTGTGTGGAGGTGAATATTTGTACTTTGGAGTTGAAACTGGTCTATTAAAAATTATTTCTCGTCATTTTGCACAATTCTCTGGACTAGGGCTTCACATCAGCTTTAACATTGATGGGGTGCCACTTTTTAAGTCCACAAATATTCAGCTTTGGCCTATACTTTGCAGTGTTAAGGGATTTGAACCATTTGTTGTTGCCTTGTTTTGTGGGACTTCAAAACCAGATTCTTTGGACACTTATTTGTCAGATTTTTTAAATGAGTTGAGAGAACTTAAGAGAAATGGTGTAAGTTACAATGATGAAACATTATCAATATGGTTTTCAGCATTTGTTTGTGATGCTCCAGCCAGATCCTTTTTGAAATGTACAAAATCTTTCAATGGATACTATGGTTGTGAAAGGTGTGTAATAAAGGGCAGATGGAACAACCGTGTTATATTTCACTCAGACAGGATGCACACTTTGAGAACGGACGAGAAATTTCAGAACTTTGAATACAAGGACCATCAGATAAACCGCTCTCCTTTGCTAGAAATTGGAGTTGAATGTGTTAAAGGATTTCCTTTAGATTATATGCATTTAGTGTGTTTGGGAGTGGTAAAGAGAATTTTATCGTTTCTGAAAAAAGGACCTAGAGAATGCAGGTTGTCACAACAGCAGCTGAATTTACTTTCTAACAACTTGAAAAAACTTAATGGAAAAATGCCGAGGGAATTTGCAAGACAACCAAGATCTTTAGTATACTTAGATAAGTGGAAAGCCACCGAGTTTAGGCAGTTTTTGTTATATACAGGACCATTGGTTTTGAGGTCTGTCTTGAGAGAAGAAGTTTACAGCCATTTTCTGACATTGACAGTAGCTATGTCTATCCTTTTGGACTCTAACCAAACTAAAAGAAATGATTATTTGCAGTATGCAAGAGAGTTATTGCAATATTTTGTGGAACATTCACCAGCCATATATGGAGACACTTTTTCCACCTATAATGTTCACTCTCTCCAGCACTTACCAGATGATGTTCAGCACTTTGGCACTTCATTAAATGAAATTTCGGCCTTCCAGTATGAAAATTATCTATTCAAGTTAAAGAAATACGTTCGAAAATCTCAAAATCCAATAGCCCAGATAGCCAAACGAATGAAAGAAACAGAGACATTTCCCAGTAAACAAATGCCAAAAAAGTTGCATATTACAATATCTACCAAGAAAAAGGATAGCTGCTTTCTTCTAAAAAATGGAAAATTTGCCTTTGTGTTAGAGAAGAGAGCAGACAAATGTTTTCTCTGTGATGTGTTTGCACAAACGTCTTTGGAAAACCTTTTCGAAAACCCATGCTCTTCAAATTTGGTGAATATTCAAAAATTACAAAATATACGCAGACCAGCCAGGCGAATGTTGCTTGAGTATGATGAGTTTGAGAGGAAAGCAGCTTGTCTACCAGATGGTACGGGGTATGTTATGATCCCTCTGCGCCATGAGATGGAAAGATGGTGATAGAGGTGGTGAGTATGACATGTTTCTGATCGAATACTGCATATTTCTGGCATGATTAGACTAATGTTATTAAAGTTTTGCACCAGCATGTCAATGCAATTAAGTGCACTTGCCAATTTTACTTAATATTTTATAGCTGATAGTGAACATGCTAGTTTAGTATTTAAATTTGCATGTAAACAAAGCATTTCATGGTGGAATTAATTATGTGTGAAGATGTTTCATGGTTTTTTAAATTACTTTTTTCAGGTGTTTATAAATGGCGGGGCGCAAAAAATGGTCAAGGGCGGTTTGGAGAGAAGGAGACCAGGAAGAAGAATTGGTTATCCCTTCTTCTTGGATTGAAGGAAAATTTATACGATGGCCCAACAGCAGTAGTGCATTAGCTGCACTTAAAGACATGCGGAAGCCCGAGAAGACATGGCAAAAATTCAACCTGATAAAGGTTAAATTTTCCTCTGGTATGTTATGTATAAAACCACTCACTGGCACTCAGTGTAAAAAAAAAACTGTCTTATTTTATATGTATGTTTTTAGAAAACTGTAAGTTAATTTGACTGTTTACCTTTTTTACAAGCTGAATTTTACTTTTAGATAGCAAGAAAGAATGTGATCAATATGATTACACGACAACTGGTGAAACGACTGAGGAGGAAAGTGATATTGAGGAAGAAATGATGCCCAAGAGAAGACCCAAAAAGAGGATCTTTTCCGACTTTATATTAGGTGAAAAACACTGCTTATCAAACACTTATTTGTTTTGCATATGGAAGTTGGCATATTTTTGATTAATTACACAAAAACAAGTGTATATTTTTTATTTTGATATTTGATTATGTTTTTGATAATTTTACATGTTCATGTAATATAACAAACAAATTAAACATGAAAGCACTGAATTGGGTATATGTTTATTTATTATATATTATTCAATTCCAGACGGTGTTGAAAGCACTGAGGAGGAATCGTGTGGGACAGGTACATTTCTACATGTATAGAACATACAAATGCAGATCAGATCAAAAAAGTGTATAAATTCTGATATCACAAAAGAGAATTTGTATTTGTTAAAAAAAAATTAAATTTATTTTCACAACAGGATCCACTGAAAAACACAAAAAAAGAATAGAATTACCACCGCCACCACCTCTTCCATGTACGTATCATGTCTAAATTTTATTTTCTTAAAAGGGAGAATCATTTAACGTTGGTGTATGAGTGGTACACTTTTCTTCTACATTTGAATTGATCTCATTAATATATTTGATGTTATGTAATATGAACCTCACAAAGTAAAATATTGTTATAAATATATTTTGCATTATTAGCCTTGGCAACAAGAAGATTAAATAGTGATGGATCAAGGTCACCTCCAAGATCTGACATAGTTCATCAAAGGTCACAGTCTCCTGCATCGACAAACAGATCCAATCAAAGATCAGTTTCATCATCAAGATCGAACACATCTGAACAAAGATCAAGGTCACCAGCAACATCCAATAGATCCGGCCAAAGATCAAGGTCACCAGCAACATCCAATAGATCCGACCAAAGATCAAGGTCACCAGCAACATCCAATAGATCCGGCCAAAGATCAAGGTCACCAGCAACATCCAATAGATCCGGCCAAAGATCAAGGTCACCAGCAACATCCAATAGATCCGACCAAAGATCAAGGTCACCAGCAACATCCAATAGATCCGGCCAAAGATCAAGGTCACCAGCAACATCCAATAGATCCGGCCAAGGATCAAGGTCACCAGCAACATCCAATAGATCCGACCAAAGATCAAGGTCACCTGCAACTGCATGGTCCAACAGATGTCATCAACAATCAATATCCCCTGTAGGATCAAACAGATCGGAACAAAGATCAAGGTCACATGGAAGTTACAGCAGATCAAGGTCACCTTCATGGTTCAATACCCCTCGACAAAGATCAAGATCACCCACAAGAGCTGACAGATCTTTTCAACATTCAAGGTCACCTTCAGCTGAAAGGTCCAGCAGATCTCATCGAAGATCAAGGACACCTACAAGATCTGAAAGATCCAATCAAAGTTTTAATTCAGGATCACTTAGATCTACGCAGTCATTATCAACATCTGGGAGACGTAGTAAAACAGGCAGTCTGACAGTTTTTCCACTTACAGAAGAAAGTAAGTAACTCATAGAATATATTCTTTGTTCACAAGAATGTTAATGGGTAATTGTATTTCATGACAGAATTTATCATACTTTATATTGTAATTATTGTTAATTACTTCAGCAGGCAAATGAGATCAAAAAGAAATTGATGGATTTTTTTTTAAAACAGAATTTCAAAGGAAGACCATCTTTTTGCTGACGGAAATCAGGGACCTGCTACAAAATAGTCAGAGAACGGAGGCCCATTCACAACTTCCAGGAAGCGAGTTTAATTTCTCTGTTGTAGATACAATAGATGACTTAAATTCAGTGGAAAGAAGTTTAGAGGACAAAGATTTTAGAACAAAAATGGTATGTCTGTGAATTAAATATTTCATCTTATACTTTTGGCACATTTTTATTATAAACAAAGAGAAGAAATTTACACATATAATTTATTTTTTAAGTTAAATTTACTGAATTTTTTTGCATGTAGAAGACAATGTTGATGAAAGTTGGAGGTATGGATGAGGCAGATGGAGTGAAGAAATGCATGCAAAGGTAAATATTGAAATACAAAGAAAAGTTTGGGGGGAGGGGGGCGGGTGATTAAAACATGCTTTCTCAATTCTCATTTTTTTCCTAACAGGTGTCTGTCAAATGCCATGATGGCAAGAATGAACTTAAGAGGAAACAAGGGAAAGGCTGCCTTCTGCAAAACCATTCTGTATGCTGTGATAAAAGGTAGTTACAACATTTTATTAAATATATCACTAGAATAAACAATAATCCTCTATAAGGTTCATGATCTACATATGCATAAAATGTTTTAATAACACTCGTTTACTAAATGTTTATGATTTTTGATTAATTTCAGAATGTGTTCTTGCCAACTTTCCTAGGGCAACGGAAAGTAACATTGACTTGGTAATAGGAAAATACCTGAAGTATGCCCCTGAAAGAGCTGGGGGAGGTGGACGAAAAGATAAAAATGACGCTTAAGCATTTTGTTTTGAAAAGTGTTCGAGAAAAAATTGTATACAGTTAAATATCATGAATAATGCTTGTCAAAGTTTAAAAAACAACGTGATTCTATAAATTTTTGTTTTTGAATTGACATTAAATTTTGACTCATCCAGACTTGTATTTATGAATTGAATAATGTTTATATATATATTTTATATTTAACAGTGGATAATTATTATAAACATTGTCAATTGTATTATTCATTTCTTAAGTCAAAACGTAAAATGTTAATAAGGGAAGTAAGAAATGGCAATTGTACTCAAAGTTATTAATAACGACATAATTTTGACCCTATATAAGCATCTACAATCAACTTTGCAATAAGCTTTAAGAAACATTCTTTCAAAACCTACTTTCAACCTTATTTCAACGTCATATCAACGTCATAAGTTGACGTTGAATCAACGTCAGATTTCAACGTCAGATCAATTAACAAATCCAACCAAATTTCAACGTTATTTCAACGTCAAAATGTGACGTTGAATCAACGTTGAATCAACGTTGATGTGCCTGCTGGGAGTTGTCAACATGAGAGATCACAAACAGATGCGGCTATGTCTTTCTACAATGATCAAACAAATTAAATTTCAAACATAAAATAACACTCAGTTTAGAAAAGAAGAATAATCCATAAGAATGAAATATATAACAAAATTGTCTTTATCAATATAATATACGTATGTATATAACACGATTTTGAGCGATCACTTTATAAATGTAGTCCTTGTTCAATAATCATAAACTTTACTATGTTGTGATTTCCATGCAGACTCGGGCGAAATCACTTTTTGATAAACATAAAAAAGTCCAACTCTTGATTTACAGTGTAATTCCCCGCCGTTCGCAGCTGTTTATTTTGATGCTACACGACATAATATACACAGGTGGCCAAAATTAACACCTCGCCGCGGTCCCTCTGTCGCGTGTAAAGTCTGAGCCTTGTCTGTTAGTTCCGAGGTTTTTCTTGATCCCAGATAAACAAAAGAATGTGTTCTATACATGTACACAAAGGAGAAAGTACATCGTTTATCATACACAGTACTTTTGTTATCATGGACTTCGAATAAGAAAGAAGACAATCAATGATCAAGAAAAATTGAAATGCACATTATTAAACATTGGCCTTATTACCGCATGCTACATGTAATGTAGTATTATTAAACATGTAAAAAGTATTTGAGAAAGAGAGCGCGTCGGAAGGTTCTTCGTATTGGGGCGGCGAATTATAAGGGCAATGACTGGGGGGGGGGGGGCGGTTGTTAGCCGAATTTGACTTGAAACAAAGATATTTTACGATGTGTACAATTTTTCTTAATTTAATGTTTCATTGTATTAATGTCACTTATTTGAATTGATGGTACTATAAGAAACAAAAGCAACATCATTCTACTTCAGTTTTGTTTCCGTTTAACGACATACATTTAATTAGAGGAGTTTATATGCATGTATAAGCATCGATTTTGATTCAACTTCTCAGTCTCTATTTCGCATTATAAACATCCAAAAATGGATATCCGTGAATCCCGTGCTGACATAAATTCTCTTGTGGAAAGGTTCAATTGTAACAGCTGTAGCATCTCGGTGAATTTGCAGAATCAGATAAATTTAACTCTTTCGAAATTCATTTTAATTATAAAATGCATGTAGTACAGCAACGGAAAACTATGACTTTGTGAAATTAACCTCGTCAAAATGACCGAACTAACCATAGATAAAACTTAAACCAGAAAAGTATCTCTAGAGATACTTTTTCCGATACATGATTTTAAACACTGGCAATATCACAGTATATTAGCACATGTAATTCTAAACATACATAAAGTATATGCACGAGAGAGAGAGAGAGAGAGAGAGAGAGAGAGAGAGAGAGAGAGAGAGAGAGATTTCATGATTTAATATTATTAAGTTTTTGTAGTTTGAAAGAGAGAAAGACTGGAAAATTATTTCCTTATTTGAAGCGCATTTTTTACATAAAAATGTTCATCTGTTAGATCATCTAAACAAAATATCACTGTTGCTTTTTAATTTCATATTTCATGTGAAGTTTTGTTCTTGAAAATAAACAAAGGACAACAAAAGTTACAATTGAACTATTTAACTTGACCTTTAATTAAAATTATACAAGACAGACAGACCTCGGAATTCCCCTTCCCCTCTCTCGGCATTTCCGGTAACAAGAAATATCAAAATTATATCGGATGGAAAATATTTCTAAATTCGGAAAATTCAACATTTTGAAAAAAAAACCTTCTGAAATTCTATTAGCATGGATCTTAAAAAAAAACAACGCAAACTTTCATAATTGGTGCTGGATGTATAGTAGAGAAAAGCTGTTTATCTTATTGAAAAGGAACTAGGGTGCACGTACATGTAACATCGTTTTTGAAAATGGGGGGGGGGGGTAAACTCATCCAAAAAATCTTGACAATATGGAGAATAATACAGCTTCCAAAATCGTGAAAATTATATCTAATCCATGGGAAGGGAGGGGGGGGGGCGTACTGGGCCTTTATCTTGTTAATTTCCTTCCTTTTACTTTAATTTCTTACGTGCTCCCAAAAAGAGGAGGGGGCAACTCCGTGTTGATTCATATGTAATCCAAGTTAAATGTGTGTTGCGAGAAAAAAGTGTGGAGGGGGGTCCGGGCTCCCCTGCCCCCCCCCCCCCCCCTGTATGTGTTTAAGCCTGTATATAAATAAATAATAGAAATTGCACTAGACAAAAATCTTTCTTAGACTGAAATTGACACATGTACTATCCTTCTGTAAGTACATTGTAGTTCACATCGTCTGTAAGATTCAGTTTTGTTTTCTGTGATGTGATATAGACGAGGCAGACAGTTCTTGACTTTAATATCTTTTCAAACCAAGGGACAGTTATCGGTATATATAAGTTTAGGGTTTGTTTTTTTTTAAATTGGCTCAACTCTGTCAATTAAAAGAGCTCTCAAACTGATTTCAAATTTTAATTTTCAAAATAGAGATACTGATTTACACAAAACCTATACGATATACAGTAACCCCACCGCTTATCTACTTTTTGAAGCTAGATAATCCTAATTCAACAAACACATTTTAGTTAATAACCTTCCTTAAATTCATGCATGTATTTGTGCATGTATCTTTATGATGTAACTAAATGCATGTAAATGAAATTAACTACATCTTCTTTTAAAATTGTGAAATAGCTCAAACACTGTACCTGTCGGGTACCTGTTTCACTACATGTAACAACCTGGGTTTTTTTAAACTGTGATTTATTGCTTGCTACTTTATAGTTTTTCTTTAACAATGAATTTTTACATATCGATACACACAACCGACATTTCAGTTGAATCAATTTGCGACAATTCCACAACTGTACTGTAATATATTTCCAATATTGCCTCGGGCACCTGTTCAGTACATGCAGAAAACTCGCGTGTGTTTATCTTGTATATTCTGTGTTATCTGATCATGGGCAAACAAAAGAATTGACAATTGATATACACAACGGTTTTAGTAGAAGGTAATATGCAGTGTTCAAGAAAAACAGTACGGTGGAAGTTCTATTTTAATCAGATGTCAAATTAAAATAAATGTAACTATTTAAATTAAATATTACTTTTTATGCATGCCTATTATTAAAGAAAAAAATTCTTTGTTGTAGTTGAACAAAATATTAAGCGATTTATTTGAAAATAAAACCTTAATACAATCAGATTATATAATACGGTTTATACCCGAACATGATTTCTTTTTCTTATTTAAAGCTCAGAGATGCTGAAAAGAAATTTAGACAAAATAAAAATCAAAATAATCATTATAAAAATTAATTATATTAGCTTTTATAATTTTATTCTAAGCGCATAATTTACTTCGTTTTTCTTTTAAAAGTGACCTCAGGGTCTTTCAGGGCTTCCTCAGTACCCTCAGTGCCGACCTCAGGGTCTCTCAGGGCTTACTCAGTACCCTCAGTGCCGACCTCAGGGTCTCTCAGGGCTCCCTCAGTACCCTCAGTGCTAACCTCAGGGTCACTCAGGGTTTCCTCAGTACCCTCAGTGCAAACCTCAGGGTCTCTCAGGGTTTCCTCAGTACCCTCAGTGCCGACCTCAGGGTCTCTCAGGGTTTTCTCAGTGCCACTCAGGGTTTCCTCAGGGTTTTTTGATAGTCTCAGGGTTTTTTCTATGCAGTAGTGTAACCATAGATAGAATTTAAACCAGAAAGGATTGAAAAAAGTCTCTCTCTCTCAGAGACCGAGAGATAGATGAAAGATTTTTTTCGATACATGATTTTAAACACTAGCCATATCACCGCATACTAGTAGTTCTCAACACATATCAAGTATTTGTAAGAGAGAGAGAGAGAGAGAGAGAGAGAGAGAGAGAGAGAGAGAGAGAGAGAGAGAGAGAGAGAGAGAGAGAGAGAGAGAGAAAATTTCATGTTTAAATATTATTAAGGTTTTGTAGTTTGAAAGAGAGAAATAGTCGAAAATCATTTGCTTATTTGAAGCGCATTTTTTAACATAAAGAATTCACTGTTGCTTTTTATTTTCATATTTCATGTGAAGTTTTGTTCTTGTCAATAAACAAAGGAAAACAAGAGTTACAATTGAATTCTTCAACTGGACCTTTAATTAAAATTATATAAGACAGACAAACCTCGGAATTCCCCTTCCCCTCTCTCGGCATTTCCGGTAACAAGATATATCAAAATTCAATCGGGTGGAAAATATTTCTAAATTCGGAAAGTTCAACATTTTGAAAAAAACCTTCTGAAATTCTACTCGCATGGATCTTGAAAAACAATGCCTATTTTCATAATTGGTGCTGGATGTTTAGTAGAGAAAAGCTGTTCATCTTATTTAATAGGAACTAGGGTGCACGTAACATCGTTTTTAAAAGTGGGGGGGGGGTGACAAACTTATCTAAATAATATTGAAATATGGAGAATAATACAAATTCTCAAAATCGTATCTCTTTATTTATATATGGGAGGGAGCGTACTGGGTCTATTACTCAATTGATTAAATTTTCACTGTTTAACTTCTTTAATTTTACTTTAATTTCTTGCGTGCTCCCAAAAAGAGGAGGGAGGAGGGCAACATGTTGATTCATATGTAATCCAAATTAAATATTTGTTGCTAGAAAAAGTCGATGCTACGTGCCTGGGATGTACGTGTTTAAGCCTGTATATGAATGAATAATAAAAAAAATATTCAAATTTATAGCCTTTATTAGTTATTAAGATTGAAAGAACAAGTCAAAAATGTTGGTGGGTAGAATGAAACAGTGTTTAAAACTTACTTCTTATTCCGATAAAGTGCAGGACTCATTGGAGTTTCATCGCACTTCGGCTTGTGTTCGGTGTGACAACAAGTGCATGTATATACAGTGCAGGTGAAGTTAAAACTGAATAAAAGATGGTGACACTCTAACGTAGACCGCATGTCAGGACCTCCTGTCTGAATTCATCCGAGGAGGTACTGTCAACTGCTCTCTGTGGCAAGTTGTTCCAGATCCTGATACTATCTGGAAAGAAGGAATGCTTATATAATAAGGTCCTAGCATAGGGAATCGGGAATCTGTTTGTGTGGCCTCTGGCTGTAGTCTTCATTGGATGTAGCTCAGTTGTTGGAATACCTACTAGTCCATACACTATCCTGTACGTCATAATAGCTTTGTTCCTGGCTCGACGTTCTTCCAATGATGTCCACTGGAGAGTTTCAAGCATTGATGTTACACTGCTAGTTTGTGAGCAGCTGTTCATCACAAATCGAGCCGATCGTCGTTTTACTGCCTCCAATTTCTGGATGTTAAGGGCTGTATGTGGGTCCCACACAGTACATGCATACTCCACTAAGGGTCTTACCAGCGTTGTATAGCATGTTGCCTTGGTATTACGCGGGCAGTGCTGCAAGTTGCGCTGTATGAAAGCTCTGGTGGAATTTGCTTTCTTCGTGATGTTGTCGATATGTTCATTCCATCTGAGGTTTTTGTGGATGGTAACCCCGAGGTATTTGGCAGAGTCCACAACATCTAACTTGTGTCCACAGATGCTGTAAGAGTTGGTCACAGGTTTGCGTTTGTTGGTAACTCTCAGCAGTTGGCATTTGCTGGGGTGGAACTCCATCTGCCAGTCTGTTTCCCACTCTAATAAACTATTGAGGTCTTCTTGTAGTTTAACAGTGTCCGTGTTGGTACAGATGTTACGATAAAGTACGCAGTCGTCAGCGAAAAGTCGCACATTGGAGTGATGGACATATTCCTGGAGGTCATTAATGAAGAGGAGGAACATCAGCGGACCAAGAACGCTCCCTTAAGGGACTCCTGACTGGACGGGGGCATTGTTGGAGCTATTCCCATCAACCAATACACGCTGGTTCCTTCCACTGAGGAAGTCCCTGATCCATTCAAGTGTGGACCCTCCTTGTGGACTACCTTGCCTTGTAGAGTAATCTCTCGTGGGGGACCTTATCGAAGGCTTTGGAGAAGTCCAAAAGGATAAGGTCTGTCTGTTTTCCGAGATCCATACTCTTGGCTAGGTCCTAGACTGTCAGGATCAACTGGGACTCGCAGAATCTATTCTTCCGGAATCCATGTTGGGCATCAGTGAGAAGTCCATGTTTTTCCAGATGTTTTGAGATGCTACTGCATATTATGTGCTCTAGGATCTTGCATGTAACTACTGTGAGAGAAACAGGTCTGTAGTTGGCAGCTTTACACTTTCTCCTTTTTTGAAGATTGGAACTACGTTTGTCTCTTTCCAGTCTGATGGTAGTTTTCCTTGTGTAATGGATGCCTGGAAGAATGTTGTAAACATTGGAGCTAAGTTTTCTGCTTGTTCTTTAATGAGTCGAAATGAAATTTCATCTGGGCCACTTGCTTTATAGATGTTCAGGTTACGTAGCAGTTTACACACTCCGTTCTCTGTCACTGTGATGTTATCCATGGCAGAGTGTGGACTTGGTCTGGAATGGTGCTCACGTCTTCATTGCTGTTAAAGACTGAGGAGAACTGTTGGTTTAAGATGTTTGCTTTGGACTCCCCGTCTGAGTAAGTTAAGCCATCTGTATCTCTGATACTTACAATAGATTTTCTTTGACATTGCACTACACATACACCTTTCGTAGACTGAAATTGACATATGTACAATCCTGCAGTAGGTAGTTCACATCGTCTGTAAGATTCAGTTTTGTTTTCTGTGATGTGATAAAGACGAGGCAGATAGTTCTTGACTTTGACTTACGTGTCAAACTAAGAAACGTTTATCTTTAAAATCATTCAAATATCGGTATAAGTTAAGGTGGGTTTTTTTAATTGGTATAACTCTGTCAATTAAAAGAACTCTCAAACTAATTTTAAATTTTAATTTTCAAAATAGAGATACTGATTTACACAAAAACTATACAAAATAAAGTAACCCCGTCGCTTATCTACTTTTTGAAGCTAGATAATCCTAATTCAACAAACACATTTTAGCTAATAAATTTCATTAAATCAGTGCATGTATCGCTATTATATGTAACTAAATGCATGTAAATGAAATTATTTACATCTTATTTTAAAATTGTTAAATAGTTCAAACATTGTCTCGGGTACCTGTTTCAGTACATGTAACAACATTGTGTTAAAACTTTGATATTGTTTGCTACTTTATAGTCTTTCTTTTACAATGAATTACATATTGATATTCACAACTGACATTTCAGTTGAATCAATTTTTGTCTCGGGCACTTGTTCATTACACGCAGCAAACTCGCGTAGCGTATATATATCTTGTATATTCTGTGTTAGTTCCAGTGTTTTTTTTTCTGATCATAGGCAAACAAAGGAATAGACAATTGATATACACAACGGAAGTTTAAGTAGAAGGTAATATGCAGTATTTAAGAAAAACAGTACAGAGGAAGTTCTATTTAAATCAGATGTCACGTTGTAATAAAAGTCATTATTTAAATTAGATATCGGTATTATTTTTTATGCATGCTTATTGTAAAAGAAAATAATCTTTGTTGTAGTTTGAACAAAAAATTAAGCGATTTGTTTGAAAATGAAACCTCAATATGATCAGACAATATAATACGGTTCATACTCGAACATGATTTCTTTTTCTTACTTTAAACTTGGGGTTGCTAAAACGAAATTTAGGTAAAATAAAAATAAATATAATCAGTAGAAAAATTTATTATACTAGCTTTTATAATTTTGTTGCTAAAACGAAATTTAGGTAAAATAAAAATAAATATAATCAGTAGAAAAATTTATTATACTAGCTTTTATAATTTTATTTTAATCTCATAATTTAGATCGTTTTTCTATTAAAAGTGACCTCAGGGTCTCTCAGGGTTTCCTAAGTACCCTCCACAGGATGAATGACCATCTTTAAATTCTCCTTAAAGATAACTTAAAGGTGCTTAAATGTAGCTTAAAGACGATCTTTAAGCCACCTTTAAGGTATATGTGTTGCTTAAAGGTGGCTTAAAGAAAGCGTAAAGATGGCTTAAAGGCAGCTTAAAGACTATCTTTAAGCCACCTTTAAGCTACCTTTAAGGACAACTTATAGGTCCTTAATGTCCAAACTTCTTTAAGCCATCTTTAAGCTACCTTTAAGCCACCTTTAAGCCACTTTTAAGCCATTAAAAAATCTTTTAATTCATTATTGTGCTTAATTTACCAACAAAATGTATTAACTTTATAATAGAAAAGGTATTAAAAACGGTTTTTGTTCTAGAAAATAAAAGAAAAAAAAAATTCAAAACGCCCATGACGAGGATTGAACCCGGGACCCTTCGTTTACTAGCATCACCTCACTCCCTCTGCGCCACGGCAACTTATATATTTTAGGAGGTTTTTATATCCTATAAATTAGTGGCTATTGAATCAATGTATTGAGTGTGTATTTTTTACTTGAAAAGATTTTGACTTCCATTCAGTTTGTAACAATCAATTATATCTAATTTATAACTTACATGCATGTATGTATTTAGAATGAAATACGAAACTTGGTCTTCATTGAAAAAAATATATTATATCTAAATGGAAACCGTTAGGCTTACTAGTACTTAGTTAATAAATTTAAAGCAAGTAGATATAGGCTATGTTCATCTAATTCATAGCTAAATGAAATGCAAGGAAGAAGATGAAACTATTTCTTTTATTAAATGCATTGAAACTATAAGCTAGGGTATTAGTTCTACGCAATTTCCCGGTTTTCATGATCACGGCGCCGTTTCAGTATGTATAATTTTAATAATATTGATAATTATACATTTACAACAGATCTAGAATAAAAAATGCAATGATATATGTTTAAATGTTTAATTGTATACATGATTTTTAAACTCTCAATTCTATAACAAACAATATTACCAATTACCGGTGACGTATTTACTGCATGTGGCAATTGCAAATGATGTATGCATATACTTGTACATACAATTGTATGATGTACCAGGCCGGGTATGTGACATATTTACCCTTATACATATATTTAAATAATCAACCCCCATTTATGATCACCGGTACAGTAATTAATTAGCCTCTAGATTTTACTCTTAAATACATGTATCTTTAATTTGAAGACGTAACATTTTTAAAACCCACAGTTAGGAAATAATACTTTGAAAATGAATTACAAATGTAAATAAACTTTCATTCACTAGACTTATCGTATACACGTACATACTAAGATTTCAACGCCTTTAGAAACCCTGACGTGCACCTGGGCACACGACACACCTGTTGTGTATATCTTGTATATTCTGTGTTAGTTCCAGGGGTTTTCTTAACTTGGACAAACAATAGACTCTAATTAGATATACACAAACGAACAAAACTATGTCTAGACAAACAAAGCGGTAATATCCCGCCCGATATAACCAAGGCAGTTGAGAGTCATGTATCTAGCATATCTAGAATAAGACATAAAAATAATTAAAATTAAAAAAAAAAAATACATATCTTAAACCGATTAAATTAAGTCATGCATTATAGGTTCATTTTTTTATTTTGTTATATAACGGGAGGAACTGAGAGAGAGAGAGAGAGAGAGAGAGAGAGAGAGAGAGAGAGAGAGAGAGAGATTGCACCGATTGATTTATAATAGGAAACAAACATACTTTAATATAATTTCATGCGCAGATTTAGTTACAGAGACTGCGCTCACCGCTAAAATAATTTTGAAACCAAAAAAAAAAAAAATTATAAAGAATTTTATAACGGCAATCTGTGTCCATTGGAGCGGTGTTGATGATAGCGATCTGTGTTTAATGGAGCGACAATTAAAACCGCCTGGAACACCCCCCCCCTTCCTTGGAAATTCTATCATTACTCGGATCACTCCCTCCCATCCATATAAAAGAGCCTTTGCATTTAATATATGTTTTCAAGATGAATCTGTTCAGCTTGATCAAATCTGACTTAAAGGGAACTTAAAGATGGTGTAAAGACAACTTAAAGAGAGCGTAAATGCCACTTAAAGATGCTTAAAGGTGGCTTAAAGATGGCTTAAAGGTGACTTAAAGAAGTTTGGACATTAAGGACCTATAAGCTCAGCTTAAAGGTGACTTAAAGGTGGCTTAAAGATTGTATATCCTTTAATCCACCTTTACGCCACCTTTAAGTCACCTTTAAGGACTTGCTTAAAGATTGTTTTTCGCCCTGTGCTCAGTGCCGACCTCAGGGTCTCTCAGGGCTTCCTCAGTACCCTCAGCGCAAACCTCAGGGTCCCTCGGGGTTTTCTCAGTACCCTCAGTGCAAACCTCAGGGTCCCTCAGGGTTTCCTCAGTACCCTCAGTGCCGACCTCAGGGTCTCTCAGGGTTTTCTCAGTGCAACTCAGGGTTTCCTCTGGGTTTTTTGATAGTCTCAGGGTTTTTTTTTTCATTACAGTAGTGTTCATTTAAAATATTAAGCAACATATCTTTAACCAACACTATTCCTTATCAGAGATACTTGAGCGAAACTGATGACCTCGTCGCCAATTTTGATGAAGTTCATGGAGTGCACATGTTGGATGAAGATATTGTCATCTGGTCATTTTGTACCAGCCGAGAGGATCCCTCAACGAGCACCTGCGTACGAGACAGAGAGAGATGGTTTTCATGAAAACATTGTTGCAGGTGGTTTCATTGTTTCTGCCAGGTTTTAAGAACGATGGAATATTCCAATACGTACATGTATATGTCATCTGCCTATAGCGTCGTGTCTTCCTTATAGAATACGCACGTGCTGTTTCAACAGGAAACGCGTTCTGCGTATGATACATGTACCGCAGTATCATCGGGAAAAAAATTAACGAGGTACAGTTCGAGTGCTCAAGACTTTGCGCACCTTTTTATTTTCATGCCGCCGTAGGTGCAAATGATAATTTTCATTAGATTGTGTTTTTATACAAAATTAATATTATAGGTAACGTTTATTAGTTGACAAAATGTGATTGTATGAATTTTTTAGGGTAAAATACTAAAATGGCGCTTACGCGTTATCGTTTCCCGTTTTTTTAAATTAAGCATAAAGCCCCAGAAAAAAATTCTTTGCTTATTTATTCGAGGCGGCGATTGATTTTAAGATTAGAATTTATTGACAGAACATTAAGAGAAATACATTAGCATCTTAAAACTGTTATTTCGTTAAAAAAAAATCTTTATAAGCCAATATATTTTACATTATGTTAAAGGGAATTAGACAAGATTTGAGCTCAAAATTGTCCAGTTTTATTTTTCCATTTTTAATGTCTAGAATGATTAACATAGTAATTGTTAATGCTTCCTCAAATTTTCAAAGTCAAATATTGAGTAAGAAGCAAGATACAGAGTTTGAAATTCTTTGTTTTGTAAACAAAGCTCAAGTCTTGTTATTGTTTACATATGTATTGTATTAGTATAAGTTTCAATTTAAAGGTGCATTCTTTTGTTGATAATTTTATTTATTAACAAATTGAATTAGTTAATCTTGTTGGCCACGAGTCAATGAATTTTAACCTCTGTATATCGCTTGTAACTTGACTTTTAACATTCAAATTTTGCTCAATCATTCAAAATGCACATTCAAGTAAACCATTTTAAAGGGCCATGGTCACGATTTTGGTCGAACTCTATTTTCTGTTTTTATTGTTTATAATGCTTAAGGAATGCATTTCTACTGATTAAATGAAATTTGAGAGTCAGTCGTTGGGTTATAAGCAAGGTACAGGGCTCGCAATTCTTTGTCATGTAAACAAGGCTCGTGCCCTGGTTTTGTTTACATAGGTTCAATATACCAGTTAAAAATCTTTTTCAAGCTGATTTGTCTATATTCTTATTATTTTAAGCATAAATATAAAACAGTTCCTAACGTTTAACACATTCATTTAGGTCTAAAACTGGAATTTTCACTTCAACATTCAAAATGTAAACAAATGCTTTTACATAGCAAAGAATTGTAAGCTCTGTAACTCGCTTATAACTCAACGAATGACACTCAAATTTTGGTTGCCTATTTAAACTGCCTCACTGAAGCATATTAAACATTAAAATCGTAAAAATAATTTTTGACCAAAATCGTGACCATGCCCCTTTAAGCATAAAAAATAAAATGTTGATTTCAAATCGAGTTTATGACCCTTCTTTGGGGGGGGGGAAACAACTTTGATATTATCCCTGGACCCAAAAGGTAAATATTTTTTTTTTAATTTCGTTATTTGATCACTTTTAATAATAGTTTTCATATATTTGAAAGAAAAGAAATCCCTATGGCAGAAAACAAATTTTAAAAATGGAGAAAACGTCGAAATTTATCGCTTTTTCAACAAATTCTTTTGAGATCCAATAGTATAAAGTGTTTACTTTCGAGACGACCCCTTGGAAATCGAGGTAGTAAATAAATCATTTTTGATAGTTAAACTACGTGCAAGAAATTTCATAAAAATATCTAGGGTAGAGAATAGACTCGTCATCGTTAAATATCAAACTATTCCTCGCTTTACTATATTATTTTAAGGTCATGGACAGGGTTTATATTATTAGTTGTATGTATTTTGTCAACAACAAAAAATCCGTGAAAGTGGTAAATTTACATGTAGGAATTCCTTAACATTCATTTGATTAAATTAACTTTTTTCAAAGGAAAACTAAAACTTAACTAAAATATTATGTCTTCTATTTCATTAAATGTTGGAAATATAATTTTGTATTTTGTACATAAAATACAACTTTTTGAAACGTTGTTATTTATTCTGATAAAATATAAAACCGTGTAGGGGAAAAATCAAATTGATTAAAGTAAATCTAGAAAATGTTTTCTATGCCATTTTCTAATCCATGCATGTACATTAAAGTCCTTACAAACATATATATTTAGCAGGTTACAGTAAATGTTCTACCAAACATTTCTTTTTTTTTCTTACTAAAATTCTTACAGTAGTGAAGGAGAATCTTCAAGAGTACTGTACAACATTATACTCCAGAAGCGGTGTCAATCAGATGTGTATAATTAAAACACTCTAAAGGATTATTAGAAACTTTGAGGTCACAAAATCGTACCAAAATCAATAACATCATAACTTACGATTTTTCAACGCTTTATACAACCATTCCCCATGACAAATTAAAATCTAGTCTTTTTGATATCATCGACAGTTGTTTCTTCAATAAAAATGGAACTCGTAAAAATGCTTACCTTGTCATTGGAAATCTAAAATATTATTTTGTTAAAAACCATTCTAATTGCACACACAAATACCTGAAGTTGACATTAAAGAGATATTTGAGTTTCTGATAGACAACATCTATGTATTTTATTGAAATCAAGTCTTCCAACAATCTGTTGAAATTCCCATGGGTACCAATTGTGCCCCATTGTTAGAAGACCTATTTTTGTATTCTTATAAAACAATTTATTTAAGAACTAGTATGTGAAAAAAAATCACTCGCTGTGGCCTTTAACTCAACATTCAGGTATATCGACGACGTATTATCAATTAATAATAATATTATTGTTATTTTTATACTTACGTTGACCCGATATATCCTAGTGTACTTAAAATAAAAGATACCACAGAGTATGTGTCATCTGTTTCATATTTGAATATTTTACTTGAAATAGACATTGACGGTAACCTAACAACAAAACATTATGATAAACGTAATGACTTCAATTTTTCAACTTTCAGAACAATTTTAGTCAACTTTCTTTACTTATGTAGCAATATACTTTCATTTCCTGCATATGGTGTTTTGTCTCTCAGTTTATTCGATACGCAAGGGCATGCTCTACGATGCAACGGTGGCTCGAACCTCTCCACTTTTAGGTAGAAGGTCTCCGTGGAGCCACTAAGACAAGCAGTTCTCCAATTACACTTAAGATAGTTTCAATTAATGAATTTATTTACAAGAAAATAAATCAATAAAAAGTATTTACAAATTCTCACTTGCTTTCACCCTCACTCACACACTCACTCTCGTTAAAAAAAATAATAAATGCTTAAATCTTAACCACCCACCCCACCCCCCCCCCAAAAAAATTAATTCCCTTTTAACAATTACTAGACACCTAAATGATCTTAAACTATTAATGTTCAGTTGTCAAACACAATTAGTAACTTTTATATTTTCAATGTTGCCAAATTTTCACAAGAACACTTCTTGTATACTAGGCCTATCATTATAGGGTTTCACTTAGCTCAACCATCGACACTAGATCCGGACGCCTGCGCTGATGGTTTAATAATGACATTCACAAGTCCACCCTCATCACGATTTCTGAGGCTGTAGTCCTAGAACTGATTGCGGTGTGGCGTGGTTGTGAAACAAAGTCCTATCGGATCCAATCGTATGGTACATCATGCTCGTCGACCACTGTCACAACACTACAAAGTCAACACTAATAAATCAACTGTATCAATACGCACAGTATATAAATCCATGTAGGCAACAACCATAGGCAACATTATTATATTAATATAGTATATATAATATCTTACAGTTGTCTATATTGATTTAAATACATATGCATGGTAACATGTAAACAAACATCAACATCCCAGCCACAATCAGGAATTCTCCATCTGTGGACACCTTTAGACACGCCATCAACACCGTTAGCGTGTCTACTATCCTGCACCATTAGACAGCTCGCTTTTAACTTTTATCTTTTATCTGTGTATATAACTTGTTTTAATCTGCTCACCATGGAATCTCGAGCACTGGAGTCACGACACTCAAAACTGAGTTTACTCCACAAAGGGAAGAAGAAGAAGAAGAAAGTTTAAACCAACATGGCTTCCACTTCCGGAAACTTACTTCCGCCCAACACATTTAATTCATTTTACACAAATATATATATATATATATATATATATATATATATATATATATATATATATATATATATATATATATATATTAGAAAAATACGTTTAAAAGGTGAAGAAAAATACAAATACAAAAGACGTTTAAAGTTATCGATAGAAATAAGAATGGGGTATTTAAACTTTCTCTCTACTGTCACACCTGAGTGAACATCACAGGTAAGTTTTGTGAATGCTAGCCAAGCTATATTTAGAAATAGGTTAAACGACAAACTTTTACTTTATATGCAAAAATAACAAGAATACATATAGAAGGCACTGTACATTACTCACCACGGTCTGTTTTCCGTGCCCGTGATATGAAGTAGGTCAAGCAGCTATATGCATAGACATGCTAGTAGACAATTCGTGCGCCTCTTTTGGACACGACCGCACACTTGGGAAAAATGGCTGAATTCGACGTCACACACGATCACGTGTTTAATAACAGAATAGTGGGTAATACCCAGCCGGGTTTAAAATACAGGGTCGTAAAGCTAACCTGATATCTGTGATTGTTACAGTATAAATTTTTTATTTGTATTGTATAATTTTCATTTGTATTGGATAATTTTCATTTGTATTTTTAATTTTTCATTTGTATTGTATAATTCCCATTTGTATGGTATCATTTCTTATTTGTATTGTATAATTTTTAATTTGTATTGTTCTCAAAGATTGTTGATATTAGTTTGTTACAAAGGATCTCATTGGTTTAATCTTACACTTTCTAGTATTCAAACTGGGTAATTCGCAAGGTGTTTTTGGTGAGTTACAAGAGATCATCGGTCTTAGTTGTTTTTGAAGGACATTGTAAGTGTAAATTTAATAAAATAGTAAATAAATTTAGATTAAGAAACCATGAAATGCCAATCTGCATGTTGCACACGATTTGCGCATTTATTTTCACGGGGGTGATAATTTCATTTCTTTGATTAAACTTTGCAGCCTCTTATTCTTTTTCTGGTATTTTTATTATTTGATTGTTTGCTTGGTCATTTAATTGTATAGAAAAAGCGGAAAAAACGTATACTATCACAACAAAGAGTTACCGGACATTTGTTATTTTCTTAATTATGTGTCATAGATGATCCATCGTTCAAAAAGAAAACCTTTCACTCCATTCACAGCAGTTACTCCTACTAAAATTGCTTTAAAAAAAATCTTAGTATCCCATTTACCTGTCAAAAGGTTAAGACATCAAAAATTAGTTCATTTAAGGCAAAACATGCATGACAAAGATAAATCAAAAGAATTCTGATGATTATTTTTTTTGTATAGCAGAAGAGTTAATTTTGGGGCTTTTTTTCCAAAAAGGCCCAAAAAACGAAAAAATTGATTTCATATAGATTGTGACACGGTTGAAATATATAGAAATGTCGACTGTCACTGCTAGCTTAATGTATGAGAAATTATTAAAAGTAATTAGTATCCCAATTCTTCTTGAAATCAAACACTAGCATAACTTTATTTGCTTATTACTAACAATATTAATTTTTTTGCATTTCGAACTAATGGGTATAACAGCATGTATTTTTTAAATGTTGGTACCTTTTTTGTCTTCACATCCTTTGATATGACTGCATTCCTGAAGACATGAACATTCCTGCTGACATTTTTGTCCATAGTTTAGATATCTACACGGAGAAATTCAATTCTCGCCATAGTAACCATCTTCACAAACTAAAAGGTAAATATTCTGGCATTTTGCATTTCGTGCAAGATTGCAATATTTTGATTAAATTACTACAAAAGTCTAAGCAAATGTACATGTACAGTTGAAATAGAAATTTAAAAAGTTATTCAAATCAGCATATGTCTATCTATGTAATATATGGTCTTAGAGAGTTACAAAATTATTTTGTTTATAATGCCTTAATATTTAATTGTCAGCAATACGAAAACTAGAAACTAGAAAAATATTTCAAATGATTTTCTAAATCGTTCAAACGGTTTTATGAATCGTTTAAATGATTTTTTAAATCGTACAAATGCTTTTCTAAATTGTAAAAACGATTTTCTTAATCGTATTAACGATATTCAAAATCGTTTCAACGATTTTTAACTGGTACAAACGATTATATTTATTTTTTCTGAAAAATTGAAATGATCTATATACGCCGCCGTAGAAACATTTATATATGGTATTGTATAAATGTGTTTTCCCTTAATTACATGTATATTTGAAGCTCCAATCTAAATCACTGAATAGTCAGGAATTTCATAAATAATGTTAGGGTTACTCTCAATTAACTCACCTATGTTCTTTGTTTGACTGCTTAATGTTAGGAGGTTTTTTTTTCGAATAATGAATGACTTGTAAGAAAAATTATCTACCTCGATATCCTTTGCAACTGTTGTCGTGGACGCACATTTCTTTAGTACAATTACACTCTTTCTGACATCTCTCTCCAAAATTAGAATACCTGCAGGGTGTTGTACAATTTAAACCTAAATATCCCTCCTGACACCCTGCAATTTTCAAGATAGATTGGCAAAAGCATTAATTTTATTTTAAAGATAGATTGGCAAAAGCATTAATTTTACTTTAAAGATAGATTGGCAAAAGCATTAATTTAAAACAATTTATAAATAAGAGGAGAGAGCAAATTAACATTAAACGTAATTATGAATCTACTTACCTTGCACAGAGCTAAACAAAAACAATAATTATAATAAGGTGTATATTTTCCATTTGCGTTATACCGCGTCTCTTTAATGCATGTTGATTTGCTATTTAATGATCGAGCAATTAAGGTCCATCAAATACTATTCGTTTAAAGAGGCATTCGAACAAGCATAAATCATTCAATTGTTAAACCATGATTTTTTTCCAGAGCGAAGACAGTTCATACTCAAAAAATTAAAAAAGTTATCAATCGTTTTTTAAATATTTACCTGAAATCTTGTCAATAAAATTGAGCACATCTGCTATTATAGCTGTATTATTATAATAATGAAAAGGAATTAAAGGTAATAGTCACATATATTCCATTTTATGCATCCAATATCCAACATCATATCGCAGAGAGAGATAACGACAGCTGCGTAGACAGTATCACAATGAGATTACATAAAGATAAACGATAAAAGTTTGCCCTTTACTGAATGACTTGGTTATATAAATTTCAAATTTACAAAAGCAAAACACGGAAATGTATCATATAATATATACATAAGCTATTATTAAAAATGTTTTACAAACATGCATGACCACAAAGATCTCAGAAGAAACCATTGATTAACAATTTTAATTGCAAAAATGTTGAAAGTTCTGGTATATTGCTGTAAACCATCTGTTTAGAGTGTTTGCCTCTCTGTCACCCCTTTCGTTTTAAAGATGCTGTTTTATTTTCTGCATTATCTCCATTAACTTTTTATTTTAGCAATTTTATTTGGTAATTCATAATAATGTTTAGTGAGGTTTAAAAAAGTATTTCAATTCAAAGTAATATGTTTTACGGTGCTACCGTTGTGGCGAGTGCAGCAAGAATTACACATACCTTGCATCATTGTCAACTTAGTAATATTTTGACAGTTATCAACTAACATCAAAGATTTTTTTTTTTTTTTGAGAGAGAGAGAGAGAGAGAGAATAAAATACCCCTAAAACCGCTCTTTACTTTTAAAGAACATTGATCAGTCTGTAAAATTTAATTTGTTTTTAATTTTGCCAAAAGTGTAAATTGTAAATACAGTATTAATTTTCTTGTGCACCTTGTTGTTATCTGACTTTTATTATTTTTTTCCTGGTTCATAATTTTTTTTTCCTGAAATTTGTTTGTTTTGACATACGTTGTATCCGTGCCCCCGTTCTCTGTTTGTAGGTGGGTAATTTCTCACATTCCGATTTACTGGATTGACAATATGCAATATCTGCATATATTTTTTAACTGTTTATTTTTTTCTTTTTATTCTTAATTATTTAGTTCAAAATGACTATTTTTTAATTTCCTCCCTACTTATACTTACTGTTCATGCACTCAAAATTAGCGTAACTCTTGCTTGTATATAAATTATATAATCTATCAAAATAAAAATACACTAAAAAAAAAACAAAAATGACCACATATAAGGAAGGTATCGAAGTATTTACTGAAATGGCTATAGTACACGCATTATAGATGTTTGATTCACCTCTAAATTTATCGCGGGAAATCTAGCACGAGATCACTGTGACGTCACACGTTCAAATTTATATTCATTTGTTAACGTATCTCGACTTTATACGAAGGAACGAAAGCATGTAAAAATCTCTTGGATCTCTTGGGTCTCACCAACGCTTGTGCGCTACTCAAAACGTGTGTTTAAACCTCAAGGCACCGTTAATTACGAGTTAAATGTTAGCAATTTTCGGCATAGCACCACGGGAGAAACACAAAAAAAAGACAGACAAAAAAAAATTCTTGATGAATCTGTAGGGTTAGCTTGTTCTTTTCCCCGTGCGTACTGGTTCTCAGTGCTCGCTTCGCTCGCTATAAGTATCTACAATATCGACGTTTTATTTTCTGGTTTCAAGAACTCTTCTCACAATTTCTCGAGAGGACACACAGTTTGATTTTTAGATCATTGGGCCAATAAACGGATGACTAACTAGATTTTAACACGTTGTCACTTATTTTAAGAACTTAATTGATTTTGACTTAACACTTATCATATAATTATTGACAAAAACTAGGGTCCACTATACTTTTGAAAAAAAATTGCATACAATAACGAATTTCTACAATTTGTAGAGATATGAAAGTCAAGAATAAATTTAAAATGACAGAAGAAAGTTCAAATTTGGGGTATAAAACGACTTTTAAAAAATTATTGCTAATCATAAAAACAAAAGTCCTTTCTGTATTCGAACTCGGGACCTTCTGATTAATTGACCGACAACATATCATTGTGCTACATCGATTGACACCCATGTCAGACGGTATTAACATTTTCAAAATGGGTTAAAATTTCCATGTTATGACGTACTGTCATAAAAACTAAACGTCACGGGGTGTCGGGGACTCTTAATTTTTTTTTAAATATTATGCCACAAAAATCCTTGAAAGCATACTCTCCCATACTGGCACATGTACATGTACATATAAGCATTTGAGGAAATTGTATATATTTTATTATATGCATAATCTTAACATTTACATTCAGTGTTTGTTATACATATTTCCATGAACACATATTGTTAAAACGTTTTCAACTTCTTCCTCATGTGCACCTATTGGCGTATATTTCATCTCCATTGTTCTCTCTAAATGCGTCGTGTTGATAGTACATAACGGAAGTGATGTTATCCGTGCTATCTGCTATGTCCTCGTTGGATTGAAATGAACTAAATTCCGAATCAAATTCGGGTTCCGTATTACGTTTCTTGTTACGACTACAATATCTAGAAACCATGGCTATTGCGACCAGTGTAAAAACAAAAAGAACGGAACTCCCAGCGATGATGCCGATAAATTGTTTGTTTTTAAGCCAAGTTTGTTCACTAGGTTTAATCTCACCACCAATTTTCGTAGTATGCATCTGGTTTTCTGTCGTTTTCAAAGGATAAAATTATAATGGGAAATATGAAAATAAAATTTTTTAGGTTCAATTAAAAGATGTAATGAGCACAATGATTTGCATACAGGGATGAAATTTGAAAATAATTTTATATCCCTGAGTACCAAAATTCCATCACCACAAGCAGATATCTTTGAATAATACAATACATGACCCAAATCATTTCTATTTTTTTTTTTTACAAAATGATATGTCATAGAGCATGACCCTCCAACTAAATTGATTGTATAACTTGTCTACTGAACATAATTATTTCACTAAGACGCTTTATGATATCAAAATTACATGTATTGAATTAGATATTTCGTTTGGTTTACATCTTGGACGAATAAAAAATTTTAAAAGTTGGATTTTTTTTACAATCAAAAGTAGTATTTTTTGTTAATATAAATTATTGATAAATTAATCGTCAACAAAATATGCCCTCTTATGGCAATTGATGCATTGAAATCATGTTTCTCCATTCATATCTAGGATGAATATATGTACATTATTTACATTATTTCTATTTATCTGCAGATTATTTTTCAATGTGATGTAACCTAAATTAATACCGTGGAAGACAATAATGACAAGAACAATGTTATTACATACATGTTTCCTATTATTTATATGAAACACTTAATATAAATCTAAGATAACTTTAAAGCATTGTACACAGAAACATAGATAAAATATGATAAAAATACGTTAATAATAACAAATTAACAATGTAAATGGACATTATAACGCTATTAAATTTATATTTTAGCTTGCCTGGAACCATTGATCTGATATTTAATTGATCATGATAGTATATATATATATATATATATATATATATATATATATATATATATATATATATATATATTCAACTGTGATAAGATTACAAATTAATTTTGAAGCTTATACCCCAAAAATTTCATTTCGCATTTCGCTGCGTAGTGTTACATAGCATGTGCTATATAGAAAAAATAGTGATTTTTAAATGTTTTTAAATGTTGTTTTAAACTGTAGAAATTGGAAATAATATATATATAAGGAATAAGAAATCATTATATGACGAGGTGATAATTTCGGTCGGAGCGTGGTCAAAATATCATAAAGCCCTTCGGGCTTTATTTGATTTGACCACGCCTCGACCACAATTATCACCTCATAATACTAAAATAATGATTCCTTATTCCTTAAGTAAATTTGTGGAAAGTAAGGAAGTGAATTGCCCCAAAACTAGTATGACAGGT
This sequence comes from Magallana ariakensis, assembly GCA_020458035.1. NCBI lineage: Eukaryota > Metazoa > Mollusca > Bivalvia > Ostreida > Ostreidae > Magallana > Magallana ariakensis. Next base: position 16,247,094 of record CM035814.1, read on the forward strand.
ATTTAAAATGCTTTTGTAAAAAAAATGTGCCTTTAATGCCAAACATTTTGGAGACAATTAGCGTGCGTGATGTTGACTCAGATTGCAGTGATCTTTTGGGTTTATACTTTTAAAAAAAAGTAACTAATATAAGATAGAGCTAATGATTGATAAACACATGTCAATTTACGTTATAATTCAAGTGAGGTGCGTTATGATAAGCGAAAGATACAATTAGGGGATTAATTATGGTCTAACAATTAGTATGAGAAACGTCAGTCAGCTTGCGAACCAGTGGAAGATAGTATTTGCTGACAAGGTCGTTGTATCGACCATAGAACTTAGGAAAAGATAACTTCAAACGGGACTGTTACAAAAAGATAACTTCAAACGAGACTGTTGATAGTCCTGTTTTATCAACTTGTTTGTCAGTAGCATGCATTGCCATAGAAACTGTTCATACGAAAAGCATGCCCCTGCGTATCGAATTAACTGAGAAACTTTAGTGAATATTCATTTTTCTTGTAAATATTTCTGTTGGTATATAATCATCTATTGTAAAGTCCACCTCTATACACGTTTTTGTTATATTTACTTTTGAAAACGTAGTGTTTTCTTATACTGTATTCGCCAAATTTTCTTTGATATGATTTTAAAGCCAAATATTAAATATTTACTACTTGATAATATCATCAAAATTATTGAGCCAGAGAAGATATCAATGTATCAGACAGAAACAAGTTTCCGTAGGTTTTTTTTTAAAACATTCGATTGTTAGAGGGAAATAATCTTTTAACTCTGTGAAAATTAACTAGAATCATTTCCTGGTGTAAAAGATCAATTTTTAAAATAAGTATGATTGATAAAGGGCAGCATGATAAAATGAAGTTCATTGGTCAAGGAAAAGATATTCATATGTACATGTATGTGAAATTTTCAAAATGAAGTATAACCTTACTTCTTACTTAGTCATATACCTTTTATGTTATCACATCCTTTGATGTGATTACAGTCATTGAGAGCACATTTACACTCGTACTGACACTTTTTCCCAAAGCTTGGATATCTACAAGGTGAAATGCAATCCTGTCCAAAGTAGCCATCTTCACATACTGAAGCTGAATTTGAAGTCATATCATTGGAGCCTTGTTAGAAAGTTGATGTAACAAAGAACTTAAAAATGCAATATAAGTACATTTTCTTTTAAATGCTTAATCTCATAATCATTATCATAAAATAAAAGAGTACATACTGATACAAATCGGTTTTAAATCCCGGGTATTTTTCAACCAATTTTGTTAATTATGTAGTATGTAAATTTTTCTTTAATCTTACCTGGAATAGTCATGCATCCAGTAATGTGGTTACAATTTTCCTCAGAGCAGTTACACGTTTTTTGACATTGGACACCAAAGCCAGGATACTTGCAGGATTGTAAACAAAGCTTGCCATAATACCCAATCGGGCACTCTATAGGAGAAAAGATTTCTTGAGTCATTGTTGCTGGGTTTTTTTTGGGGGGGGTGGGGTTTTGGTTTTTTTTTCATTATAACCATGTATAAACCACATGAAGGCTTTTATGAATGTTTTATATAGCAACTATCTGAAATGTACAATATTACAAAACCGAGATAAAATTCAAAACATACATGTGTATATAACCAAACTTATTTTCAATCTGGTAGATATTTTTAGTTAAATATTTATGATCATACTCGTAATTGAATATTTTAACACGATTAGTCCATTTCAAAAGTAGGTTAGTAATTGATTTAAAAGAATAAACAATTGATGCAAACCTTTACATCCGGTTATTATGTTGCATTTATCCTGTGTACAATTGCACAATCCCTGACATCGCTCGCCGAAGCTAGGATACAGGCAGGGTTTTGAACAGTTTGGTCCACTAAATCCAACATTACATCCTATTATTGTGTAGAAACATGTTTACTATTGTACAAATGATTTATCATTGTTTTGGGAAAAAAGAATACATAATATGTTTGCATTGCCAATGGTTTTACATTATCGCTTAATTTGATACCCGTATGACTTCAAGTTTCTGAAATTATTTATGGAATAAAAATTACCATTCATCTGGATTTGTTCACACTTTTCAGATATTGCAAAAGGGTTAAATATACAAAATTGATCAATGCCTAAATGATATTTAGGTCCCTGAAACTATTTAGGTACTTGTATTTTTTTTCATTATTATTCTTAAGTCAGACTAGGATGCAACCTTATTATATTACCTTTCTATTAACCAATTAATAAATAAACAGTCATGTATTACAAATCATGTTTACTTAAAACCAAAAGCTACATGATTTTTTTTTAAACCGTAATTTTGCCCTGAAACCACAAACACAAAATTCTTTAGGCTGTAAATATTCATATTTTAAAAATACATTTACGCCTTAAAGTTAAATTTGTATGTATGTAAATCGACAGCCATGAATAAATTATCCAATATATAACAGGCTTTAACACATTTATACATAAGAATACAAAACTTTACTTACCCTGCACAGAACACATTAATACAACGACAAGCCACACATAGTTAATTGTCATATTTCATAGAACAGTTCCTTTTAGATGCTGATCATCAATGGTTTTTTCGAATTATTTTTTCCGGATAATAGTAAGTTGTTCAATCCTTTTAATATATATTTTAAGAAGATATTATTTAATAGCATTTTAGTCAGGTCACCTTAGCTTTAATTCGGCCTGTGTCTTTAAATAATTTGGATATGCAAACTATGATGCTATAGCTGTATTTCACTTCCTTCCTGTGTGACTATGTAAAAGGTAATGGATGAATTTTAACATTATCGAAAGGAAGTTTTTATGAATGCATTATATGATTTAATATTGTATATTTCATACGTATGAAGCAAGTAATAAAACCATTTTATATTATGACTCAGAAAATAAGCTGTTGAGTTAGATGAATGAATAAATAGTCCTAATTAAAAATCGAGCAAGTTTCTGAAATTGACAAGTGTTTTATCTCATATGTAACAATGGATTAATCATAACTTTGTTACTGTTACATGTAATAATAGGACTATTCTCAAAAGTGAATTGATAAATTATGGAACACTTATTTCAGTTGTCCTGTATTTAATTTTGTTATATATGGAATTGGTTTTTAGTTTTACAAGTGTTTCCCATACTGTTTGTAAAAACTGAACAAATAACCATTTATACAAAACTTTTTATAATGAATAATATGTCTATAATTAGATATTTATTTGTTTATTAGTTGTTTGGATTCTACACATTATTTAATGAAGCCAGTAAAAAAGACGTGCATTTCTGCAAATACGCCTAAGTAAGCATTTTCATTCAACAACTTGTATTGTAAGAAAACTTTTTTTAATTAATATCATTTTTGTATTTATATACAAGTTGTGACCTATGTCCTTGAAAATTTTTTTAAAAGAATTGTTAATTCAAAAGACAGATTTTGTTTTTTATAAACTTTATTTGCTAAAATTAAATCTAACCGTTGTGTGTATACCATACATTCTTCCTCTTCATGTGTCAAATACAATTTCCTCATTTTATTTTGTATATGTTTTGTAATGAGTTACACATATCTTCGTCTTCATATTTTGTAATTGTGGCACGCTTGCTTTTATAAGCAAGACCTAAAAGATGGCTAATGGAATAGTTTTGCCTTTCAGTCACCTTTTCAGTCCCTTCAGTTAACATTCAGTTGACTGAAAAACAAACACGGGTTCATTCGGTGATTATACGTTGTACGTTTACAATAAATCTCTACCAATTTCTCACCAGCTATCCTGACCCACCCCTGCGAATGTTATTGTCATTAAAATTTAGAACACATGAGTTTATTTGACATTTTCAGATTTGCGGGAAAAAGAGTCTCGTGGTTATAGTATAATACTTGAATTCGGGGCACTTGTGATCGAACATTAAAGTTTTACTTAAATCCTCTTTGAATAAAAAAAAAAGAAAAGAAACACCAAAAAAACACCAACAAAAGAATAGAAAAGAGAGGTAGACAAACAACCATTTTTGTTTAAGTTTCCCCGTAGAAAAATTTCGGATCCGCGCCTGACCTAGTCAAGCTATATCCTGCAACGCTCGTTTGTTCGTTTTTGTCAATAATAAGAAAATATAACTTAGAATCAGTGCATGTACTTCTACATCACAGATGGTAATTAAATGCCAAACATTAGTCACATGCGTCCTTTCTTATTAGTGAGCTCAAATCCCATTATTTTCTTTGATTATGACAATAAAATTTATTTGAACGAACCTAACGTTTACTTAACATTCTTCATAGTGATCCCATCTCTCTCTCTCTCTCTCTCTCTCTCTCTCTCTCTCTCTCTCTCTCTCTCTCTCTCTCTCTCTCTCTCTCTCAAAAACCATATCAAATGATAATTATTTGTGAAATATATTAATTGTTACATAGATATGTTAACAAAATTTGTTAACAGGAAGTAAAATTTAACAATGAAAGGTCTTATTCGATGATTCATGTTATGATTTATTTGATTAAAAAGTTCAACCATAATGTACCGAGTATCTTATTTTATAGGTTCATATTAAAAAACGAAATTTTGCAAATGTAAATATTTCAATTAATCCAAAAATAAGCACAAATTTTTGCACGATACTTTCTCAGCAATAAAATCAAATGGTCAACATTAAATGCCACTTCCAAACACATTTTTGCTGATTGAGATAAATATTGGCTGTAAAACCTCTAGGCGATTTTTTATTTCTAATAATTTAAAAAACATAAAATATTCTTATTATTCACTGAATGAAGCATGAACGTTTCAATTTGTATAAATCAAGTCTTCACTTAAGAAAAGTGTAGTCCTCCCGAATGTTTTTTTTCTAGTTTGACTCCAAAATCCTGGCTGGAGCAAACGTACCGCGTGTTTCTGTTTAAAAAATTAGGAATCCAATGAATTGTGACTGAATTTGAATGATTTTGTATCGTAGTTTGACGACATTAAGTTGAGGACTTGACAGTCAATTGGTAGTAATAGGAGAAGTGATATGATGAATCGATGACCATCGAATATGATGGATGCTGTACAAACAACATGTTATATTATGGTGCTATCGAGCTAGTAAAATTTTTAGTTATGATGATTTTGATATCAATAGTATGTAGGGTAATACAAATTAATAACCCCAACCTTTTTTGTTCGCAGTTAAGCCTGAAATCATTATGTTGGAATCCAACAGTATGTGGCATGGCGTGGACCTCGGTCACTTTATGTGGATGTGGTTGATGGGTTGGCCTATGTTGTGGAGTTTGAGCCACCTGTAGCAATCAACGCTGACAGCACACATGTGCAACATTGGTTTCGGCAAGCTGGCAGCAGCCTATCTGATTGTTAGTTTTGATTTTATTCCATGCATTCAATTTTTGAAACAAATATAAAATAACATTACTAGAATTGCAATTAAAATTTGTCTTATGTTATTGTACTTGGAGTGGTTGAGTTTTTAGGACTATTACAAAATTTAGTAAATATCTACCATAAAACAATTTTAAATTATTCATTAAAAGATAAATAACAAATAGAGTAATATCAACTTAATTTATAGATGTTATTTTGGGGGAAAGGGGTTGGATATTTTTAGAAAAAGTTTTTACGGTTCCTACCGGTTAACGATTTAATCTAGAAGGTCTTCTTTGAGCCCACTTTGAATAAGTGTTTGATTTGAAAATTATGAAATAAGATAAAGCAACCATGATTAAGCGGCATTGTTTGTGGGAACTATTCTATGCAATATTTGCAGCCTCTTTTATTTTTGTAAAATACTTATAGGGACATTGGTATACATGGCTGAATCTTTGTCTGACTGCTTTCATATCATTTATTCCTAAGTAATCAGGAATTGCTTTTCTCAATCTTATATACATTCTATTTATTAGTTTTTACATTTTGAATTAATGATAGATTCGTAAGTTATGAAATTACCTCTAGAATTAAAGATGCCAATGATACAGACCATACCATTACCTTCTATCATCTGTTGGTTGCAATCATAAGAAGAAATCCTTGAAAAAGGTTTGTTGTATTCCTTTTATCCTTAATTTTATGCTGATCACTTTGTACAATAGATTTTGTTTTTTTATGTCTCATGTAAAAATAAATTTTCAAATATAACAAAAACCGTTTTACAATATGAAATCAAACTTTAGTTTCAAGATACCTTTTACAATTGATAAAACAAAACATTTCATTTCTAGTATAAACATTATACAAAAATGAAGAAGGTTTGAATTGCTTAGAAAAGTAAATATCCCACTATCACATTCTTGATTTACATGTACAATAGAAACAATATCTATCATTCAATATCCCAAATAAAATTAATTAGATTTTGTGTTTTTGTTTTCATAATAATGAAGGTATTAAATTTAGATATTAGCTAGAGGGGTCATTTAGTTGTTAGTACCTTAGATAGCCAGTTATATTCATTGCCAAAAAAAAAACTAATGACAGAACATTTTTGTAATCTCAGTGTTTACAGACACCTAGCATATCGACGTGTTGTTCGGTGGATTTGGCAGCGACTGGGGAAAACAACAGGAGGATTCTGCCATCTTGTGTTGTTAACAAGATTAGAACTGCTTTTCCCTCCCAACAATACTGTGGTTTTAAGTACCCATCAGGAAGTTTATAGGTACAGTGTACATGTATTTACATAAATCATAATTACCTGGTTATCACTTTCACTGGCATTTGAAAAAAAATTGATATTGTTTGTAAAGTCTTCTAAACTAGATTTAAATAAAATATCCAACAATAAATTTAACAAATTTTGTTAAAAATATTATGGTTTTAATTAAGTTTAGAACATTAGATTACAATTTTATTCATTTCAGTTTATTAATAATCTTCACTTTTTGTGAAAACGACAGATGTGGCGTTCAACAAGTTCAGCCTTTGGGACGTGTGGATAGGAGTCTGCTATTGGAGCTGGCAGTTCTTCATGGCAGTCTCCCGATTGCTCCTGGAATTTCGGTAGGAATCCAACTCGAGTCGCACTTTGACCAATTCTTCTATCAAGACTAGTACATAATCTGAAAACCAATATGGGTACATAATTGATGATAATGATGATAGAATAATGATTTATTTTGTAAAATTTATAGAAACAAATTACAAAACTAAATCTTAGAAAGTTCATTTACTGTAAGTTTGCTGAACTTTCACTTCCTTTGGAATACCAGCACCTTTTCTGCCTTTTGGATATGATATCGCGTATATTGGCTCCCCATTTTTGTTTACAGCTTGATCCCGATAGGAGTTCTCATTGAAGTGTAAGGCAGCAATATACAGCCTGAAATAGAGATGAACAGTGCCATATTATCTTATATTCAAAAATGACTTTTTTTAGAAATCACTTTAAATTTTGTTTTATTTAACAGAATTATATAAATTAACTTACCTAGCCTTCATTGGAGCATAGAAGAAGTGCAATGCTTTTGGTGCAAAGTGCAATACAACATTGTGAAAGGATTCAAGTGCTGAAGTTTGCTCGGCCGGGGAAAGCATTTGGATTTCATTCACCAATAGTTTGCCTTTAACAACTTTTTCCATCTCTAGAAAAGCTAAACTTCTTAAAAATTGAAGAGAAAAAATATTAAATTGTGATCTTTAATATTTCATGTATTGTTTTCATATTTTAACTTAAGTTTTATGTAATAAAAAAATTACCCTTCTTGATCCAATCTTTTTCCTCTATTTCACCATGTAAACATTTGGGAAATCACTTTCCATGACCTTCATGAACATCAGTGATATGGTTGAGGACGGACAGTCATTTCTCGGACACCAATTCCCCATCTCCGTCACTCGATGATGCACACCAGTATAGGTGGTTTGAGATTGACCGGGCCCAATCTCCCACTAGCTCGCACTTCTTTTTCTTACCAACAGTCTCCAGCTTTTTGTACACACCTACAATACAACATTCATTTTGTTAAATATATTATGTAAATAAAATGTATAAATGAACTGTATAACAGTATTAAAAACCAGCTTAATGAGCTTAGTTAAGTTACCTTTAGCCACATGCTACACATCAAACCAATGGTTGATATCAGTCCTCTCTTTCTTCATGTAGGCTTTAATCTGGGGATGTCTGTCAGTAACAAGGTCATTTATAACCACACCCTCCTCTTCCAATTTCTGAAGGCACCGTAATAAACTCTCCATTTCCATCCAATATGAACTCCTGACTTCATTACTCTAGGTTAACAAATTGAAAGTACACGGTTTTTAACAAAGTTAAATAAAACATTTAAATGAGAACAATTAGTGTTAAACCAATTAACATTTTTTATTATCTATTGAGCAACTAACAAAGCTTTTCAAGCAACATTTTGTTTTACCTGAATAAGCTGAACATCAAGGATTTGTTTCATTAAAAACATGTTTTATAGACGGACATTTGTTTCATTAAAAACATGTTTTATAGACGGACATAGTTTTGGTCCTCAGCGAAAATAGTAAACTTTATTTCGCTTCACCTTATATGGACATAGATTTAGACAACCTTTAATTATAAAGTTTTTTTCAGTGTTTTAAAGCATAATTTCGGTGAAGTTATTCTACTTTCTTGCGATATAATTGTTATGATTTCGAATAAGTTAGAAACCAGGAAACCAAAGACAAGAGTTAGTTAAGGATATGAAAAACTAGCACTTAATCAACTTTTTTTCCTGTTATTATTTACAGCCTACTACGAAAGCTTTCTAATCTTTTTTGAAAAATAAGCTTGTTTACGAATATTTCAGTTACACATTCCTCATTGAATGAATTGTTTACTGTATCTGGAGAAAATTGCGCCGTTTGTTGTGTCCTTGTTGACTGAAAACCAAATACAGGTCCTCGTCACCGTGTAGTCTCTATCTTTCCTGTATACTAGGCAATAAAGGGTGGATCTCGAAACACTAACGATCTTTTTACACCCATGCAAGAGTATTTCCTCTTTCTCTTGTGAAAACATATTGCTTCAAATAATAGTAACGACAAAACTAAAAATAGAACTTAACATATTAACTTAGTATGCTCGCGTTTAATAATACATATTCTTTAAAATTTCTAAAACGCATTTCAAACAAACCTTAGTCTTATTCAGAACATGCAGAGGGAAATATGTTTTTTTTATATTATGTAATTAAATCTTTTCAATGCGTCACAAACAATGTGCTGAGATCAGTCTCCTCTTGTGATACTCTTATACTAAAGCGAACAATTTAACTGGAATTCCTAAAGACTGTTTTAAACTAACAGTTAACTCCGTTGAATTATGAATCGTCATATAAGTGTTTATGTGCACTGTATGTAATAAAGATTTTTTATATGAATCATTTTTAACGTATGTTAAAATAAATACCTGTCCAGTTTCCACATCCTGTGATGTGATTACATTCATTGATAGCACATTTGCACTCATATTGACACTTTTTCCCAAAGCTTGGATATCTACAAGGTAAAATGCAGTCTTGTCCAAAGTAACCATCTTCACATACTGAAGCTGAATTTGAAGTCGTCTCCATATCATTGTAGCCTTGTTAAAAAGTTGATGTAACAAAGAACTTATAAATGGAATATAAGTACATTTTGTTTTAAATGCCTAATCTCATAATTATCATAAAATAAAAGATTCCATACTGATACAAATCGGCTTTAAATACCGGTTTTTTTTTAACCTATATTCTGTTAATTCTCTAGTATGTTCTTTTTTCTTTACTCTTACCTGGAATATTCATGCATCCAGTAATGTGGTTACAATTTTCCTCAGAGCAGTTACACGATGTTTGACATTGGGCACCAAAGCCAGGATACCTGCAGGCTTGTAAACAAAGCTTGCCATAATACCCAATCGGGCACTCTATGAGAGAAAAGATTTTTTGAGTCATTGTTGTTGTTGCTTTGTTTGGGTTTTTTCATTATAAATATGTATAAACTACATGAAGGCTTTTATGAATGCTATGTATAGCAAATATCTAAAATGTACAATATTACAAAACCAAGATAAAATTAAAAACATACACGTGTATGTGACCAAAATTATTTTTAATCTGGTAGATATTTTTAATTAAATGTTAAGATCATACTCTGACTTGATTATTTTAACACGATTTGTCCATTTCATAATTAGATAAGTAATTGATTAAAAAAAATTAAAGTTAGATGTAAACCTGTACATCCGGTTATTATGTTGCATAATTCCCGTGTACAAGTGCACAATCCCTGACATCGCTCGCCGAAGCTAGGATACAATCAGGGTTTTGAACAGTTTGGTTTAATAAATCAAACCTTACATCTTATTATTATGTAGAAACATGTTTACTATTGTCAAAATGTCTTTTCATTGTTTTTGGAAAAAAGAATACATGATATGTTTGTATTGCCAATGGTTTTACATTATCGCTTAATTTGATACCCGTATGACTTCAATTTTCTGAAATTATTTCAATATAATAATAATAACCATAATAAAAATTACCATTCATCTGGATTTGTGCACATTTTTCAGATATTGCAAAAGGGTTAAATATACAATATTGATCAATGCCTAAATGATATTTAGGTCCCTGAAAGTATTTAGGCACTTGTATTCTTTTTTTCATTATTATTCTTAAGTCAGACTAGGATGCAACCTTATCATATTACCTTTTTATTAACTAATTAATAAATAAACAGTCATGTATTACAAATCATGTTTACTTAAAACCAAAAGCTACATGAAATTTTTTTAAACTGTAATTTTGCCCCGAAACCACCAACACAAAATTCTTAAGTCTGTAAATATGTATATTCAAAAAATACATTTACGCATTAAAGTCGAATTTATAGGTATGTAAATCGACAGCCATGTATAAATCATCCAATATATAACAGGCTTTAACACATTTATAGATAAGAATACAAAACTTTACTTACCCTGCACAGAACACATTAATACAACGACAAGCCACACATAGTTCATTGTCATATTTCATAGAACAGTTCTTTTAGACGCTGATCATCAATGGATTTTTCGAATTACTTTTCCGGATAATAGTAATTTGTTCTATCCTTTTAATATACATTTTAAGAAGATATTATTTAATAGCATTGTAATCAGGTCACCTTAGCTTGAATTCGGCCTGTATGTTTAAATAAGTTTGGATATGCAAACTCGAATGCTAAACTGTATTTCACTTCCTTCATGTGGGACTATGTAAAGGGTAATGGATGGATTTTAACATTATCAAAAGGAAATTTTTATGAATGCATTTATGATTTAATATCGTATATTTTATACGTATGAAGCAAGTAATAAAACCATTTTATATTATGACTCATGAGCTTATGAAAATAAACTGTTGAGTTAGATGAATGAATAAATAGTCCTAATTAAAGATCAAGCAAGTTTGTGAAATTGTCAAGTGTTTTGTCTGATATGAAACAATTGATTATTCATAACTTTGGTACTGCTACATGTAATAATAGGGCTATTCTCCAAAGTGAATTAATAAATTCTGGAATACTTGTTTCAGTTGTCCTGTATTTCATTTTGTTATATATGGAATTGGTTTTTAGTTTTACTAGTGTTTCCCATACTGTTTATATAAACTGAACAAAAACCATTTATACAAAACTTTTTGTAATGAATAATATGTCTATAATCAGATATTTCTGCGTTTATCAGTTGTTTGGATTATACACATTATTTAATGAAGCCAATAAAAAAGACGTGCATAATAAAAAGGAAGTTTCTGCAAATACGCCTAAGTAAGCATTTTTATTCAACAACTTGTATTGTAACAAAACTTTTTTTATTAATATCGTTTTTGTATTTATATACAAGTTGTGACCTATGTACTGGAAAATATAAAAAAAAATGTTAATTCAAAAGACAGATTTTGTTTTTTTATAAACTTTATTTGCTAAAATTAAATCTAACCGTTGTGTGTATACCATGCATTCTTCCTCTTCATGTGTCAAATACAATTTCCTCATTTTATTTTGTATAAGTTTGCAATGAGTTACACATATCTTCGTCTTCATATTTTGTAATTGTCACACGCTTGATTTTATAAGCAAGACCTAAAAGATGGCTAATGAAATAGTTTTTCCTTTCAGTCACCTTTTCAGTCCCTTCAGTTAACATTCAGTTGACTGAATGACAAACACGTTCATTCGGTCATTATACGTTGTACAATTACAATACATTATGTTTATTGTTACATATATATGTTTACAAAATTTGTTAAAAAGAAATAAAATGTAACAATGAAATGTCTTATTCGATGATTCATGTTATGATTTATTTGATAAAAATGTTCAAACAAAATTAATCGAGTTTGCTATTTTATAGATTCATATTAAAAAACGCATGTTTGCAAATGTAAATATTTCAATTAATCCAAAATAAGCACAAAGTTTTTAATTATACTTTCTCAGCAATAAAATCATAGTGTCACCATTAAATGCCACTTCCAAACACATTTTTGCTGAATGAGATAAATATTGGTTAAAAAAAACCTCTAGACAATGGTTTATTTCTAATAATTTTTAAAACATTAAATATTCCTAGTATTCACTGAATGAGGCATGAACGTTTCAATTTGTGTAAATCAAGTCTTCACTTAAAAATAGTAATCCTCCCGAATGCTTTTTTTCTAGTTTGACTCCTGGCTTCAGCAAACATATCGCGTGTTTCTGTTTTAAAAAATTAGGTATCAAATGAATTGAGACTAAATTTGAATGATTTTGTATCGTAGTTTGACGACATTAAGTTAAGGACTTAACAGTCTATTGGTAGTAATAAGAGAAGTGATATGACGAATCGATGACCATCGAATATGATGGATGCTTTACAAACAACAACATGCTATATTACGGTGCTATCGAGCTAGTTAAAAATTTAATTATCAATGGTATATAGGGTAATACAAATTAATTACCCAAATCTGTATTGTTCGCAGTTGAGCCTAGACATCATTATGTTGGAATCCAGCAGTCTGTGGCATTGCGTGATCCTCAGTCATTTAATGTGAATGTTGTTGATGGGTTAAAACACTAAAACACACATGCTGCATACATTTTCCTCAATTTGGGAAGAGTCTATGGATTTTTTTTTTAATTTCATACTCTTATTTAGACATAGTATATGTACAAACACCACCAAATTCTGGAGATTAATTTTACCTAGGTCCACTTTTCAATAATAGAAAATCTTACATTATTAGACATTTTTTTTCTTTGAAGTTGAACAATCAAATACATTTGTATACAATAAAGCGATTACAACAGCTTTAAGTAAATTTACTTCAAAACAAAAATTATTCCTTGGAAAAGAGAGAGAGAGAGAGAGAGAGAGAGAGAGAGAGAGAGAGAGAGAGAGAGAGAGAGATTATTTATACATTAAATACAGACAAACACCAAATTCTGCAGATTAATTTCACCCAGGTCCACTTTTTAATGATAGAAAATCTTACATTATTAGAATATTAGACTATTTAATCTCTAATTGAATGTACACTGTATCTACATGTATATTCATGTATACTGGGTACATACATGTACATTATGTATTTACATGGATGTCAAGTTTCATTAATTATGAACATCATTCTAATATGCACACATATCAATATCATCGCCCTGATCTCAATCAATTTAGTTAAATTCTATACATCCTGAAAAAATCATCATGATATGCAAACAAATTACATTGTTTCTTCAATGAACGGTTTCTAAAAATACGCAAACCCATTGTGCATTTCTTGAATCTACTAGAACAATGTCCAGTCCAGTCTTTGATGCATGCTATCATACAATGCATAATTATTTTGTAGTAATAAGGTTATTTCTTAAAATTAATGATATTTTCATGAGTTTCAGATGCTGGAGGAGGTTAAGGTTTTTGGAGCAGGTTAAAGTTTTTGGTGCAGGTGCCCTTTGATTGCAATTTCTAAGTTACTACTAGTCCTAACTTTACCAAACTTGCATGGATGGTGCATTTTATGATACTGATGCACCAGACATGCTTTAATGCTGAATCTGAGCCATAGGTTTCAGATGCTGGATTTATTTTTTTCTTATCGGGAAATGACGGAGCACGGAGGGATATCTAGTATATTTATTACACATTTTATATATGTTATGGTATCACGAAAGAAAAATCCTAAAAAAAATAATCAAGCTCGGGATCTTGATACATTAATATGTTATCATATTGGGAATGCATAATATTAAACTAAACAAGTTAAAATTTCAAAAGTCTATAAACTCGGTCAGCTATAACTTATTTGCATGTATTTCTGGTATGCATTGGGTGCTCAGATGATTAGCCTTATTTGGGTCACACAAAATTGTAGATCATAATTAAACACATAATTTTTGCAATAAAACAAACACTCCTACATAAATATGCTATTATGCCAGGTAATCAGTAATCAGTAACCTAATGGCGAATTTGGATTGTACAATTGTATTATCAAAAAACAATTTTATATTCAACTGAATAGCGCATACTTGTCACTCAGATTTATAAAATTGATATTAAGGAATCATACCAGCAGGATTTTTAGATAATGAAATTCAAATTATGACTATGCATGGTTTTATCCATGAAGTAAACATACATGCAAATGTCAAGGAGGAGGAAAATACATTCAATGACATAGTGGCTAATTTTCTTATTAATCTTTTAGTTGTATTAGTACAGATCAATTTAAGGTTCTAATATTTTTTTAAATCTGAAGATGAATGAAATAAGAATTATTTGCTCTAATTAATATTTATATTGACAATCAGGGAAAATGAGGTGCCGGAATGCAAATTTGTGACTACTGGTATAAGAAGTTCTTGATCAGTTATCAGTTGTATTTGATACTTTATTACACCTCATAATATATATTCAAGAATAAGGGTTGTCTGCCACAATCTACATGTAACTTTATATGTAGAACTAGTTGAACTTTTTAAATACATGTATAATTTTATCACATACATGCATATTGAGATACAATCTATGTTAATTTTCTAAATACCACTGAGACAGTTTTTTTCAGTCGATTAAAGAAATGTCAATTAGATATACATGTAGTGGGTAGTGCATTTCTTACATGTGGGTCTCTCTAACTAATGCTAATCACTAAAAACTATTTCATGACTTTTTGCAACAGGACATACATGTATGCCTGAAAGTACAGCAATTCTCCATTCTACCAAATAATTGACAGGTACAAATAATCTGAAACAGTCCCTTAAGTTTGTACCTTAATTTAACTTACACTAACATTCAATAAAAGGGAATTTTGTATTAGAATAAGAAAGCATATGCAGTTCTAAGAAAAAGTAAACCCCATAATGCCATTTCCATTGTGGTTTAAGAATAAATATAACCATTTAAGTGAACCCACTATCTCCACTTCACTTAAATTAATCATCTATCTATATAAAAGTATATATTAACACAGATTCATGGGGTTTAAATTTCCTTCAGTAAAACATTTTCACTATAAATAATCATTAAGAGGTTAATTGCTCCTCAGTCTCCTCTAACAAGAAACCTTATTCAATACTACAAGTATCTTCATGATATTATCATGATAAAAGCATCACATCACACAGAAATACCCTTACATGTATACCCTCCCCATTTCTTTCGATTTTCATGAAGTGCAGCTAGATGTTTACAAACCTTTCACATATAGTATCATAAAACTTGTGACAATTTCCTTGAGTCATTTCTCACACATATTTGAAAACAATTATCAAAGAAACTAAAAATTGACCTTTTGATTTGTAGCATTTTACATGTATATAATTATATATAATATACTTAAATATATTGATTCCATGAAAAAGTGAGCTTAATTAAACAATCATTTTAGTGAATATCTTATATATACTTATAGCTATATGGGGTTTCTACTCTCTTGTCAACCATGCTAAAGCAATAAGACCTACATGTATAGCTACCAGTGTGATGCATGCTTTTAAGTAAAATAATATTCAAATACAGCTGGATAGCTGCATGGTGATAATAGAATTTCATGAAAAAATGTTCAAATTTTACTTATGTTTTCCTACATGTATATAAAATAAATATTGCAAATATATATTTTTTCTTGTTCATTTTAAAAATAATTTTCATAGTAGATGTTATTTTTACGGTCAAAGGTACATTTACATATCCTACATGTTAATTGAAGGATGAGGTGATTTTCAACTATGTACATGTACTAGATATATCTAACATTATTCAAATATAACTTTTGAACAGAAGAAGCAACGGAGCAAACATGGGTTTTTTAACATTTTGTTTTCTATGATAACTGTGATTGTCTATATGTCAACTTAATTTCAAAAAAATTTTATTACTGTAACAGAAACGAACACCAGGTCCTGTGCTAGGATCATAGACCCCTTCACGGTAACTGTAATGACTGCTTTTTGCAGGGCAAAATGACTTTGTTTGGTGAAACATGACGTACCATTAACCCGGGCCCCCTGAATCTCTAGTCAGGTGCTCTACCAACTGAGCTATCTGGCGCCGGTATTCGAACCGCTCTGACCATCACATTCCTCCCCCCTTAATGGTCTTCGCCCTTGAAGATCAACCCAAGCTCTTCCCCTGGCAGGAGTTAACCTGTCAGTTCCAGGGGTTGGTAAAAAAAGTTGGCACCAAAAGTAATGGGATGGGAGAAATAATGACGGCTGGAATTCGAACCCGGGCCCCCTGAATCTCTAGTCAGGTGCTCTAACAACTGAGCTATCTGGCGCCAGTATTCAAACCGGTCTGACCGTCACGTACCCCGGTACTTAACTTCGCCAATATTGATCAATTTTCCCTACAAGAGAGCAGTACCACTCTTACTGTAAAGGGGTCTATGAGGTTTATTCAAACCCTATTCCCAGTAAATGCATTTCATAAATTGTAATTACTAAATAACAGTTTAATGATAATTCCTGCAGTTAATCAACTGCATTTATTATAACTTAATTAAGTTTATTGATCTATTTTTATTTAATTTAATTTTCATATAAATATGGATTCATGGCAGTTATTTTTTTGTATTCATATCAAACTGAAACAGTTAAAAAAAAATTTGCTGCCATAGGCTATAACATGTTTAATTCATAGTTTAATTATTAAATTTATCCTCATATAAAAACCATGCCAATAAAATCAGTAATTTTAAATCATATAATAAATCCAAAATTGGAAAGGGATAAACCTTATTTACTTATGTAATATATACCATTTGCTATATTAATTTCAGGTTATATGACTTTGCATTCATAAAGTTTTGGATTTTTGATGCAAAATAATCAATCTAATGAGTCTAAATATGTTCAACATTAAGGGAAGTATTCATCATTAGGGATCAAACCCAGACCAGTAGAAGTAATAGGGTGGGGGACAGGGGTGAATTCCTAGTGCAGGAGGATGAAAACCAATTTTAAGGGGTAATTAGCACATTAAGGGGAAGGTGTGTGGGGTGTCTTTAAGTATCTTAATTGGGATTTTCTCTTTCTTTTAACTTGGAAATGCATGCACTTACACTGAAAAGTATATGAAATAGGGTTTGCCAGAAATTGGCAATGTAAAGTTGTAACCTAGCTCTCAGTGAAGTTCAAATAATTTGCAGTTACTGCTGTACGTAAGATATACCCAATTTAAAATACTATGCTAAATGTCATCATACACTTGCCTCGAAAGTATATATTATCTTTACCACACTTCGCGCGTGTGTATACAACAGATTTTATGACCACTGTTCGCTGATGCAGCCGTTCCATTACACTGCAGTACTGTACTCCAATATATGGTCGAGGATACACCTGTACACTTATGTAAAAAAAAAAAAAAAAACAATCTTTTTTTTCCGAGAAAACAACCGTCACCGCTGTTCCGCCGCCCTTGTAACAATGTTTTGATCTATTTCTAGAATATATTAAAATATTTTTTTGAAAAATTAAATAACTTCAAAACAGACAGTATCGTGTATTAGCTTCCTCAATTGTATGTTCTGATTTTAGTCAGCACCTGTCATAGTCTTAAAAGCGCTTACTGTTACGTTATTATCAGTCTGGAAAGAACAATCTGAAACAAACACGATGCAACATTTGAACAAGATTCTCACAGTCACAGTGTTTGGACTGAATCATGCATTTGTAAATTGTTTCTCGTGTTAATAATTTTCCGAGAATCTAGTTTTCGATGCCGTGAATCAGTTCACTAAACATCACCTTCAAAGAATTCATTTGCTGTAAGTACAAAATAAGGGATTGTAGATTTTTGCGTGTAAAACTTGCTCTCGTAGTTCATACTCATATTAGCATGAGTTCTTCATCTTGACGAACACAGAACCCCAGACAGTATATATATGTTGTAGATTGACATTGAATAGGGTTATTGGCCCAGTTTTATTTTGCTGTTTGGGATTTTTTCCTAATCGTTTTGCTGTTGAAATATTTTCACTGTTTTAAAACTTCATTGCTATCAAAAATTTTGATTGGAACATTACAGACTACATGTGATACTGTCCTAGCTGACCAAATCTTAATAAATACCACTTCATGCCACTGCAATGTGAAAGTCACAATTAATTTTATTTAGGCTAACTTCTGAAATTAATTAATTAGTTGTGAGAATACATGAACAGGTACTTTCCAACAATTGACATTAGGCTAGTTTAGTTTTCATTAATCTGAGATTCCTCTGACTCTAACCCCCGTTTTTATATTGTGACGTGCGTCACAATATAAAAGCGGGGGGTTAGAGTCAGAGGAGTCTCAGATTAAGTTTTCATCTGGGCTGCTATATATTTTCCTTGATTTTTAAATGCTAATTTTAAGCATAAATATAAAAACTAGGTTTAAATATCCATCATACATTTGATAAGTAAATTAAACTTTATTTGTGTAATTGCCTAGTAATAATTTGTAAGGTATATCAACTATTCAATTGGCCTTATATCAGACATTAAGCAGATTCTATTACTTCACTTCAGATTAATATTTTATGGGGAAAAAAACCCTATTATCATTACTTTAGTAAATATGGGGGAAAAAACCCAACATTAGCATTAATTATGGGGATAAAAACCCCATCTGATTTTTTTCGGGAATGGTGGTTTTTATTTTCCCATATATAATTTCATGGGGTTTCTTGCCCCATGGGGTTAATCGCAAAACCCCATGGGGTTTGCATGGGGTTTTCTGTGGGGTATTTTTTCCAAGCTAAAATCCCATGGGGTTGGAAATGTTAAGTTCAAATATCTAAAAAACTATCTAAAAATGTTTCAATTTTTTTTCCATAAATTTATTTAGAATAAAAAACCCCACCATTTGGTACTAAACTTTGGTCGATAGTGTGAATGGAAAGGGGTGCGCAACGCCGGAAAAATGTCCATTCCGAAGTTGTCCGTCCCAGTGTTTTTAGATAGTGTTTTGTAATGTCTATAAGCCCTGTAAATTTGACCAAAAACCGTTCAGAAATGAGCAAGATATGAAACCTCAAAGTTCGCGTCTAGGAAGAAAAAAAAAAAGAAAAATAAGAATAATCTTACAAGCACAATAATAGTAAGGTCTTCCGTTGGAAACGGAAGACCTTAACTAAAAAAAACACTAACATATCAAAAAAGTGGTGCAGAAAAAAGGCAACAATATAAAGAAAAATCAACAACAAATTATGCCATAAAAGGAAGGAGTATGAGGAACAGGTGGTTGTTGGAAGATTCCGTGCCTTCTACGCAAAGAAAAATGGCTGGATTGAAACTATTCGTCTTCGACAAATATTCAATTTTATTGGCGATGGTCAGTGCAAGAGGCACCTTAAGGGATAAACAAAATCCCGTAGGAAATTTTCGACAATCAAGTACATAAAATGCTGTTAGCACAAAAACACAAAAATGCTGTATATAAAAAGAATTTTGAACCAAAAATTGTTTATTTATATCCACAACTTTTCTTTGGTGTACGAAAAATAATTCTGGCAATTCGAAGCTTGTATTACGGGGCGCTTTTTCCCGTACAGTACTATTACTGGGTTAATCCTGAGCTAATTCTCTTGTTGTTGGACCCATCCTAAGTAAACCTCTAACAACCCAACACGCGTTTTAGTTTTCAGACTTTTATCTCCGAGTTTTGGGTGATATTTCTTAATTTAGTTGAAGTAAGATGATCTTGAACCTGAAAACAGGACAGGAGACGATTAATATAAGTTTAGATGTTTATTTCTTGCCGTCTGAGGAAAAAGTGAAGTGTAAAGACAATCACTAATAATCATAAAAATAATGCCAACAATGCCACTTTAAATATTACAAATATGGGATGGCCTACAGTAACATGTGCACAGATCACCATTAAGACAATTCTTACACATTTGGTTAAATAAAAAGAACATTGCCTAAGACGCATTATACGGTCACTGTACTAAAAGAATATGAGGTGACACTATGATTTCAAGTGTAAGGGCACCTTAATAAAATCAACACATATTCAACATCACAGGACTGAAGTGAAAATAAATGAAAGCCTACCACAATATTTAAAGGGAAAATTAAATCTCAAATGGAAATTAAAATATGAATGATTATTAACTTCAAATGGGGATTTACTTTAAATGGGAAATTTACTCAAATGATAAAGTTCACTTGGCATTGTAAAAGGACTTAATTTTAATAAAAGAATAGACCAAAACATAAGCACATGGTTTTGTTTACATTATTACAAAGATTTCCGGTGAACAGCTTCCGGTATCAAAAAAGAGCTGGGGGTTGGGGTTAAAGTACTAAACAAAACACAAACAAAGAGTAAGGCGGTATCGAAAAATAAAGTATTTACTACACATACAAAACATAAAAGCTATGCATAGGAACGCTACAGATAAAATGCTACTTTGCTTCTTGTTTACAAAAAGACCTCACGAAAAGTGCACATGTACTGACCATAAAAGGACTTGTAACTAAGCATCATCAAATAAACATGACAAACTCTTACTAAATGCATATGTAAAAACATCAAACAAAGTTACTTACACAGGTAAAACTTGCATATTGGACACCGATCAAAGTTAAGACAAAAGAGTCGCAGGCGTCTATTTTTATTTTTGCACAGAAGGCAATTGTAATCGTTCGAGCCGAAAGACGGATAATAACTTTCCGGTTAACAAATTTAAACAGGTAATAAATTTGGAAATTAAGATAAAACAAGAGAATAATAAATTGAAAAGGCATTAGTCTTAAAGATTTGAAATCGCAAACAATGAAATGATAAAACTTAATAACAAATTCAAAATTCAAACATTTCCGAAATAAAGTGTCAATATGAAGTTTAAACTACACATTCATACAAATGATATAGAACATGATATAAACAATAAATTTGCACAAATTATATAAGTAAAAAGTTTCATTACCTGAAAATAGGACAGGAGAGGATGAATATAAGTTTATTTCTTGTCGTCCGAGGAAAAAGTGATCGGACAAAGCAAGATAGCGTCTCCTGTCCGGCCCCGAGTTAACCTTGTCTACAAAGAAAAAGATATCAACAGTAAAAGAATGTATACTCTTTAGAGTAAGTTAGTACATATTTCTGACACTAGGTTAAGAAAAGCACATGTAATGGAATTCACGACAAAGTTCGGATTATGTTGATAATCATTATGAATGAACTAAATATGATAAAATATAAAATATGAAATAAATGTCTAAAAATAGAAATTGTTTAGAAGGGTGAAAATGTCCACATGATAATACCCTCCTGGTTGAAAAAATCTTTGTCCTCAAAGATTAAAAAAAAAATTACATGTGTCATCATAAAAATATGTAAATTGAAATGCAAATCAACCAAGGGTTAAAGGTAATATGTTCACAAATGTAAACATTCAATGATATTCAGAACTAATGAAAACTAAAAATGCATCTTCATTGTTAGAAAAATTTAAGTACCTTGATATACCTTGTTAAAAAAGTAAGGTACATAGAATTAATGCAAATGTCAACATATATACAAAAAAATATAATATATATTATATTGTTGTTGTATCCAATTCGTACAATTGGATACAAATAAAAAAGGAATAATTGCCTTGCATTCATGCAAACTCACTGTAAGTCATGTCGAGAGATGGTCCAGACAAAGGAAGCAAACTAATTTTAGTTTAAGAGTGTAAAATACTGATGATGTGAGAGAAGGAAGTAAGCAGTATAGGGGTGATGTAGTTGAAATGTGTGCAGCCAGTTTTCTTGACCCAAATAGATGTTTGATGATTTTTCGAACATGATAACATAGTTGATTCGTTAGATGGTGGTTTCAGGATTCGTGGTAAAACCAGGGACACTGAGACACAAGAGATTAAAGTTTTTTCAGGTCTTTGTACCACCTTTCCAACATCTTCTTTATTTCGAACCACTAATTCACCCAAACGAAAAAACGCATGAAAGGCCAACAAAAAGATTGATCTTAATAATAATAAAAATTGTTTCTATCCGATACCGTAGAATTTAAACCTGACAAAAGTTTGGGAAAATCTGCTTGGTAACAAGCATTCTTGTATCTTGAGAATTCGTCGACTGTTGAGAGCCTTTTAGTATTTTGCGAACAAGAAAGTTATGTGTAGGTTCCGAAACATCATGGAGACAGTACAATTTTGAAAATGAAGATGACTAATAAAGTGTGAAATTAAGAAAGGGGAGGGGCAGAGGTTTTTTTCGAATAATGGCTTCGGTCAACATGTCGTAGTAAATTTGCGCCATATTGTCAGCTGACAATTTATGGCGTTTAGGACCGCATGAGCTATTGGCATTGTTTGTCGTTTTACCAAATTGACTGGAATAAGACCAGGTACTATCTTTCTTTGCAGAATGGGTAATGGTGGTTTTTTTCCTTTTCGGGCCCATGATGAGAATCTAAAACGAGTGTAAGTTATATAACGCGTGACTAAAGTACAAAGTTAGCATTTGGAATATTTAATTCAGATATTTTGTCAGGTAAAAAATTTGAGATGAGCAATAACTTGAATTCACTATTGCAAGGGCAATATTCGTCATAATTGACATGGCCTAGACTGAATCATAGTTAAACATCCGCCCTTGATGACAAATTACTTGACACGCATACGTATTGTGCGCCTCCGCCATAATTCAAGTGGTGGAAACATGTAACAAAAATTGCAACAAACATGCATCCACCATAATACATGTATACCTAACGTAAAAAGCAAAATTCTGAATGCACCCTGTCAATGCTAGACATGATTTTAACATGAATAGACATGCATCTGCAACAATTTACATAGCGTAGAATGCATATTAATTAAAGAAAACAACTCACCGAATTAAACATAATTTAAACATAGAAAAACAGTAAATGCATCCGCCGAAGTTGACTTGGCGAAAAAATGCATGAAATTCAATGAATTTGCCATAATTAATAATATTGCGTAAAACATGCTAAACAAAGAAATGCATCCGCCAAAAATTGACTTGGCGTAAAAATGCATGAAATAAATAAATTTACCGTAATAAACATGGCGTAAGCATTCAAAACAAAATAAATTGCATCCGCCAAAATTGACTTGGCGTAAAAATTCATGAAATAAATAAATTTGCCGTAATAAACATGGCGTAAGCATTCAAAACAAAATAAATTGCATCCGCCAAAATTGACTTGGCGTAAAAATGCAATAAAATATATGAATTCGCCGTAATTACATGTAACAGGGCGTAAACATGGAAAATAATGAATGCATAGGCTACGTCAAAATTGATTTTGGCTTAAAAATGCATCAAATTTAATTAATTATCCGTAGTTAATATGGCGTAAACATGCTAAAATATTGAATGTATCCGCCAAAATTGACTTAGCATAAAAATACAATAAAATATATGAATTCGTCGTAATTAACATGGCGTAAACATGCAAAATAATGAATGCATCCGCCAAATTGACGGCGTAAAAATGCAGAAAATTAAATGAATTCCCCATACGTAATATGGCGTAAACAGGCAAAAATATTGAATTCATCCGCCAAAATTGATTTGGCGTATAAATGCATGAAATTGAACGAATTAGCCGTAATTTACGTGGCTTAAAATGCATACGAATCATGTAACTGACCATAGTTGAAGTGGCGTAGAAACGCATGAAATCAATTAAATTCGCAGTTATTATCAAATGATAATGTTAAGCAAAGAATGTATTTGCCATGAATGACATGGCGTAACTGAGAAATGAATGCATGCGCAAAAAATGACAGACCGTAAAGTGCAAATACTAGTAAATTAAGCGCATTCGCTATCGACAGTAGGAACTTAAAAATTACGCCGAATTGGATAAAAATGAAAAGATGATTGACATGGCAACAATGAAGAAATGACAATAACAAACCGTCAACCATCTCAAAAATTCATAAAACGAAATACAAATTCAAAGCAGAGCAACACCGACCTCCAAAAAGATAGAGGTAGGATCAGGTGCCTAGGAGGAGTGAGCATCCTCTGCTGACCGGTCACACCCACCGGTTTATATACACACATGTTTAAGATGGCATATCTGTATTTTATGAGATTTAAACAACTTTTGAATTTTAGGGCATATATTGAAGGAAACTGTACCTTCTTCTTTACAGATTTTGTAAGTTTTAGATAATAATGTGTAAAAGATACACAATAAAGTGTAGAGTTTATACATGACATGTGATGATAACGAACAGTGTTCAAAATCAAAAGTCCAAAGGAAAAATACAAAACAGAACAAGAGCAAACACGGACCTCTAAAAAATTAGAGGTAGGATCAGACCCCATGGAAGAGTAAGCATCCTTTGCTGACCGGTCACACTCGCCGTGTGCTCTTTGTCGTAATCGGTAAAATCAGGGGGGAAAACCGTAGACAATTACTAGGTGATTAATTATGGTCTAACAATAAGTATGAAAAACGTCTGTCGGCATGCTACCCAGTGGAAGATTGTTTTTACTGACAACGTCGTTGTATCGAGCACAGAAATAATGAAAAGATGACTTCAATCGAGACTTTGATAGTTCTGTTTTATCAACTTGTCTGTCAGTAGCTTGCCTGGTCTTAGAAATTGTTCATACGTAGAGCATGCCCTTGCGTATCGAATTAGCTGAGAGACAAAAGCACCATATGCAGGTGATGAAGGTATATTGCTACATAAGTAAAGAAGGTTGACTATAGAAAAATTGAAGTCATCACGTTTATCATAAAGTTTTGTTGTTAGGTTACCATCAATGTCCCGTTTCAGCAAAATATCCAAATATGAAACAGATCACACAGATTCTGTGGTATCTTTTATTTCAAGTTCACTGGGATATATCGAGTCGACGTAAGTAAATTAGACAATTAATTATCATTTTGTTTGTTCTTGGAAATGTTTGTCAATTAAATCATCTATTAATTGACTGTATTAATATTACAACGTTAGCAGATTTTAAGACAGTCACAATAATACTCATATACATATAAATTATACGTGTATATAACATACGTGTATATAACAGCTTAACTTTTTCAACATTATGGTATAACGTGTTTGTAAGGTACTGCCACCGTAGAAACCGGCATTCTAAATGTTAATAATTGTACGGAAGGGTGTATCTAAACTTTTGATCATCAAATTTTTGTTCCTTATCATACGCCCCGTTTAATTCTAAATTTGTAAAACATGGGTGTACATTTACAAGATGACGCAAATATCCGTTTGTTTAGTCGCTAATAGAGTTTCAAATTTTAGGTGAGTTTTCCAATAATTTACGGCTTAAAAAATTGTTTCTCTCATAAAAAAAAAAGCTAGGCTATTGTCAAAACACTGAATAATAAATGTTCTTCTCAAATTCAAAACAAATAAGTTTTTTTTTTTTTTACAAAATTCTTTAACGTATATTTATTTGTTTTTAAAATACATCAACATTGACTTGGTTCTTAATTAAACCAACTTTAAAATTGTACTTTAAAGGTTTTTTTTCTTCAATTTTTTTCAAAGTGCGTTGCTACAGTTCACTGGGTTTTTTAACGTTATTTTGTACGGTTTTGAATACAGATGACGGGAACCAAAGTTATAAATATTAGCTACTATCCTTTATCTTTGTACATGTTCTTCTACATATGTACAACTTCACACAGATGGAATGCGAAAAAGGTAACACGATGTGTAGTCCGCCATGATAGTTGTTTAATTGTAGATTGAATTAAAGTCCATGGAAGAAATATCTTATGAAACGTTTCCTCATTCTGAATTAGTTTTCAAGACGATATAATTAATAACAAAAACATGTAATAAGATGTACATAAATAACAATGTAAACTTATTATTTAAGTTTCCTCAAGCCTAGCGTTGGTTTATACAACTTTAAATCCAGGTTGAATTTTCAACCCCTACTTTATTCCTCATTCTAGCTAGTGTTTCTAAACCTCAAAATAATATATTGACAGTTATTTACTCTGGGGTTTTTTACCAAACGCATCTTACGTTAAGCGAAAAAAATGAACATTATCCCTCCTTCCACCAAAACATGTTAATTTGATAATTATTAGTTATTTTTCCTATTACATTTATTTACTTGATAACCGTCCTGTATTTCTTCTAAATTATTTTAAAATCAGGTAAATCTGCGTATTTAGTTCTGATACTTTTATTCTTTATTACATTTAGGTTCCGTGTTTTTTGTCTGTTTCCGTGTCTGTTTCCTCTTCAATCTGTATCGTTTGGCATACACGGTTATTAATATTCCTTTAATTATAAATAACACAAAATTTCCTATCACGATGATAATGTTGATGAGTTGTTTCCCTTCCAACCAGTTCTCATCGGGGTTTGAACTTTCTGTGGAATCTTCAATAAAGAAAAACAAATATAGAATGTATATGTTAATCTATATGTATGTTCTATGTATACTTCATCTGATATAATTTGCTTTGGATTTTTTTAAAATCTATTACATATACCTGTAATATTTTGGCATCCTTTGATGTGATTACAATCATACAGTTGACATAAACAATTATATTGACACTTTTTACCGAAGTTTAGATATCTACATGGAGAAATACAGTCATGACCATAGTAACCTTCGTCACAGTGTACAACGTAATTTCAAGAGTTAATATTTCAACAATAGTAAAATGTTTGGTGATTCCGATTAATAATTTATAATATACCAGCACTTTGCATTATTAACACGTTCAATGAAAAGAGAAAAAGTAATCATTTGAATTATTTAACAATATTTAATAACCTTCATACGTACATTACAAAATCTGAAAATTTTTACTAATTTGTCACACAAAATTGGTGTTAAACTTAAGGGAAGAACATGCACCTTGAGTATAAATCAACTTTTTAAATGATACTTAAAATACTTTAAACATGTTTAAATAATTACAATATTAATACATCCTGTCTTTATTTTATGAGGCGAATATTAAAAGATACTCTTAAAGAGTTTCAGGGCTGTCAGAGTGTGCATTTGAAGAACTCGTATTTATGATCTATAAAAACTGATAAAGCTGGAGCACATTTGATAGACGGCTCATCTAAGCAACCCAAAATGTTTTTGTCATCAAACTTTCTTTCTTACTTGTCAAATATGTATAAATATTTCGTTTTCTGGATTTTTGAGATGGTTGACGATTTGTTATTGTCAATTTTTCATGCTAGATAAACAACATTGAAAAAATGTCCTCATAATGTCCTTAAAAGTCTGAAAATTCTCATTAGGTGTATATGTTTTTATCCCATTTTTCATACTCTAAAACAGATGGTGTCCCCTTTAGTCCCTAGTTGTCATGAAATTAAAAAAAACCCAGTTAAACGTTTACATGTAGCCTCTACGTATACGTATTACTCTCATTGATTAAATTGAAAATTTTGAGTATTTTTTTGGTTTTAACTAGTTTTTAAATTAGGTTGAGTAGTCTCTCAATAGAAAAAATGCTTTATTTTTAAGCCTGTAACTCAAGGAAAGTATGTGCTTATTAGTGTCATAGCCAAACCTTTAAATCGTGAACAAGACCCCCGGTCTTTATATGAACCAAATAGTAACATTATCACCAAACTAAAAAAAAAGCTGTATACATTACTTTTTTTTTAATAATTTCATAAATAACATACCTCTTGTTCTCTAGAAAAATAATTTTAGACGTAATTATTCTTTTTCCTTAGGAGCTTCAATGCCTAAAATGGAATCTTTCTGATGTAATTCTGATACTTTTAGGTCATTGTTTTAAAAAAAATTGACTTCAAACTTAAAATATTTGTCAGAGACGCCATTGTTGCCGTAAATTTTTCCACAAGTAAATCAGAAGTAATGAAGACAACTTTAAATTATCGTAGCCTTTGGTGAAATTATTATTAATTTATCCCCATCGCAATCGCCAGACGCCATGACTTTAAATGACAAGTGTTTGAAAAACCTCAGAACAAGACATTTAGTAAATCACATTTAATAGTTTAAACATATATCTGTTATCATACTTTGAGGTAGAATACATCCAATTCTGTGGTCACATAGGTCCTCCTCTTTACAATTACACACCTTCTGACATTTTTCACCAAAGCTAGGATACCTGCATGGTGTTGTACAATTGTAGCCATAATATCCTACCTTATATCCTATAGAATCAAAATTTCGTTTTGATACTACTATTCTAACTCCAAACAAAATAATACATAAAATCAAAACCGTCTAATGAAATGTATTTATAGTTATATATCTTACCTTCCTCAAATATTCTATGTAATTAAAGGGTTTTTTTTATTACAAAGAGTATTCTGAAAGTCATGGATGGAAGAGGCGGAGTCATTGATTTTAAACATTTTAGCACTATAAAGTGAAACTATATTTTCACGCCGACAAGACCCATTGATATATTTATTCTACTTACCACACACAATAAACATCATAGTAACTTAAACCATGTGTATTCCATTATCATCGTATTTCACTTTTCCGAATTATTTTGTTTCAGATCACGGATTATGCTGAGTAAAAGCATATAACGTGTCCTCTATTTTGTTTACAAATTAAAATTAAGTGTTGAGTAAACGCACTATATTATAACATTCGTATAAATCTAATCACAAAAAATATAATTTGTTTTATTCATTAACATGAACCACGAGTTATAATACATGAAGTATGATAAATTACATGTATATGTTATGCATACCTGGTATATAGTCTGGTTTTAAACAAAACTTTAGATTTGGTAAAAAATTTACTTGATTTTTGCGTGAATTCTTGCGAAGCTTTAAATAAAACTAGGAATGGAAACTGCTTGTTAATGATTGTTATGACATTTTTGATTTGCAATTTTATTTCTTATCGATTTTGGCTTAATTGCTTGTGTATATGTACAATAAGAAATATGTGGAACTTGTTTACAATTATTTCTTTTTTGCAAATTAGTAAATTAAAAGAAGAGTTACTAATTTTTGCTCACCTTAGCCAAATGCTAAAGTGAGCCTTACTGTTGAAAATTTGATCGTTTGCGTTGTCGTCATTATCTTTTCACATTTTTATCTTCTTAATTATTGAGTCAATTTTGACCAAACACACAAAGCATCCTAGATGAAAGGACTTTCAAGTTTCTTCGAATGAAGGCTCAGGTCCCCTTTAGAGAAGAAATAATAAAGAACAAATGAAAATAAGGTGAGGTATTTTAAAAATCTTGTTCTCAAGAAACAAATAGCCTGTAATTTCCAATACAGTAAAACACGCTGATAACGAGCACGCTTATTATGATTTGACGCTTACAACGAAGTGAATTTTATTCCCCGTGACTTTTTATTACATGTTGGCGACTTGACGAATATAACGAATTACGCTTATAACGAAGTAGAATTGCCCGTCCCTGGGACTTCGTTATAAGCGTGTAGAAATCGCGACCGAGGGAGGTGTGTTGTCGTAGTTGTTGAATTAAAGGATTACATATAGAAGAAATTCTTATGAACCAAAAAGCTTTTCATGTGTAAAACTATTTTGAAATTGAAGTAACTACGAGGTTGTTTCAAATCTATGTATGTTTTACCTCTGGAGTCAGTGAGTGCAGCCTTATTCCTTATTGGGAGGGGGGTAGCAAAGGCGAGGCAAGACATTTTAAGCTTTTTGAAAACAAAAGTCAAATCAAAGTCGAGATCACAACCGCCAAATGCATGTTCAAAACAATGGAATTCATAAGTAAAAGTAGCATTGTCAAATACCATCTAAAATTATTATCTATTTATTGCAGCTGATAACAAGCTATTAGCAACTTCTATACAGAGTTATATGTCAGCTTAATTATTTTAGTTTATTTCAGTTTTATTGTTTTATACGTGAACTTTCAACTTGAAAAAATACAACTTGCAACAGTGCCAATATAGATTTTCAATGTCCGAAAGTGCCGTGACAGTCCTGAATAACCAACTTTGATATTTTTATGATAAATTTCTACGGTTTAATCTTTAATTTATAAAACTGCCAATAATCAATATCAATGTGTTTAATATTTTTAATGGGCAGTTCAGTTATGTTTATTTAAGAAAAACAGTATAACTATTAGAATTTATATCATACCATTATTTAACCATTAAAACAATCTACTCAATGGCTCTCGATGCATTGGTTATTACCACATTTTTATTATAGCTTACTTATTATTTTAATAATGAATATCAATTTTTAAATGGAAGATACATGTATTTACACACAGAGGGGCATTTTAAAATTTGTCATTATCACTCTGGTCGCAGATCCTCTCTCTTGTAGGGTCGGCCATTGCAGCTGTTGTAGCATTTTGTTGACACCGCTGGTGTTAGAAATCATCAATGACTAACTTAACCGCATTTCGCTGTACCATCTCCAGGTTGCATTGTGTATGTTATTGGCTGTATAAGATCCCACATACACTGGTATACTCCATTTGTGGTCATACAGAGGTTTTATAGTACAGCCCCTTTACAGGACACTGGTTGATGTTTCTGTGAATAAAGGCTTCTTAGCTTCCGTTATCACATGGTTTATAAGGGACTTCCAGCTTAGTTTATTGTGCATGTTTACACACAAACTATTTTTGCTGATTCCATTTCCTCCTAGATGAGACCATGGAAGCTGCATGGTTGTTTTAGTTCAATCTTTCGTAGATAACATGAAGAACTTGGCATTACTGAGGATGAAATTCCATCAGCCAGTCTTTTTCCAGTCTTGCAGGGCGTCTATATCTTTGTGATCTGGCGGGTTTACACGTCGTTATGGGACACAGTCTTCAGTTAACAGTTTAACTAAGGGTCCGTTTTCCCGGTCAATTAAGCCAAAATTCAATGAACAAATTTATGTACAAATTTTGTTAATAAAAAACAAACGACATAAAATGGTATCACGTTGTTTCGCCTCATGTTGAAATGTGTCCCTGACGTTGAGACCGGTATGGTTGTATTACGACTTTGACATCGCTATACATAAATATTTAAAATGTTCAGGAAATTTAAAAATAACCTATGTACATTTTTTTCGGTAATATTTCTGAAGTTGTTTATGTTTACAATCGATGAATAATACGCAGGGTTAATAAACCCATCATTCGGGGGACGAAACCAAACGGTTTTCCATTTCTTAACATTCCCATGATACATTTAATTTTGGTTTGTTTTTTCGTTTTCCCAAAAAGAAATTATTTTCATTTCCTTTGAATATATTTCTAACTTTGAAAGGAGACCGATTCTGCTGGTGTAAAAAAGAGAAAGTCCATTACTTTCTATGATGATTGGTTTGTATGGAAAATTATTTGATACTGTAATAACGAAAAAATCGGACCAAGCAGTTTTAAAAAGAGACAGGCCTGTAGTTTTCTAGTATATGTTTTGTATTCTTTTTTTAAATCCTTTGACCATCTGTGCCTTTTTCTCTCTTTTTGGACAATTTGGACATGCATCTTATTGCATAAAAATGTTTTAAAGAACATATATAAAACATAGTGCATGGATTTAGTTACAATCTGATAATAGCAACAATGCCAGGTAGTACATAACGTTTTCATAACATTATATTCTAGCTGTAGAAAGGTTTTTAGAAAATGTTTTTATATAAATGTTTTCATAGCGTAATGATAACATTTTTAAATGTTTTAATAACGTTGAAAAATAGATTACATAGAACTAAACTAAAACATGTTTGAAAAACGTTTTTAACATTTTAAAAATGAAATTATAAACACAGTTAACTTCCTATAATGTTACTAAAACATTGTTACATGTATCAACATTAGATATGACTAATCAGAAACCTTTTCAAAATTCTTTATAAAACGTTTAAAAAAGGATTGCTTTAACTTTATTTGTTTTTATTTCTTTTGAAATGACAAAAATCTTTTACAAAGTGTCTCTCTGTGGACTCTTACAAAATACATAATTTCGTTAATGATTTATTACTACAAAAAATGTTTGGAACATTTTTCAGAAATGTTAATAAAACCATTGCATATCATTTTAAAAAAAATTCTGTGAATAAAAATCAAATTTACAAAGAACAATACATACTTGTTGTTGATTTGGAATAATTGATGATGAGTAGTCTGCTGACCGAGTTTCCGACTTCCTACTTTAAGGGGATAACAATACAGGAGAGTCTTGATATATTAACAGGGGTCAATGATAATGAGTCCATTATGACCAACACCTATGTAAGCGAGTTAATTGTCACTGGAGAACAACAGGGAAAACATGCTTTCATTGGCATCCAGCTCTACAAAATCTTCCTGTTCATGTCACATGCATTGTTTCTTAATTAAATTGGACAACTGCAGCTATTCTTGGTCATCGCTTTTTGCGAATTTGCTAAAATGTATATTTCCATGGGTATTTTAATTCAGTCAATCATTCTTTAATATACATGTAATTGAACGAGATATAGTATTGGCTATTGCACTTTAATATATATATATAATTTCGATCATTTCGAAAATGATATTCACAAAAAATAATTGTTGTTCATAAAATATATATTGGTTGTTCAAGAAGTATGGATAAAACCACAGTATCTGATACTTAACACGTACATTCTTAACATTTCATTTGGCATTTAAACATTCATTTAATAACTGACATGTACTAATTACTTAATTTTCCTTATTAGTCAGTTGCTGTTTGCAGGGTCTTAAAGAAATCTATACCCTTTAAGACCATAAATGAGAGGTTCTGGATCAGGATGTTTTGTGATTTGCCACTAACCTAACCAACCCAACGATTTAACTGATGGTATGTACATGCATATGTACTGATATACATGTGAAACATAGCATATATGTGTGTCGTCATAGCAGTAGTTGATATACCAATAGTATGACCACATGTACTAATGCTATGTAAGTGAGTTAATATATCATTTATTATAATGACCTGTGTATCTTATACAATAAAGAATAACATTTTCGTAAATCAAACACCTCGCCCATCGGATTTATAAGTCAGTTAAAACTAATTCATAATATTACGTGCATGCGCGATAATTTACTTTATCTTATTTTAAATGCTCAGTATACAAAATTTGCTGTTTGTCTTCAAAAAATACAAATGAGAGTTTGAAATAGGTTGTCTGGTGTTGAATAAGAAGTGTTCGTAAAACTAATACTTTGAAAAAGTTCACTTCTGAGATTGTTAATTTATAGAGAATATTATATTTTAGAAGAAAGTGGAATTCTTCCTCTATTTCGTCCAAGTTACAGAATTTATATGTACGCTCAGCTACAGATTCCCCCGAAATAATTCAGTCTCTATCCTCAGCGGTAGTACCCCACACCGAAACTGCGCTATTGTTGATCTAATGTGTTTAGGAATGTTCATTGATATGTAATTTTCTAGGCAAATATCTCTTAATAATGAGTGTGTATGTATTTGTTTCAGAAAAAGGAAACCGAAGACCATAAGCCAATGAATTTTCAACAGATTCAGACGAAACTTATTATCACAGCACTCCATGGACAAGCTCCAACATATATTAGCGAACTAATTGAGCCATATATACAGTGTTCGCTCTGAATCATCAAATCCTTTAGTTGTTCCGTCAGCAGGTACTGTGACATTTAAGCATTGAATGTTTATTTCGAGATATCGTCGGTCCTATAACACATCAGTCCGTGCAGACAAATTGAATACCGCGCAGTCACATGGGAATAGACAATTCAATAAAGCTGCATCTACCTTATGTAACTCTTTCTTGGGTAAGTTTTAAGAAAAAGCTAGAAACCTTTCTTTTTAAAAAGGAATATGACTTGTAAAAAGACTTTTTATTCAATTATGGACAATGCATTTTAAATATTTAACCTATTTATCCTTAATCATTACATTATTGATATTAATGACACTGAAATTATCTTTATCTCATAATTTCATATATGACAGCTGTAAATTTTAAAATGTTATTTGTTTTACAAATATGTTTGTACAGCGCCTTAGAGTTTAATATATAGGGCGCTCTATAATAATAATAATCAAATGTTAATGTTTATGTACATGTAATGTTAATGTTAAAAAAACACCATTTTAAATAACGTTATTACATCGTTAAAAAAAACATACAAATTCACGTTATTTTAACGTTATATATATCGTTTTTGTATCATTTTGATAACGTTTGCATAATGTTTTAATAACGTTGTTGTGCTAACTGGGAATGATATTTGTATCACTGGAGAATGTACAACGCATCGATTTAATTATAACATTGACTAGCCTTAGATCTAAGAACATAATTGCTTTTCTACCTTAACTGGCTAAATGTTTTTCGTGTTTCCAAAAATTCATAAAACACCAAGATGCAGAAATTTATCTACAATTTCTATTTGGTCAGTATGTATATGTCATTTATCTTTTCTTTTACTTTTCCTCCATTTCTGAATACAACAGTTTTAGTTTTATCTGTATTAATGGCCGAGTCCCATTTTGAATTAGTGAAGGGAAACTATAATGATATCAGCTTCCGCATAACGTTTCCTCTTTTATCTGTTTCTTGACAAACACATCTGAGCAAATATACATCTTCCTGCAATGATGATGCAGAGACGTTTCCTTCTAACAAGTTTCCTATTTGTGTATTTTCATTGGGGATAGAGGTATAGAAGGACATGTAGAATATATCCCTTTTAGATAAGTGTAGAAGATAACAAAACTAATCAGTCGTTGCTTTTAATTTATATTATCATAATCTTGTCTTTAAGTAATTTTAAATACAGCAATGTATAAGCATGGTAAAACACAAAATTTATTTCTCAGTGAAAATGCACATACATGCAATACAAGCAAATGAGTTATTTCCCTATAATGAAGAACTAAGATCTTTGCTCGTTGATAAACAATTATTTATTTCTCTGTTATTGATAAAAATTAATATTGGTTAGACAGTCGAACACACCAAATAATGTAAATGCAAAAATAATTATTACACATAGGATAATTATAGAAAAATGTATTTTATCTATTAGAAAACAAACATTAACAGCCACTGACATTAATATAATTATCCACATTATAATGATTTACATGGTTCGAAATCAAAAAATATTTCAGTGGCAAAAAAATCTAAATTGGAGTTGACAAATTCCCATGTACTAACTAGGTCCTTT
Organism: Magallana ariakensis; assembly: GCA_020458035.1. Classification (NCBI taxonomy): domain Eukaryota; kingdom Metazoa; phylum Mollusca; class Bivalvia; order Ostreida; family Ostreidae; genus Magallana; species Magallana ariakensis. Next base: position 16,282,715 of record CM035814.1, read on the forward strand.
AAACTTTATGCAAGATGATCTATGCAGGTATTTTCGTATATTTCAGTATCAAAGGTTCCATTCAGTTCAAGACTTTTATAATTTGTACTTTTTGTATTGACATTCATTGAAAAATTTTCAACATATGCAGACTGTTGTATATCATTGTCTTCAAGATTTCGTTTTGTTCTGTGATTATATAACATGAAAATGATACCGAAACATATCGCCATGATGACAAATGCACTGCAACTACCAATGATAACAGCGTCTTGATAATTGTCCATTAAAGTTGTCTCATTATCGAAGACCACGTCTAAAATTGGTGTCCACTCTTGGATTTCTGTTGATTTAAAACATGTATGTACTATTTAACAACTGAATGAGTATAAAGAAAGAACGAGTCATCCTAATTTTGCAACGTTTTCTTTTTTTTTCAAGAAAAAAATCGGGGTTTTTTTGGGGGGGGGGTACTATTTAATTGCCTAACAGCATAGCATGCATGTATGTGTATTTGGTCTTTTTTTGGCCAGGAATGTATCTACTAATTTTTTGTATAGCAAATGGGTTAATATTCGGGATTTTTATTATCCAAAATACGAGCAAGACCCCAAAAAGGAATAAATTTATCTCATATAGATTGTGACACGGTTGGAAAATATAAAGATCAACTATGACTGCTAGCTAAATGTTTGAGAAATTATTTAAAGTAATCATTATGAGTATAACAACTCTCCTTGAAATCACACACTAGCGTAACTTTTTGAACTAATGGGTATAACGTCATGTGATTTTTAAATGTTTGTACCTGTTTTGTTTTCACATCCTTTGATATGATTACATTCATGAAGACGACATGAACATTCCTGCTGACATTTGTGTCCATAGTTTGGATATCTACATGGAGAAATGCAATTCTCGCCATAGTAACCATCTTCACAAACTAAAATGTAAATATTCTGGTATTTTGCATTTCATGCTAGATGGCAACATAATGGTTGTAATACTACAAAAGACTAGGCAAATGTACTGTTGAAATAGAAATTTAAAAAGTTATTCAAATCAACATATGTCTATCTGTGTAATATATGGTCTTAGAGAAGTACAAAAGTATTTTGTTTATATTTAATTGTCAGCAATACGTAATCTAGAAACTTGAAAAATATTACAAATGATTTTCTAAATCATTCAAACGGTTTTTAAAATCGTTTAGATGAGATGTTAAATCATACGAATGATTTTCTAAATTGTACAAACGATATTCTTAATCGTATAAACGATATTCAAAATCGTTCCAGTGATTTTTAACTGGTACAAACGATTACATGTATGTTTATTTTTTCTGCAAAATTGAAATGACACATATAAGCCGTCGTACAAAAACATTTAAATAGTGTATTGTATAAGTGTTTTCCCTAAATTATATTTGTAGCTCCAATCTTAATTATTGAGAAACAGGAATTTCATAAATATGTTAGAGCTACTCACAATCATCAAAAGTGTTTTCTTGGTTTGACTGCAAAATGGTAGGAAATATTTTTTTTAAAAGAATGAATGATTTGCAAGAAAAATTATTTACTTCGATATCCTTTGCAACCGTCAACGTGGTCGCACATTTCTTTAATACAATTACACTCTTTCTGACATCTCTCTCCAAAACTAGGATACCTGCAGGGTGTTGTACAATTTAAACCAAAATATCCCTCCTGACACCCTGCAATTTTCAAGATACTTTAAAGACAAAGACATTAATTTAGAAGAATTTATTCAGCTACTTTTAACTTCTCGAAAGAAAACAATACAGTTATAAAAAGCTAAAACAATATTTAACATTTTGCAGTTACTGATATTGCAGTTTGACATTGACACAGATCAGTGCTTTTAGCTTGCAAGGAGATTAATAAAATAAGTGTATATAATTCCAAGTCTGTATGTTCATACGTCCTACATGTAGGTTATTCTGGATATCAACGTAAAACTTTGATGAGAGAGAGAGAGAGAGAGAGAGAGAGAGAGAGAGAGAGAGAGAGAGCAAATTGTCATTAAAAGTAATTAGGAATCTACTAACCTTGCACAGAGCTCAACAAAACAATAATTATAATAAGGTGTATATTTTCCATTTGCGTTATACCGCGTCTCTTTGATGCAAGTTGATTTGCTCTTTGGTGGTAGTAGTAGTGCTATTAAGGTCCATCAGATACTATTCATTTAAAAAGGCATTCGAACATTCGAACAAGCAATAACCATTCAATTGTTAAATCATGATTTTTTCCAGAACGAAGACAGTTCATTCTTTGAAAAATAAAAAATGTTATAAATGTTTTTAAAATTTTTACATGAAATCTTTGTCAATAAAATTCAGCACATCTGCTATTACAGCGGAATTATTATAATAATAAAGAAGGAATTAAAGGTAATAGTCACATATATTCCATTATATGCATCCAACATCATATCGTAGAGAGGGATAACGACAGCTGCGGCAATATCACAATGATATGACATAAAGATAAACGATAAAAGTTTGCCCTTTTCCTGAATGATTTGGTAATATAAATTACAAATTTACGAAAACAAAACACGGAAATGTTTTATATAATATAAACAAAAGCTATTTTTAAAAATGTTTTACTAACAAGCATGACCATTCACAAAGATCTCAGAAGAAAGCATTGATTAACAATTTTAATTGCAAAAATAATTTTTTAATTAAAAAAAAAATGTTGAAGGTTCTGGTATATTGTTCAAATATAAAAGCGATTGCCTCTCTGTCACCGTTGTCGTTTTAAAGATGCTGTTTTTTCTGCATTATCTCCATTAATTTTTTATTTCGGCAATTTTATTTGGTCATTCATAATGATCTTTAGTAAGGTTTAAAAAAATATTTCAATCCAAAGTATAAATATCTGCAATATTGACGTTTTTTTCCTAGTTTCAAGAACTCTCATTTTCAACAGATGCACAGTTTGATTTTTAGTTCATTTGGCCAATAAACGAGTGACTAACTAGGATTTAAACACTTTGTCACTTATTGTAAGAACTCTATTGCAGGTAACTTTACAATTTATCATTTATTAATCGGCAAAAACTAGGGTCCTCCATACCTTTGAAAAAAATTGCGTGCAATATTAAATTTTTACTAATTTCAGAGATAAGGAATTCAAGAATAAATTTAAAATGACAGAAAAAAGTTCAAATTTGTAGTATAAATCGACTTTTAAGAAATTATTGCTAATCATAAAAACAAAAGTCCCTATTGTATTCGAACTCGGGACCTTCGGATCAATTGACCGACACCATATCATTGTGCTACATCGATTGACACCACTATCAGACGGTATATACATTTTAAACAAGAGGCCCATGGGCCACATCGCTCACCTGAGTAACAATATGCATGATAAAATCAGCTTAATGGAGTTATAATACAAAATATCTGGACAATGTTGTATAATACATATCAATCATGTATAAATAAAAATTCATTTTCCCCCTTGAATATTCTTATGTTTATAGTCAAGTCCCTTTTCTAACAGGATAATTTTATGGTCATATCACATGTTGAGCATTGCAATTCTAAAAAAGATGGTAAACAATTTTTTAAATATGGGATATTAACCCATCATTAAAACTCTGAACCCCTTGTGAGGCCAAAGAATCGTCCAGGGGCCAGAGTCTTAACAATTTTAAAAAAAGAATCAGCAATATGTCAAAATGCTTGCATATAAGTTAACCATTTGTTATAACATTTCCATGTTTGTGAATAATTAAAATGTTTTCTTTGTACAATTGGATCCCCGATGTGGCCCCATCCTACTCCTCAAAATTTTGATTTTAATGTATTTGAATCTACACTATCTGAAGTTGCTTCCATGAAAGTTACAGCTTTTCCGGCTAAACAAATGGTCTTTTTAGAAGAAGATTTTTAAAGATTTATCTCTATATATTCATATCTTAAAATTTATCCCTCCCCCATTGTGACACCATCCTACCCCCCGGGGATGTGAACACATTTGAATTTACTCTACCTGAGGATGCTTCCACACAAGTTTCAGCTTTTCTGGCCAATTGGTTTCTGAGAAGATTTTTCAAAACTTTAATATATATATTCCTATGTAAAGGTTTACCCACCCATTGTGGCCCCACCTTACCCCCAGGGGTCATGATTTTCACAACTTTGAATCTACACTACCTGAGGATGCTACCACATACGTTTCAGATTTCCTGACTGATTGGTTTCTGAGAAGAAGTTTTTTAAAGAATTGCTCTATATATTTCTATGTAGAAATTCGACCCCCCCCCCCTTGTGGCCCAAACCCTACCCACCGGGGTCATGATTTTCACAACTTTGAATCTACAGTATAATTCCACATAAGTTTCAGCTTTCCTGGCTGATGGATTCTCACAAGAAGATTTTTTTAAAATTTACTCTATATATTTCTATGTAATAATTTGACCTTCCCTCATTGTGGCCCAACCCTACCCCCAGGGGCATTGATTTTCACAACTCTGAATCTACACTACCCGAGAATGCTTCCACATAAGATTTTCTAGCTGATTGTTTTCTGAGAAGAAGATTTTTATAAAGATTTACTCGATATATTCCTATGTAAAAACTCGACCCCCCCCCCCCACCGTGGCACCACCCTTCCCACCAGGGTCATGGTTTTCACAACTTTTAATTGACACTACCTGAGGATACTTTCACTTACGTTAAAGCTTTACTGCTTGATTCCAATTGGTTTCTGAGAAGAAGATGTTTAAACATTTATCCCATATATTCCTATGTAAAAATTCAACCCCCATTGTGGCCCCACCCTACCTTTGGGGTCAGGATTTTCATATTATTGAATCTAAACTACCGGAAAATACTTCCACACAAGTTTCAGATTTCCTGGCTGATTAGTTTCTGAGGAGACGATTTTTAAACATTTACCCTATATATTCCTATGTAAAAATTCAACCCCCATTGTAGCCAAACTCTACCAAGGGGTCATAATTTTCACGACTTTAAGATTTACTTGATATATTCCTTTGTAAAAAAAATCCACCCACCCCCCTCATTGTGGCCACCCTACCCTGGGGGTCATGATTTTCACAACCTTGAATCTACACTACCTGGGAATGCTTCCACATAAGTTTCAGCTTTCCTGGCTGATTGGTGTCTGATAAGTTAACTCGGTATATTCTTTTGTAAACAGTCAACCCCCCCCCCCCCCCGATTGTGACCACCCTACCCGGGGGTTAATGATTTTCACAACCTTGAATCTACACTACCTGGGAATGCTTCCACATAAGTTTCAGCTTTCCTGGCTGTTTGGTGTCTGAGAAGATTTTTAAAGATTTACTTAATATATATTTATATAAAAATTCGACCCCATTAAGGACCTACCCTACCCCCTAGTGTCATGATTTTCACAACATTAAATCTAAACTACCTGAGGATGCTTCCACATAGTCTTCAGCTTTCCTGGATAATGTTTCTTGAGAAGAATATTTTTAAAGATTTATTCTCATATATTCCTATGTAAAAATTCGACCCCCATTAAGGCCCCACCCTACCCCTGGGGACATATTTTTCACAACTTTGTATCTACACTACCCGAGGATGCTTCCAAATAAGTTTCAGGTTTCCTGGCCAAATGGTTTCTAAGAAGAAGATTTTTAAAGATTAACTCTATATATTCCTACCTAAAAATTCAACCCCCATTGTGGCCCCACCCAACCTCTGAGGGTCGTGTTTATCACAACTTTGAATCTAAACTACCTGAGGATATTTCCATACAAGTTTGATATATCCTGGCTTATTAGTTTCTGAGAAGAAAATTTTTAAAGATTTACTCGATATATTCCTTTGAAAACAATAACCCCCCCCCCCCACATTGTTGCCCTATGCTACCACCGGGGGTCATTATTTTCACAACTTTAAATCTAAACTACCTGAGAATGCTACCACATACGTTTCAGATTTCCTGACTGATTGGTTTAAGCTTTCTTTGGCAAATGAATCTTGAGAAGATATTTAAAGATTTACTCTATATAGTCCTATGTAAAAATTCAAACTCCCATTGTGGCCCCACCCTACACACGGGGGTCATGATTTTCACAACTTTGAATTTACACTACCTGAGGATGCTTCCACACAAGTTTCATATATCCTGGCTGATTAGTTTCTGAGAAGAAGATTTTTAAACATTTACTCTATATATTCCTTTGTAAAACTTCAACCCCCATTGTGGCACAACCCTACCTTTGGGGGTCATGATTTTCACAACTTTGAATTTTCACTACCTGAGGATGCGTTCAAATAAGTTTCAGCTTTCTTGGCCAAATGGTTCTTAAAAAGAAGATTTTTAAAGATTTACTCTATTTAATCCTTTGTAAAAATTCAACCCCCCATTGTGGCCCCACCCTATCCACCGGGGTCATGATTTTCACAACTTTAAATTTACACTACTTGAGGATGCTTCCACATATGTTTAAGCTTTCCTAGCTGATTGGTTTCTGAGAAAAAGATTTTTAAACATTTACCCTATACATTCCTATGTAAAAATTCAACCCCCATTGTAGCCAAACTCTACCTTTGGGGGTCATAATTTTCACGACTTTAAATCTAAACTACCTGAGGATATTTCCACACAAGTTTCATATATCCTGGCTTATAAGTTTCTGAGAAGAATTTTTTTAAAGATTTACTCGATATATTCCTTTGAAAACAATATCCACCCCACCCCCCCCCCCCAATTGATGCCCTATGCTACCACCGGGGGTCATGATTTTCGCAACTTTGAATTTTTTAAACTATAAATGTACCTGATAATGATCTGTTTAAGTTTAAGCTTTTTGGGCAAATGGATCTTGAGAAGAAGATTTTTAAAGATTTACTTTATATATTCCTATGTAAAAATTCACACACACACCCCCCCCCCATTGTGACCCCACCCTACCCACCGGGGTCATGATTTTCACAACTTTGAATTTACACTACCTGAGAATGCTTCCACATAAGTTTCAGCTTTCCTGGCAAAATGTTTTTTTTGAGAAGAAGATTTTTAAAAATTTCGCGAAAATTTACAAAAGTGTCTTATTATCTCCCTTTGTAAAAGGACATGGTCCTTAATTTTCACAACTTTGAATCCCCTTTGCCTAAGGGTGCTTACTGCCAAATTTGGTTGAAATTGGCCCAGTGGTTCTGGAGAAGATGTCGAAATGTGAAACTTTTAAAGACAGACGAAAAGACAGACAGGCGGACAATGATACGGACGACAGACAAAATGTGATCAGGAAAGCTCACTTGAGCTTTCAGCTTAGGTGAGCTTAAAAAAGGGTAGCAATCTCCATGTTTTGACGTACTGTCATAAAAACTAAACATCACGGGGTGTCAATGACTTTTAATTTCTTTTAAATATTATGCCACAAAATCCTTGAAAGCATACTATCACATACTGGCACATGTACATAAGTTTTTGGGGGAAACTGTATATATTTGTTTTATTTGCATAATCTCAACATTCACATCCAGTGTTTGTAATACGTATTTTCATGACCACATATTGTTAAAATGTTTTCAACTTCTTCCTCATGTGCAGCTATTTGCGTATATTTCATCTCCATAGTTCTCTCTAAATGCGTCGTGTTGACAGTACATAACGGAAGTGATATTATCCGTGATATCTGCTATGTTCTCGATGGATTGAAATGAACTAAATTCCGAATCAAATTCAGGTTCCGTATTACGTTTCTTGTTACGGCTACAATATCTAGCAACCATGGTTATTGCGACCAGTGTAAAAACAAATAGAACGGAACTCCCAGCGATGATGCTGATTAATTGTTTCTTTTTAAGCCAGGTTTGTTCACTAGGTTTAATCATTTTCGTAGTATGCATCTGGTTTTCTGTCGTATTCAAAGGAAAAAAAATTATAATATAACATATGAAAATAAAATTTTTAGGTTCAATTAAATGATGTTATGAGCACAATGATTTGCATACAGGGATGAAAATTGGAAATAGTTGTATATCCCTGAATACCAAAATTCCATCACCACGGAAATCTTTGAATAATACAATACATGACCCAAATCGATTCTATACTTTTTTAACAAAATAATCTGACATAGAGCATGAGCACCCAACTAAGTTGCTCGTATAACTTGTCTACTGAACATAATTATTTCACTAAGACTCTTTATGATATCAATAGATACATGAATTGAATTAGGTATTTCGTTTGATTTACATCTAGGACGAATAAAATATGTTTAAAAGTTGGGGGGGGGGTATCAAACGAAGTATTTTTATTAGAATAAATATTTGATAAAATAATCATCAACAAAAAATGGCCTCTTATGGCAATAGATGCATTTAAATAATGTTTCTGAATTAATATCCAAGATGAATATATTTACATTATTTCTATTTATCTCCAGATTATTTTTCAATGTAATGTAACTTAATACCGTGTAAGACAATAATGACAAGTACAATGTAATAACATACATGTATGTTATTATTTATATGAGTTATTATATGAAACACTTATATAAATCTAGGATACCTTTAAAGCATTATACACAGAAACATGGATAAAATTTGATAAAAACACGTTAATAATAACAAATAAACAAGGTATATAGACATTATAACGCTATAAAATTATATTTTAATTTTAGCTTGCCTGAAACCATTAACCTGACATTTAACTCATCATGGAAGTATAAATAAATAAATAAATAAATATATATATATATATATATATATATATATATATATATATATATATATATATATATATATATATATATATATATATATATAAATATATATATATATATATATATATATATATATATATATTTCAACTGTGATAACATTACTAATTAATAATGAACCCGATGATTTCATAAAAAGGGAAGCGACACTAAATGGGCGTGTTTTATAGCATAACCAAAACACGGTATTGGTTGCGCTGCGTAGTGATACATGTACATAGCATGTGCTACTTAGAAAAAATAGTGATTTTAAAATATTGTTTTAAATTGTAGAAATTTAAAATAATCTATACTTATAAATTAAGGCATTTTGCAAATAAACTACAAAATGCCTGCACCAGAGTACTTGCTTACACCTTTAGTATTTCAACACATGCGTGATGATGTCCGTAAGGTATAATTGAATTTTAACTGATAAGTTATTATTGTTAAATTAATCAAAAACCTACTTTCATTTTCAATAAACAAGCCCGAAATAGCAAAATTGAGAGTAAGGTAATGGACACGCTTTGGCGGATCCAAGTCAGGGATAGTTTGCATCAAAATATATACTTGCAATGAAATAGTATTGAATGATTACGTAAAAAGTGAATATATTTACTGTAAGCCTATTTAGAGAATACAATGAAGTTAAGATTTGACAAATGTTGAATAAATAAAATGAGTCAATTCGTTTCTTTAGTGGACGATTTTAGTTTTGATACACATTCGCTTGAGAACTTTCCAGAACGGGGTAACCAAGAACGCTGATTGACTAATTAACGAAAAGTGTAGGACGAGTTCATCATGCATCGCTGGCAGATACCTTGGATCGGACTTCTATTAGTGCAAAAAGTTAATGAATAAAATGGTACAATTAATGCGATTTTAGTATTAATGGAAAGAACTTTCCAGAACGGGGTGCCCAGAAACGGGTTGACTAATTGACATCATGGCGGAAAGTGAAGGGCGAGTTAACCATCGGCCAGATACTTTGAATCTGACAACTTTGGTTTAAAATATGCATGCAAATGGATAATAATGCATAACCTTGTGTGTTTTAATTTCCTACTTTTTTATACCACGACAGATTGGTTGGAAACCTTAGACATTAATTTGTAAACATTAATGAACAGATTATTGTATTCTACGTCTATAAGTTTAATTGGGATCCCCCCATCCAGATTGTTTATCAAAACAGTTTTTTTTCTGAAATTATTATTTGGGAGAGTAATACAAATTATATTGAAAATTGACCAAAAGAACAAAATTTAGAGAGAGATACACTAAATACCAATTCACTGATTTGAAATATATACAATAAAAAAGTTTATTTTTTCAGTCAGGTGCAACAAGTAGGATTAAGGCAACGTACATGGTTATATTATCCATTTTAGTATAGATTTTACATGTCTGCCCGCTACTCTTAATATCCAATAATGCAGTTTGTTTTTTATTTAAATTTTAAACAATATGATAAGGAAAAAATCGGACAAAGTATATACAAAAATGAACAAAAATATGGTTCAACATATTAAGCATTACCAGTATATGATAATAATGTGTAAAGTGTTAATTCCCGCGCTTGCGAGGGGTATCATCTAGTATAAATATAAGTAATAAGAAATCATTCTTTGAATATTATGAGGTGATAATTTCGGTCGGAGCGTGGTCAAATCAGGCTTTATTTGATTTGATCACGCCCGACCAAAATTATCACCTCATTATACTTAAATAATGATTTCTTATTCCTTAAGTAAATTTGTGGAAAGTAAGGAAGTGAATTGCCCCTAAACTAGTATGACAAGTATTTAAAATGCTATTGTAAAAAATGTGCCTTTAATGCCAGAAATTTTGGAGACACTTATCGTGCGTGATGTTGACTCAGATAGCAGTGATCTTTTGGGTTTATACTAAAAAAAAATTAACTAATATAAGATGGAGCTAAGGATTGGTAAAAACATGTCAATTTACGTTATAATTCAAGTGAAGTGCGTTAAGGTAAGCAAAAGCTTTAGATATTGTTAGCGTTATATAAACGTTTAATTAGCCATATATGGCATATGATTTCAGACAATAACTTTAATATCTATTTTTTAAAATGAATATCAGCTGCAATAGGACATAGTTGGCATAAACGTCGGATATTCTTTTTTTCGCAAATGCACGCGCTTACTGATTTTAAAGTATAAGCATTTATTATAGTAGATTTTTAAAAATCAGCTGCAATTTAGCTGCAAATTAGGCTTAAGCCCTCGGAAATGAAGGAAGCCTACAGGTTTATAAAATTTTTTTAAAAAAATCGTTCAGTGATTATTGGTGGTAAGATATTGTGCATCCAAGGTTAATTTTTGTTTTAAACTATCAAATTTCTATGAATCATGAAAAACATAACTTTACAGAAAATTGTGTAATCATATTTAGAACCTTTTTGAAATAATCTTTCAATCTTCAAGATATTTGCAAGTCTTACAAGAGAGAAAAACAGAAGACAGAAATAAAATTAGGAAAAGCAAAATAGCCAAATAAACATGAAAAGCATTCCTAAGTCTTTCAATACAGCTTCAAATTTACATGATCAATTCATTCATAAATCTACGAAAGCACATAAGGCTCATTCGAGATTTGAAATACAAAACATCAGCTTTGGTAAGGCTACAACAATTCACAAACGGTTTCAGAAAATATAATATTTTGTAAAAAAAAAAAATGACAATAACAAATTGTCAACCATCTCCAAAATCCATTAAACGAAATATAAATTTAAAGCAGAGCAACACAGACCTCTAAAAAGATAGAGGTAGGATCAGGTGCCTAGGAGGAGTGAGCATCCTCTGCTGACCGGTCTAACCCGCCGTGTGATCTTTGTCGTAATCGGAAAAAAAGCGGAAAAGTCCGTAGACAATAAGGTGATTAATTATGGTCTAACAATTAGTATGAAAAACGTCAGTCAGCATGCACAAGGGGAAGATTGGTTTTGCTGACATGGTCGTTGTATCCACCATAGAACTTACGAACAGATGACTTCAAACGAGACTGTTGATAGTCCAGTTTTATCAACTGTTTGTCAGTAGCATGCATCGCCTTAGAATCTGTTCATACGAAGAGCAAGCCCTTGCGTATCGAATTAACTGAGAAATAGTGAATTTAGTGAATAATCATTTTTCTTGTACATTGTAAATTCTGTTGGTATAATCATTGTAACGTCCACCTCTACGTAACTATACACGTTTTTGTCATATTTACTTTTGAAAACGTAGTGTTCTCTTATACTGTATACGCCAAATTTTCTTTGATATGATTTTGAAGACAAGTATTAAACATTTACTACTTGAGAATATCATCAAAATTATTGAGACGGAGAAGATATCAACGTATGAAAAAATGACAATAACAAACCGTCAAAAATTTCAAAAATCCATAAAACGAAATACAAATTCAAAGCAGAGCAACACAAACCTCCAAAAAGATAGAGGTACATGTAGGATCAGGTGCCTAGGAGGAGTAAGCATCCTCTGCTGACCGGTCTAACCCGCCGTGTGCCCCTTGTCGTAATCGGGAAAAAACGGAAAAGTTCGTAGACAATTAGGTGATTAATTATAGTCTAACAATTTGTATGAAAAACGTAAGTCAGCATGCGACCCATTGGAAGATTGTATTTGCTGACAAGGTCGTTGTATCGACCATAGAACTTACGAAAAGATGACTTCAAACGAGACTGTTGATAGTCCAGTTTTATCAACTGTTTGTCAGCATGCCTCGCCTTAGAAACTGTTCACAGGAAGAGAATGCCCTTGCGTATCGAATTAATTGAGAGACTAAAAACACCATATGCATGTGATGAAAGTATATTGCTACATACAAAATAAGTAAGGAAATTTGCCTATAGAAAAATTGAAGTCATCGCGTTAATCATGATTTGTTGTTGTTAGAGTACCATCAATGTTCATTTCCAGTAAAATATGCAAATATGAACAGATGACGCAGACTCTGTGGTATCTTTTATTTCAAGTTCACTGGGATATATCGAGTCTACGTAAGTATGGAATGTATGTATTAGACAGAATAAAGTTTCTGTAGGTTTTATTTTTAAAACATTCGGTAAAACATCAGGGAAATAATATTTTATCTCTGCAAAAAATAACTAGAATCATTTCCTGGTGTAAAAGATCAATTCTTAAAATAAGTGTGATTGATAAAGGGCAGCATGTTAAAATGAAGCTCAATGGTGAAGGAAATGATATTCATATGTATATGTGATAGTTTCAAAATGAATTATAACCTTACTTCTTACTTAGTCATATACCTGTCATGTTTCCACATCCTCCGATGTGATTACATTTAGAGAGGGCACATTTACACTCATATTGACACTTTTTCCCATAGCTTGGATATCTACAAGGTGAAATGCAGTCTTGTCCGAAGTAACCATCTTCACATACTGAAGCTGAATTTGAAGTCGTCTCCATATCATTGTAGCCTTGTTAAAAAGTTGATGTAATAAAGAACTTATAAATGGAATATCAGTACATTTTGTTTTAAATGCTTAATCTCATAATTTGTCATAAATTAAAAGAGAACATACTGTTACAAATCGGCACTTAATCCCGGGTATTTTTCAACCTATTCTGCTAATTATGTAGTATGTTATTTTTTTCTTTTATCTTACCTGGAATAGTCATGCATCCAGTAATGTGGTTACAATTTTCCTCAGAGCAGTTACACGTTTTTTGACATTGGGCACCAAAGCCAGGATACCTGCAGGCTTTTAAACAAAGCTTGCCAAAATACCCAATCGGGCACTCTATAGGAGAAAATATTTTTGAGTCATTGTTGTTGTTGTTGTTATGGGTTTTTTTTATTATAATATGTATAAGCCACATGAAGGCTTTTATGAATGCTTTATATAAATATCTTAAATATACAATATTACAAAACCAAGATAAAATTCAAAACATACATGTGTATATGACCAAACTTATTTTTAATCCGGTAGATATTTTTAATTAAATGTTTAAGATCATATTCTGGATTTATTTTTTTAACACGATTTGTCCATTTCATAAATAGATAAGTAATTGATTAAGAAGAATTAAAGTTAGATGTAAACCTTTACATCCGGTTATTATGTTGCATTTATTCTGTGTACAATTGCAAAATCCCTGACATCGCTCGCCGAAGCTAGGATACAGGCAGGGTTTTGAACAGTTTGGTCCACTAAATCCAACCTTACATCCTATTATTATGTAGAAACAGGTTTACTATTGTACAAATGTCTTTCCAATTGTTTTACATTATCGCTTCATTTGATACCCATATGACTTCAAGTTTCTAAAATTATTTATTGAATAAAAATTACCATTCATCTGGATTTGTTCACACTTTTCAGATATTGCAAAAGGGTTAAATATACAATATTAATCAATGCCTATATGATATTTAGGTCCCTGAAAGTATTTAGGCACTTGTATTCTTTTTTTCATTATTATTCTTAAGTCAGACAAGTATGCAACCTTTTTATATTACCTTTTTATAAACTGTTTAATAAATAAACAGTCATGTATTACAAATCATGTGTACTTATAACCAAAAGCTACATGAAATTATTTTTTAAACTGCAATTTTGCCCCGACACCACCAACACAAAATTCTTGAGTCTGTAAATATGTATATTTAAAGGTATATGTGGCGTATTTTTTCATGCTAAGAAATATTTGATTGATTTATTTATTTAAATATGTTATATAAAGATAGATCTTCACAATACATTACGCAGTTTATATCAATCGGGTTAAAACGATATAGAAATTAATAAATAATTTTTATAATTATTGTTGAGTCCATAATAAATGCAGCATTTGAATAAACTCCTCCTTAAATCGGTCACGTGATACCACGCTCAGTCTATCACAACAACAATGGAGATGACGAGAAAGATTGGTACATGTATACCTAATACCGTTAAGTTTGACAGATTTCGCAAAGAAAGAAAAAAGAGACAGACTGAAAAGGATAGGAACAAAGGGAAGATTGTCATCGGAGACCATGTTGATTGATGGAATATGAATTGAAGCCGAATTAAACTTAAGATTTTATCATTAAGTTGTAGGATTTTTGCTAGTCAGGTTCGGACGTGCTCCATGTGTTCCACGTCTTTACTTTATAAGTTATAACAGAGACATATATGTCTCTGGTTATAAACCACAAGTGGATTTTCGTTAGAGGAATTTTTGAATAAAGAACTAGATGCTGTCATTAGACAGTAATACCCGCATCAAGTGTTTGCCCCTAAATAACACTGTTTTGTACCAGTTTTAGTAAAAACGAAGGCCACGTGCACATAATACACCATTGTCGGAACCCACGGGTTTTCTTTCCGTTACACTGCTGTGTAACGGATAGAAAACCCGTGGGTTCCGACGATGATAATACACATGAGCGGCCCTTTACGTACAATTTGTGGCTGAACTGTTTGCATGTGAATTTTCAGTTAATCAATAATCTTTTCATTTCATTTCATAGAAAGTATGGTCTATATAATTATTACAAACAAAATTAAATTATGCCACCTTCCCTCGGCGGTTGCCGGCTTAATTTAGATTTGCTTCTAGGTGCCAACATCATCGTGTGCACGGATTTAGAGAAGGGATTGGAGTGAGGGGGTCTAGACCCTCCCACCCTTGAAAAAAATCATTTATATTAATACATGTAGTAAAATTACCAAAAAGTACACCTCGGACCCCAATGCCCCCACCCCCTGCAAACACAGTTACAGATATTACTTTGCCCCCCCCCCCACCCACACACACACAAACATACACACTCCTCATGGATAAATAAACATCAGAATATTTTGTTAACAACGAAAGCCTGTACTAGTTTTACCCAGCTCTTCGGTTAGATGGGTTTCACGTGGTGTAACGTTACATAACGGTATGTGTTTTCCATGTGCAGAATAGGATTAATTAACATGCATAAATGTTTCTTTTGTGATGATCAGCTGATTAATGGATTCATATTGTGCTCTAATTGGATAATCATTATGATGTTGACCAATATAGGTAAGCATAATACCTGTAGTACTCGCACAATATTATGAGACACCGGTATACATAAGTATTACTTTCACTTTCTAAATAAGTGATCTCCCTTTGCCAGCATACTGTATCATCATCTTTTTTAAAATATCTAAATAAGCTAATCATTGTAACCTATCCTATCGCATTTGTACAGTTTCTGTCATTTTAATTGCAAAAGTTATTTTTTCATTTGTCAGACTTAAAATATTAAGTTGACCCCATATTGACCCTGTGACAATTTGTATTAAATTTGTGTATTACATTTAAATAAGTGTAGAGACTTATCATGTCTATGTGAGTTTTATTTAATAGGGAGGAAAGGGTCTTTTTTCTTAATGTATTATGATGCATCAAATAAAATGTAGGCTATGACCCTATGGCATTGTTCTGAACCAATGAAACAGGAAAATACCAAATATCTTGAAAACTGTTGAGATCCCCACCACTAAACCAACTATATTCTTGTTTCTAATAATATTATGATGCATCAAATGGTGTAAGTACATGACCCCCAGGAGTTGTCTTTAAACCACCCCCACCCCTCTGAAATAGGAAATGATGATATACTTTGATAATTTTTAACTTTTGAGATCTCCCATCCCTAAACCATATTTATTCTTGCTCTTTGTGCGCATCAAATTGTATATAGGTAATGCCCCCTTGGAGGCATCCTGACTTTCTAGAACTGGATATAATTAAGTATTTTATCTTATTCATATGTATAGTGTTTGATCCATGAGGGTAATTCCTAGCCTAATGATTGCCCCGAACACATATAACATTTGGTTTATCTTATCGATAAAAATTTTAAAAAGCAATTTCCTAAATCTTAATGTGCATCTAGAGAAAAATACCAATCAAGAAATGATTTAAAATTTGCTACTGTACACATGTAAGAATGTATTAAAGAAGACTCTGAATTTGATGGGGGGTGTGGAGGATAAAAAATTTATTTTAATCATTTATTGTTATTAATTTTAACTTGACTATTAGGCAGAAAATAAGACATCTGATCATATCTCAATAGATCATTTGT